>JBBPBO010000001.1:43467421-43641219 GCA_037974295.1 Cicer cuneatum
ACAAGTGCTATTTAGCCTATTAATATGTATTATGTGTGAGGTGGCAAGGATATATGCTTATATATATATATATATATATATATATATATATATATATATATATATATATATATATATATATATATATATATATATATATAAGTGAAAGACCAGAAAAGAAATCAGAAACATTTCCTTTCCTTCCCTCACTAGCCGTGAACCTTCTTCTCCTTCATTCTCTTCTTTGCAAACTGTTTTGTGTTGGTGGTAACAAAAGAGGGATACTCAAAAGTCAAATTACTTGGAAATCCAAGCGTCGAAATAGAAAGTGCCAAGAAGGAAAGTCGTTCCTCTCATCTTCACGGTGCTAAATAACTAACTTTCGTAGCGACGACGCGAGCGGAAGTGTCGCTGGCTTTTGTCGCGGAAACGTAAACGGACAAGTAAACGTAACTAAGGTAAGAGGCACCTTCCAACTTTCTAGATTGCATTTAGGGCTGTAAATGCATGCTGTTGATGATGTTGTTGATGTTATGTGTTGTTGCTGCTTTGGTTGATGCATTGATGATGTTTTTGTTGTTGTTTTTGATACTGAAACTGCCTTGCATGTGGTTATGAATGATGAAAATGCATGATGTTGATGCTGTTGTTGATGTTCTGTGTTGTTGCTGCTTTGGTTGATGCATTGATGATGTTTTTGTTGTTGTTTTTGATACTGAAACTGCCTTGCATGTGGTTATGAATGATGAAAATGCATGCTGTTGATGCTGTTGTTGATGTTTTGTGTTGTTGCTGCTTTGGTTGATGCATTAATGATGTTTTTGTTGTTGTGTTGATGAGTAGAATCAGTTATATGTGTTGAGCATGTTCTGGGTTTTGTGGTTAAAGAAGCTGTGATTATGTTTGGTGTTTGTGTTGGTTTCTCAAAGAAAAGAGTTTGAAAACGTGTTGAAGTTTTCTGGAAAATCTTACTGTTTTCGAAGGTGTATTCGAATACGGTACTAGTGTATTCGAATACATTCCTGTAAATTTCCAGTTTTTATTCAAATTTTGAATGTCGTATTCGAATACGACACTCCGTATTCGAATACAAATACATGATTTTTGTCACTGTTTTCGCATCTGTATTCGACTACGACAACCTCGTATTCGAATACAGAGATGATAATTTTTCACTGTTTTGACATCTGTATTCGAATACAAGGATACTGTATTTGAATACAGATTGATTTTCTTCTTCAAAAACTCTATTTTAAACATTGATTTATGCACTTAAAGAGTTGGGAAACATTTGGAAGGTATATGACAAACTTATGTGAAGTCTTTGAGATGGTTTGAGATGATTTGAGATGGTTTGAGGTGGTGATGGAGTGTCTGGATTTCAGATTGGTTTTGCATATTGTTTTCAGTGAAGAGAAAACATAGCATGTCCATGCATTGCATAGTCAGGTGGTGACCGCGATGGGCCACAGAGTTGATGCGGTGACCGTGATGGGCCGCGAAGTTAAGTAGTAACCATGGGTTATAGAATAGTTCTGCGTGTATTAGACGGTCTATTCTATTCGGGGACAGAGTAGTACCGCGTGTATTAGACGGTCTATTCTATCTGGACTACGGAATGGTTCCGCGTGTATTAGACGGTCCATTCTATCCGTGCAAGGATTTAGCTTCTGTGTATTTGGCCTGTGAGAGGCTAATACACGTAAATGTAGTAACCGTGATGGGTTGTAGAATAGTTCCGCGTGTATTAGACGGTCTATTCTATCCGGACTACGGAATGTTTCCGCGTGTATTAGACGGTCCATTCTATTTGTAAAATCGTGCTGGTCTGTGAGAGACTGCACGTGTGCTGGTCCGTGAGAGACTGCAGGTGTGCTGGTCCGTGAGAGACTGCACGTGTGCTGGTCCGTGAGAGACTGCACCTTGGTAATTCCAAGAGTTGTGTACATTGGCATTTACATATTGCATCGGGATGGTTGACTGTGAGTCATATTTGAAAATGAGTTGATGAGTGGAAACCGAGGGTTGCCAGTATCTTATGAATTCTAAGTGTCAAATGGGTGTTAGTGATCGCTGATTTTGGTTGTACTTGCAATATGATTAATATGTAAAATGACTATTTAGCAAAGATGTTATGTATATATTTAATAGGTAAACATACTAAATCATTAATGTTGTCATATCATGTAAACATGCCATGAAAGTATTTGATCTTCGAAATAATTGTTATGTAGTAATTGTTAATTTCGGTCGGTGACCCTTTACTGCTATTGTGGAAATTGGGCTTTGCCCTCAGATGACCCCCAAACCCGTACCACCGATGGGTACACAGACGAAGAAAACGTCGCTAGATTTCATTGACCGTCACTTGCCTACTGCTTGGGTGTATGACCCCGTCTCAAGCAGGGCTACTTACACGGGGAGATTGACGAGGACATGCAGGATCGACGGGACAGTGGCTTACGTAGAGCACACTCACGCGAGGATTGACTTTCCGGTACCTTCCAGACTGATATTGGAGGAGTACGGGGTTTTTGCGGATGCGGAGGGTCCGACTGTAGGGGTTGAGACGGAGGCCACAATAGGTGTGGTGACTCCTAACCGGGTAGCTGGAAGTGTTGTGCGTGAATCCGAGGCGGAAGAGAAGAATAAAGGACCGACACTAGCAGTAGTTGATATTCCGGGTCCGTCTAGAACAGTAGATGATTGCTTTGAGATTCCGGCACCGCCCAAGCGACCCAAATCTTGGATAGATCTGACTAAGGAGGAGACTCATCCTTCCTTGTATGTGGAGGGAACCCTTGCTACTGTAGCTTTAGTGCATGATCAGTTTAGACTTGTTGTATAGGGTCTTGAGCTCAGTGGATGTAATTATTTATTTTGGGATAATTGTATATTTTTCCGCACTCTGATAGTATTTTGGTGGGCCGCGATCCAGATGTTTTTGGAGATATTATGACACTAACTTTTGTTGACGTATTATCGTTTGTTGTATTAAAAGTATTAATTCCCAAAATTTAATTACTTAGTTATCTTTACGATGTAATTATTTAATTATTCTTGTCATTTGAATTTAAGATGTATTATTTTATGAGATGACTAAATTTTATTTTATTTTATTTTAATTCTTTTGAATTAATTATGAAAATTCTGTTATTTATTTTGGTTTAAAAAAAAAATACACTCGCGCTGTTTAAAACTCAGGGTGTTACAATGAGCATTCGACCTAGTTTATGATATACTAAGCCATACTAGATTTTTTATAAATAGATAAGACTTAGACTTTTTTTAGAAGCTTATTTAGCTAAAAATATTAGACTCTATGCCATACAAAACGCCTCTTAGACCTCCTAGACTGATCTATTTAAGTAAATGTGAATAATATTTTTTATTACTATTATTATTATATATTAGAGTTTGAACTTTATGTTAAAATTTGAATTATAAAATTGTTGACGTTTTAATAATTTAATCATATTATTCTACATTAGTTTTTGTCATATTTAAATATATTATAATAAATAGAATTGAAATATGATATCATTCAAAGTCAAAATTTTAACATGTTATTTTAAATCTCAAAAAATACTTAATTTCACTTACTTATTAAATATGTTTGGCTACTAATTTAAAAATGTTAATATGAAATAGACTAATAATCATACTAAAATTTTATATAGGTCAGACTCATGTCTAAAAAAGACACATCCATAAGTCAGACTTACACTTGTAAATATTTTTATAGATTAGACTCGAGTCTTGTAAAACATAGCTCAATATTTTCAACGAAAGGAAAGATAGATAAAAAATGAAGTGTACGAAAATTAAAAATTATCAAATATCATTGTTGTTTTCAAATAAATCATGTTAACAATTAGTTATTAATTTTTGTTAGAGTGAAAAATTGAACTTGACCCCATTATCACTTCAATTCTCCCAAATTACCAAAAACACCCGAGGAATCATTGTTTGAAAAAAATATGCAGCAGGCTGCGGGAGAGAATTCAGCAACCGTGTCGAGAGAATGCTACGTACGCACATGGAGGCTGCTGAAACAATTTTTCAGAGTCAACATACGGATTTGTCGTATATCGTACATATGGAGAGTATGTGCAAAAAATAGTGGAGCGTAATTTGAGTTTATAATGAACATAATTTTAAAACAATTTTTACATTTTAAATGATGAGTATTTTTTTTAATTAATTGTCGGCAGTTGTGTAGTAGAATTTTATACATTATTGAAGGTTTCATAATATATTAAGTTATCAATTGAATTAATAAAACGATAAAATGCATCACGAGAAGGTCATCTAATTCAATATATATATCTGTTACTTGTAACAATCCAAGCATCTATTCATCTTAAAAATAATCGTCTACGATCTCCACTTAATTAGTAGCTTAAATGGGGATTACACATCTATCCATTTTAACTCTCTGCTTTGTAAGCTATTTTTCCTTCTTTTTGTCTCAATTTAAGCCATAATTATTTCTTGTTTATAAAATTTCATCACTTTTATTCATAAGACTTGAATTCAAAATTTTGCTTAAGTCCAATTCTAATGACTAATGTAATGTTGGTAATGTTTGTTTACCTTAGGGATCGATTTCAAGATATTTTTAATTAGTTGAAAAACTAATTCTCTTTTTCTTTTTTACAGAAAGATGACTACTGCTTTTCCAAATCTATATCTCTTAAATCATTACTAGGCATCTATCCACCTTTTATATTATCTTGTATTGCATATATATTTTAATATATAGTATCTATTTTTTTTATAATAAATATTCATTTAATTTTAATTCCTTTGTTTTCTTTTTATAATAATTAATGTTATCTAATGTGATATGAATTTCAATATTAATATTAATGTAATATTTTTTAATTTAAATTTTGAAAGTTTTTTGTTAAGTTCTCTAAAATTTGGGTGTTGAATTAAGTTTAAATTTAAATTTTAAAAAATAAAATTGTTAAGGCTAAATTTATATAGAATAAGATCGATTAAAATTAAGAGTTACCTTTATATAATGATATAGATGATTTATTTTCAAATCTTAATAGAAGAAATACCGTAGAAAAAATTCACTATTTCCTACATTAATTTTGGAAGATATTAAGTAAAAATAGGACATAAATTTGCTATTAAAATAATAACAGAAATGAAAAAACGAGTTTTTTCATACGATTTAATTAACATTAACATTTTTTTGCAGTTGGTACTTGTGGGAATTGTTACATCTCATTCTGGTATGTGTTATGAATTAATTTTGTGTTCTATTAATTTTTTACCGTATCTATATTATTGCATAATTGTATATCTATATATTGTGTTTCCCATATGAAATAAAGGTTTA
Organism: Cicer cuneatum; assembly: GCA_037974295.1. NCBI lineage: Eukaryota > Viridiplantae > Streptophyta > Magnoliopsida > Fabales > Fabaceae > Cicer > Cicer cuneatum. The sequence goes on from JBBPBO010000001.1 coordinate 43,472,757, forward strand.
ATTTTTTCTACGATAACCAAAGTTATTCTGGTATGTGTTATGAATTAATATTAATTATTATTTTGTTAAAGGTGAGAATTGTACTTCCGACGTGTTTATCACTTCATTATTTATATCTCTCAACTTAATCAAGTCAACTTTAGAATATTTTATTTATAGAAAGAAAGACATAAAGAACACGGTGTATAAAAAGTGTCATTTTATAAACTTATCTCTCTTGATTTATTAACTAATGTCCTAAAGAAATTCATTAGCGTTCTCGTCCAAAAATTAAATATTTTCCCTTTATTTTTTTCCTTCTGACTGTCATTAAATATCTATAACTCAATTGTTTGTAAGTTGTAAGCAAATATAAATATTTATGCGTATATAATTCTATGCAATTTAATGTCTTTATTTATTTAATACAAAACTTTTTGTATTTATTAATATTTTCAATAATGATCTCTACATAACTAATAAAATATCATACACACATCGTAATTTTTTTATATATCGAATTTTTTAAAATAAAAATAGAGTGCAAAAGTATCACATGATTAATTTGACATGTCAACTATATTTTTGCATTTTAAATTAATTATTTACCATTTGCAGCAGTGTAAACTATTATTAAAAATAAAATAAAAGAAAACACAAAATACTTGAGGAGACTATACAAAAACTAAAAAAAAAACAATCCTAAAATATATACAATATACTGCCTTGTGAAAAACTTTACGAAGAAAACATGGTAAAGGCAAAAAAAGTGTAGTATGCACTTACAAACATCAATAAAATCTATATTCATGGACATCAATCATATTTCTATTAAAAACATCAGAAATATTAAAAGGAAAAATATACCACCAATAATTGTTAACCAAGTGAAGTATCAAATTAGTAATTTTATCCGCACATAAATTTTCTTTTCTAAAAATATAAGATATAATAAAACTCATTCTTTTATCCGCACATAAATTAAAAGAATGAGTTTTATTATATCACAATATAGTTAAGTCATCTATTCCTAATGAACCAAGAAGGACTATTATTTCTAAAAGTCAAATTTATTAAATGTGAATTAGATTCAATGCACATAAATTGCCATGTAGTGTGGTTATATTCGATCATGCTTGCTATTGATCTTCTTAGGTTTTTATTTATTTTTAAAATGAAAATATGTCATTGCATGCATGCTCACACGTTTCTCACTTGTTTATTTTACAAATAGAAAGTCTCTTTTAAATGACACTCATGGGCACGATGATAATCAAAATCCCTCGTGGTCATTTATTGATTGAGGATTTTACTAAGTTTATTTGAATAAATTAATTACTCTCGTCTCCGAATAGACAATTTGAGCGGTTTAATGAAAAATATCTGCCTTTATAAATAAATAATAGGCTAAATAACTCGTGGTTCCTTAACTTAATTTCAGTTATCGTTTTAGTCTTTTATCTTTTTTTCTTCTCGATTTGGTCCTTTATTTTAATTTTAAGTGACAATTTAATCCTTTATGTTTAAAATGTTAACAATATTATCCTTTTTTTTTACAAAAATTTAAAAAATTCATCAAAATTTTCAACCAAAACTCATAAAATTAATTACATTCTTTAATATAATAAAATTTTTATCAAATTCGTAACTCAAATATTCAAATAAACTTATATTTTTATTTTTTATTTGATGTTGTTAGAGATGAAATTTTAAAAATCAAATAAAGAATAAAAATATGAGTTTATTTGAATATTTGAGATACGAATTTGATAAAATTTGTATTATATTAAAGAATATCATTAATTTTATGGGTTTTGGTTAAAAATTTTGATGAATTTTTTGAATTTATGTAAAAAAAAAGGATAATATTGTTAACATTTTAAAACATAAAGGATTAAATTGTCACTTAAAATTAAAATAAATGACCAAATCGGAAAAAAAAAAGATAAAAGACTAAGAAATTAAGTTAAGAGACCACGGGTGCTATTTAGCCTAAATAATAATATTAATAATTATCATTATATATTAATTCTAACGATTAACGATATTTCTTCTAATATTAGACTTGTTCTACTTATAAGGTAAAAGTGTCCAAAATATATTACTCGATTGCTGATAAAATTCTACTGTCGGTGATTTTTGCAAAATTACAAACAATTTATAGTTTCTAATGGATTCAAAATGCTCTTCCAAAATGTTGATGTTAAAGGTAGTTTTTATTCTATACTTTATACAGAATCAAACATAAATAAAATTAGCCTATAAATTTTAAAATGAAATATAAACAAAAATCAACCACTTATCTCTTATTTAATGATAGTATATCTTTAAAATATTACTCATTTAATTCTAACATTTTTTATTTTCAATGATCTAATTTATTAATTGTAGAGGACAATTTAAACAATAGACTTAAGTTTCTATTAAGATTACATATATATTAAATGTGATCAACTATCTTATAATTTATTTGAAAAGGAGAATATAAACAGAGAAATGTTATTTGAACACATTTTTTTGACACAAATACAAACACAAATACAATATTTACTTTTTATACATACTATGATGACATAAATGTGGGTCATACTCTCTCCATTTCTCTCTCTTCTTCCATAAATGTAGAGCCATACTGTATTTGTGTAAAAAAATGTGTTCAAATAACATTTCTCATACAATAATTAACAAAAGAACAATTTGACCTAAAAGTAAAAATTTCATATATATTTCACACTTGTTCATAAACGTATATATAAATATATCATGAATTGATGATGCATTTATGTTTTTAAATGGTGCAGATAGCGATGGCAAATTACTCTTTTTGGAAAATGACCTATATCCTGGCAAGATTATGAGTGGCCTTCAGAAGCTTTCTGATGTTCAACCTTTTCGAACAATAGGATGGCTACCGATCGAAAAAGCAAGCCAACAATTTGGAAATGTGGTCGAAAAAGAGAGATATAGTCTTGATGAAATTTGTGGGGGCCCAGCTGCTATAGGAGAAGACAAGTTTTGTGCAACATCCTTAGAATCAATGAAGGATTTTGCCATTTCAAAGCTTGGGACAAAAATTAAGTCATTTTCAGGTTATTTTGCCAGAAATCATGACCAATATTTGGTGGAGGAAGTAAAGAAAATTGCAGACAAAGGAGTGATGTGTCATAGATTGAACTTTGAAAAAGTTGTGTTTTATTGTCACCAAGTCAATGCATCAACCACTTACACGGTCCCATTGGTGGCTTCTGATGGAACTAAAGTTAAGGCATTGGCTGCTTGCCATCATGATACAAGAGGAATGAATCCCAATTTGCTTGATGAAGTTCTCAAAGTTAAACCTGGAACTGTCCCTGTTTGCCATTTCGTTGGCAATAAGGCTGTTGCTTGGCTACCAACTCTTGTTAGGAGTGAATCTGATGACCATCCTTGTGCCATCTAGATTCTATCTGGTTATATTATTCACATTATTTATACTCTTCTACTTTTCACATTGAAGTTAAGAATTTTCACTTTCATGAGGGTTTGTTTTAAAGTGATGAATAGGGAGAAATGTAATGTGAAAATATAAGATATTTTTATAATGTCATGCATATATACCAAATAAAAATAGTTCTAAACTAGTTGGAACTATGGATGTGTCGTGCATGTTGGTTTTCAGTAACTTGTAAAATAATATATGTTTGAATTTGATAACGATGAAAGTAAATGTTGTGTATTTGTTATAATATGTAATAATATCTTCTTGATATATAGAATTAAAATATCACAATAAATGGAAAACTACATGGTGGATTACAAACTTGTTTTGGTCAAAATAAAAAGAAATACAAATTGTATGCCATATATATTATCAATAGCTTGATAGAACATCACAATGTTATATCAGTTTCCATCAATTAATTAATGAGGAATTTTATGAAGAGAAAGGGATGTCAAACACTTGTTTGGGGATGTAAGGTTGGTTTGGTGGTTGGGGTGAGAGAGTTAAGGAGTTAAGTGATAAGAGAGATCACAAGTTCAACTGAGCTTCATATCTCAACACGAGATAAATGAACATAATTAGTTATTTATGCTATCTCATAAAAGATTGGGTGAGACGCTCTCCCAAAATTTATTAAAATATATATTTGGGTGACATGCCTCTTTGTGATAAAGTGAAATTCGTGTTAGTGCAAAAGTGGTTTTAGCTACAGTCATTTGGTTGATGTTTTGATGATAACAAAAACAAACAAATAAGGAACAATTATCCCCTAGTTGTATTTGCTAAGTGTGCATATTAAGTTAGAAGACAAAGATTTATATTAATGACTATCTATTTTAAGGTAGCATAAATTACAAGTGAGTTAGGAATAATAATCTAAGTGTTTCTAAACACAGAATATTATCACCTAATAAACAAGTAACTATGTATACTAATAGAGCAAGTCATAATATAAAAATAAGAAGTATTGAGATTTATAGTCTGAGTCAAAGCATTAAAGGAAAATGGAATACAAGTCATTGTTCTGGTATAAGCTAGATGCTATGTGTAAGACCCTTAAAATTAAGAATTAATTTATGGAATTAATGTCAAGGGTATTTTGGGAATTTTTGTAAAATATTTAAAATATGTATGTTTTGAATAAATATATATATAAATATTTATCTTGGAAGATGAATTAAAATTATTGGATGAAGATTTAATTAATTTAATTTCGGGTAATTAAATTGATCGGACCATTAATTAAGGATTAGTGGCTAATTGCAAAAGGAGTAATTGCTGAAAAATCCAGCTGGAAATCCAGCATTATTTTATCATTATTTTGAGAAGGAAGCACTTGAGTAAGCTCTATAAGAACACATGAAGAGGCAAAGAAAGAGCAGAACTTCAAATCCTCCCATTTGCATGTAATAGTGTTGCATGTAACAGTACCCTCTTCTCCCATTTCTGCCTCCTGTTTTCCTGAACACGGTTTCACGATTTCAAAACACCAAAAGAGAGAGTTCCTTAAAAGTTCCATTAACTGGAAATACAAACACCAAACCAGAAAACCCTCAGTATTAAAGTTGTTCCCCACACCATTACGGAGCTAGGGAACCCATTTTTATAGCAGCAAACTCAGACAGCAGTTTCACCGGATTTTGGCGTAGAAACGGGAACGAAAACAGAGACGTGAGAAGTAGCAGACACGCAGCAAGGGTAAGGGCACCTTCCAACTTTCTAGTTGCATTAGGGCTGTAAGTGTATAATTTTTATGGCATTACTAGTGTTTTCATGACTGTTTTGAAACTGGTTTGCCTATGCTTGAAAGAAATGGAAAAAAATGCATTTTTGACGTTTTAAAGCTCTGTGATGATTCTGTTTGAGCTGAATACACTAAAGATGTGCTGTTAATGTGGGAAAGTGGAAAATGTCTTGAATGTTATTTCAAACATGATTTAAAAATGCATGTTCATAAAACTGTTTTAAAAATGGTTTTGAAATGCAAAAATGCATTCTGTTTGTGTGTTGCTGCTCTGTGAATGCTGCATGTTATTCTGATATGTGTGAAAGTTAAAATGCTTGCATGTTCTTCTGATATGTTGTGAAAGCTAAAATGCTTGCATGTTATTTTGATGAGTTGTGAAAGCTGAAATGCTTGCATGTTATTTTGATGTGTTGTGAAAGCTAAAATGCTTGCATGTTCTTCTGATGTGTTGTGAAAGTTGAAATACTTGCATGTACTTCTGATATGTGTGAAAGCTGAAATGCTGTGTGTTATTCTGTTGGTTTGAAGTTCTGGATGATTTGGTGTTGATGATTCTGATTCTGTTTTTTTTGAGTGATTCTGGTAATGTTGATGATTTAAGAAGAAAAAGGGAATTTGAATGAGGATGGTATTGTTTGGAAAAGTACTGAATCTGTTTTTGGTTGTCTTTTTAAAAGGAAACAGTTTTGAAAGGTGTTGAATTTCACTGGTTTTTGAAGGTGTATTCGAATACAACATGTGTGTATTCGACTACAACCTGTAAAGGTTCTGTTTTATTGAAGTTTTCAAACTTGTATTCGAATACAGAGAAAGGATTTCTGCTTCTCACTTAGCATCTGTATTCGACTACGACCATGTCGTATTCGAATACAGAAGTGGGATTTTAACACTGTATTTGTATCTGTATTCGACTACAGGCATGCTGTATTCGAATACAGATTCGTGTTTTTCCAGAAGCACTGTTTTTAGCTTCTGTATTCGAATACAAGGAAGCTGTATTCGAATACAGATTCGTGTTTTTCAGAAAATCAAGTTTTACACACTGAGATATGCATTTTAAAGTGTTGGGAAACTTGGAGAAGGGTTAAAGTAATTTTAAAAGGAGGTTTTGAAATATTTTGAAGAGGAGAGGATGAAGTATTGAAAACCTTTAAGGAACTGGGAGAAAAGATTGAATTTTCAAGGTTTTGGATTTTCAAGGTTTTGTCAAGGTTTTAAACTCTGTGATTGAATTTTTAAGAGTCTGGGAAAACCTTTCAAAGTGTTAATGATTAATGGATTGTTTAATCATGATTGTGATGATGTTAATTTTGACTATGCTGAAATATTTTAAACATGATGAGAAACATGAATTTTCTGTTTTTGCATTCTGTTTCTAGAGAAGTGAAACACTGCATATTCATGCATTGCATAGTCAAGTGGTACCCGCGATGGGCCATAGAGTAATGCGCAACCACGTGCTGATCTGTTGAGCGATTGCACGAGTGCTGGACTGTTGAGCGTGTGCACTAGGTACTGATCTGTTGAGCGATTGTACTTTGGTATATAAGTGCTGGACTGTTGAGCGTTTGCACTGGTACTGGACTGTTTAGCGTCTGTACCCTGAAATGCGCAGCCACGTGTTGATCTGTTGAGCGATTGCACGAGTGTTGGACTGTTGAGCGTTTGCACTAGGTACTGATCTGTTGAGCGATTGTACCTTGGTATATGTCAAACGTGCTGATCTGTTGAGCGATGTCACGAGTGCTGGACTGTTGAGCGTCTGCACTGGGTGCTGATCTGTTGAGCGATTGCACCTTGGTCTTGAGGGCCGTTAAAGTCAAACATAATGTGCTGGTCTATTGAGCGACTGCACCTTGGTGATTCCAAGAAACTGTATACATGAGCATATACATATTGCATTGAGGTATTGACCGGTGGGTCACGTTTGATTATATGATGAATGAGTGGAAAATTGAATGTGTGTGAGTACTGTCCAGAATCTGAAATTCTGATTTAATGATTGTGTTTTGCTAAGATGTTGTTCGTACTTACCACATATTTCATAATGATTGGTTGCTGTTTTTGAAAAGGCATATATGTCATTAAATTTCAAATGAGCATTATTATTTTCCTCATCATCATATGTTATACCATGATTATAATTGTTGCTGTGCAATATATGCTATGTGAATATTTGTTAATTTCGGTCGGTGACCCTTGCTATTATATTGTGGACTTTGGGCTTTGCCCTCATATGTTACCCGAACCCGTCCTACCGATGGATACACTAACGACGGAAACGTCGTTAGTTTCCCCTGATCTTTACGTACGGAGTCTACGTGGACAACGTAGAGGGACGGACGATTGGCTGAAGATGAGACTTATAGAGGATACGGTGGAGACCGTGCTACTGTAGCTTAGTGCATGATTAGTCTAGACTTTTGTATAGGGTCTTGAGTTTTGGGAAATGTAATTTTATTTTGGGAATTAATGTATTACTTTTTCCGCTGTATTATTCTGCACTCTGACACAGATTGGGTGATAACTTTTGAAATGAACTGATTTTATTTTAATTCCCTTGATATTAATTTTGGAAAACTCATTTTAATTATTTAAAAAAAAAATACACCTGCACTGTGTTTTAAACTCGGGGTGTTACAAATTGTGGTATCAGAGCATTTGTTTAAAGTTTTGGGATAAAGCTCTGATTAAAGTATTTGTTTTGAGTCATTAGCTGATCATGCATAGGAGCAAGTAGTTAAAGTGTCAAGTCTTGTGGAAGTTGTGGTGTGACTGAAGTGATGATGTGTTAAGTTTTGGAATTATTCCAAGTAGTGCGAGATTTCTACTTGATGATGGTTTTGTAAGGAACAATGCCTCCAAAGAAGAGACGACACTACAAGAGCCAACGTCAGCCGGGATGATTGGATGGCTGAGGCGATGAACAACATGGCTGCGTCTGTTGCTGCACAGACAGCTGCAAAGACTCAACGAGATCTGGAGAAGGGAGAAAGAGAGATTCACGCTGTTAAATCGAGGGGACTAGAGGATTTTCGTCGCCATAATCCTCCAAATTTCAAGGGTGATGAGGGTCCAGAGATAGCGGACCAGTGGATTCAATGAGATGGAGAAAATCCTCGAGATGATTAACTGCCGAGCAGCGGTGAAGGTCAACTATGCCACGTATCTGCTGATAAGGGGATGCAGAGTACTGGTGGAGAAGTACAAGGTTTCTAATGGGATCAGCTCACAAGGAGGTGAACCTGGAGTCGTTCGGTACTTGGCTGCCAACGAACTCAAAGTATCTCTGAGAGAAGGAACTGAGAATTTTTATCATTGGCTAACGTGGAGACCAAGATGGATGTGAACATAGAAGATGTGATGTTAGTCAAAGAATATACGGACGTATTTCTGACGGAAATTCCAGGATTACCCCTGGTAAGAGAGGTGGAATTCTTCATTGATTTGCACCCCGGAACTGGACCTATTTCAATTGCGCCGTACCGGATGTCGCCATTGGAATTAAGCGAGCTTAAGGGTTAAATTGAAGGATTATTGGAGAAAGGATTTATCAGACCAAGTGTGTCGCCCTGGGGAGCTCCGGTGTTGTTGGTTAAGAAGAAGGATGGAAGTTCACATTTATGTGTGGATTATCGGCAACTTAACAAGGTGACTATCAAGAATCGTTATCCATTACCACGCATCGATGATTTGATGGATCAATTGAGGGGAGAAGCAGTGTTTTCAAAGATTGATTTGAAATCGGGATACCATCAGATTCGAGTAAGAGAAGGAGATATTCAAAAGAATGCTTTTAGGACTCGTTACGGACACTATGAATATCTCGTTATGCCTTTTGGAGTTACGAATGCACCAACAATATTTATGGATTATATGAATAGGATATTCAGCCCATTTCTGGATAAGTTCGTGGTGGTATTCATTGACGATATTTTGATTTATTCAAAGGATAAAGAAGAACATGAAGAGCACTTACGCCAAGTTCTTGAAGTATTACGCGAAAAGCAGCTGTATGCCAATTTGTCGAAGGGCGAATTTTGGCTAAAGGAAGTAAATTTCTTGGGACATGTGATAACGAAGGAAGGAATCGCTGTCGATCCGGCAAAGATTGAGACAGTTCTTGCCTGGAAACAGCCCCAAACTGTAACGGACATAAGGAGTTTTGTCGGACTAGTAGGATACTACAGGAGATTTATTGAAGGATTTGCTAAGATTGTAGCTCCTCTAACACAACTCACCAGGAAGAATCAGCCGTTTGCATGGACGGAGAAGTGTGAGGAGAGTTTTCAGTTGCTAAAGGAAAAGTTGACAACCTCACCAGTAGTATTGACACAGCCGGAGGAACCATATGAAGTTTACTGTGATGCATCTCACCAAGGGTTGGGATGTGTTTTGATGCAACACAAGAAAGCTGTAGCATACGCCTCAAGACAGCTGAAAACTCATGAACAGAACTACCCCACTCATGATTTAGAGCTTGCTGCAGTAGTGTTTGCGTTAAAGGTTTGGAGACACTACTTATATGGATGCACATTCACGGTGTTCAGCGACCATAAAAGTTTGAAGTACCTGTTCGATCAGAAGGAATTGAACATGCGTCAAAGAAGATGGATGGAGACTCTCAAGGACTTTGACTTTTCATTGCAGTACCACCCTGGAAAAGCCAATGTGGTGGCTGATGCATTGAGTTGGAAGAGCGTGTCAGTATCTTCAATGATAATGGCCAGACAACAAGAGTTGTGGGAAGCCTTTAGAGATCTACATTTGGACGTAAAGTTTGCACCAGGAATGTTAAAATGTGGGATGATAACAATTTCGAGTGGATTACTTGAGGAGATTGCAAAATTGCAAGATGACGCATTGATCCAAGAAAAGAGGAATCTGATAGCGCAAGGGCAGACAACTGAGTTCAGCGTCGGACCAGATAATATTCTGAGGTGTAATGGAAGAATTTGTGTACCGGAAGTTGCAGAGATGATAAGAATGATTTTGGAAGAAGCTCATAAGAGTAAGTTGAGTATTCATCCTGGAGCAACCAAGATGTACCAGGATTTAAGGCAGAATTACTGGTGGCCAGGAATGAAGAGGGATGTGGTAGAATATGTAACAGCTTGTTTGACTTGTCAGAAAGCGAAAGTGGAACATCAACGACCTGCTGGAATGCTGCAACCTTTGGACATACCAGAATGGAAGTGGGACATCATTTCCATGGATTTCATAACAGGACTGCCCAAGACAAGGAAAAAGAATGATTCAATTTGGGTAATAGTGGACCGTTTGACAAAGTCCGCACATTTCCTACCGGTAAGAACCACTTATAAAGTAGATAAGCTGACAGAGATCTACATCGCTGAAATTGTGAGGTTACACGGCGTTCCATCAAGTATAGTATCGGACCGTGACCCAAAGTTCACATCTCACTTTTGGGGAGCGTTGCATGAAGCTTTGGGGACAAAACTGAAATTGAGTTCAGCCTACCATCCACAAACAGACGGACAAACTGAGAGAACAAATCAGTCCTTGGAGGATCTATTAAGAGCATGTATGTTGGATGACAGAGGAAACTGGGATGAGGTGTTGCCATTGATTGAATTCACTTACAACAACAGTTTCCACGCAAGTATCAGAATGGCACCCTATGAGGCCTTGTATGGACGCAAGTGTCAGACGCCTTTATGCTGGTATAAGGATGGAGAGAGTATGATTGTTGGACCTGAGATGGTGGAACAGACCACAGAGAAAATCAAGAGAATACAAGAGAAAATGAAGGCTTCGCAAGATTGCAGAAGAGTTATGCGGATAAGCGTCGCAGACCCTTGGAATTTGAGCAGGGTGATCATGTATTTCTAAGGGTTACGCCTACAACTGGTGTTGGCAGAGCTATTAAGTCAAGAAAGTTGACTCCGAAATTTATTGGACCATACCAGATTACTGCACGTATTGGACCATTGGCCTATTAGATTGCTTTACCTCCAATACTATCCAATATTCATGACGTATTTCATGTGTCGCAGTTAAGGAAATACATTGCAGACCCGTTACATGTGATCGAGCCAGATACAATTCAGCTGAGGGACAACCTGTCTTTTGAAGTATTGCCTGTAAGAATTGAAGACAGGAAGATTAAACAGTTGAGGAACAAGGAAGTCCCACTAGTCAAGGTGATTTGGAATCCGACTATTGGGGACGCGACTTGGGAATTGGAGAGTAAGATGAGGGAACAATATCCTCAGTTGTTTACGGATATGTAGTTTCGAGGACGAAACTAATTTAAGGGGGGTAGTATTGTAAGACCCTTAAAATTAAGAATTAATTTATGGAATTAATGTCAAGGGTATTTTGGGAATTTTTGTAAAATATTTAATATATGTATGTTTTGAATATATATATATATATATAAATATTTATCTTGGAAGATGAATTAAAATTATTGGATGAAGATTTAATTAATTTAATTTCGGGTAATTAAATTGATCGGACCATTAATTAAGGATTAATGGCTAATTGCAAAAGGAGTAAGTGCTGAAAAATCCAGCATTATTTTATCATTATTTTGAGAAAAGGAAGCACTTGAGTAAGCTCTATAAGAACACATGAAGAGGCAGAGAAAGAGCAGAACTTCACATCCTCCCATTTGCATGTAATAGTGTTGCATGTAACAGTACCCTCTTCTCCCATTTCTGCCTCCTGTTTTCCTGAACACGGTTTCACGATTTCAAAACACCAAAAGAGAGAGTTCCTTAAAAGTTCCATTAACTGGAAATACAAACACCAAACCAGAAAACCCTCAGTATTAAAGTTGTTCCCCACACCATTACGGAGCTAGGAACCCAGTTTTATAGCAGCAAACTCAGACAGCAGTTTCACCGGATTTTGGCGTACAAACGGGAACGAAAATAGAGACGTGAGAAGTAGCAGACACACAACAAGGGTAAAGGCACCTTCCAACTTTCTAGTTGCATTAGGGATGTAAGTGTATAATTTTTATGGCATTACTAGTGTTTTCATGACTGTTTTGAAACTGGTTTGCCTATGCTTGAAAGAAATGGAAAAAATGCATTTTTGACGTTTTAAAGCTCTGTGATGATTCTGTTTGAGCTGAATACACTAAAGATGTGCTGTTTATGTGGGAAAGTGGAAAATGTCTTGAATGTTATTTCAAACATGATTTAAAAATGCATGTTCATAAAACTGTTTTAAAAATGGTTTTGAAATGCAAAAATGCATTCTGTTTGTGTGTTGCTGCTCTGTGAATGCTGCATGTTATTCTGATATGTGTGAAAGTTGAAATGCTTGCATGTTCTTCTGATGTGTTGTGAAAGCTGAAATGGTTGCATGTTATTTTGATGAGTTGTGAAAGCTGAAATGCTTGCATGTTATTTTTATGTGTTGTGAAAGCTGAAATGCTTGCATGTTCTTCTGATGTGTTGTGAAAGTTGAAATACTTGCATGTACTTCTGATATGTGTGAAAGCTGAAATGCTGTGTGTTATTCTGTTGGTTTGAAGTTCTGGATGATTTGGTGTTGATGATTCTGATTCTGTTTTTTTTTGGAGTGATTCTGATGGTTTTGAAATGCAAAAATGCATTTTGTTTGTGTGTTGTTGCTGTGATGCTGCATGTTATTCTGATGTGTTGTGAAAGTTGAAATGCTTGCATGATCTTTTGATGTGTTGTGAAAATTGAAATGCTTGCATGTACTTCTGATATGTGTGAAAGCTGAAATGCTGTGTGTTATTCTGTTGGTTTGAAGATCTGGATGATTATGATGATTGATCATTCTGTTTCTGTTTCTGGATGATTTAGTGTTGATGATTCTGATTCTGTTTTTTTGAGTGATTCTAGTAATGTTGATGATTTAAGAAGAAAAAGGGATTTTGAATGAGGATGGTATTGTCTAGAAAAGTGTTGAATCTGTTTTTGGTTGTCTTTTTAAAAGGAAACAATTTTGAAAGGTGTTGAATTTCACTGGTTTTCGAAGGTGTATCCGAATACAACATGTGTGTATTCGACTACAACCTGTAAAGGTTCTGTTTTACTGAAGTTTTCAAACTTGTATTCGAATACAAGCCCTTGTATTCGAATACAGAGAAAGGATTTCTGCTTCTGACTTAGCATCTGTATTCGACTACGACCATGTCGTATTCGAATATAGAAGTGGGATTTTAACACTGTATTCGCATCTGTATTCGACTACAGGCATGCTGTATTCGAATACAGAATGCAAATTTTCACTTGTTTCAGTTTCTGTATTCGAATACAGTGGGTCTGTATTCAAATACAGATTCGTGTTTTTCCAGAAGCACTGTTTTTAGCTTATGTATTCGAATACAAGGAAGCTGTATTCGAATACAGATTCGTGTTTTTCAGAAAATCAAGTTTTAAACACTGAGATATGCATTTTAAAGTGTTGGGAAACTTGGAGAAGGGTTAAAGTAATTTTAAAAGGAGGTTTTGAAATATTTTGAAGAGGAGAGGATGAAGTATTGAAAACCTTTATGGAACTGGGAGAAAAGATTGAATTTTCAAGGTTTTGTCTTCTGTATTCGACTACAAGCATGCTGTATTCGAATACAGACTGTTAAAATTACAATTTCATGTTTCTGTATTCGAATACAAGGGGTCTGTATTCGAATACAGATTCGAGTTTCCAGAAATTCCATGTTTTCAAGAATGTTTGTAAACCCTGAGTGTTTTGGGAATGTTGGGATTGTTGTGGTGAATTAAAATGGAACTGTTGGTGATATTTTGAAATGGTGGTGATAAAGTTTTTAAGACTTTACTGATGAAATGAAAAAGGTGTTTTGTGCACTGAGATAGCCTCTGTATTCGAATACCAGAGGGTTGTATTCGAATACAGAGTGTCATTCTGCACTGTTTTTAGCTTCTGTATTCGAATACAGAGGAGCTGTATTCGAATACAGATTCGTAAAATTCCAGAAATCCTCAGTTTTAAACTCTGTGATTGAATTTTTAATAGTCTGGGAAAACCTTTCAAAGTGTTAATGATTAGTGGATTGTTTAATCATGATTGTGATGATGTTAATTCTGAATATGCTGAAATATTTTAAACATGATGAGAAGCATAAATTTTCTGTTTTTGCATTCTGTTTCTAGAGAAGTGAAACACTGCATATTCATGCATTGCATAGTCAAGTGGTAAGATGTTGTTCGTACTTACCACATATTTCATAATGATTGGTTGCTGTTTTTGAAAAGGCATATATGTCATTAAGTTTCAAATGAGCATTATTATTTTCCTCATCATCATATGTTATACCATGATTATAATTGTTGCTGTGCAATATATGCTATGTGAATATTTGTTAATTTCGGTCGGTGACCCTTGCTATTATATTGTGGACTTTGGGCTTTGCCCTCAGATGTTACCCGAACCCGTCCTACCGACGGATACACTAACGATGGAAACGTCGTTAGTTTCCCCTGATCTTTACGTACGGAGTCTACGTGGACAACGCAGAGGGACGGACGGTTGGCTGAAGACGAGACTTATAGAGGATACGGTGGAGACCGTGCTACTGTAGCTTAGTACATGATCAGTCTAGACTTTTGTATAGGGTCTTGAGTTTTGGGAATTAATGTATTACTTTTTCCGCTGTATTATTCTGCACTCTGACACAGATTGGGTGATAACTTTTGAAATGAACTGATTTTATTTTAATTCCCTTGATATTAATTTTGGAAAACTCATTTTAATTATTTAAAAAAAAAATACACCCGCGCTGTGTTTTAAACTCGGGGTGTTACACTATGATAAACAAAGAAAAGAGAATCTTCTGAATAAGGATCATAGTGACTCTGAAGAAAATACTACAGTTGTGTCTATGTCTGGTGAATATGCTCTCAAACACGCCTTCAGTGAATTGGTTAATACAAGCAATGACCTGGTTGTTCTGCCTCTAATAAGTGTGACAAGCAAGTGATTGAATGCCTCTGATAATCGCGTCAATAATTTGATTAGCTTGATTTGACAACTGTGACAAGCATTGTATTATCTAACTCTGATAGAAAATCAATAATATGAAAATTCAACGCTCTAATAAAAAGATAATACTCAACACTCTAAAGAAGACAAATTTCTTTATCCTCTACTCAACATCTTAAATCTGTTAATTGTCTGAAAATCTTTGTGACATCCTCTAATTGTAACATCCTATGAAGATACATAAAATCCTATGAGATCTTCCTTAAATGGTGATTGAAGATCTCCAACGGTAACATTCTCAACGAACACTTCAATGAGAGAGAGAGAATGAAAAGGCAATGAATTGAAACAAAGAATTATGAAAAGTCAAGTGCACATCAAAAGAAAAGTATGAATAAAAGATCCTCTCAATAGAGAGTAGAGAGTTATTTAGAATTGATGTAAATCATTCAAAGTATTTTTCATACACTTGATTTAGAACTTGATATGTAAAATCCTCTCAATGATATTAGAATCCTAGAAACAGACTTTGTGTCAATTCAGACACAAACTAGAACAGATGTAAACCAGTCGAATAGTGACAACAATTATCTCACCCCTAAGAGGTACCTGAAGAGGTACAAAAACACTTATGAATCTCAACGACATGTTGCAAGAATGTTGAAGAAGGGTTCTAATGGTGACGGCTTGGAGAGGCTAGAGAAGAATACTCAAAGCCTGAAGAGGTAGAGTAAACAATACTTGTATGCTATTATTGAAATTGTGGATTAAGTCCTCGATTGTACTGAGGAAAAATATCTATGTAAGGGGAGGACTAGATGAAGCAACAATCTGTTGTGAATTAGTATAAAAATATATGTATTCCCTCTATCTCTCTTATTCTCTGATTTATGTTCTATATGATTCAACATCTTTGTCTCTAAACCTGTTTTAATCGTAAGTTGAATGATTTGATAAAGAACATATTTTTTATCAAGCAATTGAAGTATCTTTCATAAATTGAAAAAAACACAATTCAAACCCCATTTCTTGTGTTTTCCAGCACATTCAATTGGTATCAGAGCTCAGTCTCTTGATTGAGCACTTTACCGTGTAAGATTAAAGATCCCTTACTGATGGAAATACTAGTGAAATGGTCTGAATTAGTGTATGTTTTTGGATCAATCCTGTTTTCTTTTTCTTAAAAATTTATATTTTAGAATTTCTTTCAAAACCTGGATTGATAAAAAACTTATTTGTAAATAATGTAATTGCTATATGAAAAATAGATAAAACTCTTTAACAAAACATCTATTTCTCAAATATCAACTTCATCTCCTTTCCAAAGTTTTTTTTTAATTGTTTTTATCTGATTAAGGTCAAAAGTATTCGTGTTGAAGTCGTTCTTATGCAAATCATTCTTCAATGACATTTTGAGTAGTAAAACAGAATCTTTGTATTGAGATAAGTGAATACTCAAATACAATAATAGATATGAAAAAAAAGATTCTTACTATATCCCTTAAAACAGAGTAAACATCTCAAAGTCACATCTATATGAGAAATATTATCTTAGATTAAAATTATGTAAGAAATTACTGCATCATGTGATTAGCTTTTAACAATAGGTTGAAACTTTGTTCTGTGTCTTCTTCAATCTACTATGACTTCTTGTTGTGCTTCTTGAAACTCTTCAATGACAAATTGGACAAAACTCATATGCTTCAACAAGTTAGAGTGAATTAATCAGTGAGAAGAATCAACATGCTAATACTGAAATTCATCCCCCATTAGAAAAGAATTATTAGCTGATACAATAAAATTATTAGGGAAAAATAATGGGAACATTATAATGCATGTAAACAATGACACTAACCAATCAGGGAGAAGTTTTCAAAAAAAAAAAAACTTCAATGATCCATGACATATGTTCAAATGTGCAGGTAACCTATTAGAAGAAATGGGTACTAGTGCAAACCCTCACTCAACAACACAAAATCAGAAGGTTGAATGACAACAAGTTGAAGACTCTAGTTAGAACAAAGGTTGGATGATACACTCAAGCATCCTTGGTTAAAATCAAGTCAAAACCAACAATGCTTAAAAATTGTAGATCAAACAAAATTAATCATTTGATCATTATCCTCTAGGAAGAAGCAAGCTTGAGTTTAATGTTGGAGTAATTTGAAAGTTCATTTTTTTATGGAACAAATATCTTCATCTGTTGTGATCCATAGATGATGTATTTGAAATAATTATGAAGCAATATTATCCACAAGGAAACCTGAATTGCAAGTAAATGACAAAGTTCTCTCATGATAGATCATCATCTAATCCCTCCACCAGAGAAATATGTATAATAAATGAGTTTAAATAACTCATCATCTGGTCAAACTCATGGGTATATCAAAACCTAAGAAAAACTGTTTTGGTAATCCTCTGACTACAAGGTCTGAAGCCATTCCTCTGTTTGAGGAGAAGATCTCTGCCTTTGTGTATAGCGTGCTTGAAACATCATATGAGACTCACATACATGAAATCAAAGCACTAGATCATAGGATTGCATCTGCTGATTCAGAAGAAAGAATGATCAGAACCAAACTAACTATTCATCTGATTAAAAGATCATTTGAAAGAAAAATCTGCTAAATCATCCTTGTCTGTCATCGGCCAGGTACTCGGAAATTTATTTCATTATTCTATGTGTACTTGTTTGCCTTACCTGATATTCTTTTTATGCATGTTTTAGTTTTGTTTTCTGTCTGATCGTATGTCTGGGTAGTCTTTTATGTCGTGGTCTGTATTGTTTTGTTCTTGGTCATATCACGTGTTTTTTTTTGAAAATTGTTCTTTGGATACTTTTTTAAAACATATGTCTTGATTTCCTTTCTTTGCTTATTTAAATTCCTCTCATTTCTTGTATTTCTCAAAAAACATCTTTTTCGTTAAAAACCGTTATCTCCCAACCCAAATCATTTTTCATCCAAGATGTTTTAAACCTGAAACCCTTTAGGAAAAACCAATTCTATATCTCATCCTTTATTAAGTCTTCATCTTCCTAAATGTTCATCTTCTTACACCGTACTCTTAGAAAGACTTCAAGATTCTGTTAAAACATGAACTGCTCAACCTCAATGGTGAAATGTTAAGAAATCTTGATATCGTTACATATGTGAACTACGGCCAACAAGATAGATTATACAAGAAGGTTCACAAAATGAATTCAAAGGTTCACTCTGTGTAAGCCTATAATGTCAATATCTCATTCATTTGCTAAGTACTTTGAGTACAAGGGAGTAAGAACATAACATTGAAAAGTTTGTGCCTCATTTGTCTGAATCCTCTAGATTGGATGGAAATATGAAAATAATAATGAAGAAAGGTTGGAGCACCTATAATCCTATCAAAGATTTATCTTTGGAAGATTATATCTTCAAATCTATATTAAGAGAAAGTCCCACCGAACAAGTCAAGATAATTATACAAAAGGGAGGACTACATTACCTCATTTTCCTTAGTTACATCTAACAAGTCAAAAGGTAGGCTCGTGAGCATGAAAGCTTCTTCATCACCGTATCAGATGAAAGTTCAAATAAGGAAGACCCTTACTGAAGAAGAGGTTAAATCAAGAGACTTAGTTTATTTATGTATTAGGAATTGGTAATTCAAACCTAATATGTAATATAAATTAATTGATTTGGTTTAGATAGCCTTAGAAAGACCTTAGGATTTTTCTTTTTCCTTTTAAGCCCTTTTGTAATAAGTATTGCAATTCTAATGTAATGTGTATATGTTACATGTGTAATATGAGTTATGAATTGAATAAATTTTATCTTTTTTTTTTACCTTCATATTTTTGTCTTTCGTTCTATTTTTTTTCATGTTGTCTTTTGTTTTCTTTTTTCTCCTTTGTTTTTCAAAATTATCTTCCTCCCCTCTTTCCTTTAAAACTTTCCTTCTCTCTATCTTTGCTTAATTATTTTTCTGCCTTAACCACAACTCTTAATCTCATTCTATTGTGCCTTTTGCTTTTAAATTGTCTCACGTGTCATAAAGTGTCTGGAAAACTCATGGTTTGTTCAATGTCTCAATCTTCTTTTTCCTCCACTCCCTCATCATTATGTCTCCTTTATAAAAAACGTTTTCGTTCTCTTTCTCGAGAAATATGGCTATTTATACCTCCAATGCTTTCATTTCCCCTACCTATGTCTCTTTAGTCTTCTCTCAACTCTCTGTGTTTTTCTTTTTGTTCATCCTTTATGTTTCTCAAACGCATCTTGTAACACCCCGAGTTTAAAACACAACGCGAGTGTATTTTTTTTTAACCGAATAAATATATAACAGAATTTTCAGAATTTATTCAAAGGAATTAAAATAAAATTAAGTCATTTCTTAAAATAATTTGTCGTAATCCAAAACGATCAAATGTAATTAAATAAATACATCACAATTAATCAAGTAAAATATTTTTGGGAATTGAATTTTCAGAATATATCAAAATAATCCAAAGGTTGTTATCCTGGACCCACCAAAATATTTTCAGAGTGCGGAAAAGTTTAGCAGAAAAATATACAATAATTCCCAAAATGAATAATTACAGCCCTCAACACTAGGCCCTATACAAAAAGTCTAGTCTGATCATGCATTAAGCTACAGTAGCACGGTCTCCGCCGCATCCTCTACAAGTCTCGTCTTCAGCCAGATGTCCGTCCCTCTGCGTTGTTCACAAAGACTCCGTATGTGAATATCAAGGAAAACTAACGACGTCTCCGTCGTTAGTGTAACCGTCGGTGGGACGGGTTTGGGGTTCATCTGAGGGCAAAGCCCGATTTCCACAATAATAGTAAAGGGTCACCGACCGAAATTAACATTTAACACATAGCATTTATATCACAGTAACAAACATCTTCATGGCATATCATAAAATCAATGATGATAAATAAAGATGCTCATTTTGAAATTTCATGACATATATGCTTTTTCAAACAGCAACCAATTAATATAGAAATATATTGTAAGTACAACTACCACCTCAGCAATCACAAACATTCATCAGAAATTCAGATTTTATAACGTACTTACACACATCAGTTTCCAATCATCATCATATAACCAAATCGTGACCCACCGGTCAACCGCCTCGATGCATTATATATATGCTCATGTACTCAACTTCTTGGAATCACCAAGGTGCAGTCGCTCAATAGACCAGCACATTTTAAATATGTTTGACTTTAACGACCCTCAAGACCAGGGTGCAATCGCTCAACAGATCAGCACCAGTGCAGTCGCTCAACAGACCAGCACTCGTGCAGTCGCTCAACAGACCAGCACGTTTGACATATACCAAGGTACAATCGCTCAACAGATCAGTACCAGTGCAGTCGCTCAACAGACCAGCACTCGTGCAATCGCTCAACAGATCAGCACGTTTCACGTATGTTAGCCTCTCAAAGGCCAGAACATACAGAAGTTAAATCCTCGCACGGATAGAATGGATTGTCTAATACACGCGGAACCACTCCGTAGCCCGAGTAGAATAGACCGTCTAATACACGCGGAACTACTCTGACCCCGGATAGAACAGACCGTCTAATACACGCGAAACTATTCTATAACCCATGGTTACTACTTAACTTTGCGGCCCATCACGGTCACCGCATCAACTCTGTGGCCCATCGCGGTCACCACCTGACTATGCAATGCATGAAAATGCAATGTTTTCTGTTCACTGAAAACAGTATGCAACATCAGTAAAATTTAGCCTTTCCATCATTTCCCCAAAACATCTCAACACAAATAATTTCATTATCATCACATCAATAATTAAACATTCAAGCATCTCATCATTACCACTTCACATCATCTTAAAACTCCATTTTAATTCATCAAAAATCTTCCCTCTATTTTCCCCAACTTTTAAAATTCATAAAACAGTGTTTAAAACTGAGATTTCTGGAAAATACGAATCTGTATTCGAATACAGCTTCTCTGTATTCGAATACAGCTTCTCTGTATTCGAATACAGAAGCCAAAACAGTGCAAAATTAACACTATGTATTCGAATACAGCTATCTGGTATTCGAATACAGAGGCAGTCCCAGTGCACAAATCAGCATTTTTCACTACATCAGTAAAGTCTCAAAAACTTCATCACCACCACTTCAAACTATCACAAAATTTCAGTTTTAATTTGTCACAAACCTTCCCAATGTTCCCCAACACTTAGGGTTTATAAGACAATGTTTAAAATTTTGATTTTCTGGAAAACACGAATCTGTATTCGAATACAGCTCCCTTGTATTCGAATACAGAAACTAAATCTGCAAATTCAACACTCTGTATTCGAATACAACATACTTGTATTCGAATACAGAAGACAAAAACAATGTAAATTCAGCATTTTCTCCAACATCATTAAAGGTTTCCAAAACCTCATCATCTCCTCTTCAAAACTATTTCAAAAACTCCATTTTAATCATTTCAAACCTTCCAAATGTTTCCCTACACTTAGAGTTTATAAAACAATGTCTGAAACTTGATTTTCTGGAAAAACACAACTCTGTATTCGAATACAGCTCCTTTGTATTCGAATACAGAAGCAAAAGTAGTGAAAATTAGCATCCTGTATTCGAATACGAGGGTGTTGTATTCGAATACAGATGCGAATACAGTGTTAAAATTTCACTTATGTATTCGAATACGACAGGGTCGTAGTCGAATACAGATGCTAAGTCAAAAGCAAAAATCCTTCATCTGTATTCGAATACAGAGGCCCGTATTCGAATACACGTTCGAAAACTTGAGTAAAATAGAAGCTTGGCAGGCTGTATTCAAATACACTCATGCTGTATTCGAATACACCTTCGAGTTCAGTGAAATTTTCTTGAGACTTCAACACATTTTCAAACTTTTTCCTTTGAAAAACCAACACCCCCAAAACAGTTTTACCACTCTTTTGCAAACCACAAAACTCAGACATTTTTCATCAATATAGATTTTCCAGAAAAGCACTTTCATCATTTTAAATCCTTCTCTTTTGAAAACATCAGCAACACCAGAATCACTCAAAAACAGAATGTCAACCACAACAAAACCGACATTTATCAACGTTTACATTTTGATCATTTCCAAAACAATATGCACAATGTTTTCCAGTATTCTCACACCACCATAACAATATGCAAAGCATTTCCAGCTCTCTCACACAAAACAGAACAACATTAATGCATTAAGCCAAACAGCAACCATCACATAGCAGCAAAACACAAACAAAATTGCATTTTCGCATTTTATAACAACAAGCAAAACAGTTTTGTAAATATGCATTTTGATCATCTTCAGAATAACATGCAAGACATTTTTCAGCTTTCCCACATAAACAAAACAACATTGAAGTAACAACCAGAACAGCAAACATCACAGATTATTAAAACACCAACAAAATGCCTTTTTTCCATTTTTTTCAAAATGTCATGCAAAACAGTTTCGTTTCTTTCTTTGAAAACAGAACTCAAATATTGTCACACTTCAAACATACATTTACAGCCCTAAAATGCAACTAGAAAGTGGAAGGTGCCCTTTACCCTTGTTGCGTTTCTACTACTGTTCACGTTTATGCGTCAGAATCGGTGAAACTCCCACTCGCGTTCGCCGCTACGAAAATGGGTTCTCTAGCTCCGTAATGATGAGGAGAACAACTTTTGTTCTGGGGGTTTTTTGGTTTGGTGCTTGGATTTCCAAGTAATATCACTTTTGAGGAACTCCTTTTTTTTTGTCGTGAAATAGAAAATAGAATGGAAGAAGGAGGAAGGTGAGTACTGTTACATGCAGTAAGGGAGGAGGAATGGGTTTCTGCCTTTGCTCTGCCTCCTCATTCCTATTTATAGGCATTTGTGGGTGCCACCTCATCAAAAATAATACTAAAATATTGCTGGACCCTCCAGTACTTAACCATTTTCGTCGCAATTAGCCGATGATGCCTTAATTAACTGTCCGATAATTTAATTACTCGTAATTAAATTAATTTACTCTTCATTCAATAATCTTAATTCATCTTCCAAAATAAATATTTATATATATATATATATTCACTCAAAACATACATATATTAAATATTTTACAAATATCCCCAAAATACACTTAATATTAATTTCATAATTAAATTTTAAATTTAAGGGTCTTACACATCTGCTATGGATACTTACTCATCTTTTGGTAGGAAAAGGAAGTCACCTTCCTCTCCCGAGAAGAAGGAAATCCCTTCATATGAAGTGACCTCGATGGTGAGTGACATTCTTCTTGAACAACTGGAAGCCCGAATTGCTCTGCAAGAAGTCAACCACAAGTTGGATCTTCTCACCTCTTAAATGGAAGAAGTCTCTAGAACTTCTATCTAGGATTAAGTTTTTGTTTTAAATTATATTTTCTTTTCTCTCTTGTGTCAACTTTGTAATTGTGATCCTCATCTTAATGAAATTTTACCCTTTCTTTATTTTTGTTCTTTCATGTTTCTTTCTTTTAAAAACTTATTCATGATTATTCATATAGTAATGCAATTAATGGCATGCTTGCATCTACATATCTATTTGCATATGCATTGCATCATCTGCACTACATCATCTGCATATATTTGCTACATCATTTGCGCCATATTCATTATCTGCATCATCTGAATCATATGCATATGTTTACTGCATTTGTTTGATGCATATGCATCTAAATTATCTTTTTGCATAACACTGACATATATGACAAAGTCTTGCAATTTACCCTAGTTTTGAAAGGCTTAACACCTTATAAAAACACGGTTTGTTACATTAGGCTTAACATCCGAAGAAGAACAATAGTTCAAAGGCTTTACATCCTAAAAACTGTGAAATGTAAATCAATAGACTTCATTCGAAACTAAAGGCTAAATATCCTAGAAATCTGCAAATTCGTTTTGGAAAGTCTTGTCATATTTTTTTTATATCTCTTTTTTTGTCTCTGTCCTTCTTTCTCTTTATACCCTCATGTGTATCAAAAATAAAATAACTTAATAAATTTGAAGCTCTTAAAAAATCGTATTTATCATATTCAGGGGGAGTTCTAGAGTACTAATTTATAAGTTTCTTTTTAGAAGATCAAGTGATTATTAAGTCAAAAAATTCCTCATGAAACTTGTTTCCTGCGAATTTTTTTAATCAAAATCCACAAGAAAAGCTGTAGGAAAAAAGCAGATTTCTAGTAGTGAAATATAAATGGTTTAACTGCAGCCTCGGTCCCCTTATTTTTACCAATTTGCAGAATTGATGCATCTATTTTAAACTTCAACAATTTTGGTCCCTCCATTACATTTTTTAACTAAAAAATGATGTTGTGGCATATTTTAAATGACGTGGCATATGATACGACAATGTTGAATGATTAATAACCGTAAAATTGCAATAAGACACTCTAAAATCTTTAGTTTAAACTTATGAAATTATTCGGTTCTATAATTTAATTAATAACATATAAATTATTAATGCATCTAAATAGTAGTTCTACATCGTAAGATTGTATATCACGTCATTAAAAATATCTCAAACCACCATTGTTTAGGTAAAAAATCTAAATGAGAGACCAAAATTGTTAACTTTTAAAAATAGGAATCTAATTTCGTGAATTGGTAAAAATAGAGGGACCAAAACTGCAATTAAACTAATATAAAAATAATGAAAAAATAAATAAAAAATTTATAGTTGTAACTAAAGAACAATATCTTCGACAACGTGACTAACCAAGCTTCATATATGAGAGATAGATAAACACAATTAATTATTTACACTATCTCAAAGAATTGGGTGATACACTCTCAAAATTTATTAAAATATATATTTGGCTGACATGCCTCTTTGTGATAAAATATAATTCTTGAAGTAATATTTCAATTAAATATTACAAAAGTCATAGTAATTGAACTCATAATTTTTAAATAAATAATATATTTCAATCATATTAAAAGAAAGAAATATTATATCTAAGTTTTGAAGCGAGATTTTGCATTATAATGTTAGTTAACTAGGCATTCGACGAGTCATGCAGAGGGATATGAGTGACCTAGATGAAATTTTCTCCTCCTACATGACAAGAGTAATGTATATGGGGTCATTGATAGAGTATATGGTTGTAAAAGGCATGGCCTTGCTGAAATAAGTCAATATAAGGTGTTGATCTTATTTATTGTTTCTAAGTATATATATTCAAGTATTAAGGAATATAATATGGAACTATACAAGAGTGACACATTCTATACCTTGTGTTCAATATATATATATATATATATATATATATATATATATAAGGGCAAAAGGAAATTATACACAAGGTCATTATCACAGAAAGGTTACATCAAATCGCAAAACATTCTTGTCACTTGGGTAGCAGTGATATTTTGCTAGGTGTTGTTCATTTTTTATACTATAAAATGAATGATTTAACTATATATTCTACATTACGAGAACATGCAAGGTCTCACGCACGAGAACAAATAAATGAGATTAAAATAAATAAGACTAATTTTATTCAGAGGTATGTTCTTATGATGCACCAACTTGAATTAAAGAAACATGGTAAGCTATAGTGCACTAGGTTACCATAAGTGGTTCTATAAATAGAACCATATGTAGAAGTGCAAGACACACCTTTTTGAAAACCCTTGCCGTACTAGAGTGATTGTGAGCGTTTTTCAGCGGTTTTGTTCGTCAACTAGCACTATAAATGGAGGTTGCTTTCATTCGAGGTGTGTTCATGTGGACTATGTAGAGAAGTTGTCCTTCGAAAAACATGTGATTCTTTCCAGTTCTTGTATGCAAAGATTATGCACTACAATAGATAGTTGCATAATCCCTAATTCATGACTATTCGTAAGGATCAATCGGAGGAAAAATTTTAATTTCCACTGCATTTTTATCTGTGTTTGATTTGCAACTTCCTTTCATTGAGAACTCCATTTTCTCTTACAAACTAGCAAAATAGAGAGAACATTAGAATGATCCAATCGTTGCATTGTAATACCTTCCATCTAGTTCCACAAGTGAGTAGCAAACTCATTATAAAAAAGATGATCAGAGTTTCACAATAACTACCGCGTAGACTAAAATAAGAGCAATAATCATGCCTCTTTTTCTGAGGTTATCATCAGTTGCTACAACATTATGAAAGAGCAACCATAAAACCAATGTTGTAGCTGAAGGAATGAAATTGGACCAAATACGCTTACCTCAAGAAATATTTTTAATGTTGGCTAACCTTTCATCAAGAATTCGTCAAATTTTGGAGCAAATTTAATTTTGGCTAACTTAATTTTGCACATCTACCAAATTACTAGAAAAGTGACACTTAAAGATATTTTAGTAATTTTGATAATTTAAAGGACAAAATTACGATTTTTTTTCCATCATTTTCTTAGCTGTGCACAATCATTATTAGGTAATTTTGAGTCTGACCATGCACACCACACACCTCCACTATTCCACTATTTTTTGTTACGAACGAAATTAATTAACACTGCCTAGAAACGGAAGGTGTAAAAATAGCTTATTTTATTCCTTTGACAGATTGTGTTTATATACACAATTGTAGTACAATTGAGATCCTATAATTATGCTAGGAGTAATGGAAACTAATGGCAAATAATGTCATGATACTGAATAGAGGAATTGTTACAATATTGTGATCAATATGCAGTTATTAGGATCATAACTTTCTCTAACTCCCCCTCTCAAACTGATGGTGACATAGTCACCTCAAGTTTGTCTCTCATCATGTTGAACCTTGTGTGTGTGAGAGGTTTGGTTAAGCAATCTGCAATTTGATCTGTTGTGGACACGTAGGCTATTATGACTTGATCTTGAAGTACTTGATCACGTATGTAGTGGACATCTATCTCAATATGTTTGGATCGAGCATGCATCACTGGATTGGATGCTAGTGCCTTGGCACTCAAGTTATCACACCATAAAACTGGTTTCTTGGACATAGGAAGTTTTAGCTCATCTAAGAGTGATCTGATCCAAGCTACTTCAGCTGCTAGGTCAGCCAAAGCTCTGTATTCTGACTCAGTACTTGACCTTGACACTACTCTCTGTTTTCTTGAGGCCCACGAGATTAATGTCTCACCAAGGAATACACATTGCGCTGCCATGGATTTCCTGTCATCTATGCTAGTAGCCCAATCTGCATCAGAGAACCCAACAATATCAAGATCAGTTAAGGGCTTGATATGAAGACATAAATTTGTTGTGCCATGGAGATATCTCAGTATCCTTTTTATTCCTTGCCAATGATCTGTGGTTGGGGAACTCATAAACTGGCTGAGTTTGTTGACCGAGAATGCTATGTCTGGCCTAGTGTTGGTTAGATACTGTAATGCACCTATAGCCTGTCTATATAGTGTAGGGTTGGCCATAGGTTCTCCTTCAGCAGTTAGTTGTTTCCCTGTTACCATTGGTGTGGGGCAGGATGAAGCTTTTTCCATATTAAACCTTTTGAGCAGGTCTTTAATATACTTTGTTTGTTTCAGGTACATTCCACCAGCATCTCTGTGTACTTCAATTCCTAGGAAGTAATGTAGAAGGCCTAAGTCTTTAAGAGAGAATGCAATGTTTAGTTGAGTGATGAAGGTCTCTAGGAACTTTTTGTTGCTCCCTGTTACTATTATGTCATCAACATATATGAGGAGAAGTGTGATATGGTCAGTTCCTCTAAGGACAAATAGTGATAAATCACTCTTGGTGTTTTGAAATCCCCATTTTAGTAGAGTATCCTTCAACCTGTCAAACCATGCCCTTGGGGCTTGCTTCAGGCCATAGATTGCCTTGGTTAATTTGCATATGTGATAAGGCTTGGTTGAATCTATATATCCTTCTGGTTGATGCATAAACACAGTTTCTTTGAGATTGCCATTCAAGAATGCATTGTTTATGTCTAATTGCCTAACTGCCCAATTTAAATGTACTGCAATGGATAGAACAATTCTTACAGTGCTGGATTTGATCACTGGACTGAAAGTCTCATCATAGTCCAGACCTACAGTTTGTTGAAAACCTTTGGCAACTAGTCTTGCTTTCCTTCTTTCAATTGAGCCATCTGCCTTATACTTGTTTTTAAAAACCCACTTTGAGTCTATGATATTATTCTGCCCCTGAAATGGTACCAGTGTCCAAGTGTGATTTGCTGTTAGAGCTTTAAATTCTGCATCCATGGCTTCTTTCCACCTCGGTCTGACTTGTGCTTCATTGACATTTTCTGGTTCCTTGTGCTCTTTGTGTGTCTCTGTCAGTCCTATATAAGGCAGTTTGGGCTTGTAGATCCCTGCCTTGCTCCTAGTACGCATCTGATGAACATGTTGATTGTCCTCTGGTGTGTCTACTGATGTGTCCTCTGTTGGGCCTGTTGTGGGTGCTTCATTTGTATATGAGGTCGCCTCATCTGCAGTGACAGAGATATCACTGAGGACTGGTTGATCTTCATTGACAGCTAGATCATCTTCCTGATGGTTCACATCACTGTTAGTTGGTTCAACTGTGTGACTTGTAGTGGTACCTGTAGGTAAAGGAGGAAGAACAATAGGGACAGTTTCAGTTAGAGTTTTTACTGCATTCCTTGTGTCAAGAAAGCCATCATGAAATGGAAAGTGGTTCTCATTGAAGACAACATGTCTTGAGACAAAAATTCTTCCATGAGAGTTGAGGCACTTATATCCCTTGTGAGAGTTGCTGTATCCCAAGAACACACACCTAGTGGTGTGGAATTGAAGTTTGTGTTGATTGTATGGTTTGAGGCAAGGGTAGCAGGCACAACCAAAAGGCTTCAAGGCATCATAATCAGGTTCCTTTCCAAACAATAATGAATATGGACTTTTATTTGGGTTAACTGATGAGGGCAATCTGTTGATAAGAAAAACTGAGGTTGAGAAAGCTTCCCACCAGTAATGTAAGGGCATTTTGGCCTGTGCTAGTAGTGTGAGTCCTAGTTCAGTCACATGTCTATGTTTTCTTTCTGCTCTACCATTCTGCTGAGAGGTATATGGACATGACATTCTAAATTGGATTCCTGACTCTATGGCTATTTTCTGGACAGGTTTATACTCACCTCCACCATCACATTGGAGGACTTTTATTTTCCTGTTAAACTGGTTTTCAACCATGTTTTTGAATTGAGTGAAAGCATGTATTGTTTCTGATTTTTGTTTCAAGGGAAAAATCCAAGTGAATCTGCTGAAATCATCAATAAAGTGAACATAGTACTTGAAATTAGATGGAGACAAAATTGGGGCTGGACCCCATACATCGCTATGAATCAAATCTAAAGGTTCCTTAGCATGAGAGAAGGATG
The DNA here is from genome assembly GCA_037974295.1 of Cicer cuneatum. NCBI lineage: Eukaryota > Viridiplantae > Streptophyta > Magnoliopsida > Fabales > Fabaceae > Cicer > Cicer cuneatum. The sequence goes on from JBBPBO010000001.1 coordinate 43,502,252, forward strand.
ATGTAAATGGTAACAAGTGAAGTTTTCCAAATTGGCAAGCTTCACAGAATGAAAATTGATCATTTGATGATGTCTTCACATTGCAGTTCTTCAACACCTTTTCTAGGACTTTATTGTTGGGATGTCCAAGCGTTCTATGCCAATTCTCCTTGACTGACATGTAAGTACATGAGTCTTTATTGACTTGAGAGTTAGCACTCGAAAGTTGGTATAATCCATCTCTAAGTTTCCCTTTTAGTAGTGCCTTCCCTGTCAGTTTGTCCTTCACATAACAGTAGTTTGCATCAAATTCAACAAGAGCATTATTGTCTGCAGTTAGTTTAGATACACTCAATAGATTTTTGGTTATTTCTGGAACATACAAAACATTATGCAAGTTGAGGTTATTTAATTCAGTCAAGCCTGAGTCCAATATTCTCAACCTGTTGCCATTGCCAACTAGCAGAGAATTCTTACCATTGCTTTCACTGAGATCTTGGAGTTTCTCATCCTGATGAGTCACATGATTGCTAGCTCCACTGTCGAAGTACCATTCATAGTCTTGGCCGTGGTAAGGTGAGGCTATGAAAGCACTGTGATTTTCTTGCTTGTTATTCTCAGCATAGTGATTTGAGCCTGTGCATGACTTGTCATAACGATAAAAACATTGCACTGCAGTGTGACCTATCTTGTTGCATACCTGACATGTTGGTTTAGATCTACCTCTTCCTCTACCTCCTCTGAAGTTAGAGCCTCTCCAGTTGCCTCATGTCCCAGATTTGTTGCCTCTGAAATGAGTTTGGCTTGCAAGGTTTGCTGAAGCATTCATTGAGAGATTACTGAAATTGTTCAGTTGTTCTATTCTGTTTTCAAATGCCAATAGTTGGGCTTGTAGATCAACCCAAGTAAGGTTGGTTTGATCAGATAATTTGACCACCACAGGATTATAATCAACATCCAGGCCATTCAATGTATGAATTATCAAGTCTGAGCCGGAGATTGGTGATCCTGCCAGCATTAATTTGTCAGAAAGGTTCTTCATTTTGAGAAGGTACTGATCCATCTACATTTCTCCTTTGCGAGTGTTATGAAATTCTGATTTGAGGTAGATTGTCCTTGATTTTGTGTGTGCACCTGCTAGGCCTTGGGCTTCATCCCAAAGTTCCTTAGACGTTTCACAGTGCAGCAACTGTGTTGCAATGTCAATGGCCATTGAATTTCTTAGCCACCCTAGGAGAGCTTGGTCATGTGCAATCCACTCTTCATAGTCAGGATTGTTTTTCTTAGTTGTGTCATTTGTGGTGATAAACTGTTCAGGGCATTCTTTGGTTCCTATTATGTAGTTATCAAGTTTGCAACCTCTAATCAATGGAAGAACTAGTGACTTCCATAGGAGATAGTTATCTCTATCCAGCTTGACAGAGACAGTTGTAGGTAGGTCATGTTTGTGATTTGTGTAAGCAGCGGATGAAGATAACATGATTGGATCAAGAGCCTTCAGGCTTAAGTGCTCTGATACCAAGAAACAGAAGGTGTAAAAATAGCTTGTTTTATTCCTTTGACATACTGTGTTTATATACACAATTGTAGTACAATTGAGATCCTATAATTATGCTAGGAGTAAGGGCAAATAATGGCAAATAATGTCATGATACTGAATAGAGGAATTGTTACAATATTGTGATCAATATGCAGTTATTAGGATCATAACTTTCTCTAACTTGCCTAAAATTAACACTTCATACTATAAAGCTAGCCTCATACCATTTCACTCACCTCGTCATCCTTTTCATTTTGCTCAAGGTAAAACATAGAATATTTTTGTTATTTCAGAGTAGCATACGACGTGAAAACAACATATGACATACTAGTTTTTTTTTTTTTTTGGAATAAACTTTGCTTGTATTTTAATAGAAACCTTAGAATTTTTGTTTATTGGTAAAATGGTAACAATACATAAGTTTTGGAGCAAATATTTTTAATTCTACCAAATTAGAAATATTTTTGGAGCAATGTTGGCTAACCTTTCACCAAGAATGTTGGTAATAAATTTAAATTGAAAATTATCCAATGCTATAAGCCTAAAATCTTCAACCTTACCAACTCCAGAGAACATGGGACTAAGCACCACCAAGTTAAATTTCAAATTAGGAAAAATCCCGCAAATTTGAAAAAATTGAGAAGCTGCATTGAAAACATAGATGAACCATCCATGTCAAAGACTATATTCCTAACTTGTTCAAAGCTTTGCGTTCTAGTAAGCATCATGTTATCTGCAATTGTTAGCATATAAGATATAAAAATATTAAAAATAAGATCATTTGAGGTGCAATTGTTGTCAGCTGCAAAGAGGTTGGTGTGGTACTCCATAATGTGATTCTCAATATCTCGAGGACTATCAATATAATCATCACCTCTTTTGATTCTAGAGATATGACTAGAAACTTGCTTGATTTTATTGAATTTGTGGATGTATCTAGTGTTCCTATCCCTTTATGTGAACCACTTCACTCTAGAATTTTTATGCCGAAACTGGTCTTGAATGTTCAAAGCAAACTCAAGTTCCTTATGCGCCTTTCTTTCATCACAAGAAAGCTAATCAAAGAAACCCAATATATTAATCTCATGCTTAATGGAATCCACTTTAGCAAGATTCTTATTAACATTCTTATGATCATTACCACAAATATTTTTATTCCATGCCCTTAACTCATCCTTAAGATATTTAAGCTTAATGAAAAGAATACACATCGGGAAACCACCAATAAGTTTCTGTTGGAACATAATGTGTGAATTTAAAAATTGTTGAAGTTCCACATTGGAAAAATCTTATATGTTGAGTAGTTTTCATCACTATATAAAGATTTTTCAAACTTTTGTTGAAGTCCCATACTGGACAGAAAACATATGTAAATTTGTTTTTATCACTATATAAAGATTATTATTCTATTGTGAAAAGTACACAAAAGTTTGATTCATTTATCAACTTTCTCTTTTCTCTCTCTTTTATTTTGCTCGGTGTATTTACAAGTCACTTCTCCTTTTTTTTTGTCCCTTCGAGTATTAGTGGTTATAATACCACTTCCTTTTTAGAACGATTTTTATGTTGTAGTCCCTTCGATTTTTTAGTGGTTATAATATTACTGCTTTTTTAGAGCTGTTCTTATGTCGTAGTCCCTTTGGTTTTGAGTGGTCATCATACCACAGTCCTTTTTGAATGATTTTGTGTGTCGTATTCTTTTTGAGTTATTCGATTATGAATGGTCAGAGTACCATATTGCGAATGACTTTAACCGCCATATTAAGAGTGACTTTAACCGTCATATTAAGAATGACTTTAACCGTCATATTGAGAGTGACTTTAATAGCTATATTGAGGGTGTAATTCTTAAACGGTTTTCTCGGTTTTCTACAGTGCAGTGGAACTCTGATACAGTGAATCTGGGTTACGTCGTGGTTGATAGTCTATCTTGCACAATTTGAGCAGTGTTGCGGAACGTCTTAAAGAGAGCGACCTAGTCTACGACTCAACCTAATAATATCTTCGGTGACATAAATTGATTTTCAAACAGTTTTCGAAATTCAAAAAACAACAGTTTCTCCCAATGATCAAATATAACCCTCTTGCAATCAACAAGAGATATCCATATTTTATGAAAATTAAAAGAAGAAGGATAGAAGCAAGCCTCAATGTATATATTGATAAGAATAGGATGATGATCATATTTGGACTTAGGTAAGCTGCTGCAAGACACCATATTGCACAAGTCAATCTATTTAGAATTGTAAATAAACCTATCAAGTGTACGAGCAGTATGCATTGATCCCTTTTAACCATTATTCCAAGTATATATTGAGTACAAAATGTGGGAATATGAATCTAATTATTTGAATATGTCCAGTAAAAGAATTCATCACAAGAGATTTTGTTCGGAAGTTGATTACCATATTTCATGAGAACCAAACATAGAGTTGTAATCTCCCGTAAAACACTAAAGGTCCACGTGACTCTACGTTAGAGAAGTAAACTCCATCCAAAGTTTTCTTCTAACCCCATGAGAAGTGTTAGCATACATAGATATTAAAAATACTATAATCCAAATTCATAGAAAAAGAAACTTGGTAGTAAGAAATACTAAAAACAGTAGTTTTCAAGATATCTATGCAAAAACATCAAAGATTAGGAAAAGAAATACTTAGACCTAAATTCTTCCACTAATGTTGATGGATATTACCAAAACATACCATAGGTTAAGCCAATGAAAATCCAGTTTGTGCTCAATACACAAAAAATTTAGGACAAATCTTGTATCAAGATTGCCAATTCCTCTGGTATTCCAATAATTAAACTTCACGAGGAAATATTTGGAGTTCCCGTTCTAGAACAAACTTTGTACAATTTTCCTTTCAAAGGTTGCTTATTGTTCTTGACGCAGTCGGAATCACAAAGGATTAGCAAACGCTGAATCCAAAAGAACAAACAAGTTCTGGAATCCACCAGAAAAGAGAAAGCTCTCGAATATGAATTTTTATTAAAAGATACCTTCCCTTACAACATAGAAAGTCTTTCAATAGATAATAGAAACCTTAGTCCGAAAATTAGGTAAAACAGAAAAAGTCCGAAATTACAGTAAAAAATTAAAATGTTGTTTTGAGGCCCAAGACGAGCCCAAAATGGATCTGGAGCCCATATATCATAGCAAAGCTGTGAGTTGTGTTTGTGGCACGATTCCCTTTTCGGAAAGGTATAATATTAGGCAATCTGACACCGGACGATCGTTTTCCGCATTTCCCGCTGCGCTTGTCCGCAAAGCCGTTTCTTCCTCGATCTTGGTCGCGAATCTTCCTACATCAATTCTTCTCATTCCTATTCATATTTAGCAATCTTGGACACAACAACAATATAGCCTTCCTCCACCTTCATCAACCTTTCAATCACCCCAATGCTGAGACAAAGTGGCGAGATCTTTTTGGGTATTTGGGCAATTGTCATAGTCCTTCAATGTTTCCGTATCTGACTCCTAATTCTCAGGAATAACAACATTACTCTTGGATATTGTGTCTTCATTAGGTTGTGTCTCTAGAATATTTTGTTCATCCTCTAGATGAGCACGATCTTTATTTTCTCTATTTTAATCTCCCTCTGGTCCATAATCAATGTGCATGAATTCATAGTTTGAGTCTTCGTTAGTTGTTGTTTTCACTACGTCAAAAAGATCATTTTGAAGCTCTTAAAAGCGTTGTAGTATCTAGTGCTGTAAAAAGATACAACAGCGCTATTGAAAATAAAAAAAACATTGTAATATGTATATATATATATATAGTTTGCTTCTTATACTAGATTTACATCGCTTTTTCAAAAAAGCGTTGTAATAGGTCCATATATAGCGCGCTTCTTATAATAGTTTTACAACGCTTTTTCAAATAAGCGTTGTAATAGGTCAATATATAGCGCACTTCTTATACTAGTTTTACAACGTTTTTTTTCAAAGAAGCGATGTAATAGGTTCATATATAGCTTGCTTCTTATACTAGTTTTACAAAGCTTTTCTAAAAAACTGCTGTAAACGGTTTAGAAAAGCGTAGTAAAACGTTTAAAAAAGCGCTGTAAAAGGATGAGATTTTAAATTATGGCATTTTTTGTGGCATTTTTAAAAAAAGCGCTGTCTTTTGTATGGTATTATTATCAACATCGAATATCACATTCAGATTTTTATCAACATTAAATTCAGCAACAAATATCTATTTCATATTTCATATTCACAATATCAAAATTCATATTCTTATCAAAATTCACAATATCAATTTCATATTCACATCAACAATATCAATTACAAATTCACAATATCAATTACATATATATTCACAACAACAAATTACAAGTTCATGACAGTAACAATAAATATAACAATATTGACAATAGCAACATATTCACAATATGAATTACATATTCATAAAACAAATATCATGCTAGTGCAGTAACAATTTCTCCATCAATTTCTTTATTTACCCTACTGTAACAAAAAATAAACTAAACTAATTAGAATAATGACCAGTTCGCACCAAAATATACAATAATAAATTACAATTTCCAGCAATGTGAAACTCGCCTATTAACAAATTATATAACTTTCAGTTCGAGCACAAACTAACACCAATCTTTTTTTATTTCTATGAGATTACTTTCAGAGTATGCTGAATTGAAATTGTCAAAATACTATGCGATATAATATTTGAACATAAATAAGTTAGAATCAAAATATAGTTTATATAAGAAAATCAAAATATAATGAAAATAATGTACCATTTATGGAATTATATTTTGATTCAGATCAACAATCTCCTTCATGAATCTCAATATATAGTATTAACAGTCTATGTTGTTAGTTTGACGGAGACACTATAAAATAAAACATGTATGCAATAAATATTTATGCATTGATTGTAAATGAAAATTTAAAGGTATATAATTAAGTTTTATAACAAAAATTTCAAACATTTATTGGAAGCCATGAGATGTTGTTTGACTTATTCTTCGCCACTGAAGCACCCCTTTGAGCGGAGAAAATTTGCAAAGCACTATCAAATAAATGTGATTATTATTCAATGATCAAACACATTATTTATATATGTAAGAAATAAATGAATATTACTTACGTGTCGAAGATATTCTTTATATCCGGGTGATTGTTATAATGACCGTGCAATGGGTCTAAATAATATATAATTTCATAGGTGGCATTGATGGCAAACAACACCCAATGTTGTAGGCAACGACAATAATTTGGTTGGCAAATTTGTTTACACAACTCATAAAGTATCATAAATTAAAAAAGATATAGATAAAATACCTAATTACGTACCTTGAATTATATGGTGCTAGAAACATCTTATACTTCTCTTTATTTTCTAAAAGTATATCAACTACATACTTTTTTACATTAATTGGATCGAGCTTAAACATGGATAGTTTATGCGGAGATAAAAATGCAAATCTACTTGTCAATTTTCACGTGCACACCAACTTTTCATACAAAAACCTTCAATGAAAATATAAAATTAGATTAATTATCAATAAATGTGGCAGTGGTGCAACTAAAAAGTAATTTTTATCTTAAATAAAGTATTTATATTACGTAATGTATATGTTTATGACAGTAGCACTCAGCTCTTTATGATTGAAAAGTTCATATATTTACTCTTTACCAAGTAATTCTACATACTCATCTTCGAAAATACCTTTTTCCATGCTTATGATACGTGTATCATTACTTTCCATATTCATCTTTGTTGTTATGTCAAGACACGACTCAAATCGAGAAAGGCATGGATGACTTATTTTAGGAGAAACAACTGATTTTCCACGATCCAGGTTTTAAATTTTGGAAGATTTACTTTTTACCACGGACATGCACCTACGGTGCGGCGGGTTTATTTTTGGTTGAATTTGAAAAAAATGAGGTTGATCAGTTTGTTAGGTATTATAGTAAGCTAATCATTTCGTACACCATTGATGTATATGTCAAAGCTTTTCTGGTGAAGTGACAGACTTGTTGCGAGGAATCTTCTTATCATTCCCTTTAGCAAGAATCTAAATAAATGTGAAATTAAAAGCGGAAAAATCAGCAAATAAACATAATCAATCATAATCATACAACTAAACATACATAGCAATTAAAACATATCGCTTCTATGCCAACAAGATTTTTTGATCATGCTACATAACTATCTATTGCTTCTCACAAAAACTTCATATCTCCGTCGTTATCGGGGATAGGCAACGGTGCAAGTGGTTCTAAAGCTATCATAGGTGACACTTTAACATGGCCGGCAGGGATGAGATTGTTGTGTAATACTTCTCCCAATGTATTGTACAATGTTCCTTTTCCAACCATGCGACAAATAGGGGAAGACAAGTATAGCACGCAAGATGAAACACCATAAATCAAGCGAACCTCCTTCCACAAGATATGACGACCCAATGGTTGATCGGATTTTGTCTCTTGAAGCTATTCGTTAAGACATAAACAAAATATTAGTTAGAAACTATAGTTTATAATATACCACAACGTATAAAATTAAAGTGATGTTTACTTACAATTTTTTGCTCTAAACGTGCATACCTCATACGCGATTTTTTGTATGGATGTATTGGATTTTTTGCTCTATCCCGATTTGCTGTACTTATACTCTATATATAAATAAAAAAAATAACATATGTGTAAAAAAATATGAATAAGACACACATGCTAATAAATTAATATTACCACAAATGTGGGGTCTGCACGTTTAGCTACAAAAGCGCTCCACTCTTCATTTGATATATAGTATTTGTATATTTTTGGAGCTTCAACATTCAAATTTCCATCACGATCTCTTAAGTAGCAATTTGACAAATGAGATCTAAATCCTCTGTGTATTTTTTCAGCAACTCTAAGCACATAAGTTTTTCGCACATCTTCAACGTTAAAAGCTTACTGCAAACCAAATAAAGAAAGAGTTTGAATAAAAGTATTTCAATGGAAAAAATTATAAGTAACAAAAAAGCGGAGTAAAAAAGTTACTTGTATATCACTCCACAATATTTCTTTAGCATCCTTCAAAGCTTTATGTCTCCAATCATCAATTGTTATTGGGATATTTTGATGAACAACAACACCAATGTAACTTACCATCATTTAACTGTTGGGCTCAATCGGCTGACCACTTTGATTCCATCCCACCTAATAAACTCATAGAGTAAGTGTTTGCTTTCAAAAAAGAAAAAAAAATAAATTCTAAACAAAAGTATAGTATACCTCAAAAGTATAGTATACTTCATCATTTTGAAGACCTAAATCGTTATTGGAATCCATTTATCTACACATTTCAACAGTATAAGTTTAACATGCAGTATAAATTCAACATGCAGTTTAGTGACAACAACAAATTGAATAAATACAACATGCACTATAAGTTTAGTGACACTATAAATTTATTGACAACAAGATATTAATAACAATACTTGTAGTTTAGGGTTACGACTTTGCAGAAATACAAGTAGAAATGATTTGTGCAGCGAGAAGATGGCACCAAGGTTCCACAAAGAGCGCTTTAAAAAACTAAATAAAAGCGCCTTAAAATCTTTTATGGTTCGTAACGATAGTATGTAGTGAAAATGGAGAATAATGAAAACAGAGAGTACGTAATGAAGATGAACAGTAGGGTTTGCACTAGGGAAAAGAGGGTCGGGTTCATATGGAGAGTAATGAAGACAAAGAGTACGTAATGAAGAAGAGGAAAATTAATAGGTTTCACACTGCCAAGTTCGTAGGGAGAATACGTAATGAAGAAGAAAATGAAGAATTTTCTTATTATCAGTTTACATAATACTTTAAAAAACTCTTTTACAGCGCTTTTCCAAAGAGCGCTTTAAAAGAATTAACCAATTACAGCGCTTCCACAAAAAGCGCTTTAAAAGACTATATAAAAAGCGCTTTAAATATTCTTTTACATCACTTATAGACACACTATATAAAAGGCGCTATATGAGCATTTTACAGCGCTTATGGGCAAAAGCGCTGTAAATGTTTTGTAATTGTAATTTAGTTTTTAAAAGCCTTCTACAGTGCTTATGGGCAAAAGCGCTGTAAATATTTTGTAATTGTAATTTATTTTTTAAAAAGCTTTCTACAACGCTTATGGACAAAAGCGTTGTAAATTACATGATCAGTTCAAGTTCTTGCAGAAAATCAGTATAAGCATAAAATCAAATACAATTCAAACTAAATGCTAAATGCTCAGTTTTGGCAAGTCAAACAAACTGCTAATTAGTATAAATTACATGAACTTAGCTCTGGCAGTTCAAGTTACATGAAATTAGTATAAAATACATGATGAGTTCATATTACATGACTTATGGGCAAAAAAAAATTTTTCCAAATAATTAATTAAATACTTGTATATCAATGCTAAATTACATGATCAATTCAAGTTCTGGCAGAAATTCAATATAAGCATAAAATCAAATACAGTTCAAGCTAAATGCTAAATACTCAGTTCTGGCAGGTCACACAAATTGCTAATTAGTATAAATTACATGAACTTAGTTCTGGCAATTCAAGTTACATGAAAATAAATTACATGATGAATACATATTACATCACTTATATAAAACACATAAACACCTTAAGATGTCCTTCTTTTCCTGGTGGAATTCACATTTGTTTGTCCCTTAACGATATGAAACAGTGGATTAATCCAAATTCCCTCATCATGATCATCTCTAAGATATAAACCATCATTAGTTGAATCAATTTCACGTAGTTGTGATGTCGCAAAGAAAATATCATTACCAACATCTTCATTGTTATTGTTATCATCACTTATTTTATTGGTCGATTAAAACATATCGCTTCTATGCCAACAAGATTTTTTGATCATGCTACATAACTATCTATTGCTTCTCACAAAAACTTCATATCTCCGTCGTTATCGGGGATAGGCAACGGTGCAAGTGGTTCTAAAGCTATCATAGGTGACACTTTAACATGGCCGGCAGGGATGAGATTGTTGTGTAATACTTCTCCCAATGTATTGTACAATGTTCCTTTTCCAACCATGCGACAAATAGGGGAAGACAAGTATAGCACGCAAGATGAAACACCATAAATCAAGCGAACCTCCTTCCACAAGATATGACGACCCAATGGTTGATCGGATTTTGTCTCTTGAAGCTATTCGTTAAGACATAAACAAAATATTAGTTAGAAACTATAGTTTATAATATACCACAACGTATAAAATTAAAGTGATGTTTACTTACAATTTTTTGCTCTAAACGTGCATACCTCATACGCGATTTTTTGTATGGATGTATTGGATTTTTTGCTCTATCCCGATTTGCTGTACTTATACTCTATATATAAATAAAAAAAATAACATATGTGTAAAAAAATATGAATAAGACACACATGCTAATAAATTAATATTACCACAAATGTGGGGTCTGCACGTTTAGCTACAAAAGCGCTCCACTCTTCATTTGATATATAGTATTTGTATATTTTTGGAGCTTCAACATTCAAATTTCCATCACGATCTCTTAAGTAGCAATTTGACAAATGAGATCTAAATCCTCTGTGTATTTTTTCAGCAACTCTAAGCACATAAGTTTTTCGCACATCTTCAACGTTAAAAGCTTACTGCAAACCAAATAAAGAAAGAGTTTGAATAAAAGTATTTCAATGGAAAAAATTATAAGTAACAAAAAAGCGGAGTAAAAAAGTTACTTGTATATCACTCCACAATATTTCTTTAGCATCCTTCAAAGCTTTATGTCTCCAATCATCAATTGTTATTGGGATATTTTGATGAACAACAACACCAATGTAACTTACCATCATTTAACTGTTGGGCTCAATCGGCTGACCACTTTGATTCCATCCCACCTAATAAACTCATAGAGTAAGTGTTTGCTTTCAAAAAATAAAAAAAAATAAATTCTAAACAAAAGTATAGTATACCTCAAAAGTATAGTATACTTCATCATTTTGAAGACCTAAATCGTTATTGGAATCCATTTATCTACACATTTCAACAGTATAAGTTTAACATGCAGTATAAATTCAACATGCAGTTTAGTGACAACAACAAATTGAATAAATACAACATGCACTATAAGTTTAGTGACACTATAAATTTATTGACAACAAGATATTAATAACAATACTTGTAGTTTAGGGTTACGACTTTGCAGAAATACAAGTAGAAATGATTTGTGCAGCGAGAAGATGGCACCAAGGTTCCACAAAGAGCGCTTTAAAAAACTAAATAAAAGCGCCTTAAAATCTTTTATGGTTCGTAACGATAGTATGTAGTGAAAATGGAGAATAATGAAAACAGAGAGTACGTAATGAAGATGAACAGTAGGGTTTGCACTAGGGAAAAGAGGGTCGGGTTCATATGGAGAGTAATGAAGACAAAGAGTACGTAATGAAGAAGAGGAAAATTAATAGGTTTCACACTGCCAAGTTCGTAGGGAGAATACGTAATGAAGAAGAAAATGAAGAATTTTCTTATTATCAGTTTACATAATACTTTAAAAAACTCTTTTACAGCGCTTTTCCAAAGAGCGCTTTAAAAGAATTAACCAATTACAGCGCTTCCACAAAAAGCGCTTTAAAAGACTATATAAAAAGCGCTTTAAATATTCTTTTACATCACTTATAGACACACTATATAAAAGGCGCTATATGAGCATTTTACAGCGCTTATGGGCAAAAGCGCTGTAAATGTTTTGTAATTGTAATTTAGTTTTTAAAAGCCTTCTACAGTGCTTATGGGCAAAAGCGCTGTAAATATTTTGTAATTGTAATTTATTTTTTAAAAAGCTTTCTACAACGCTTATGGACAAAAGCGTTGTAAATTACATGATCAGTTCAAGTTCTTGCAGAAAATCAGTATAAGCATAAAATCAAATACAATTCAAACTAAATGCTAAATGCTCAGTTTTGGCAAGTCAAACAAACTGCTAATTAGTATAAATTACATGAACTTAGCTCTGGCAGTTCAAGTTACATGAAATTAGTATAAAATACATGATGAGTTCATATTACATGACTTATGGGCAAAAAAAAATTTTTCCAAATAATTAATTAAATACTTGTATATCAATGCTAAATTACATGATCAATTCAAGTTCTGGCAGAAATTCAATATAAGCATAAAATCAAATACAGTTCAAGCTAAATGCTAAATACTCAGTTCTGGCAGGTCACACAAATTGCTAATTAGTATAAATTACATGAACTTAGTTCTGGCAATTCAAGTTACATGAAAATAAATTACATGATGAATACATATTACATCACTTATATAAAACACATAAACACCTTAAGATGTCCTTCTTTTCCTGGTGGAATTCACATTTGTTTGTCCCTTAACGATATGAAACAGTGGATTAATCCAAATTCCCTCATCATGATCATCTCTAAGATATAAACCATCATTAGTTGAATCAATTTCACGTAGTTGTGATGTCGCAAAGAAAATATCATTACCAACATCTTCATTGTTATTGTTATCATCACTTATTTTATTGGTCGATTAAAACATATCGCTTCTATGCCAACAAGATTTTTTGATCATGCTACATAACTATCTATTGCTTCTCACAAAAACTTCATATCTCCGTCGTTATCGGGGATAGGCAACGGTGCAAGTGGTTCTAAAGCTATCATAGGTGACACTTTAACATGGCCGGCAGGGATGAGATTGTTGTGTAATACTTCTCCCAATGTATTGTACAATGTTCCTTTTCCAACCATGCGACAAATAGGGGAAGACAAGTATAGCACGCAAGATGAAACACCATAAATCAAGCGAACCTCCTTCCACAAGATATGACGACCCAATGGTTGATCGGATTTTGTCTCTTGAAGCTATTCGTTAAGACATAAACAAAATATTAGTTAGAAACTATAGTTTATAATATACCACAACGTATAAAATTAAAGTGATGTTTACTTACAATTTTTTGCTCTAAACGTGCATACCTCATACGCGATTTTTTGTATGGATGTATTGGATTTTTTGCTCTATCCCGATTTGCTGTACTTATACTCTATATATAAATAAAAAAAATAACATATGTGTAAAAAAATATGAATAAGACACACATGCTAATAAATTAATATTACCACAAATGTGGGGTCTGCACGTTTAGCTACAAAAGCGCTCCACTCTTCATTTGATATATAGTATTTGTATATTTTTGGAGCTTCAACATTCAAATTTCCATCACGATCTCTTAAGTAGCAATTTGACAAATGAGATCTAAATCCTCTGTGTATTTTTTCAGCAACTCTAAGCACATAAGTTTTTCGCACATCTTCAACGTTAAAAGCTTACTGCAAACCAAATAAAGAAAGAGTTTGAATAAAAGTATTTCAATGGAAAAAATTATAAGTAACAAAAAATTGTGTAATCCAACTCCCATATGTGCTCAATAACCCTAAAATATGATAGATTTGCATATATTGGTTTTTTGTCTTTTGTACATGAGATATGCATCGCTTCAGCTACTAGAGTGACTCCGCTATTTTGCATAGTGGTTTAATCATCTTGTTTTGTGGTATAAAATGTATAGTCATTAATTACATAACCGGTGTAAGAAAAGACATGTAAACTCGGGCAATTTTCTAGCCACCTCAATCTCTCTGAAATTGAAGCGGGGTCTATATCAAACTTTGCGTTAATGTGATTTTTTAGCAATGTTATAAAACTTCGATTGTGCTCTCGTGTTATCCAATTTTTATTTCTATTCATGTTCAAACTAGATAACTTATCCATGTGTATTGCAACATATGGTTGAACCTCATCATCATTGTGCGTAATGTAACACCCCGAGTTTAAAACACAGCGCAGGTGCATTTTTTTTATCAAGAATCAAGAATAAAAATGATTTTCCAGATTTAATTAAAATAAAGTTTTTCGTAAAATAGTACGCCGTGGATTAATCGATGAACGTAACAAAATAAATTGATCGTAATCTCAATAAATACTTAATTCTGGAAATTTAATAATAAACAATAAAACATTTTTGAAAGATAATAATGTCATAGCATTCCCAAAAGACAATATCAGAGTGCGGAATAATAAGTACAAATATTTCCAAAATAAACAAAATACATTTCCAACTCAAATCCTATACATCAAGTCTAACTGATCATGCGCTAAAGCTACAGTAGCACGGATTTCCTCCGCATCCCAAGCAAGTCTCCTCCGAATCTGCCTCTCGCCTCGACGTGACCTCCTCCTCCTCATCATACAGAGAGGGGTCGGTCTCCTCAGAAGTCAGATCAATACATAGTCTCGGTCGCTTCGGCGGAGCCGGAATCTCATAACAATCATCGGAGATCCTAGACGGACCCGGAATCTCAACTGCTACTGGCTTCGGCTCATCATTCTTCCCTTCTGCCTCGGACTTATGTACAAATCCTCCAATCACCGGGTTGGGAGTCACCACTCCTACGGTGGCCTTTGTCTCAACCCCTCTAACTGACTCCTCAACATCATCGAAAATTCCGTGCGCCTCCAATACCAGATGGGAAGGCACAGGAAAATCTATACTTGTATGAGTGCGCTCCACGAAATCCTCTACGTCGTCGGTCCTGCTCGTCCTCTCCAACCACCCCGTGTAAGTCGCCCTGCTTGAGATGGGGTCAAATACCCAAGCAATGCGCGAATAGCGATCAAGGAAGTCTAACGACGTTTCCGTCGTTCGGGTACCCACGGGTGGCATGGGTTTGGGGGGCATCTGAGGGCAAAGCCCAATTTCCATAATATAATAGCAAGGGTCACCGACCGAAATTAACAAATAATCACATAGCATATATTTCACAGCAACGATTATATCCATGGTATAACATATGATGATGAGGAAAATAATAATGCTCATTTGAATTTTAATGACATATATGCCTTTTCAAAAGAAGCAGCCAGTTATTATGAAGTATGTGGTAAGTACAAACAACACCTCAGCAAATCACATTCATTTAAATCAGAAATTCAGATTCTGCACAGTACTTACACACATCAAATTCCAACCATTCATCATATAATCAAACGTGACCCACCGGTCAATCCCTCAATGCAATATGTATATGCTTACGTATACAATTTTCTTGGAATCACCAAGGTGCAGTCGCTCAACAGACCAGCACAATATGTTTGACTTTAACGGCCCTCAAGACCAAGGTGCAATCGCTCAACAGATCAGCACCTAGTGCAGTCGCTCAATAAACCAGCACGTTTGACATATACCAAGGTACAATCGCTCAACAGATCAATACCTAGTGCAGTCGCTCAACAGACCTGCACTCGTGCAATTGCTCAACAGATCAGCACGTGGCTGCGCATTTCAGGGTACAGACGCTCAACAGTCCAGTACCAGTGCAGTCGCTCAACAGACCAGCACCTATTTACCAAAGTACAATCACTCAACAGATCAGTACTTAGTGCAGTCGCTCAACAGACCAACACTCGTGCAATCGTTCAACAGATCAGCACGTGGTTGCGCATTACTCTGTGGCCCATCGCGGGTACCACTTGACTATGCAATGCATGAATATGCAGTGTTTCACTTCTCTGGAAACAGTATGCAAAATCAGAAAATTCATGCCTTTCCATCATGTTTAAAATATCTCAGCATAATCAGGATTATCATCATCACAAACATGACTAAACGGCCAAGTTTTCATTAACATTTTGAAGTGTTTTCCCAAACTCTTAAGATTCAAATACAGTGTTTAAAACTGGGATTTCTGGAATTTTACGAATCTGTATTCGAATACAGCTTCTCTGTATTCGAATACTGAAGCCAAAAACAGTGCAGAATCACACTTTGTATTCGAATACAGAGGCAGTCTCAGTGCACAAAACAACATCTTTCATTACATCAGTAAAATCTTAAAAACTTCATCACCACCACTTCAAAATATCACCAAAAGTTCCATTTTAATTCACCACAACATTCCCAATATCCCCCAAACACTCAGGGTTTACAAAACACTCTTAAAAACTTGGAATTTCTGAAAACTCGAATCAGTATTCGAATACAGATCCCTTGTATTCGAATACAGAAGCATGAAACTGCAATTTTAACATTCTGTATTCGAATACAGCATGCTTGTAGTCGAATACATAAGACAAAACCTTGAAAAATTCAACATTTTCTCCCAGATCATTAAAGGTTTTCAATACTTCATCCTCTCCTCTTTAAAATATTTCAAGAACCCCATTTAAAATCACTTTAACCCTTCTCAAGGTTTCTCAATACTTTAAAATGCATATCACAGTGTTTAAAACTTGATTTTCTGGAAAACACGAATCTGTATTCAAATACAGCTTCCTTGTATTCGAATACATAAGCTAAAAACTGAGCTTCTGGAAAAACACGAATCTGTATTCGAATACAGACCCATTGTATTCGAATACAGAAGCTGAAACTAGTGAAAATCTGCATTCTGTATTCGAATACAGCATGCCTGTAGTCGAATAGAGATGCGAATACAGTGTTAAAATCCCACTTATGTATTTGAATACGACATGGTCGAAGTCGAATACAAATGCTAATTCAGAAGCAAAAATCCTTCCTTTGTATTCGAATACAAGGGCTCGTATTCGGATACAAGTTTGAAAACTTAAGTAAAACAGAAACTTGACAGGTTGTAGTCGAATACACACATATTGTATTCGAATACACCTTCAAAAACCAGTGAAATTTTCCTGAGATTTCAACCCTTTTCAAACTGTTTTCTTTTAAAAACAAACAACCAAACATTAAAACAGATTCAGCATTTTTTCTAGACAATACTTTCCTCATTAAAAATCCCTTTTCTTTTTAAATCATCAACATCACCAGAATCATTCACAACAGAAATAGAATCAGACTCATCAACACCAAATCAACCAGAAACAGAATGGTCAATCATCAGAACATCACATAGCATTTCAGCTTTCTCAATATCAGAATAACATGCAAGCATTTCAGCTTTCACAACACATCAGAATAACATGCAAGCTTTTCAGCTCTCACCACACATCAGATTAACATACAAGCATTTAAGCTTTCACAACACATCAGAATAACATGCAAGCATTACAGAGCAGCAAAACACCAACATAATGCATTTTTTGCATTTCAAAACCATTTTCAAAACAGTTTTATGAACATGCATTTTAATCATGTTTAAAATAACATACAAGACATTTTTCCACTTTCCAACATAAACAACATAACTTTAGTGCATTTAGCCCAAACAGCAATCATCACAGAGCTTTTTAAAACATCAAAAAAATGCATTTTTCATTTCTTTCAAGCAACAGGCATACCAGTTTCAAAACAGTAATGAAAACACTAGTAATGCCATGAAAGTAATGCACTTACAGCCCTTATGCAACTAGAAAGTGGAAGGTGCCCTTACCCTTGTTGCGTGTTCTGTTGTTTCTCTCGTTTCTGCTGTCGTTCCTGTTTTTGTGCCAAAAACCGGTGAAACTGCAGCATGCGTTTGCTGCTACGAAACTGGGTTCTTTAGCTCCGTAAAGGTATGGGGAATAACTTTTGTACTGGGGTTTTCTGGTTTGGTGCCTAGGTTTCCAATTAATGGCACTTTGAAGAGTTTCCTCTTTTCTTCTTTGTAATCGTGACTGGAATGGAGGAAGGCAGAAAACAGCAAACAGAATGGGAGGGAAGAGTGCTGTTACATGCAGTATGTGCAGTGAGGAAGGAGGGATGGTGTTTTGATTTCACCATCCTTCTCACTCCTATTTATAGGCTTTTGTGGTGCCACCTCACCCAAAAATAATGTTAAAATAATGCTGGATCCTTCAGCACTTAATTGTCTTGCAATTAGCCACTAATCCTCAATTAACTGCCCGATTAATTTAATTACTCGTAATTAAATTAATTTAATATTCATCCAATAATTTTTATTCATCCTCCAAAATAAATATTTATATATATATATATATATATATTTACTCAAAACATACATATATTAAATATTTTACAAATATCTCCAAATACACTTAAAATTAATTCCATAATTTTAATTAAAATTTAAGGGTCTTACACATAACATACAATTGTGACTGCTCTTATTATGTCCCTTATATAGTCATTACTCTCTTTCCAATTATCTCTTCTCCTGTTATTCTTCCCGAATGATGAGACATAGGAAGTCCTATGGATTCAAAAGCTAAAATGGTGAGACATAGGAAGTCCGAATGATGAGATATAGTCAGAAGCTAAAATGGAACGTATACCTATTGGTAGAAAATGCTCCATTAGAACATGACAATCATGAGTCTTCAAACCTTTTAACTTGAGGTCTTTCATACAAACTAAATTTTTAATGTTTGAATTGTATCCTTCTGAAACTTTAACTTCATGCAGAAATTTACATAAAACAATTTTTTCCTTTATAGATAGAGTATGAGCGGCTGGAGATAGATATGTGCGATTTCCTTTCTTTACGGGACCCAATTCATTTCTTACTCCCATATCGACCAAATCCAATCTTGTATTAATGTCATCCTTAGACTTTCTTGGAACACTGAGTAACGTACCAATAAATCTATCAAATACATTTTTTTCAATATGCATCACATCGAGAAAATGTCTTATATACAATGACTTCCAATATGGCAATTCAAAGAAATTTGACTTTTTCTTCCACCCAGTTTTGACAAGCTCTCCCGCAAAAGGTTTGCCAAATTTATTGGTCAAACCTTGTACTTTATCCAGTCGGTGCTAAAGGAGCAGTACTTTCCTTTGATTTTCCATTGAATGCATTTCTCCACCCACGATAATGATGACTAAAAGGTAAAAATCTATGATGTCCAAGAAAGACATTCTTCTTACAATGTTTTAACCGCATCCAATCTGTACTCTCTTCACATATAGGACATTCACACTGACCTTTAATGATATATCCTGATAAATTACCATATGCTAGAAAATCATTAATTGTGTCGAACAACATAGACCTCAAATTGAAACATTCTTTGTTATACCTATCATAAACTTCCACCCCTGTCTCCCACATATTTTTTAATTCTTCAATTAAAGGAGTCAAGTATACGTCGATATCATTCCCAGGTTGTTTGGGTCCAGAAATTAACAGAGACAACATCATAAACTTACGCTTCATACATAACCATGGAGGTAGGTTATAAATCAACAAAATCACAGGCCACGTGATGTGTGATATGAAGGTGCAAACACGAGAAGGGGGGGTTGAATTGTGTTTGACTTAACTTGAATACTTTTCCTGTTTTTATACTTTTAAAACAAAACTTGATGTATAATTAAAAACAGAGTTAGCAGCGGATAAAGTAAAAATAAAACTCACAATTTTTATACTGGTTCACCGTTAACGAGGCTACATCCAGTCCCTTCACCTTGAAGGATTTCACTAATTCAAACCTTGAATTACAACCTTTATACTGACCCTCCAAGTCAGTCTTCTCAAATAGTCTAACAATCCTAGACTCTTGAGGAATACAGCTCCTGTCTTCAGCCAATCTGACAATCCCAGATTGTAGAAGAAATCACAACACTATGAATCTAATTTCCAAGTAACCTGCTACCTCTACTGACTCCCTCAGATTGTAGACTCTACTTCAACAACTTAGATTTGACATAGTGGAAAGAAAATAACACGAGTACTTGCTTCTTGAAAGATGGAACTCACAATTGACCTCTCTTAAAAATTTGAGTGTTTGCTTTGGAAGTGTATGACTCTTTTGTGATTTTCAATGATGAGTATTCTGCCTTGAGCCTCCTTTTATAGATACAGATTTGGGCCTCTTCCAATGCTTAAATTCAAGCTGAATCTTGCTGGATTCTCTGCAAAAATAACTTGACCAATTGGGCTTCATTTAATTAAAAAACATATCTTTTTTAAGCCTTAGATTTCTTTCAAAAACTAACTGGCCAATCAAATCCTTTCATTGCTTCCCGCCACAGCTCCTGAATTCCACAATACTTCACTTTATTTTTGTAATAAATCTTTTTAATACTTTGATCAAAATAAATTGAAATCTCCATCGTTAATCCTCATGATCAAATCTGAAACATTGGATCTTAATGCGCTAGTCCACATCTGGACCAAATAAATTGATATGTTGTGATCCTCTGAATTCGGCCATCCCTGGACCACACTTCCTAACCCTCTGATCTTCTGATTTTGGCCATCCTGGACTCGCACCTGATATGCTATAATCCTCTGAACTCGGCCTTTGCTGGACTACACATCCTGTCCCTCTGATTTCGGCCAACACTGGGCCATGGTCTGATCTTCTGATCTGGGCCATCATTGGGCCAAATAATTTATTCTGGACCATTAAACTGAATATTTTTCCTCTAATCTGGACAAATTCTGGACTTGGTCTGGAATGAACTTAAATTAACTTGAGAAAAAAAATATTTCAGTCTAGACATTTTACCTTTGATTTTGGACCAGGTCTGGATTGATTCTGGAATTCATTTCTTCTGGTCTGGACTTAGTTTCATGCCCTGAATCATGCTATCTTATGGTCTGGGTCAGATCTGGATTGATTCTCTTGTTCTGGACTCATTAACTTATCTTCTAGTTGAGTCTGGAACAAGTCTGGGCTGTTTTAATTTCTCACTCCCAAGCCATCTTCTGGTCAGAATAACTTCTGGAATAAATCTGATATTTGATTCCTCTTGGTCTGGACAAACTCTCCCTCTGGCAGGCTTTTCTCTAGTATGGTCCAGGTCTTCTTCTGACATTGATTCCTTCTGTTCTGGGCCAGCAAAGATATCTTCTGGTGATGTTTTGACATCCTGGAGTATCTTCTGGTAATTCCAGAATTCATTTTCTGGAATCCTTTGATCTTCTGCTTCTGATTACTTCAGTTTCTGGTGGCATTTAATTTAATAATTCAAGGTACAAAATAAGATTACATTGTGCTTTTGTAAACATCAAAATCCTAAGACTTAGAACCAACTTGGTTCCAACAATCTCCCCCTTTTTGATGATGACAAAACCTTAACTTATTTTGCTAACTTATAACTCGAAAACTTGAATTACTCCCCCTCAGACCAATCTCTCCCCCTAAGTCTGATACTCTCCTTTTCAACTTCTTCTTTGTTCTCTCTTTCTTTTCTTTTCTTCTCCTCTCCTTTTCAACTCCTTCTCTTTTCATCTCTTTCTTTTTCTCTCTTCACATTTCCTCTCCTTTTCAACTCCTTCTCTTTTCACTCTTTCTTTTTCTCTCTTTGTTTTTTTTTCTCTCTCCCTGTTTCCTCTCCTTTTCAACTCCTTCTCTTTTTCACTCTTTCTTTTTCTCTCTCCTTTCTTTTTATCTCTCCTTTTCTACTTATTTCTCCTTTCTCTCTCTCCCCCTTTTTGTCATCAGCGAAAAAGTGGTTCTACTATTTTTGTATTTTTTTTTTTACAAATTATATAAAGTAAAAACTGAAAATAAAAGACAGAAATTAAAATTACAAGAAATTTAAAAACTCATAAGATGACTACTTGAGCTAGTCAGATATGGAGGTAATGTTGAGATGTTTCTTAATGAACTCGAACCTATCTTCTAGTAATAGGAGTGAACATGATGGTGAAATCAGAACACCATCCCTCCTTCCTCACTACCCATACTGCATGTAATAGTAACCCATTTTTCCCTCTCATAATGTCTCTGTTTTCTGCATTCCCATTTCCAGTCACGATTATAAAAGAAGAAGAGAGGGAACTCTTCAAAGTATCATTACTGGAACATCCAAACACTGAAACACCAAAACCCCAGTACAAAAGTTATTCCCCATACCATTACGGAGTTAAAGAACCCAGTTTCGCAGCAGAAAACGCCAGTTGCAGTTTCAACGTTTTGACGCACACACTTGAGCAGAAGCAGAACACGCAACAAGGGTAAGGGCACCTTCCACTTTCTAGATGCATTAGGGCTGTAAATGCATGATTTTCATGGCATTACTAGTGTTTTCATTACTGTTTTGAAACTGGTTTGCCTGTGCTTGAAAGAAATGGAAAAAAATGCATTTTTGACGTTTTAAAAGCTCTGTGATGATTTCTGTTTTGAGCTGAATGCACTGAGGTTGTGCTGTTTATGTGGAAAAGTGGAAAATGTCTTGAATATTATTTCAAACCTGATTTAAAAATGCATGTTCATAAAACTGTTTTGAAAATGGTTTTGGAATGCAAAAATGCATTCTGTTTGTGTGTTGCTGCTGTGATGCTGCATGTTATTCTGATGTGTTGTGAAAGTTGAAATGCTTTCATGATCTTCTGATGTGTTGTGAAAATTGAAATGTTTGCATGTACTTCTGATATGTGTGAAAGCTGAAATGCTTTATGTTATTCTGTTGATTTGAAGATCTGGATGATTATGATGATTGATCATTCTATTTCTGTTTCAGGATGATTTGGTGTTAATGATTTTGATTCTGTTTTTTTGAGTGATTTTGGTAATGTTGATGATTTAAGAAGAAAAATGGATTTTGAATGAGGATGGTATTGTCTGGAAAAGTGCTGAATCTGTTTTTGGTTGTCTTTTTAAAAGGAAACAGTTTTGAAAGGTGTTCAATTTCACTGGTTTTCGAAGGTGTATCCGAATACAACATGTGTGTATTCGACTACAACCTGTAAAGGTTCTGTTTTACTGAAGTTTTCAAACTTGTATTCGAATACAAGCCCTTGTATTCGAATACAGAGAAAGGATTTTTGCTTCTAACTTAGCATCTGTATTCGACTACGACCATGTCGTATTCGAATACAAAAGTGGGATTTTAACACTGTATTCGCATCTGTATTCGATTACAGGCATGCTGTATTCCAATACATAATGCAAATTTTCACTTGTTTTAGTTTTTGTATTCGAATACAGTGGGTCTGTATTCGAATACAGATTCCTGTTTTTTCCAGAAGCACTGTTTTTAGCTTCTGTATTCGAATACAAGGAAGCTGTATTCGAATACAGATTCGTGTTTTCAAGAAAATCAAGTTTTAAACACTGTGATATGCATTTTAAAGTGTTGGGAAACTTTGAGAAGAGTTAAAGTGATTTTAAAAGGAGGTCTTGAAATATTTTGAAGAGGAGAGGATGAAGTATTGAAAACCTTTAAGGAACTGGAAGAAAAGATTGAATCTTTCAAGGTTTTTTCTTCTGTATTCGACTACAGGCATGCTGTATTCGAATACAGAATGTTAAAATTACAGTTTCATGCTTCTGTATTCGAATACAAGGGGTCTGTATTCAAATACAAATTCGAGTTTTCAGAAAATTCCAAGTTTTTAAGAGTGTTTTTGTAAACCCTGAGTGTTTGGGGAATATTCGGAATGTTGTGGTGAAGTAAAATGGAACTTTGGTGATATTTTGAAGTGGTGGTGAATTAAAATGGAACTTTGGTGATATTTTGAAGTGTTGGTGATGATGTTTTAAGACTTTACTGATGAAATGAAAGATGGTTTTTTTGTGCACTGAGACTGCCTCTGTATTCGAATACCAGAGGGCTGTATTCAAATACAGAGTGTGATTCTGCACTGTTTTTGGCTTCTGTATTCGAATACAGATTCGTAAAATTCCAGAAATCCCAGTTTTAAACACTGTAATTGAATTTTAAGAGTCTGGGAAAACATTTCAAAGTGTTTAATGATTACTTGATTGTTTAATCATGATTGTGATGATGATAATTCTGACTGTGCTGAGATATTTTAAACATGATGAGAAGCATGAATTTTCTGATTTTGCATTTTGTTTCTAGAGAAATGAAACACTACATATTCATGCATTGCATAGTCAAGTGGTACCTGCGATGGGCCACAGAGTAATGCGCAACCACGTGCTGATCTGTTGAGCGATTGCACGAGTGCTGGACTGTTGAGCGTCTGCACTAGGTACTGATCTGTTGAGCGATTGTACTTTGGTATATAAGTGCTAGACTGTTGAGCGTCTGCACTGCGACTAGACTGTTGAGCGTCTGTACCCTGAAATGCGCAGCCACGTGCTGATCTGTTGAGCGATTGCACGAGTGCTGGACTATTGAGCGTCTGCACTAGGTATTGATCTGTTGAGCGATTGTACCTTGGTATATGTAAAACGTGCTAGTCTATTGAGCGACTGCATGAGTGCTGGACTGTTGAGCGTCTGCACTGGGTGCTGATCTATTGAGCGATTGCACCTTGGTCTTGAGGGCCGTTAAAGTCAAACATAATGTGCTGGTCTGTTGAGCGACTGCACCTTGGTGATTCCAAGAAAATTATATACATGAGCATATACATAATGCATTGAAGTATTGACCGGAGGGTGACGTTTGATTATATGATGAATGAGTGGAAAATTGAATGTGAGTGAGTACTGCCCAAAATCTGAAATTCTGATTTAATGATTGTGTTTGCTGAAGTGTTGTTTGTACTTAGCACATTCTTCATAATAATTGACTGTTGTTTTGAAAAGGCATGTATGTCATTAATTTTCAAATGAGCATTATTATTTTCCTCATCATCATATGTTACACCATGATTATAATTGTTGCTGTGTGATATATGCTATGTGAATATTTGTTAATTTCGGTCGGTGACCCTTGCTATTATATTGTGGACTTTGGGCTTTGCCCTCAGATGCCCCCCAAACCCATGCCACCCGTGGGTACCCGAACGACGGAAACGTCGTTGAACTTCCTTGATCGTTATTCGCATGATGATCTGCAAAACCAAACCCCACGACTTTATGCTCTGCCAGTCTTCCCTTCTTCAAGCTATTCGCATGCGTCAATCAATCATCTTCGGTAAAATGACCGGCAGAACAACTCAAAAGATATAGAAGTATCGTTAATTTCTTCATGCTTGTTCCAAGTTCGAAGTACCTTTTGTACAAATAAGAATCCCCCTCAGGGTCTGGATAAAAGGCAAGTAGTTCAAGGCTGAGGTCAAGCTATGGGCGCAAGGAGGTCTAGTAAGTTCCTTCTTCGTCTTTTGCTTGTCATGCGCACTGCTTGGGAATTCGACCCCATCTCAAGCAGGGCGACTTACACAAGTTGGTTGGAGCGGACGAGCAGGACTGACGGCATAGATGATTTTGTGGTGCGCACGCATGCGAGTATACATTTTCCCGTGCCTTCCCGTCTAGTATTGGAGGCGCACGGAATTTTCGACGATGCTGAGGAGTCCGCCAGAGGGGTTGAGACAGAGGCCACCGTAGGGGTGGTGACTCCCAACCCAGTTGTTGGAGGAGATGTACATGAGTCTGAGGCAAAAGGGAAGAATGATGAGCTGAGGCCAGTAGCCATTGAGACTCCGGGTCCGTCCAGGATCTCCGAGGATTGTTATGAGATTCCGGCGCCGCCGAAGCGACCGAGACTTGTTATTGATCTGACTTCTGAGGAGACCGACCCCTCTCTAGATGACGAGGAGGAGGAGGAGGTCACGTCGAGGCGAGCGGTAGATTCGGAGAGGACTTGCTTGGGATGCGGAGGAAATCTGTGCTACTGTAGCTTTAGCGCATGATCAGTTAGACTTGATGTATTTGGATTTGAGCTGGATATGTATTTTGTTTTTATTTTGAAAAACAATTGTTGTACTTTTTAATTCCGCACTCTGATATTGACTTTTGGGAATATTATGATATTATTATCTTTCAAAAATGTTTTATTGTTTATCATTAAATTTCCAGAATTAAGTAATTATTTTAATTCTTTTCGAATTAATTTGGAAAACTCATTTTAAATATTCATTTGAAAAAAAAAAATGCACCCGCGCTGTGTTTTAAACTCGGGGTGTTACAATTGTGGTATTAGAGCATTTGGTTAAAGTTTTGGAATAAAGCTCTGATTTAAGTATTTGTTTTGAGTTATTAGCTGATCATGCATAAAAGCAAGTAGTTAAAGTGTCAAGTCTTGAGTAAGTTGTGGTGTGACTGAAGTGATGATGGTTTTGTAGGAAATAATGCCTCCCCGAAGAGATGACACCGCAAGAACAAATGTCAGCCGGGAAGATCGGATGGCTGAAGCAATGAACAACATGGTTGCGTCTGTTGCTGCACAGATGGCTGCCGAAACTCAGCGCGATCTGGAAAAAAGAGAAAGAGAGATTCGCGCTGCTGAATCTAGAGGACTAGAGGATTTTCGTCGCCATAATCCTCCCAAGTTCAAAGGTGATGAGGGTCCAGAGAGAGCGGACCAATGGATCCAAGAGATGGATAAGATCTTTGAGATGATTAACTGTTGGGCAAAGGTGAAAGTCAACTATGCCATGTACCTGCTGATAGGGGATGCAGAGTATTGGTGGAGGAGTACGAGATTGCTGATGGGGTCAGCTCAAGAGGAAGTGACTTGGGAGTCATTCAAAAAGAAGTTTCTAGACAAGTACTTCCCAATGAGCACTAGGACCAAGTTGGGGGATGACTTTCTGAAATTGTACCAGGGGAATATGACAGTAGGAGAGTACGCAGCTAAGTTTGAGTCGCTGTCCAGACATTTCAGATTCTTCCGGGAAGAAGTCGATGAACAGTTTATGTGTCATCGCTTTCAGAATGGATTGAAGTACGAGATCCAAGATTCGGTCCTACCCTTGGGAATACAACGTTTCCAAGTGCTAGTAGAAAAGTGTAGAGAGGTGGAAGAGATGAAGAACAGAAGGGCCAGCAGATGAGGGAACTTTAACTCTGGAGGGCCTAGTCGGGTACATAATCAGAACAACAAAGGGAAGCAAGTTGCCAAGCCGTATAATCGACCACCAAACAGCAAGAGAGGCCAGAAACGGCCGGGAACCCAAAGTTTTGGACGGCAATTAGGATAAGGAGTCTGGTGTTATCCCTGTGGGAAGGAAGGACATATTGCAACTGCTTGTACTACGAGGGATTTGTTGTGCTTCAACTGCCACAAGCCAAGACACGTGGCAAGGTATTGCCGGGTTCCGAAGGTGGAGCCAACTGTGAACGCGACTAGGGCTACTCGTCCTACTGCTAGAGGCCGCGTTTATCACATGGGTGCTGAAGCTGGAAAACAAGCTCAAAAATTAATCCAGCAAGACTGTGAGATTGCAGGTAACACACTAACTGCACTTTTTGATTCGGGGGCAACCTATTCTTTCATTGCTATGGATTGTGTGCATCGTTTGAAGTTGTCTGTGTCTGCTTTGCCTTTTGATTTGGTTGTTTCTACACCTGCTAAGACTTTGACTCTAAACTCTGCATGTTTACACTGTACCGTAACGATACAGAATAGAGATTTCTTGGTCAATTTAATCTGTTTACCCCTACAATCACTCGAGATCATTCTTGGCATGGATTTGATGACCTATAATTACGTAGTTTTGGATTGCGCTCGAAAATTGGTTCTTTTCCCCGAACCTGGAGTCGTTCGGTATTTGGCCACTAACCAACTCGGAGTATCACTAAGAGAAAGAACTCAGGAATTTTTATCATTGGCTAACATGAAGACCAAGATGGATGTGAACATAGAAGATGTGATGTTAGTCAAGGAGTATCCGGACGTATTTCCATCAGAAATTCCAGGATTACCCCCGGTGAGAGAGGTGGAGTTCTTCGTTGACTTACACCCAGGAACTAGACCTATTTCAATTGCGCCGTACCGGATGTCGCCATTGGAATTAAGCGAGCTGAAAGGTCAAATTGAAGGATTATTGGAGAAAGGATTTATCAGACCAAGTGTGTCGCCCTGGGGAGCTCCGGTGTTGTTGGTTAAGAAAAATTACTGAAGTTCGCGTTTATGTCTGGATTATCGGCAACTGAACAAGGTGACTATCAAGAATCGTTATCCATTACCACGCATCGATGATTTGATGGACCAATTGAGGGGAGCAGTAGTGTTTTCAAAGATAGATTTGAAGTCGGGATACCATCAGATTCGAGTAAGAGAAGGAGATATTCAAAAGACTGCTTTCAGGACTCGTTACGGACACTATGAATATCTCGTTATGCCTTTTGGAGTTACGAATGCACCAGCAATATTTATGGACTATATGAATAGGATATTCAGCCCGTTTTTGGATAAGTTCGTGGTGGTATTCATCGATGATATTTTGATTTATTCAAAGGATGAAGAAGAACATGAAGAGCACTTACGCCAAGTTCTTGAAGTCTTACGCGAGAAGCAACTGTATGTCAATTTATCGAAGTGCAAGTTTTGGCTAAAGGAAGTGAACTTTTTGGGACATGTGATAAGGAAAGAAGGAATCGCTGTCAATCCGGCAAAGATTGAGACAATTCTTGCCTGGAAACAGCCCTAGACTGTCACGGACATAAGGAGTTTTGTCGGACTAGCAGGATACTACAGGAGATTTATTGAAGGATTTGCTAAAATTGTAGCTCCTTTGACACAACTCACCAGGAAGAATCAGCCGTTTGCATGGACGGAGAAGTGTGAGGAGAGTTTTCAGTTGCTAAAGGAAAAGTTGACAACCTCACCAGTGTTGGTATTGCCACAGCCAGAGGAACCATATGAAGTTTACTGCAATGCATCTCACCAAGGTTTGGGATGTGTTTTGATGCAACACAAGAAAGCAGTAGCCTACGCCTCAAGACAGTTGAAAACTCATGAACGGAACTACGCCACTCATGATTTGGAACTGGCTGTAGTAGTGTTTGCATTAAAGGTTTGGAGACACTACTTATATGGGTGCACATTCACGGTGTTCAGCGACCATAAAAGCTTGAAGTATCTGTTCGATCAGAAGGAATTGAACATGCGTCAGAGAAGATGGATGGAGACTCTCAAGGATTTTGACTTTTCATTGCAGTACCACCCTGGAAAAGCCAATGTGGTGGCTGACGCATTGAGTCGGAAGAGCGTGTCAGTATCTTCAATGATAATGGCCAGACAACAGGAGTTGTGGGAAGCATTTAGAGATCTACATTTGGACGTAAAGTTTGCACCAAGAATGATAAAGTGTGGAATGATAACAATTTCGAGTGGATTACTGGAGGAGATTGCAAACTTGCAAGATGACGCATTGATCCAAGAAAAGAGGAATCTGATAGCGCAAGGATAGACCACTGAATTCAGCATCGGAACAGATAATATTCTGAGATGTAACGGAAGGGTTTGTGTACCGGAAGTTGCAGAGATGAGAAGAGCAATTTTGGAAGAGGCTCATAAGAGTAAGTTAAGTATTCATCCTGGAGCGACCAAGATGTACCAGGATTTAAGGCAAAATTTCTGGTGGCCAGGAATGAAGAAGGATGTAGCAGAGTACGTATCAGCCTGTTTGACTTGCCATAAATAGAAAGTGGAACATCAACGACCTGCTGGAATGCTGCAACCTTTGGACATACCAGAATGGAAGTGGGACAGCATTTCCATGGACTTCATAACAGGACTGCCCAAGACAAGGAAAAAGAATGATTCTATTTGGGTAATAGTAGATCGATTGACGAAGTCCGCATATTTCCTACCGGTAAGGACCACTTATAAAGTAGATAAGCTGACAGAGATTTACATCGCTGAGATTGTGAGGTTACACGGCGTTCCATCAAGTATAGTATCAGACCGTGACCCAAAGTTCACATCTCACTTTTGGGGAGCGTTGCATGAAGCTTTGGGAACAATATCCTCAGCTGTTTACTGATATGTAGTTTCGAGGACGAAACTAATTTAAGGGGGGGAGTAATGTAAGACCCTTAATTTTAAATTAAAATTATGGAATTAATTTTAATTGTATTTTTGGGGATATTTGTAAAATATTTAATATATGTATGTTTGAGTGAATATATATATATATATATATATATATATATATAAATATTTATTTTGGAGGATGAATAAAAATTATTGGGTGAAGATTAAATTAATTTAATTATGAGTAATTAAATTAATTGGGCAATTAGTTGAGGATTAGTGGCTAATTACAAGATAATTAAGTGCTGAAGGAACCAGCCTTATTTTAATATTATTTTGGGGTGAGGTGGCACCACAAAAGCCTATAAATAGGAGTGAACATGATGGTGAAATCAGAACACCATCCCTCCTTCCTCACTGCCCATACTGCATGTAATAGTAACCCATTTTTCCCTCTCATTATGTCTCTGTTTTCTGCATTCCCATTTCCAGTCACGATTATAAAAGAAGAAGAGAGGGAACTCTTCAAAGTATCATTACTGGAACATCCAAACACTAAAACACCAAAACCCCAGTACAAAAGTTATTCCCCATACCATTACGGAGTTAAAGAACCCAGTTTCGCAGCAGAAAACGCCAGTTGCAGTTTCAACGTTTTGACGCACACACTTGAGCAGAAGCAGAACACGCAACAAGGGTAAGGGCACCTTCCACTTTCTAGATGCATTAGGGCTGTAAATGCATGATTTTCATGGCATTACTAGTGTTTTCATTACTGTTTTGAAACTGGTTTGCCTGTGCTTGAAAGAAATGGAAAAAAATGCATTTTTGATGTTTTAAAAGCTCTGTGATGATTTCTGTTTTGAGCTGAATGCACTGAAGTTGTGCTGTTTATGTGGAAAAGTGGAAAATGTCTTGAATACTATTTCAAACCTGATTTAAAAATGCATGTTCATAAAACTGTTTTGAAAATGGTTTTGAAATGCAAAACTGCATTTTGTTTGTGTGTTGCTGCTGTGATGCTGCATGTTATTCTGATGTGTTGTGAAAGTTGAAATGCTTTCATGATCTTCTGATGTGTTGTGAAAATTGAAATGTTTGCATGTACTTCTGATATGTGTGAAAGCTGAAATGCTTTATGTTATTCTGTTGATTTGAAGATCTGGATGATTATGATGATTGATCATTCTATTTCTGTTTCAGGATGATTTGGTGTTAATGATTTTGATTCTGTTTTTTTTGAGTGATTTTGGTAATGTTGATGATTTAAGAAGAAAAATGGATTTTGAATGAGGATGGTATTGTCTGGAAAAGTGCTGAATCTGTTTTTGGTTGTCTTTTTAAAAGGAAACAGTTTTGAAAGGTGTTGAATTTCACTGGTTTTCGAAGGTGTATCCGAATACAACATGTGTGTATTCGACTACAACCTGTAAAGGTTCTGTTTTACTGAAGTTTTCAAACTTGTATTCGAATACAAGCCCTTGTATTCGAATACAGAGAAAGGATTTTTGCTTCTAACTTAGCATCTGTATTCGACTACGACCATGTCGTATTCCAATACAAAAGTGGGATTTTAACACTGTATTCGCATCTGTATTCGATTACAGGCATGCTGTATTCCAATACATAATGCAAATTTTCACTTGTTTCAGTTTCTGTATTCGAATACAGATTCGTGTTGTTTTCAGAAGCATTGTTTTTAGCTTCTGTATTCGAATACAAGGAAGCTGTATTCGAATACAGATTCGTGTTTTCCAGAAAATCAAGTTTTAAACACTGTGATATGCATTTTAAAGTGTTGGGAAACTTTGAGAAGAGTTAAAGTGATTTTAAAAGGAGGTCTTGAAATATTTTGAAGAAGAGAGGATGAAGTATTGAAAACCTTTAAGGAACTGGAAGAAAAGATTGAATCTTTCAAGGTTTTTTCTTCTGTATTCGACTACAGGCATGCTGTATTCGAATACAGAATGTTAAAATTACAGTTTCATGCTTCTGTATTCGAATACAAGGGGTCTGTATTCGAATACAGATTCGAGTTTTCAGAAAATTCCAAGTTTTTAAGAGTGTTTTTGTAAACCCTGAGTGTTTGGGGAATATTGGGAATGTTGTGGTGAAGTAAAATGGAACTTTGGTGATATTTTGAAGTGGTGGTGATGAAGTTTTAAGACTTTACTGATGAAATGAAAGATGTTGTTTTTGTGCACTGAGACTGCCTCTGTATTCGAATATCAGAGGGTTGTATTCGAATACAGAGTGTGATTCTGCACTGTTTTTAGCTTCTGCATTCGAATACAGTGAAGCTGTATTCGAATACAGATTCGTAAAATTCCAGAAATCCCAGTTTTAAATACTGTAATTGAATTTTAAGAGTCTGGGAAAACATTTCAAAGTGTTAAATGATTACTTGACTGTTTAATCATGATTGTGATGATGATAATTCTGACTGTGCTGAGATATTTTAAACATGATGAGAAGCATGAATTTTCTGATTTTGCATTCTGTTTCTAGAGAAATGAAACACTGCATATTCATGCATTGCATAGTCAAGTGGTACCCGCGATGGGCCACAGAGTAATGCGCAACCACGTGCTGATCTGTTGAGCGATTGCACGAGTGCTGGACTGTTGAGAGTCTGCACTAGGTACTGATATGTTGAGCGATTGTACTTTGGTATATAAGTGCTAGACTGTTGAGCGTCTGCACTGGTACTGGACTGTTGAGCGTCTGTACCCTGAAATGCGCAGCCACGTGCTGATCTGTTGAGCGATTGCACGAGTGCTGGACTGTTGAGCGTCTACACTAGGTACTGATCTGTTGAGCGATTGTACCTTGGTATGTGTCAAACGTGCTAGTCTGTTGAGCGACTACACGATTGTTGGACTGTTGAGCGTCTGCACTGGGTGCTGATCTGTTGAGCGATTGCACCTTGGTCTTGAGGGCCGTTAAAGTCAAACATAATGTGCTGGTCTATTGAGCGACTGCACCTTGGTGATTCCAAGAAAATTGTATACATGAGCATATACATATTGCATTGAAGTATTGACCGGAGGGTCACGTTTGATTATATGATGAATGAGTGGAAAATTGAATGTGAGTGAGTACTGCCCAGAATCTGAAATTCTGATTTAATGATTGTGTTTGCTGAAGTGTTGTTTGTACTTACCACATACTTCATAATAATTGACTGCTGTTTTGAAAAGGCATGTATGTCATTAATTTTCAAATGAGCAATATTATTTTCCTTATCATCATATGTTATACCATGATTATAATTGTTGGTGTGTGATATATGCTATGTGAATATTTGTTAATTTCGGTCGGTGACCCTTGCTATTATATTGTGGACCTTGGGCTTTGCCCTCAGATGCCCCCCAAACCCATGCCACCCGTGGGTACCCGAACGACGGAAACATCGTTGAACTTCCTTGATCGTTATTCGCGCACTGCTTGGGAATTCGACCCCATCTCAAGCAGGGCGACTTACACGGGGTGGTTGGAGCAGACGAGCAGGACTGACGGCATAGAGGATTTTGTGGAGCGCACGCATGCGAGTATAGATTTTCCCGTGCCTTCCCGTCTAGTATTGGAGGCGCACGGAATTTTCGACGATGCTGAGGAGTCCGCAAGAGGGGTTGAGACGGAGGCCACCGTAGGGGTGGTGACTCCCAACCCGGTTGTTGGTGGAGATGTACATGAGTCTGAGGCAGAAAGGAAGAATGATGAGCCGAGGCCAGTAGCCATTGAGACTCCGGGTCCGTCCAGGATCTCCGAGGATTGTTATGAGATTCTGGCGCCGTCGAAGCGACCGAGACTTGTTATTGACCTGACTTCTCAGGAGACCGACCCCTCTCTAGATGATGAGGAGGAGGTCACGTCGAGGCGAGCGGCAGATTCGGAGAGGACTTGCTTGGGATACGGAGGAAATCCGTGCTACTGTAGCTTTAGCGCATGATCAGTTAGACTTGATGTATTAGGATTTGAGTTGGATATGTATTTTGTTTTTATTTTGAAAAACAATTGTTGTACTATTTAATTCTGCACTCTGATATTGACTTTTGGGAATATTATGATATTATTATCTTTCAAAAATGTTTTATTGTTTATCATTAAATTTCCAGAATTAAGTAATTATTTTAATTCTTTTCGAATTAATTTGGAAAACTCATTTTAAATATTCATTTGAAAAAAAAATGCACCCGCGCTATGTTTTAAACTCGGGGTGTTACAGTGGCCATAGGCTTACAATCACTCATCTTGAACTTTTTAAGAAGTTATTTGGTGTATTTAGCTTGGTGAATGAGTATACCTGATTTACCTTGATGAATCTGAATTCCCAGGAAGAACTTAAGTTCTCCCATCATGCTCATTTGGAACTCCTTTTGCATTAGGTCAGAAAACTCTTTGCACAAGGTGCCATTTGTGGATCCAAATATGATATCATCAACATAGACTTGGATAATCAGAATATCATTTTTAATGGATTTCCTAAATAGAGTATTATCAATCTGGCCTCTATTAAATTCATTCTTAAGCAGAAAGTTACTGAGTCTGTCATACCATGCCCTTGGTGCTTGTTTTAAACCATATAAAGATTTTTTAAGTTTAAAAACATGGTCTGGAAAATCAGAGTCTTCAAATCCAGGGGGCTGTTTGACATAGACTTCCTCACTTATATAGCCATTTAAGAATGCACTTTTAACATCCATTTGATACAGCATTATATCATGATTAGCAGCAAATGATAAAAGAATTCTAATTGCTTCTAACATGGCCACTGGAGAAAACGTCTCAGTGTAATCTATACCTTCTTGTTGACTGTATCCTTGAGCTACAAGTCTGGCTTTGTTCCTTACCACTTCACCTTTTTCATTGAGTTTATTCCTGAAAACCCACTTGGTTCCAATAATGTTTTTGTTTGGTCTAGGAACCAGATCCCAAACATCATTCCTTTGGAATTCATTCAGCTCTTCTTGCATTGCAAGTATCCAACCTTCCTCTGCCAAAACCTCATCAACATTGCTTGGTTCAATAGTTGAGAGTAAACCAAACAGACTGGTTTCTCTACTTGATGATCTGGTCTTTAAAGGTTCTGCTGCACTGCCAATAATGAGAGATTCTTGATGTGAAGACTTGTACTTCCATCCATTCTTTCCCTCTGACTTGTTTTCAAAGTCAGCATGTTCTTCTTCATCTTGATCTTTCTCAGATTCTGCTTCTAGTTCCTGTGCCTCTAGTTCACTTGCAATTTTCTCATCTTACTTTGACTTTTCAGAGTCAAGCTGTTTATCATCAAACTTAATGTGGATTGATTCTTCCACAGTGTTAGTTTCTTTGTTAAACACCCTATAAGCTTTTGATCTCTCAGAGTAGCCAATAAAGATACACTTTTGAGATCTAGAATCAAACTTAGCTAGGTAATCTTTAGTGTTCAACATAAAACAAATGCAACCAAATTGCTTAAAGTAGGAAATATTGGGTTTCTTACCTTCCACAGTTCATAAGGAGTTTTATTTAAGATGGACCTGATATAGACTCTATTCTGAATGTAGCAGGCTGTGTTGACAGCTTCTGCCCAAAGGTAGATGGCAACCTTCATATCATTCAGCATGGTTCTGGCCATCTCATGTAGTGATCTGTTCTTCCTTTCTACCACTCCATTCTGTTGAGGTGTTCTGGGGGATGAGAAGTTGTGAGAGATGTCATTCTCATAACAGAATTCTTCAAAATACTTGTTCTCGAATTCACCTCCATGATCACTTCTGATGGTTATGATCTTAATGCCCTGTTCATTCATAACTTGTTTACAGAAGGAAATAAATACTCTGTGAGATTCATCTTTGTTCTTTAAAAATTTTACCCAAGTCCACCTTGAGTAATCATCAACAATCACAAAACCATATTTCTTACCACTGAGGGAAGCTGTTTGAACAGGACCAAACATATCTAAGTAAAGCAGTTCAAGTGGTTGAGAGGTAGAAACACATTTTTTAGTTTTAAAAGAGCTTTTAGTTTGTTTACCTCTTTGACATGCTTCACACAGAATCTCAGTTTTGGAACTTACCTTGGAAAGCCCTCTTACCAACTGGAGTTTGCTTAACTCTGATATGAGTCTGGGGTTTGCATGCCCTAGCCTCTTGTGCCAAATCAGATTCTGCTCACTTACAGATAATAGGCATTTAACCTGTTGCTTAGCAAGACTAAAAAGATCAATTTTATAAACATTATCCTCCCTAGTGCCAGTAAATAAAACAGTCCCATCAATTTGACTAACAGCTTTGCAAGTTTTTTGATTAAAGATAACATCATATTTGCAGTCACTTAATTGACTTATGCTCAGAAGATTATGTTTTAGACCTTTAACAAACAGAACATTTTTAATAGACAAGGGAGAAGAAGTGTTACCAACAGTTCCTGTACCAATAATCTGACCTTTCTGGTTTCCTCCAAAGGAAACTTTGCCTCCATTCTTCATAGTCAAATCCAAAAACATAGATTTATCTCTTGTCATGTACTTGGAGCAGCCACTGTCAAGATACCAAGTTTTGTGTTGCTGATCATACCTTGCCTTTTCTCTGTCAGAATCAGAGTCAGAGTCAGGCTCAGATTCAGACTTAGCTTCTGTTCGAGCCATTAGGGCCAGTTCTTCTTCTGGCCTGTTTGAGCAGTTTCCTTGATTCTGCTTTGGTGTATAAACCATGTTCCTCTGATGATTCTGGAACATGTTTTCATTCTGGTGATTTTGGTGAATCTGGTGGTTTTGATGAATTTGGTAATTCTGGTGATTTTGGTAATTCCTGATCTGATTTTGGTTCTGGTTCCAGTATTGGTTCTGGTTCCAGTATTGGTTCTGGTTCCAATTCCTGTTCTAGTTCCAGTTTTGATTCTGGTTCCAATTCTTGTTCTGGTTCCAATTTTGATTCTAGTTCCAGTTCTGATTCTGATTCTGGATCTGGTTGAGTTGACCAGACCTTTTTC
The DNA here is from genome assembly GCA_037974295.1 of Cicer cuneatum. Lineage (NCBI taxonomy): Eukaryota > Viridiplantae > Streptophyta > Magnoliopsida > Fabales > Fabaceae > Cicer > Cicer cuneatum. The sequence goes on from JBBPBO010000001.1 coordinate 43,539,312, forward strand.
CATCAGACTCAGATTGCCTTTGTCTTGTTGTAGCAGGAACATAAACCTTCTTCTGCTTGTGCATTGCCAACATCCATTGTCCAGGCACCATTGTTGGTGTCTCCTTCTGGTTGCTCAGAATATCTGCAACATAGACAATTTGATCTTTTGGTACCCAAAACTGATTGGGTCCAGGTTTGTTAGTCTTAATAACTCTCTGATCTTGTTCAGATATTACCATTGGACAAGATAGTTCAGAGTGACCTTTCTTAGCACAAACAATACATAAAACATCAGAATGAACAGCTTTACTTTCAGTAGTTGTTTCTGTAAAACCAAGACCTCTCTTTCTAGAGTTACTGTTTCCATAAATCATAGATGCATATTTACTTCTTTCCATTCCATTTGAAATGAAGTTTTGAAAAAATTGCTCATGCACATCAGATTTACAAACAGTTTCAGAAGTGGAACAAATATTACTTTTGAGAGTTTGGTTTTCAGACTTGAGTCTTGCAACTTCAGTTTTAAAATCTTTGTTTTCAGTTGCATACTCAGAATTTCGATTCTTTAAAACTTGGACTTCTTTGGTTAGATTTTTCTTATCTTCCCTAAGAGTTTTCAGTTTTAAAGACATCTTATTATTTGCATTTAACAAGTCTTTTAAAGTTTCAATTAGTTCAGATTTAGAGAGATCAGAAAATACCTCATGATCTTCATCTTCTGATTCTGTTCCAGAGCCTGAGCTGTATCCATAACTTGAGTTGGTATGAGCCATCAGAGACAGAATTGCTTCCTCTGATGTGTTTCCTTCCTGAAATCATACCTTTATGAGGTCCAGAAGCAGACCTGATGTGTGCCTTCATTGTTGTTTCTGCCTCTTCTTCATCAGACGATTCTTCTTCTGATTCTGATACATCCCAGGCTGCCATCAGGCCCTTCTTTCTGAATCTGGAACTCTTCTTGTGTTGTTTTCCTTTTTCCAGATTAGGACATTCTGACTTGATATGTCTAGGTTTATTGCATCCATAACAAACAATATTCTTCTTGTCAGATTCTTCCTTTCCTCTGTTGTTATGTTTCTTCTTGAAGCTTCTTCTCTTCCTATTTTCCCAGATCTTAACCATCTTTTTGGTAAAGTAAGCCATATCATCACAGTCACTGTCACTATCCTTTGATTCTGATGCTGCCTTTGCAGCTTTCTTCTGTTTCGACTTCAGAGCCAGATTCTTCTTCTTCTTTGGTTCATCTTCTTCCAGTTCTATTTCATGAGACTCGAGTGAGCTAATCAGGTCTTCAAGTCTTAAGTTATTCAGATCTTTGGCTTGCTGAACGTCAGTAACCATTGGTCTCCACTGTTTATGTAAACTTCTTAGAATCTTCTTGACATGATCTGCTGTTGTGTAGCTTTTCTTCAAGACCTTCAGTCTAGATATCAGAGTCTGGAATCTGCAGAACATTCCATCAATGTTTTCATCATCTTCCATCTTGAACATCTCATACTGTTTGACCAGTATGTTAGCCATTGCTTCTTGAACCTGCTTGGTTCCTTCATAGGTCAGAACCAGACTGTCGAATATGCTCTTTGTTGTTTCTTTATCTGTGCATCTATCAAATTCCTTGAATGTGATGGCACTGATCATGATGTTTCTGGACTTATGATGAAGTTTGTGTAATCTGCTCTGATCTGATTTCATATCATCCATGTCTAGTTTTTTAGTTGGATCTTCTAGATCAGTAGGTGCAGTGTATCCTTTGACTATCATCTTCCATAGTTCAGGATCTTGAGATATGACGAAACTTCTCATTCTGTCCTTCCAATACTTAAACCTTTCTCCATCAAATAGTGGTGGTCTGTTGATGTTGCCTCCCAATTCTTCTCTGGATGCTGCCATGTTGAACCCCTTGGACCTTTCCTCAAACACTGTTAAGTGCTCAGCCTAGAGACCAGGCTCTGATGCCAATTGAAGGTGCAAACACGAGAAGGGGGGTTGAATTGTGTTTGACTTAACTTGAATACTTTTCCTGTTTTTATACTTTTAAAACAAAACTTGATGTATAATTAAAAACAGAGTTAGCAGCGGATAAAGTAAAAATAAAACTCACAATTTTTATACTGGTTCACCGTTAACGAGGCTACGTCCAATCCCTTCACCTTGAAGGATTTCACTAATTCAAACCTTGAATTACAACCTTTATATTGACCCTCCAAGTCAGTCTTCTCAAACAGTCTAACAATCCCAGACTCTTGAGGAATACAGCTCCTGTCTTCAGCCAATCTGACAATCCCAGATTGTAGAAGAAATCACAACACTATGAATCTAATTTCCAAGTAACCTGCTACCTCTACTGACTCCCTCAGATTGTAGACTCTACTTCAACAACTTAGATTTGACACAGTGGAAAGAAAATAACACGAGTACTTGCTTCTTGAAAGATGGAACTCACAATTGACCCCTCTGAAAAATTTGAGTGTTTGCTTTGGAAGTGTATGACTCTTTTGTGATTTTCGATGATGAGTATTCTGCCTTGAGCATCCTTTTATAGATGCAGATTTGGGCCTCTTCCAATGCTTAAATTCGAGCTGAATCTTGCTGGATTCTCTGCAAAAATAACTTGACCAATTGGGCTTCATTTAATTAAAAAACATATCTTTTTTAAGCCTTAGATTTCTTTCAAAAACTAACTGGCCAATCAAAACCTTTCATTGCTTCCCGCCACAGCTCCTGAATTCCACAATACTTCACTTTATTTTTGTAATAAATCTTTTTAATACTTTGATCAAAATAAATTGAAATCTCCATCGTTAATCCTCATGATCAAATTTGGACCATTGGATCTTAATGCGCTAGTCCACATCTGGACCAAATAAATTGATATGCTGTGATCCTCTGAATTCGGCCATCCCTGGACTTAGAACCAACTTGGTTCCAACATGATATGCTTTGAAGACCGTATAGATTAATTCCATCAGTAGAAAGTGCAAGTCATAGATTTCTTGACTCTCTTTCGAAATCAGGATACTCATGATCAATTTTTGGCCATTGTGGAGAATCTGCAGGGTGTCGAAACTTTCCATCTCTAATTCTTTCATTTGTATGCCATGTCAAGTGTTTTGAATCTTCTTCACTGCGATAGATGCGCCTAAATCTTGGTATTATAGGAAAATACCACACAACTTTTGCTGGAGTAGATTTTTTCTTCTTATATCGAGAGACATTGCATTTCGGACACGCCTTAAGTAATTCATATTCGTTTCGAAATAAAATGCAATCATTAGGACACATATGAATCCTTTCGTAACTCATGCCAATATAGTACAAAATTCGTTTAGCCTCGTAGGTTCGACCGGGAAGTTCATTATCATCTGGCAACATATCTTTTAGGAGTGTTAATAATTATGTGAAGCTTTTATCAGACCATCCATTAATCGCTTTTAAGTTGTACAACTTTAATATCTCTAAAATTCTTGTGAATTTAGTACAATCATTATATAATGGTTTCTCTGCATCACTCATAAACTCTCAAACATTTTAAAACAATCCCGAAGATCTTCTTCAACTGCTTTTGCAATCTCCTCAACTCGACTCGATCCCGCTTATATGTATTTGTGTCGAAATCATTTGAAGCATATGTCGCACCATTCTCAAAATTAGTGTTCCCTTTTTTTTCTCACCATGTCTTATCCAACATGTATAGCTTTGATCAATTTCATGCCATACTAAATGTCCTTCCAATTAATCTGCTCTAACGCATTTTCGAAAACAACATTTTAAACAAAGAAAAATGATTCGATTTGGGCCTTTTGCATTCTTCACTGCAAAATCAACAAACTCCTTCACTCCATTTTCATACTCTTTTGACAATCGATTGGCAGACATCCATCTCCAGTCCATTTATATGACCTATATGAATGCAATATTACACAAATTTATCAATCTACAACATTATACCAATCTATAGTATATCTGCATACAAGTCTAATTTCAAAACAGATCAAACAGATTTTATATGATTTATCATGTAACAATTTATCTGATTTATCATATAACAATTTATATGATTTATCAAGGTTATGCCAACTACTATCATGTAACAATTTATCTAATTTATCATATAACAATTTATATGATTTATCAAGGTTATGCCAACTACTATCATGTAACAATTTATTAGTTTTAGAGACAGTAACAAATTAATAAATACAGTACTTGAGACAACAATCACTCAGTAGAAATGGGCGCATAGTAGATGAAGGTTCAACGAGAAGAGAGCTCACAGTAGCGGAGATGAGGGTTCGTAGGGAGATAACGTATTAAATATGTTTTTATTTATTTATCAATAATATATAATAGGTAGAATTTGTGGTATACACATTAAAAATAAAATTATGTAAAAGGGTTATGTACAGTTATATATATACCATTATATAGCGCTTATAAAAAAAGCGCTCTAAAAGACCATGTAATTATGCGAAAGCTGTATATTTTACAGCGCTTATATATAAAGCGTTGTAAACATAGTGTGGGAGCGCTATATTTTACTGAGCTTGTATACAAAGCGCTCTAAAAATCGTTGTAAACATAGTGTGGGAGCGCTATATTTTACAGCGCTCTAAAAGCGTTGTAAACATTATGTGAAAGCGCTATGTAACCCTACAATAGCGCTTTTCGCAAAAGCGCTATAAATCATAAACTCTTTATGACCCTACAATAGCGCTTGTCATTAAAGCGCTGTTGTATCCTCCGTTAATTTCAAAATATTATACATCACTTTTAGTTATGAAGCGGTTTAAAATGCACGCTGTAAAAGGCAATTTTTGGCAGTGTTTTAAGTCCTTTTTAGTTAGTTTTAACTAGAGTTTTATTTAATTACAAACAATTTGTGGAGTCATTTGAATAAAGAAAGCAACTTTTGATCTTCTTAAGTCATTTTGGATGTTTCGTTACTAATCCTTTCTAACTAGACAAATTATCGTATTGTGTTTTTCTTTGTTTTTAGCTTAACATGTTATTCACTTTGAGAAAACTCACACCGAGAGAATTACAAAGAATTAATGTGGACACAAGATGATTTTTTGGAGTGCATATTACCTTTTATTGAAGTCTGGAATGCAATAGAATGTCTTCAAGGAGCAATGTGCCACTCCTTGTGCAATAATTCACTTCTTGTCACATCTTTATGTTTTTATCTCAACAAAGACTATTTTCAATGTAATGTGTCAGCTCGATGCGCCATGTAGGCGTGTAACACCCTAATTTTCACAATATTTTTTTTCTTTTGAACCAAGACGTTTCTCATAAATCTTATAATAAATTAACCAACAACATGTTTATAGGGTAAACGAAAACTTTCAAAATTAAATATATTTCTTTCAAATGTAAACTTACATCAAATTAAATTCAACGACAAGGGTTTCAAAATTGACAAATCGATAACCCCTAAGTTAATCATTGCAACTTTACAAAAGGATTCATGGGTACTAGAGACTCACTTGCTTCATTAAGTTGTCCGCATTTAACTAGGAGTCCAAGCCATGAGTGAGTCCTACCTTCACCACAACATCTTAAACTATGCATAACTAGCTTCTAAAGTCTGGGGCGTTTAGCCTGGTCCACAATAATGTAAATGGTCACCAATTGAAATTAACATATAAATGTAATAGTTAAGAAATACTAAACAACAAATAATATAGCATGCTCATCAAGATATCCTTTATCAAACAACATAAATACCCAATAATTTAAAGGTCAAATAGTCATTATGTCTATATGCTAATGCACATGATTCAAAAATATTGTTTCCCCTACGTAGAAGGTTGTAAGTCATCACTCACAAGACAATTGTGTAGTCCATCACAGACAAACACAAGTCAATTTCCCGGCAAGGAATAAAATGGGTCAACAATCACATGACAACACCATGTGGCCAATCACAATCACCACTTATCTCTGAAATGCATTAGCATACTCTAAATCTCTTTCTGTTAACCATCAATAAGTCTTACCACCATTTTTTTATAAAGCATACCCTTAGCATTTAACATCAATAATATAATAACATATAAATCACGTACAAAATTTCAAACAATAAGTACACACAATAAATGTCATGTACAAACAATCACATACCAAGTACACATAGTTCATGTCAAGTTCAAACAATCATACATCAAGAACGCACATTTATAACCACCTACATGTTAGGTTAGAAATTTTGAAGGAGGTCTTACCTCACGACACTTTCTTAATAATACAAAGCTTAAGCTACTCAAAACCCACATTCTTTAAATCCACAACGTCTCCAACAGTTCTACTCATCTTATCCTTGAACTAAGTAAATTTTGAAGTAGCAATGTCAATCACAAGAAAAGGGGTTTGAATTGTGATCGTTTTAAAAAAATTTATTCTTGTGCTTAATTAAATTAACTCAAGATCAATCATGGTTGAAACAGAATGTTCTGGATGTGTTAGAAGTAAATAAAATAGATTAGTTTATAGTGAAGTGCGATTTGTTGTGTGCAAATAATTAAAGATAAGGGATAGAAAGATCACACACAAAAAGTATATTGGTTCACCCAACATGTGTTTATATTGTTGTCCAAAACGTTCTTGACAAATGGAGAACGTTCTTGCTTTTGAGTCTGATGGAAAACGTGAATGAGTGAGTGAATGAGCTGTCAAATGTCAGTTGGTATTGTTATAACTCAGAATTATACAAAGATTTCTGCAGAATAATGTAAGTACAATGTACTTGCTTCCTTGCTCACAACTCATCAATTTGGAGATCAATCTTGTCATCAATCTGGAGGTTGTTTTCCTCCTTTTGGCATTCAGCTTGAGTTCTGGGCTTCACCACTGATTTGAGCAGTCTTGATACTCTTTAAATTATGGTTTAGACTGTGGAAAATAATTTGTTTTAATTATGTTTTTAAAAGAGAATAACTAGAATGTTCTTTTGCAAAACTGGAACGTTCTTCGTTTCTATTTTGTATGAGTGTAGGATTTTGACAGCTATTGTGTATCATGTTTTTCTGTTCTATACGAGTGTTGATTTTTGTAGAGATGTTGTGTTGGTATTTATGTCCTTGTTGTACTTTTTAATCATCAATATTGAGATTGATCTTGTTGATTGTTCTTGATGTTTTGCTTTGCCTTTGTTGATCCTCTTTCAACGAATCTGTCCAAAACGATATTGTGTATATAATTTTGTTGCTTTCATAATGAAGGCTAGTAATTGTGATGAAGATTGACAATTTTTTGCAGCCCAAAATGATCTTGATTTAAAGAAAAATTTGTTCTTTGTCAGTCCTTTGTCTTAAAAGCATGATGTCCTTTCTGCAAAAAGGTGCAGCAACAGTGTCCTTGCTGTTCTAACCGTCCTTGCTTATCTTAGCCATCAATTTTGGAGATTAATCTTGTTATTTACTCTTTATGCATTTCTTTGACCTTGTTGATTCTTTTGACGAATCTGTCCAAAATAATCTTGAGTATACAATTATGTTCCTTTGTAATAAATATTGGTGATTTGCTATGCAGCTTGATGCATTTTCATAACCTAGAGCGATCTTGAATTCAAGAAGGCTTTGTTCTTAGTAAACCAGAATGTTCCTGGATTGATGCGTGAAAGCCAAATCGATCTTCGTTTTTCTATTTTAATAACCAGAACAGTCTTGAATTCTCATACTTTTGTTTTTAATAAATCAGAATGATCTCCGTTTTTCCAAAATGATCTTGTCATCAATTTCCAATTTAGTTAAGACATGATTTTCTTTGATTTGTAACATGATGTGATCATTAATTGTTGTATGAATGTATTTGATCAGATTCTTCATGAAGATGTTATCTTGAAGATGTAATAATCATTCTCTTGAATGATTGATATATGATATATTCTTTTGAGGTTCTTTCATTATTAAGTAGATACTTGTGCACTTTGATGATGTGAATGACTTCTTGCTTGTTCACTTATGCAATTCATGTTCCTTAAATAAAACTCAAGTGCAATCATTAGTAGATCACCATTCATAAAACTTAATCATTTATTTCATAAGATTTGTTGCCATTAAAACATATATCAAAAAAGTTTTTTTCTCAACAAATTTCACTAAGTTAACTCGAAATCCCAAACTCTAATACAAAGTACAAAAATCGGTCTACACCTCATAATCACCCTAGGGTTTACATTTTCTCAAACCAACTTAATACTTATTAAATCATGGCACTCATGGTTAAAGACTTTTTTTTTATCAAAACACCATATTTACTAATTTAAAATAACCTTCAAAAAATTTCACTTCAAAATCCACCCAAACAAGTGTTAAACCACCTTAAAACCATAAAGTCGCATTCTTTAAAAATAAGGTCTTCAAACAATTGAGTTTTTCAAACACTTTTTCTACCAAAAATTCTCCATGACTTCTTTATTTCAATAAACATTTTTTCGAAAGGATCTAAAACATTCTTTTTTGTACAACGATACAAAAATCCATTTTTATCAACAATAATATAAACATAAATTATCTTCACCGCTATTTGGTGACAAGGCTTTGTTTTTCAAAGACCAAAGATGACTACTTTTCAAAATCTTTGATTCACAAAACATTTTGAGGACATCATGGTATAACATCCACACTTATAAACTATCACAAAACTAAAATATCCTTTCACAACCCAAACTAAAATATTTTTTTACAACACTTTTCAAAAAAAGTGCTATTAATATCACCTACGACAGCATTTTTTACATTTTAAAAAGCATTGTCATATATAGTACTTAAAAGTATTGTTGTATCTTTTAACAGCACTACATACTATAGTGCTTAAAAGCGCCGTTAAATGCATAAAAAAACGTTAAAATTTAATTTTGATGTATTGAATCTAAAAAAAAGATAAAAGACCGTAAAAGTAATTTAACTTAAAATAAAGGGTGTGTGGCTTTAATGGATGAGTTGTTCCTCATAGGGAATGAAGAAAATGAAAAAGTTAATTAGATTTTTTTTTAAATGAAAAAATGTTGATTATACATAAAAAATGTCATTTTCACTATATATTGTCCCTATGCTTAAATCATGTCTATTATTTGTCCAAAATAAATCAATATACCATTAACGTGCTATTTTTTTCCATCAAATGAAGAGCGAAAGGAACATTATGGCCAATTGACAGATATAGAAAAGGTTAAAATGCAATTTTGGCATCCCAAGTTTTAAAATTTAGCAATTTTAACTTTTGACATCCCACTTTTGGCATCCCAAGTTTTTAGTTTTAATTTACCAAAACGAATAAAAATAAATAAATGACAAATGAATAAGTAAAAGATAAAAGATCAAAATTATATTTTAATCAAATTTAAAAGAATGGGTAGACAATATTAAAAAGAATTTAAAAGAATGGGTAGACAATATTAAAAAGAATTAAAAAAAATGAGTTGACAATTTAAAAAATAAAATAAAACAATGAGTTGGTAATTATTTTAAAAAATGGGCTATACATTCCACGTAATCATAAAAAAAATAATATTATGTCAATGTTGATCAAGTCAAAATCAAAAGAAACTAATCAATTGAAAGAGGCTAAATTAGAAAGGCCGAAATGGCATAATTTTAAAATTTGAAGAAAGTACATTTTAACACGTAGAAAAGAGCTTGAGATTATTGAGATAAGGGAAAGAACGCTGGCTAAAGACTGCTAGGGAAGTAAAACGTCATTAACAAAAACAAATGTTACGAGTACTGGAAGAAAGAACGTGAGTTTACTAAGTGAGGATTTAATCTATCCCATCTATATTGATCCAATGACTCAAACTGAGTCATCTAAAAATTAACTCTTCAAAACTCTACTCCAAAACCTCACCCAAAGGTACCCCAAACATTTTCCAATCCTTCTCCTAACCCACCAGGCTCCTAAGCTTCACAAGGAAAGAAGACCACAATATCTATGATTAATTATTTATTAATATACTCTTATATAGAGAGAGAGGCTGACCAAGGAAACTCAATTTTCTGACTTCATTCTCATACAGTACCCGAAGGTTAACAACAAACTAAAAACATAGTATTTTAGGATTTGTTTTTTACTTAATATTATAAATAATAAAGACGACAGGGAACAAGAGCATATCAAAAGCTGGTCAAAGGTATTTCGACCACACACATCTCCAAACCAAATTACAGCTCCAAGAAATCTACATAGTCAACTGACATGCACCATTACTATCCTAAGCTATGAGGAATGGCAGAACAGTCAGCATAAAGGACTCGTAGGAAAATGTTGCAGAACCAGTATACCCAGTATCCTTCTCCTTGAATTTGTCGGTTAGTCCCTGCAAATACACACAATCAAAAGTGAGTTCTTTTATCTTTCCACAAGGAACATTTTATAGCTTGATTTCTAGCTCCCAAAGTTTGAACAAAATTTATGGTACAAATACTACGAAATAAAAATTGGTTGTTTATGTTGTGTATCAACTAAATAGCACAAAAAAGAACATGTGCTTTTGTTTAATTTCGAAGATTCGAGTCAACTACCAAGAAACATCATGCAGACATGAAACTATAGAAGCTTGGAATGGAAATTTAATGTCTGTGTCGCATTTGGCTGTCAATGATAATGTTAAACAAACATATCCATAACATGCCAAACATTAACGTTATTATTATTCGTGATAATAATGTTATATTTTTCAACACAGAACTTTTGATAACAAACGAGGAGCAAATATTTAATACTGTATTCTAAGAATAGTAAGAAGTAAATTTAATGGTGGAAACTGGTGAAATTATAAAACAGTGTATTTGGATAGCTCACCTTCACAGTAAGACAACACCTGCAATAGCAAACGAAGAAAGATAATCAATTTATCAATCCATTATACATAAAAACAGACAAGGATAAACATAAACTATAGTTCTGGTAAGGTTTTTCCCATTTTATATAACAAAAGTTAACTTACTATAATACATAAATAAAAAATTAACAAATCATCGTTACAAATTTTTTAAGAGGTCAACAACGGGTTCGGTAAATTGAAGGATTACACAAACATGATTATTGCTTTCCATGTTTTTGCATTAACTGTTATTTCTTTCATTTTCATTGAAAAATAAAGTGTCCAAGGCATTGTTGTTTCAATTTTCTTCTCTCTTTTTAGTCATAATAAAATAAAATAAGATACTGTACTTCTGGAAAAAGAAGACACCAAGACGAAATCCCTTTTAATTATATAAATAAATTTGCATCCAATAAAAGAAAGAGTTGTAGCAAAGCCATACTCGATGAAATTGTCATATTCGATAGCCTTGCTTTTGCCACCAGTTTTGTCAAACTTGGAGACGAGCAAGTCCAATACCATAGGAGAAACAGCATAACCTAAACTTAACAGTGCATCTCGCAACTCTTTTGAATCGATTTTGCCACTCCTGTCCTGATCAAATCTCTCAAATATTCCCTGCAACAACAACCATTTGGTTAAAAGAACATGATTTAGTTAAAACTATGTTCGAAGAGAAGTGATTCATGTTTTCCTCTAATGACATGTTTGATGTAAAACTTTGTATAAAATTTTCAACCTTTGTCATTTTTTCTTCAAAATAACCACCATATTGATTTTGTCTAAAATCATATTTGACATGAGGAAAAATCAATTTTGAGTTTGTAACCCTCTCCATTTTGAGTTTGCAACCCTCTCCATTGTGAACCCAAACAAACTAAATGGAAAATTGAGATTAACTAGGGGAAAACTTGGAAAAAATGAGAAAATACCCTCCAGCTTTGAAGACTGTAAAATAGAGAAGTGAATTCCTTGGGCCCTGCATTACAAAGTCCAAAATTCCAACTGTGAGGATGGTAAAAACATTAGATGACAGCCACTAATTTAACAGCAAATTAGATCATGGGAAGATGAATAAAATGCCTAAAGAATAAAACAACAGAAGTTAGATAATCAATATAAAAAATTTAGTACATGTTTGGTTCTCAGGTGACAAAAATTGATTTTCAATGAATTGATTTTATAAAATTGATTTTACTGAAAAGTGAGTTGAAAAGTGAGCAAATAAAGTGGTTTATGTTTGGATACATTTACATAAAAGTGAGTTGAACAATAAGTTTCAATGTAAAAATAACGTTCAAACTCAAAAGCTACAAATCCTAGTTTCAAGTTAGAAGCAATTCTACAAACAAAATCAATTCTACTCAAGAATAACCAAAGATGTCAAAATCTTTTTACCATAATTATATAAGTATGTAAATTGAGTATATAAGTGCACTCAATATTTCAAATTGATAAATCGAATTTAATTTTCAGTGTCACTATTATCTCTTCAAATATACTTTTATTTTTTAGGACAACTTATATTCAGTTGCATAGATCCCGTTCTTACTAATATCCAATTAAAATTATACACGTATCATTTTGTTAGATCAACTAAAGGACCGTCATCATTGTGAGACAAAACACTTCACTACTCCCGATGTCTCTACCACCCATCTCAACCTCCACAATCAAAATCTTCAACCCATCAGCAACATAGGGATGTGTGCGGAAAGACGTGCAGTGGAGATTTGGGTTCATTTATGAGTTTTGGAGGGACGGCAGTTGGGAGTATGTGCGTTTAACCATGATTGTGTGGTTTTGATTACGGGTTCTAATGGGTGCTCAAGGTTTGCTCTTTGATGTGGTGATTCTAGTTTAACAACTTGTTTGTTGTTTCCCTCTACATTTTTGTCGCTCACATGCTGTATTGGCTTGTTGGTTATGGTGGTGGGTATACAGTATACACAACGGGATGAAGGTTTCACGAAACCTATTTCATAATGGACGAGGTAGGCTTTGGAGAAAGAATGGTAGCACTTTGCAAACGGGAAACGGAAACGTTAACTCATCAACTAATTTAAAATAAATCTCATATTTTTAGTACACACGTGTGATTCATGTATGATTGTAATAGGAAAACAGTAAGAACAGAACCTCTGCAACTGGATATAAGTTTTGTCCTTTTTATAATTATATTATTTAATTAAATTGGTGACGTCTAGGGTGAGCCATCAAATGGGTGGTTCACGGTGAACATTAGATTTATTTAAAAGATAATCAAAGGTGCAGATGAGTTAAAAATAAATATGAGAACATGTGAATCTTCCCTCACACAATCTTTTGATCCACCCTCTTTCTCCCTCCCCTCTCATCTCTATAGATTCAGTTTCTTTAACCATCAACCTCCTCCCAAAATTCAGCCACCACCCAAACCATTAGGTCTCCTGCCATTCCCTTGTTTGTTTCACCATTCCATTACCATATTATTCTCTTTTAATTGTGTTTTGATTTTAGTGTTGGTACAACAATTCATCTTGTCTTGTTAGAGTGATTTATAATCTTTTTAAGTTTCTTTTCCACCCGCTGCTTCTTTTCATTATATTTCTAAAGAAACAAGTTTTTTTTAAGCAAGTTGAAGTATTCAGTGTTTGTGAAGATTTGAAAATATGGATAGCCCTCACACGATTTTCAAAATAAGGATAGCCCTCATTTTACATTTTTAAACTAATTGAACCTAATTTAATCAAACAATTTAATTAGCTTAACAGTCATCAACCATAAACCATCGGCTAGCTTATCAAATATCAGTTAGTTTTTAGCAAACAGAGTCTAAGATATATGTAAGCTTGATTAATTTAATGACTATTAATTATGTTTATAGTGGTCCAGGGACTTGTTGGACACCCTAGAAGCCACCTAATATTTATTAATTAACTCAGTTCGGCAAAAGAAATCAAACCCCAAAGGCCAAAACCGAAGTGGAAGTTAAAATAAAAAGTCTTCAAAAATAATAAATACATGAAAAGCCGCCTCGTCCAACGGATCCTACCGAGACCGAGTGGGGATCCACCCACATGATTCTCTCAAAAGACAAATCCGCGAACGACGCACAAGTCACACAACAAATTAAAAACGAGTCTCGTCACCACCGCGTTTGCATTGATAGCATACGACACGCGTTTTCCGATTCCCCTTATCAGGAGCAGTTAAACCAAACGCCCAAACGCATGCAATATTTTTTTTAAGGCATGCAATGTAAGTTAATTTAATTAACTCGGTGTCAGCCATTAATTATTACTTAAAAAATGCATGTACAAGTAGGAGTAGTTAAGAAAAATTAATACAATATTTATTGCTTAAAAAAACGCGTACGACCAAAAATACAAGAAAGCGCGTAATGACGAAGGGCACCGCGCACTTTATCACCGTGCGCCGGAAAAACCTCATTACCCCGGAGCAAGTTAGCATAAAACCTAGTTTTACCTCGGAATTTTGAATCAATAGAAATGAAGTACTAATCGTTTTAGAGAGAGTACCTATCTGCTTGACACTGGTGTTGGTGAAGTGATACATGAGGAGGTGTACAGTTCTCAAGCTGAAACTCTGATTGTAAGAAGACAGAGCCCTCTGCAATTCCTTATCATCGATTAAACCGCTTCCATCCTGATCCGCCACCTGGAAGCATGCAACGACGCTGGGATCGGTTCCAGGAGGGAATGTCGACGGTACCAGCGCCGCGAAAGGGCTCGCGTATGCCGGCGGTGGGTAGGCACCGCTGCCACTGGAGTGGGATTCGTCCTTGGGGGGTTTTTGATAAGGGGCGGCGTAAGGAGCGGAGGGTTGCCCGTAGGAGCTGGCGGAGTATGACTGACCAGAGGGAGGCGCGCCGTAGGACTGAGATGGTGGAGGTACGGCATAGGACTGGGGTGGTGCATGTGCCCCGTGGGATTGTGAGGGAGGCGCACCGTAGGACTGAGGTGGGGGAGGAGCGCCGTGGGACTGAGATGGTGGCGGTGCACCGTAGGGTTGGGATGGTGGGGGTGCGCTGTAGCCGTAACCGTAATTGGGAGGCTGATTTGGGTAACCGGACATGTTGAAAGAGGAGAAGTTATTTTTTTGGGGGGAGCGAAGAGTAGAGAAAAGAGAGGTTTTTGTTAAGGTCTCGATTTATATGCCGAGGTGGAATGGTGTTCCACTTCTTATTTGTTAGTATTATATCAAAGATCTTTTTTTATCAACAATTTTTTAGTTTAATGGTAGTTTTCATAAATTATAAAATTAATCTTTTTATTTTAAAAATATACGATTTGATATCTCAAATTTTTAAATTAAAAATGACGACGTGACATATTTTTAATAGCGTGATATACAATTTTATAATATAAAATCATCTAAATGCATTTTGAAGGTGCAAACACGAGAAGGGGGTTGAATTGTATTTGACTAACTTGAATATTTTTCCTGTTTTTACACTTTTAAAACAAAACTTGATGTATGAATAAAAACAGAATTAGCAACGGATATAAAGTAAAAATAAAACACAGAATTTTTATACTGGTTCACCGTTAACGAGGCTACGTCCAATCCCTTCACCTTGAAGGATTTCACTAATTCAAACCTTGAATTACAACAGTTCCACTAACCCTCCAAGTCAGACTTCTCAAACAGTCTAACAATCCTAGACTCTTGAGGAATACAGCACCTTTCTTCTCCTGCCAATCTGACAATCCCAGATTGTAGAAGGAATTACAACACTTTGAATCTAATTGTCAAGTAATCTGCTACCCCTTCTGACTCCCTCAGATTGTAGACTCTACTTCAACAACTTAGATCTGACACAATGGAAAGAAAATAACACGAGTGCTTGCTTCTTGAAAGCTGGAACTCACAATTGACCTCACTGAAAACTTGAGTGTTTGCTTTGGAAGTGTATAACTCTTTTGTGATTTTCGATACTAAGTATTCTGCCTTAAGCCTCCTTTTATAGATGCAAATTAGGGCCTCTTCCAAGCTTAATTTCGAGCTGAATCTTGCTGGATTCTCTTGCAAAAATATCTTGACCAATAGGGCTTCATTTAAATAAAAAACATATCTTTTTTAAGCTTCAGAATTTCTTTCAAAAATAACTAGCCAATCATGTCTTTAGTTTCTTCCCGCCAACAGCTCCTGAATTCCACAATACTTCACTTTATTTTTGTAATAAATCTTTTTAATACTTTGATCAAAATAAATTAAAATCTCCACCATTAATCCTCATGATTAAATCTGGACCATTTGATCTTCTGCGCTAGTCCACATCTGGACCATACTAAGTGATCTGCTGTGATCCTCTGATTTTGGCCAGCCCTGGACCACACTTTCTAACCTTCTGATCTCGGCCATCCTGGTCTAGTAAACTGATCTGTTGTGATCCTCTGATCTCGGCCACTGCTGGACCACACATCATGACCTTCTGATTTCGGCCAACATTGGGTCATGGTCTGATCTTCTGATTTCGGCCAACATTGGGTCATGGTCTGATCTTCTGATCTCGGCCAACAATGGGCCATATACTCAAATCTGAACCATTGATCTGAAAATCTTCCCTCTGATCTGGCCAATTCTGGACTTGGTCTGGATTAAACTGAAATTAAATCTGGACAACTAATATTTCAGTATGGACATTTTACCTTCTGTTTTGGATCAATTCTGGAGATCATTTCTTCTGGTCTAGACTTAGTTTCATACCCTGAACCATGCTATCTTCTGGTCTGGGTCAAATCTGGATTGATTCTATTGTTCTGGACCCATTAACTTATCCTCTGATTAAGTCTGGATCAAGTCTAGGCTGTTTATTATTTCACTGTCAGGCCATCTTCTGGTCAGAATAACTTCTGGAATAAATCTGACATTTGACATCTTCTGGTCTGGAACAACTCTCCCTCTGGCAAGCTTCCCTCTGGTCTGGTTCAGGTCTCCTTCTGACTTTGCTTCCTTCTAATCTGGGCCAGCAAAGATATCCTCTGGTAGTGTTTTGACATCCTGGTGTATCCTCTGGTAATTCCAGGATGCATTCTGGATGCATTTTCTGCCTCAGCAAATTTCATTTTCTGGTGCTATTTAATGTAATAATTCAAGGTACAAAATAAGATTACATGGAGTGCTTTTGTAAACATCAAAATCCTAAGTACTTAGAACCAACTTGGTTCCAACACATTTAATTATTTATATGTCATTAATTAAATTAAAAATATAGAAAATAAAATTTAAGTTCTTACGACGTTTTATTCTAATTTTATGGGTGTTAATGGTTCTACGTTGTCGTATTATGTTTAGTTAAATAATCAGATGGAGAGACTAAAATGTCGACTTTTAAAATAAGAGAATTAATTTTGTGAATCAGTAAAATATGGGGACTAAAATTATAATTAAGCATGTTTTTTTTTTAATTTGTTCACGTATCAATTATTATAATATTTATTAAAATTGAGTAAATTAAGAGTTTTGGTATGTAGATGTATTCAACTATTGGTGATTTAATTTTATTCAAAATTAGTAAACAATAAAAAAAATACAAAAATTAATATATTATTTAAAAATACAGTAAAATATTTTTATATTTTATCGCATCACTACTTTTTGTATGATTATTTTGAAATGGATTTTGTGACATAAAAATTGATAGTCTTTTATTTGATCATGGTATAAAATTATTTTATATTATTGATTGTATAATTTTTATCGAGAGAAGAGATTATTATTTTTTGAATAAATGAAATAGCGAGTAGATTTAATCAATATCAATATATAAGGGATATATCAAATATGAGAATGATGTTTTTACGTGAGAATGAGATAAATATATATGAACCATTGGATCATAGACAATGACTTGAATTAAAAGTTCATTTTAAATATATCAGGTGCAAGCTATTTCCTCTTCCTAACCTACAATGTGTTTCATGTTGTGAAGACCTTTTCCCAAACTACTTTTGTTTCTTGATAGCACTACTTCGTCTTCTATCATAGAAAACCACACCCACCACTCTTAGTGATAATGTCGGTTGTGAAGCCACCGGTAGAGCTGTCAACAAAGTCTCTAATTTCAAAACCCCTTTTAATAAAATTTTTATTAGGTTAATAGGCTCCAAATTTTAAGCCCCTCTTAATAAATTTTTTTCTTTGGCCCCAGCCCCCTAATTGTTAATTTTTGTGGGCTTGGACCGGGGGCCTATGGCCCATTTCATGTTTTCGTTAAAGATAAAAACATAAAAGGACATGTAAGAAATAGTTTAATAAAAAATATTAATGACATAGTTTAATTTTATTTAGATTTTTTAATTATTGAAAAATTCGTGAATTTGTTAATTTTATCAGAACATAAAAAAATCGACAATTTCTAAATCGAAGATAAAATTCGAAAAAAAAAATCAAAATTAAAAAATTATTGAATTTGTTAATTTTATTCGGAACATAAAAAAAATTGACAATTTCTAAATCGAATAAAATTCAGAAAAAATATCAAAATTGAAAAATTATTGAATTTGTTAATTTTATTCAGAACATCAAAAAATAAATCGACAATTTCTAAATCGAACAAAATTAGGAAAAAAATGGAAATTGAAAAATTATCGAATTTGTTAATTTTATTCAGAACATAAAAAAAAATCGAAAAAAAAATTGAAATATTTTTTATTTCAAAAAAATAATTGCTTTTTTAATGGGTCTATGGGCCTTCTAAGCCCACATAATTTTGTGGGTTTTTTTATATTGGGAGCTTTCTTTTAATGGGCCTTTATATTATAAGATTTTTTGGCCCCCTCCAATATGTGGGCTGGGCCCATATATAGAGGGGGCTTGACAAATTGACAGCTCTACCCACCGGCATCGACTAATCGTTTCTAGTCTAGACCACCATTGATGATGGAGATGCTTGTTTTAGACCATTTGTCATCATAGTTGAAGTTACAAAACAATTGTTCAGTTGGGATTTTTTTTAATAAATGTGGACACAATGTTTATGTTTACACTTAAAATAAATAATTGGTTAACTAAGAACAACAAACAGTCGAATTTTGTGGTAGCTAAATTACCTTCAGCTGAAAGAAGATTAGGTGTACAAGAAGCAACCAAATATGAGCTAGTTGTGTTTTTATCGGGTTTACCAAAGTCTGGAATGGTCGTCAAGGTTTAAGACTGAGTCAAAGCCCACTACCTCTTGATAATTTGACAGTTCCACTCATTGTCCTCATTTTTAGCGTTATTAACGACCAACACTTAAGCATGATAACAGGAGGAAAAAAAAAGTGTACACGGATAATGTCAACGTGATAGGCCGAATAAGTAGGAAAACGAGCAGATTGTGGGCCACAATTTATGACAAATAGGATTAGTTTTGCCTATAAAATACTACAATTTGTGATTTTTTTGAACACACACAATCAATCAAACAAGATTTTTACAATTTACTTTTCTTTATACATCTAGTTTAGTAGCTTAAAAATTCATACAGTACTTCATTTTAACTGTTTCCTCAGCTAAGTCTTTTTCCAATGTAACATCCCAAATTTTATGATAAACTATTTTATTAATTTGGTATTCAAATTATATTAGAATATATGTTGATTAATTTTATGATTAATTTTCTTTATATGTAAGTTTCTTATGGTTCGATAATTGTATACATATTTGATTTAATGAGTGTATAAATTATAAATATTTTATTTAATTATTTTATTTATTTTAATAAAATAATGGTATTTTAGTGTGATTATTTTAAAGAATAAGATTTTAGGTGATTTTACGTGTAAAGATGCATTAAATATTTGTGGTGTTATTTTCGTGTGTGTTAGACTAAATGATAGTGTGTGCATAGTTATATTTTAATTATTTCTAACTATTTTCTATTTTAGTTATTCATTGTATAAATAATTACTTTGAGATATTAGTAATATTGTGATTGATTTCTTTTATTTTGAAACAGGCTTAAATTTAATTTTGGTCTCTTTATTTTCTCAAAATGAACTTTTAGTCCCATCATTTCTAAAATTTGGTTTTTTTTGTCCACCTATTAAGTAATTTTTATAATTTTTTTGGTTTCCACATTTTTTATGACATTTATGAGTTGGATAAACATTTTCTATTTTATTATTTTTTTAATGTCATTAATTTTATTTATATATTAAAATATTAAAATCAATTAATTTTATTTTATTTATATATTAAAATATTTAAAATTTAAATTTAAAACTGTAAAATATCTAAATAATAAAATACGTAAAGTTTATTTATTTTATTTAAGTTTTTTTAATAATTTAAAATTTTAAAATACTTACATAAAATAATTAAAATTTCATTTATTTTATTTTTAATATTTAAATTTAATACATTTTTAATTTTAATTTTATTTATATATTAAAATATTAAATTTTTAAATAAAATATTTAAAATTTATTTATTTTATCCAACAATAATATAAAATATTTAAAATTTTATCTATTTTATATTTAATATTTTAATATATAAATAAATTAAGTATATAGTTAATTACAACAATAATGGTACAAAATTATTTTATTTAAATCACAAATGTCAGTTTCATCATTAAAGAGACTATCACATAATAAAAATGGTGGGACTCAAAAAATCTCAATAGTTAGTTAATATGGGATCAAAAAACTAATTTTAAATATAGGAGGATTAAAAGTTTATTTTTGAAAAAATAGAGAGACAAAAACTGCATTTATAAGGTGTTGTGTGATTTAAATTATGCAAATGCATGATATATGAGAAGAAAGTTTAAGTTTTTATGTTGTATGTGTTGAAAGTTTGAACTTTTATGATATATGTGAGAAAATTTGAATTTTTAAATGTATGTGATGAAAGTTTAAATATTTATGATGTATGAGATGAAAGTCACGATATTTATAATACTTGTTTATGAATATATGATTTTCATGATATGTGTGGTCAATGCTTTGATATTTGTAATAGTTGTTTATGAATATATGGTTCTCATGATATGTGTGGTTAAATCTTTGATCTTTGTGATAGTTGTTTACAAATATATGATTTTTATGATATATGTGGTGAAAACTTTGATCTTTGTGATAGTTGTGTATTAATATATGATCTTCGTGATATGTGGGGTGAAAGTTATGATTTTTATGAATATATGATTTTCATGATAAGAACATGTGATTTATGATCTTAGTGATTTTTGAATAAGGTGATGATTTTGTATAAGTGATTTTTGAAGCATATGACATGATCTTAGTGGACAGTGTGAGAATATTTGATTTTAATAATATATCATCATGTCATGGCATCTGCATCTTAGTGGATTGTGTGAGAATATTTGATTTTGATAATGCATCATCATGTCATGGCATATGCATCTTCGTGAAAGTTGTCTTTGTGACAAGTTTATTTCCCTCATATGGTTTTTAGGAGCATACATAGCATTGCACTGTCGTGTGATTGTTGTGTTGTGATTAATGTGTATCTAATGAGATATTGATTTTCCTTGAGTGATTTTGAAGTTATAATATGATATTATATCCTTGAATGTTTTGATACACCGTGATGTATTTGATACGACTATGTGTTGATTACTTGTATGTTCTCTTTACTTATATTATATTCTCAACTTAATTTCGATACTCACACCCTTTGTTGTTTGTATTTGTGCGTTTGCGAAAATGCATTTTAGGTTGTTAGTTGGTGATACATGCTCTGATAGGTGATATCGGTGGGGAGTCTTCCAGTGTATTTTATCGAGTCTTGAGTCGAAATATAGTTTTATAAAATTATTGACAATCAAGTAATATCTTGTAATTAATTATATCTTTTGACTATGATGTTAATGATGTATTTTTCAGAAAAGAGTAGTTATTCTATTTTATTGTTATAATAAGATAATCTAATATTATTTTGAGTAGCTAGGTGTATTTTTGTGAATGTGATACCTTAAACTATTATTTTATTTTTTCTAATGAAATTTGAAACAAGTTTTATCTTCTTATTTAAGTGATTTTCTCTCTGCTTCAATTTTGCCTATGAAAAGTATTTTAAATTATTTACTATTAAAGTATTTGAGTTTAGGAAGTCACACATTTGGCATGCCCGGTGGGCCACTACGATATCGACCATTGATAAGTTAAGTTCACAAGGACATGATTACCATTGGCGAAGACACTTGCATTATGGAAAAAGTCTCAGCAATATGCAACAACTGTCAGCTTCAACATCAAAGAAGTCATGGCAACACGGGTCTAATGATTCTCCTAAAACGTTGGGAATGCCTACATCAATAGTCGTTTCTATTGCTTCCGGAGATGGAAGGGTTGATCCCCTAAGCAACCAATGGTCATGACCACGTCTCTCATTAGAAAACAGTTCGACACAAGTCTCTCAACAATTTGTTGACATTGTTAAACCCATGGTTCACAATGAGGTTCACCAAGCCAGAGAGCTAGAGATGAAATGAGCCAACTCAAGTGAAAATTTTGTCAATTCAACAATATAAGGGAACCCCGATCAGGTAAGCTATCAAAGTCATGCAATCATTGTGACGACAGGACCTTCCCAGGTGCAGTCGAGTCCTATACAACAAGTACCTTTTGTTCCTTATAATTCCCAACCTAGTATTTTTGCCACGGCTAACCTTTGGGGGTACCCAGTGGCGAATAATACTTATAATCAGGCTAACCTTCAAAATGGTGAAGTATATATGTCAAGGAGGCCACATGAAGTAGTAGTAGGACAAATTGGAATGCTGCCAATATCGCTTTATGGCAATATTCAACAATCAAACATGTCTTATGCAGGAGGAGAAGCCTTTGGTCCAACAACAAGAACAACTAGACCAATTGGGGATTATCCTTCCTAGCAGCCATGAGCTTATTACCTACATGGATAAGCTAATCCCACAACACACTTGCGACGACCTAATGTACCTTCACCACTCCTAGTGGCTTCAACTCAACTAAGGCCAAATGTGAATTATACTACTGAACAACCATATTTTGTTAATCCACTTTACCAACATAATATACCTATGGTTCCAAGAGATCTTGTGAGAAACATTGAAGAACTTAACCGAAGGAAGCAATGGAGGAACCGTCCACCTTAGGTTTATTTCCAACAGGGCTTCCATAACCTTCTAGAGAACGTGTGGCCCTAACCAATTGCAACTGGGGCCAGACCATCTGGACAACAATTGTTGGATCCCAACCTCATAGATAATCAAGAGGTAATGTAGTATTCATTTGAAACCCATGGATATGTCGGAATGGGTGGATAGATTGGTGCTTCTAGCTAGAGGCTATAAAACTCCTAATTTGGCACTTTTTTGGGAAGACAACAATTCCTCATGGAGCATAATGGAAGGTTTATTGTGCAGTGTAGTGAGGAGAACCAAATGAGTTCCATAAGTTATAATTGTTCCCTTTGTCATTAACAAGAACAACCTTTATGTGGTACTTATCTCTCCCACCAAACTCCATCCAGAACTAGGGAGACGTGGAAATATGTTTCCATGATAGATTCTACTTGCCTCAACTTGATGAATTTATGTTACAACAACCGATTTGATGAATTTGAAGCAACAAGGGGATGGATTAACTACTAACTTAATAGAGGATCGTGAAAAAAAAACAGGGAAATGCTTAATGAAAATTCATGATGCAGAGTGTGCCTCTAAGACCATCAGTATTATGTATCCTCAACTAAGAGAGAAATTTTTTGTACAAGCCTGCCATGACCTAAATGAGTTGGCTTACACATTGAACAATTCATTTAAGAGAAAGAAAAAAAGCGTGCTAGCGGAGGGAGCTGTAACATCCTCCAAATTTATTATTTAAAATAATTAAGACCTATAAATATATATATTTCTCAATATTAATTTAGGTGTGATAATTATTTGCCTTGTTCGACTTATTGTAGTTGATAAATTTATTAGTAAGAATTATTTAATCAATGGAGAAGTTTTATATATATATATATATAGATGTTTTTTTAGTACAAAAAGAATTTGGGCTAAGGGTTTGTGGTTTGGTGAAACCCAACCCATAATAAAAATTTGGGCTTGGAGTTTGTGGCTTAGTTTTTGTATGATCAAGGTTAAGAAAATAATAATAATAAATAAATAAAATAATATTTTCTCCCTTCTATTCTTTATTTGGGCCCAACACTATCTACCCAATAATCTTCACTTTAAATTTTCCTTAAAGTCCACAATATTTCTATACTAAGTAATAATAAGCAGAAAAGAATACTGAAACCGTAGCCGTCATCTCCTTCACATCTCCTCTTCTTCGTGCATCAAACTTTTCTGGTGAACAACTTCGTGGTGGCTTAGAGCTTTGTACTAGGAAGAAAAGCGACCAAGGTAAGGGCTTTTCCCCACACAAATTATAGTTAGACTGTTAGTTGGATGACATGAAATTAATAATTGTAATTGCTTGTTTTTGAAAGGAATAAATGTAGCCTAATAAAATAAAATGATGAAATCCAAAATCCTTTACGTTGAGTTCGATATGTAATGTATGTCTTTTTAAGAAGTAAAATATGAATTTTTATATTATACATGATAAAGTTTTAATTTTTATGATGGATATGAAGTAAAATATGATTTTTTTTATATGTTATATATATGATAAG
Organism: Cicer cuneatum; assembly: GCA_037974295.1. Lineage (NCBI taxonomy): Eukaryota > Viridiplantae > Streptophyta > Magnoliopsida > Fabales > Fabaceae > Cicer > Cicer cuneatum. The sequence goes on from JBBPBO010000001.1 coordinate 43,563,744, forward strand.
GTTTTGATTTTGATGATGTATATGAGTTGGAGTTTGAAGTTTCTTGTTATATATGATATTTTAATCTTTATGGTGTAAATGAAGTCAAGTCCCGATTTTTATGCGTCTGTGGTGAAAATCATTATTTAATGATTATTTGTCTATGAATATATGATTCTCATGATAAGGATGTGTGATATGTGATCTTTGTGATGTGTGAATAAGATGATGGTTTTAAAAAGGTGATTTTTTTTGAATGCATATGACATGAATCTTAGTGGGCTGTGTGCGAGTATAGTTTTGATAATATATGGTCATGTCATGACATATGCATCTTCGTAGGAGTTGCCTTAGTGGCAGGTTTAATTTCCCCATTGGTATGAGTGATTTTTCTATGTGGAAGTTGCCTTAGTGACATGTTTATATCCGGATCATATAGATTTAGGAGCATACATTATACATATATTTTTATATACGATTTACTGTTTGCACATTTTTTTCTTTTAAATTGGAAGTTTTTACTTTTATATGTTTTGTGTTATTCTTCTATATGTTTAGCTTTGGTTTGATGTGGACGATGGAAAAAACTGACCCTACAACAACATTTTAGGTACTAATGAGTTCGAGGAGATTCAAGAGTAGTTGATGAGTATTAACGTGCGACGAACGTGGGGTGAAAATAGAGTTTTCAAGACAATTTTGTAATAATAGGATTGCCGCAATATTTTCTATGTCTATTTTTAAATCTTTATCACTAAAGTTTAATAAGTTTTTTTTTGTTTTAGTTTTTGAATAGACATTTTTTAATAATATTAAATAAACATGATTGTTACTAATTATTTAAATGGATAAATGTTAGATATTCTTACCAAAAAAATTGTCGTAAATTTTTCTAAAAGTATTTTTTATTAACATTTTGGATCAAAAATCTGGGGCGTTACATTATGTTATCAGAGCAATAACCCTCAGAAATTTTTTGGATGAGACGATTATGTATGACGCATGCCTTAATTTATGTGTGATGTTTGACTTTGGTATATGTTATTCTATGATTTATTACTAATTTGGGTATATATATTTATATAGGGAAAATTAACACTATGCATTGATTTTTTGGTCTCTTTTAATGCTAATTGATTTTTTTTTTCAAAAACGGAATTTTTCCTTCAATTCATTGCAATTATGAGATGCCTTAAATTCTTCATCCTACGATTTGAAATATTTTAAATTTGATTCAATGCAATGAATAATCGTAATTTTATGATGGTATGAATTATGAATTTATTGTATTGTGATTTGAAATTATCGATTTAATTTTATTCAATGCAATAATTGCTTTCGATTTTGTGACGTTATGAATTTATTACTCGTGATTTGAATTTTTAAAATAATTGATTAGGTGTTATTTTGCTATACTGTGGAATTATTGCATATTAAATTAGATTGATTTGATTTGAAAACATACGACAATTAATTGGTCTCCACCTTAATGATGTTATTAATTAGGCCAATTGAATTTATAATGATTATGAATATTCCTTAATTGCTTAATTTTGTGTTATGATCTAAATTTTTGTAATAAAGACAATGCTTTAAACCTCTAAACGGTGTAAAATTTTAGGATCCCCATAATAGAAGGGAAGGGTAATATCGTAAAAGTTGTATTAGCGGGATTCTGGCTAAGGAAAGACTTGGTTATTAAGTGGTCTCTTGACCCACCTCTCTTTCCTGGGAACCCCTCTAGTACACAATTTATTGTGTGACCCAAAACTACTATATAGCCGTGAATAAAATATTCCTTACGACCCTAAGGTTACAATGAGATCACAGTGTTATCCTAATTAGATAATTTGTAGGAAGTATGGCTCGTCGCGCGAACCGACTAGTGCCCCAGGGAGAAAATGACACGACTGAAGCAATCCAAGCCATGAATGCAATGGCCGCCGCAATGACCCAACAAGCTGCAGTTCAAGCTCAACAAGCTACAACCCAGGCTCAACGTAATGCATAGAGGGACTTGAGGGAGGAAGCAGCTATGGCAACGAGAGGACTGACTGAATTCCGTAAGCAAGATCCGCCAAAATCTAAAGGGGAGCATGACCCTAACAAGGCTGACCTTTGGCTGCAGGAGATCGAGAAGATCTTTGAGATCCTCCACTACCCAGATGACACAAAGGTGGAGTATGCCGCCTATTTGTTGATTGGTGAAGCTGAAATTTGGTGGCGAGGGGCGAGGCAAATGTTGGAAGGAAATCACGAAGAGGTGACATGGGAAGTTTTCAAGAGAAAGTTCTTGGACAAATATTTTCCGAAGAATGCCAGAGCTGAGAATGAGGCCCAATTCCTGAGACTATATCAGGGAAGTCTCACAATGTCCGAGTATGCAGCAAAGTTTGAGTCCCTAGCAAAACATTTTCGCTACTTTCATAACCAAATGGATGAAGAGTACATGTGTGAGAGGTTTGAAAGCAGACTCATATATGAAATTAAGGAGTCTGTGGGACCTCTAGAGATACGTCAATATCAGGTGCTGGTGGAGAAGTGCAAAAAAGTGGAGATCATGAAACGGGGCCGCCTGAACAGAGGTGCTCTTGGGGGACCAACGAGACCTCAGGTAGGAAATCAAACACAACCTTACCATTTAATTATGGGGTTCTATCTCTAAATATTACTTTCAAATAGGGAAATGGTGACCAACAAAACAAAGGCAGTCAGTTCTAACAGAAAAAGCCGTATGCCCACCCATAGGGGACAGAGATCGACTGGGACCCGAAAACAGGGGAGATCAGAGGCATCAAAACCCAACACAAAACCTGGGACATATTTTTCGATGCTATTATTTTGGACAGGAGGGACAAAGGATGACTGAGTGTCCAAGAAGAACCAGGATATGTTATGCTTGTCAGAAACTAGGCCATCTGGAAAAAGATTGTCGGGAGAAGGATACTGTCAACAACAAGGATGTGACATGCCCTACTACTGGAGGACGTGTTTATCACATTAGAGGAGAAGAAGCACCATCTTCCTCAGAACTTATCCAGGGTGAGTGTTTTATTTCTGGAAAAATACTTTCTGTGATATATGATTCTGGGGCAATACACTCGTTCATTTCATTAAATTGGGTGGAATCGCTCCAACTAGATGTCACTACCTTATCATTCGATTTAATGGTTACCCTTCCCTCTGTTGAACCAGTAAAATGTAATTTGGCATGTTTGCAATGCTCGCTGACTGTGTTTAAAATGAATTTTAAGATCGATTTAATTTGTATTCCTCTGAAACATCTTGGAGTAATTTTGGGAATGGATTGGTTGTCTAGCAAATACATCATGTTAGATTGTGCCCGACTGAACGTTATATTTCTGGATCTCGATATTTCGAAGTTCCTTTCAGCCAACAGACTGAAGTTTTCTATGAAGGGAGGAGTCCAGAAATATGTGTTTCTCAACTCATTCAGTATGAGTCCAAAGGTTGTTGTTGATGAGATCCCGGTAATGAAGGATTTCTTTGAGGTTTTCCCACCATACGTACCAGGACTAACCCCAGTGCATGATGTCGAGTTTTCTATCGATGTTATTCCAGGTACTGGACCCATCTCTATCGCTCCTTACAGAATGGTCCCCTTAGAGAATTCATTCGGCCTAGTGTGTCACCACGGGGAGCCCCCGTGTTATTGGTCAAGAAGAAGGATGGAAAGTCGAGATTGTGTGTTGATTACCGACAACTCAACAAAGTCACAATAAAAAACATATACCCTTTACCTCGCATTGATGATTTAATGGACCAACTTAGAGGGGCATAGGTGTTTTCTAAGAATGATCTAAATTCGGGATACCATCATATTCGAGTGAAAGAAAATGATATATCCAAGACAACCTTTAGAATGCGATATGGGCACTATGAGTACTTGGTGATGCCTTTTGGAGTGACCAATGCGCCAGCTATCTTCATGGATTATATGAATCATATATTCTGTTCGTTCTTAGACAAGTTTGTGGGGATCTTTATCGATGACATCTGGATCTATTCCAAGAGTCGGGAGGAACATGAGGAACATTTGCGTCAAGTACTGCAAGTACTAAAGGAGCAACAACTATATGCCAATCTAGGAAAATGTGAATTTTGGTTGGTAGAAGTGAAGTTCTTGGGACATGTAATTTCTAAGGAAGGGATCGCTGTCGACCCATTCAAGATAGAAGCCGTGATGGCATGGAAACAACTGCAGACAGTCACAAAGATTAGAAGTTTTCTGGGCTTGGCTGGGTACTATAGGAGATTTATTGAGGGATTTGCCAAGATTTCTACTCCATTAACACACCTTACGAAGAAGAACCAGATTTATGCTTGGACTGAGGAGTGTGAGAAAAGTTTCCAACTGATGAAAGAGAAACTAACTACATCCCTAATGTAAGACCCTTAAATTTAAGAATTAAATTATGGAATTAATATTAAGTGTATTTTGGGGATATTTGTAAAATATTTAATATATGTATGTTTTGAGTGAATATATATATATGTAAATATTTATTTTGGAAGATGAATTAAGATTATTGGATGAAGAGTAATTTAATTTAATTACGAGTAATTAAATTATCGGGCAGTTAATTAAGGGATTATCGGCTAATTGCGACGAAACCGGTTAAGTGCTGGAGGGTTCAACAATATTTTAGTATTATTTTTGATGAGGTGGCACCCAATGCCTATATATAGGAGTGAGAAGGAAGGGCAAAGTCAGAAAACCTTTCCTCCTCCATACTGCATGTAACAGTACCCATCACCTTTTTCATCCCATTCTGATTTTTGTTTCACGTTCAAAAAAAAAAAAGAGTTGCTCAAAAGTGAGATTACTTGGAAATCCAAGCACCGAAACACCAAGTGCCCAGAACAAAAGTTGTTCCTCTCCTCATTACGGAGCTAGAGAACCCACTTTGGTAGCGGCAAACGCAAACGGAAACTTCGCCGATTTTTGACGCAGAAACGTGAACGGGAGCAGAAACGCAACAGGGGTAAGGGCACCTTCCACCTTCTAGTTTGCATTAGGGCTGTAAATGCATACTGTTATGGCATTAATGTTGTTTCATTACTGTTTTTGAAGAAAAACTGTTTTGCATGTCACTTTGAAGGATGAAAAATGCATTCTGTTGAGATTTTAACAATATGTGATGTTGCTGTTTTGGTGGTTGCCTCAATGCTGTTTTTTTTGTGTGGGAAAGCTGAAAAATGTTTTGCATGTTATTTTGAAGACCAAAATGCATGTTCATAAAACTGTTTTGTATGTCGTTATAAATTGCGAGAAAGGCATTCTGTTGATGTTTGATGATATATGATGCTTGCTGTTTTGGCTTAATACATCAGTGTTGTTCTGTTTGTGTGAGAAAGCTGGAAATGCTTTGCATGTTGTTTTGGTTGGGTAAGAGTACTGGAAAATACCTTGCATGTGTTTTGAGAAATGATCCAAATGTAAACGTGTAGAAATTTCTGTTTTGTGGGGGTTGACATTCTGTTTTGGGTGGTTCTGGTGTTGCTGATGTTTTCAAAAGAAAAGGATTTAAAAGGGTGGAAGTGTTTTTCTGGAAAATCTGTTATTTGATGAAAAATGTATGAGTTTTGTGGTTTTCGAAAGAGTGGTGGAACTGTTTTGGGATTGTGTTGGTTTTTCAAAGGAAAAAGTTTGAAAATATGTTGAAGTTTCAGAAAAATTTCACTGAATTCGAAGGTGTATTCGAATACGGCATGAGTGTATTCGAATACAACCTGAAAAGCTTCTATTTTATTCAAATTTTTGAACTTGTATTCGAATACGAGCTTCTGTATTCGAATACAGATGAAGGATTTTTGCTTCTGACTTAGCATCTGTATTCAACTACGACCCTGTCGTATTCGAATACAGAAGTGAAAATTTAACACTATATTCGCATCTGTATTCGAATACAACACCCTCGTATTCGAATACAGGATGCTGATTTTCAATATTTTTGCTTCTGTATTCGAATACAAGGAAGCTGTATTCGAATACAGATTCGTGTTTTTCCAGAAAATCAAGTTTCAAACACTGTCATGTGAACTTTAAGTGTTGGGAAACATTGGGAAGGTTTGAAATGATTTAAAATGGAGTTTTTGAAATAGTTTTGAAGAGGAGATAATGAGGTTCTTGAAACCTTTAATGATGTTGGGAAAATGTTGAATATACACTATTTTGTCTTATGTATTCGAATACAAGTATGCTGTATTCGAATACAGAGTGTTGAAATTGCAGTTTTAGCTTCTGTATTCGAATACAAGGGATCTGTATTCGAATACAGATTCGTGTTTTTCAGAAATCCAGAGTTTTAAACATTGTTTTATAAACTTTAAGTGTTGGGGAGCATTGGGATGGTTTGTGACAAATTAAAATATAGTTTTGTGATAATTTGAAGTGGTAATGATGAAGCTTTTGAGACCTCTACTGATGTTGTGAAAATACTGATTTTGCACTGTGACAGCCTCTGTATTCGAATACAAGGAAGCTGTATTCGAATACAGAGTGTTGATTATGCACTGTTTTAGCTTATGTATTCGAATACAAGGAAGCTGTATTCGAATACAGATTCGTGTTTTCCAGAAATCTCAATTTTAAACACTGTTTTATGAATTTTAAGAGCTGGGGAAACATTGGGAGGACTATGACAATATGAATGGAGTTTTGAGAAAATGTGAAATGGTATTGATGAGATGATTGAATGTTTAATTATTGATGTGATGATACTAAAATTATTTGTGTTGAGATGTTTTGGTGATTTGATGGAAAGGTTGAATTTTACTGATGTTGCATACTGTTTTCAGTGAAGAAAAAACATTTCAAGTTCATACATTGCATAGTCAGGTGGTACCCGCGATGGGCCACAGAGTAATGCGTAAACGTGCTGATCTGTTGAGCGATTGCACGAGTGCTGGTCTGTTGAGCGACTGCACTGGTACTAGTCTGTTGAGCGACTGTACCCTGAAATGCGCAAAAACGTGCTGATCTTTTGAGCGATTGCACGAGTGCTGGTCTGTGGAGCGATTGCACTGGTACTGGTCTGTTGAGCGACTGTACCTTGGTATATGTAAAACGTGCTGGTCTGTTGAGCGACTGCACGAGTGCTGGTCTGTTGAGCGACTGCACTGGTGCTGATCTGTTGAGCGATTGCACCCTGGTCTTGAGGGCCGTTAAAGTCAAACATATTTAAATTGTGCTGGTCTATGAGCGACTGCACCTTGGTAATTCCAAGCTGTACTTACAACATGTTTTCCATATTAATTGGTTGCTGTTTGAAAAGGCATACATGTCATGAAATTTCAAAATGAGCATCCTTATTTATCATCATTGTTATATGATATGCCATGGATATGTTTGTTACTGTGATATAAATGCTATATGTTAATTGTTAATTTCGGTGGGTGACCCTTTACCATTATTGTGGAAATTGGGCTTTGCCCTCAGATGATACCCAAACCCGTCCCACCGACGGTTACACTAACGACGGAGACGTCGTTAGTTTCCCTTGATCTTTACGTACGGAGTATTCGTGGGCAACGTAGAGGGACAAACAGCTGGGGTGAAGACGAGACTTGTGGAGGAGGCGGTGGAAATTGCTTGCTACTGTAGCTTAGTGCATGATCAGACTAGACTTTTGTATAGGGTCTTGAGTTTGGGGAATGTAATTGGTTATTTTGGGAATTATTGTATAACTTTTCCGCTAATATTTTTCCGCACTCTGATAATATTTTGGTGGGTCCAGGATACAGCTGTTGGATGTATCTTTATTTTGATATATTTTGAAGAATTAAATTCCCAAAAATAATTTACTTAATTATTCGTGATGTAATTATTTAATTACTTCTCTATTTTGGATTACGACATCGAACGATATTTAATTTGAATTGATTTTAATCATTCTGAAGTAAATTGAAAAATATTCTTTTATTAATTTCGGTTAAAAAAAAACATTCACGCTGTGTTTTAAACTCGGGGTGTTACAATTGTGGTATCAGAGCATTTGGTTAAAGTTTTGGGTTCAAGCTCTGATTGAATTATTGGTTTTGAGTCATTATCTGATCATGCATAGGCGCAACTAGTTAAAGTGTCAAGTCTTGTGTAAGTTGTGGTGTGACTGAAGTGATGATGGTTTTGAAGGAAACAATGCCTCCAAGAAGAGACGACACTGCAAGAGCCAACGTCAGCCGGGATGATATGATGGCTGAAGCGATGAATAACATGGCCGCGTCTGTTGCTGCACAGACGGCTGCGAAGACTCAACGAGATCTGGAGAAGAGAGAAAGAGAGATTCGTGCTGCTGAATCTAGAGGACTAGAGGATTTTCGTCGTCATAATCCTCCAAAGTTCAAGGGTGATGAGGGTCCAGAAAGAGCGGACCAGTGGATTCAAGAGATGGAGAAAATCTTTGAAATGATTAATTGTTAGGCAGCGGTGAAAGTCAACTATGCTACCTATCTGCTGATAGGGGATGCAGAGTATTGGTGGAGGAGTACAAGGCTACTGATGGGGTCAGCTCAAGAGGAGGTGAACTGGGAGTCGTTCAAAAAGAAGTTTTTGGACAAATACTTCCTGATGAGCACTAAGACCAAGTTGGGTGACAAGTTTATGAAATTGCACCAAGGAAACATGACGGTGGGGGATACGCAGTTAAGTTTGAATCGCTATCCAAGCATTTCAAGCCTTACGAAGTTTATTGTGATGCCTCCTATCAAGAATTGGGTTGTGTACTGATGCAAAATAAGCAAGTAGTGGCCTATGCTTCAAGGCAATTGAAGGTGCACGACAAGAATTATCCCATTTATGACTTGGAGTTAGCTGCAATTGTCTTCGCATTGAAAATTTGGAGACATTATCTGTATGGGTGTAGTTTTGATGTATTTAGTGACCATAATGAAGGTGCAAACACGAAAAGGGGGGTTGAATTGTGTTTTCCTAACTTGAATACTTTTCCTGTTTTTGCACTTTTAAAACAAAACTTGATGTTTGAATAAAAACAGAGTTAGCAGCGGATATAAAGTAAAAATAAAAACACAGAATTTTTATACTGGTTCACCGTTAACGAGGCTACGTCCAGTCCCTTCACCTTGAAGGATTTCACTAATTCAAACCTTGAATTACAACAACTCCACTGACCCTCCAAGTCAGTCATCTCAAACAGTCTAACAATCCTAGACTTTTGAGGAATGCAGCACCTTGACTTCTCAAGTCAAGTCTTCTCCTGCCAATCTGACACCCCAAGATTGTAGAAGGAGTTACAACGCCTTGAATCTAATTGCGAAGTAATCTTCTACCCCTTCTGACTCCCTCAGATTGTAGACTCTACTTCAACAACTTAGATCTAACACAAGGGAAAGAAAATAACACGAGTGCTTGCTTCTTGAAAGCTGGAACTCACAATTAACCTCACTGAAAACTTGAGTGTTTGCTTCGGAAGTGTATGACTCTTTTGTGATTTTCGATACTAAGTATTCTGCCTTGAGCCTCCTTTTATAGATGCGAATTAGGGCCTCTTCCAAGCTTAATTTCGAGTTGTATCTTGCTGGATTCTCTTGCAAAAATATCTTGACCAATCGGGCTTCACTTAAATAAAAAACATTTTTTTTAAGCTTTAGATTTTCTTTCAAAAATAACTGGCCAATCATGTCTTTAGTTTCTTCCCGCCACCAGCTCCTGAACTCCCATACGACTTCACTTTATTTTTGTAACAAATCCTTTTAATACTTTGATCAAAATAGATTAAAATCTCCACCGTTAATCCTCATGATTAAATCTGGACCATTTGATCTTCTGCGCTAGTCCACATCTGGACCATACTAAGTGATCTGCTGTGATCCTCTGACTTCGGCCAACCCTGGACCACACTTTCTAATCTTCTGATCTTCTGATCTCGGCTATCCTGGTCTAGCAAACTGATCTACTGTGATCCTTTGATCTCGGCCACTGCTGGACCACACATTCTGACCTTCTGATTTCAGCCAACCCTGGACCATGGTCTGATCTTCTGATCTCGGCCAACACTGGGCCAAATACTTAAATCTGAACCATTGATCTGAATATCTTCCCTCTGATCTGGACCAATTCTGGACTTGGTCTGGATTAAACTGAAATTAAATCTGGACAAATAATATTTCAGTCTAGACATTTTACCTTCTGTTTTGGATCAATTCTGGATCAAATCTGGAGATCATTTCTTCTGGTCTGGACTTAGTTTCATACCTTGAATCATGCTATCTTCTGGTCTGGGTCAAATCTAGATTGATTCTCTTGTTCTGGACCTATTAACTTATCCTCTGATTAAGTCTGGATCAAGTCTGGGCTATTTATTATATCACAGCCAAGCCATCTTCTGGTCAGAATAACTTCTGGATTAAGTCTGACTTATGATATCTTCTGATCTGGAACAACTCTCCCTCTGGTCTGGTCCAGGTCTCCTTCTGACTTTGCTTCCTTCTGATCTGGGCCAGCAAAGATATCCTCTGGAAGTGTTTTGACATCCTGGAGTATCTTCTGGTACCTTCAAGATTCAATCTCTGGAACCCTTTGATCTTCTGCTTCTGATTACTTCAGCTTTTGATTTAATAATTCAAGGTTCAAAATAAGATTACATGGAGTGCTTTTGTAAACATCAAAATCCTAAGTACTTAGAACCAACTTGGTTCCAACATATAAGAGTTTGAAATACTTGTTTGATCAAAAGGAGCTTAACATTAGGCAGATGAGATGGATAGAGTTTATTAAAGATTATGAGTTCACATTACATTACCATCTAGGGGAAGCGAACGTGGTGGCTGATGCCCTAAGCAGGAAGCGCGTTAATATCTCGTTTGTAACAATGAAGGGGTTGGAGTTGTTAGAAAAGTTATGTGACTTGAATCTTAATTTGGATTGTCCATTGGAGAAAGTGCACTGTGGAATGATCATTATAGATAGTAAATTGATGAATGAGATTAAAGTTCTCCAAGTTACAAACGTGTTGACTCAAGAGAAGAAGAAGTTGATCAAGGTTGGCAGGGCACTTGAATTCAAGATGGGCCCAAATGATATTTTGAGATGTAATGGATGTGTTTGTATACTCAACAATACTGAATTAAGGAGGACTATCCTGGATGAGGCCCACAAAAGCAAGCTGAGTATTCACCCTAGTACCGCCAAAATGTATAAAGACCTTAAGCAGAAGTTTTGGTGGCCGGGAATGAAGAAACAAGTAGCAGAATATGTGGCTTGGTGTTTGACTTGTCAGAAAGCTAAGGTAGAACATCAAAAGCCAGGGGGACTACTAAGGCCATTAGACATACCAGTATGAAAATGGGATAGTATATCCATGGATTTTGTGGTAGCATTGCCTATGACTCAACGGAAGTTTGACTCCATTTGGGTGATTGTCGACAAGTTGACCAAATCTTTCCATTTCATACCCGTGAGGACTAATTATGATGTGACTAAGCTTGCAGAGATATACATTGCAGAGATTGTCAGACTACATGGGGTACCCTCTAGCATTGTGTCAGATTGAGATCCGAAGTTCATTTCTCGTTTGTGGGGAGCATTACATGAGGCGTTGGGTACTAAGTTGAGATTGAGTTCGGCCTATCACCCTCAAACCGACAGAAAAATAGAAAGAACTATTCAGACCTTGGATGATTTACTGAGAGCGTGTGTGTTGGATGAGCGAGAAAGTTGGGATAATATATTGCCTCTCATTGAGTTCACCTACAATAACAGATATCATACAAGCATTAGGATGGCACTGTACGAGGCTCTGTATGGGCGTAAGGGCCAAACCCCCTTGTGTTGGTATCAGGATGGTGAGAACTTAATTGTGGGGCCATAATTTTTACAACAGACCACAAATAAGGTCCATCTGATCCAAGAAAGGATGAAGACAACACAAAGGAGTTATGCCGACCAACAGAGGAAATCGCTGGAGTTTGAAGAAGGTGAACATGTATTTTTGAGAGTGACGCCTACTACTAGATTTGGTAGGGCACTGAAGTCTAAGAAGCTAACTCCTAAATTCATTGGCCCATACCAGATCCTCCGACGTTTGGGTCTCGTAGCCTATCAAATTGCTTTGCCTCCGAGTTTGGCCAAGCTGCATGACGTGTTCCACGTGTCCCAGTTGAGTATTATTGTGCCAGATGATATCCAGTTGAAGGAGAACCTTTCTTTTGCAGTTCCACCATTGAGCATTGGAGACATGACTACTAAGCACTTACGAGGTAAGGAGATCGCATTGGTCAAGGTAATTTGGGACCAAACCACTGGAGATGCAACTTGGGAACTAAAGGTAAAAATGAGAGGGCTTTACCCTGACCTTTTCATGTCCGACTAGTTTCGAGGACGAAACTATTTTTAAGGGGGTGAGTATTGTAACATCGTCTAAATTTATTATTTAAAAAAATTAAGACCTATAAATATATATATTTCCTAATATTAATTTAGGTGTGATAATTATTTTCCTTGTTCGACTTGTTGTAGTTGATAAATTTATTAGTAAAAATTATTTAATCAATGGAGAAGTTTTATATATATATATATAGATGTTTTTTTAGTACAAGAAGAATTTGAGCTAAGGATTTGTGGCTTGGTGTAACCCAACCCTAATAGAAATTTGGGCTTGGAGTTTGTGGCTTAGTGTTTGTATGATCAAGGTTAAGAAAAAAATAATAATAAATAAATAAAATAATATTTTCTCCCATCTATTCTTTATTTGGGCCCAACAATATCTACCCAATAATCTCCACTTTAATTTTTCCCTAAAGTCCACAATATTTCTATATTAAGTAATAATAAGCAGAAAAGAATACTTAAACCCTAGCCGTCATCTCCTTCACACCTCCTCTTCTTCGTGCATCAAACTTTTCTGGTGAACAACTTCGTGGGGGCTTAGAGCTTTGTACTAGGAGAAAAAGAGGCCAAGGTAAGGGCTTTTTCCCACACAAATTATAGTTAGACCGTTAGTTGGATGACATGAAATTAATAATTGTAATTGCTTGCTTTTGAAAGGAATAAATGTAGACTAATAAAATAAAATAATGAAATCTGAAATCCTTTAAGTTGAGTTCGATATGTAATGTATGTCTTTTTAAGAAGTAAAATATGAATTTTTATATTATACATGATAAAATTTTAATTTTTATGATGGATATGAAGCAAAATATGATTTTTTTTATATGTTATATATATGATAAGGTTTTGATTTTGATGATGTATATGAGTTGGAGTTTGAAGTTTCTTGTTATATATATTATTTTAATTTTTATGGTGTAAATGAAGTCAAGTCCCGATTTTTATGCGTACGTGGTGAAAATTATTATTTCATGATTATTTTTCTAAGAATATATGATTCTCATGATAAGGATGTGTGATATGTGATGTGTGAATAAGATGATGGTTTTAAAAAGGTGATTTTTTTTGAATGCATGACATGATTCTTAGTGGGTTGTGTGCGAGTATAGTTTTAATAATATATGGTCATGCCATGGCATATGCATCTTCGTGGGAGTTGCCTTAGTGGCAGGTTTATTTTCCCCATTGGTATGAGTGATTTTTCGGTGTGGAAGTTACCTTAGTGGCATGTTTATATCTGGATCATATAGTTTTAGGAGCATGCATTATACATATGTTTTTATATACCATTTACTGTTTGCGCATTTTTTTCTTTTAAATTGGAAGTTTTTACTTTTATATGTTTTTTGTTATTCTTCTATATGTTAAGCTTTGGTTTGATGTGGACGATGGAAAAAACTGACCCTTACAACAACATTTTAGGTACTTATGAGTTCGAGGAGATTCATGAGTAGTTGATGAGTATTAACGTGCGGCGAACGTGGAGTGAAAATAGGGTTTTCAAGACAATTTTGTAATAATAGGATTCCTGCAATATTTTCTATGTCTATTTTTAAATCTTTATCACTAAACTTTAATAAGTTTTTTGTTTTGTTTTAGTTTATGAATAAACATTTGTTAATAATATTAAATAAACGTGATTGTTACTAATTATTTAAATGGATAAATGTTATATATTCTTACCCAAAAAAATTTGTCGTAAATTTTTCTAAAAGTATTTTTTACTAACGTTTTGGATAAAAAATCTGGGGTGTCACAGGAGCGGTCCACAACTATTTTCCATAATTGATATGGAGGAGTCTGATGATGATGTGTTAATTGATTCCACTACAGACTTATTAACGGCTGAAATCCTAAAAGGGAAAAGCTATTCTTGTCATTCCTTAAGGTCTGCCAAGGGGAAGGATAATATTTCATCAGAATCCAAGGTTGATTATGCCTTTGACATCACTATGGTTGACCATATATTTGATTACGTACTCAAGGATAAGCAAATACACCTATTGGATGGTGACAAGGTACCTCCCCCTAAGGAAATAAAAGGTAAAAAATACTGCAAATGGCACAACTCTTATAGCCATTCAACGATCAATTGTACGGTCTTCCAAAAAGCCATTCAAAAGTTCCTCAAAAGGTTTAAGTTAGTTAGAAAAAGGATTGCTGGGATGGCCATTGATTGATACATATCCCTTCTTAGCCATGAATATAGCCACAATGTCATTTGTCGAACCAGCAACGTTCAGGCCGATTGGGAAATGAAGGAAATTAGTACACGTGGTGTGGCAGCCCAAGAATATGATGACCTCCCAAGGTTGTCCACCTCATTAGAGAACTAGTCAGTCACAACGTCTCCCAGTGAAGGACTTATCATTCAAGTATATTTCATCCAAATGCTTTGGGGCAAGGTTTGATAGTCGTGTATGCCTTTGGAGAGTGAACGCTGCCAAAAATAGATCGCAGTAACATTCCCAAAGGGAAGAGATAGGTGGTTGAAGTAACTATGGAGGATGGTGCAGTGCAACTTCCTTGGAGTTGGTCATCAAGGATAATGGTGAAATGGTGGCACAACGAATTTTGGAAACCCCACATGAATATTCCTAAAAAGTAGTGGGTACTCAATTAGAAGATCCACGATCAAACGCCCCCAATGGTCACCCTTACCAGGACTTAGAAAAGAAGACGTTATGTGGATTTGGGTTAATTCCACAAGAGATGAAGGATCTACCAAGTGATTTCTTGAAACAAAGTGGTAAATTAAAAAGGAAAAGTAGGAAACAAACATGGGTTAGATAGAGAAGGAAGGAGTCATAATCTAGAAGATTGATAAGCCAATGAGGAATCGCCACAATGGTAAGGAAGCCATTGATAAGATTCAAACAAGTTCTAATCCAATAACTCAAATAGGAGACTTAACTCACTCAACATTCTCATTGGAGAAATTCTAATTCATTTCCTATTTCTCAAAAGGAGACCCATATAAGGTATTTAAAGAATGATTTACCATATTCCTAAAATGGGTAAAAAGACAATTCTCAAGACCCATGTTGGGCTTACACCATTTAACTAAAATTATTACAATTCAAATAAAACACAAATAAAACTAAAAACTTATAAAGTCTTGACTTGAAATATGCTTTGTTTTTCCTCCTAATTAGTTCATCTTAGGTCTTCATCATTCGCCTCTTATTAGAAGAAATTCGACCTCGAATTTAGCTCAATCATAACAAGAAGAAAAACACAAGTCAAAAACACGAAGAACAATGTTAACACTACCACCGGGATCAAATGGAAATTGTGAAAAACCACCAAATGTTCCAAGTAGGTGAAGCACAAGAGTAAGTATTCAAGTTAGCAAACAAATGTTTCTTAACAATTCCAACACATTCTTCAAAAATTTTGCCATGAACCAAATTTACTTTAGAAAGAACAACCACATATAATATGGACCAACCACAAATTTACTTTAGAAAGAACAACCACAAATTTACTTTAGAAAATCATTCAAGTCTTGGCTCATAATTCTCAAATCATGTTTTGAAGAATAATATGGATCAAACACTTGATGCATCATGGTTTCAACTTTCAAATGAGGCTTATGGAAATAACACAAGTTAGGCATTTCAACATGAATATTTACAAACCTATCAAGCATAGGAGGAAAAAAGTTATCAAACAATTTAAGAGAAACATGAATTAAAGTAGTTGAAGAATTAAAGTTGCAAGGATTCAAACCAATATTTTCCTTGCAACCATCCTTTTGAGAAACCTTTGGCCACTCACCTTTAACTTCAATAGATTGTGGGCATTCCTCTTTTGGAGACCTATCATCAAGCTTTTGAACATAAAAATCAACAAAGTTATGTAAATAGTTAGACTCAATGTCTTGTTCTTTGTCTCTTAAATTTTGTTCCACTTCATCTTTCTATTCTTTAATTGTCACTTTCTCTCTCAAGACTAACTTATTTTTTTGCTCTTCCTTTTGTTTTCTTTCATTTTCTCTTTCTCTCTAAAGGCTAGTTTATCTACTTTTCTTGCCTCTTTTGCATATCCATTTTCATAAAGATATTTCACACTCCAGATCCAATACAAAATGTCTAATATATTTAAGTGGCTAGAATATCTAATATACAAAATGTCTAATACAAAATGATCCAATACAAAATGTCTAAGTGGCTAGAATATCACTAGAAGGGGGGTTGAATAGAGATATTCAAGGTTTTTAATATTCTATTACTGTTTTTAATCTGATGTCCTCTTTCAGAGGATGATTTATCAGATGTCAAAAGTTGAGAGAGAGAATAATGACACACGAATTTTTATACTGGTTCACCCAAAGATGGCTACGTCCAGTTCTCACACTCTTGTGAGTTTTTACTAAGTATCAAAAGCTATCAGCCTCTCACTGAGGTTGATTACAAACTGTATATTCTTAAGCTTCACCAAGCATACAATTCTTTCCTTCTGATTTCTCTTCAAGTGTTACACACTTGAAGGACTAAAAATGATATGAAGTAGTTTGACAGGATTTACTCTCTATAAAGATGAAACAAAGATCTAGTGAAAGATTGTAGAAAGCTTGAAAGGAGATTGATAATTGCTCTTGATAGCCTCTGATATTTTTCTGTTTTTTGCTCGTGTAGTTGTGTGTGTCTGCTGAAGAACAGCAGCATTCCTTTTATAGGGAGAAGGAAACTTTCTCTTCAAGAAAATTTTCCTTTCTGACCGTTTTTTCAAGATGTAATGAACCTCACTGTTGTTGCAAATTTACAGCCTTGCCATTCTGTCCTTTTACAGCCTGGCACATGGGAGGTTACTTTTTTACTTGGCTTTCCAGGAGGATAGATCATTCCATATGGTTTTAACAACTGGTCAGTTCTCTTTTCTGGTTCCAAGTCATGACCCTTCTCTAGTCGTGGATGATGCAGCTTTTGATACTCTGGAACTGTTAGTTGTTCTTAATGTGAGAGGATGAATGAGCAGCTAGAAATTATCCTTTGGTAATTTCCTTTTGGTGTCTAAAGTTCACCTTATGGTATCTGACTTCTGATGTTTACCTTCCAGAGTTCATCTTCTGATATTTATCTTCTAGTGTGTATTTTCTGGAATTCATCTTCTGATGTTTATCATGTGAAGTTTGAGTTCTGAATTTCTGGTATTCATTTTCTGGTGTATTTCATGTGAAGTTCGTCTTTTGAGTTTTATCCTTTGATGTTCATCTTTTTATCCTCTAATATGTTTCTTCTAAAATTCATCTTCAGATGTATATCTTATGATATTCATTTATGATTTTCATCTTCTGATATCGGTCAATCTGGACTAGCAAACTGGTCTGCTGAGATCCTCTGATCACGGCCAACACTGGACCATTTATTCTGTCCTTCTGGTTTCGACCAACACTGGGCCATTTATTTTGACCTTCTGATTTCGACCAACACTGGGCCATAGTCTGATCTTCTGATCTTGGCCAACACTGTACTGGGTCTGGATTAGTTCTGAACAAAGGATATTTCAGTCTGGACCTTTTAGCTTATCTTCTGATTAATCCAAGACTGTTTTTTCACTTCACTGTCAAGCCATCTTTTGGTCAAAAGAACTTGTTGAATAAGTCTGACTTATGATATCTTCTAGTCTGGATTCAGTCTTCCTCTGGCAGGCTTCCTTCTGGTTTGGTCCATGTCTCCTTCTGACTTTGTTTCCTTCTGATATGGGCCAACAAAGATATCCTCTGGTGATTTCAGGATGCATCCTCTGGTATCTTCTGGATGCATTATCTGGTGTTTTCAACTCTCAGGTTTTCTGCTTCAGCTTCTGGTTTTCTGTTCCAGATGTTTTGCTTCTGGTTTCCTAGATGTTCTGCTTCTGGTGTTTTCCAGATGTTCTGCTTCTGGTTTCCCAAATGTTCTGCTTTTGGTGTTTTCCAGATGTTCTGCTTCTGGTTTCCCAGATGTTCTGCTTCTGGTGTTTTCCAGATGTTTTGCTTCTGGTGTTTTAACTTCAGATTTTCTTTATGGATTAAACAGCTTTGTTTCCTGCATGCATTCAATCTTCTGGACAGGAGGTTGCGATCTTTGGATCCTGTTCCTTTCTTAGTACAAAAATTAAATGCACGCATTAGTGTAATCATAATCTTAAGATAATTTTGTTATCATTAAAAGAGATTTTTTCTCAACAATCTCCCCCTTTTTGATGATGACAAAATTTCTTTAGATTATTTAAAATAAAATTGTAAAGGTGCTGTTTTTGAGTATGAAGCTCCCCCTCAGTATGAGCTGTAAGGAATAGGGGCTCCCCCTCAGAAAGTGCATAAAAGAATTTAAAGATTTTTGAACCAATCCGAATACTTTATATTGATTATAATAAGATCATACAAAAAATGGTTCAAAAGAAAAAAACATAGAGGATTGAAGTACGATAATTTCAAAAAACATCTTCTTGTCTAAATTCCTAATCCATGACAATTTTAATTTTAATCTTTCTCCCCCAAATTTGTCAACAGGAAAAAGTCAGTGGAAGCCCAGAGGATGGTGAACTACTTTGAAGGAGAGGAATCATCAGACGAGGAGAAGGTTGAGGGACGAGGCAGTGGTGAAGGAGGATGAACAGAGGGTACTGGAGGCCGTGCTTTTGGAGCAATAGGCTTGACTAGTTGCGCTGTGACCCATTCTAGCAAAGTGCTAAACTGCGCCAGAGTTTGATGAAAAGTGGTCATTGTTGAAAAAAGTTTCTTCTGATCCTTGTGGATCTTTTTCAGAGCTCGAAGTTCTTTGTGGGAGCGACGTTGTTCAGGCTTGGTATCAGTGGTGGGAGGAGCGAAGTCATCTGGAATAGAATCAGCATTGATTCTGGTGCTTTTCATTTGGGAGCAGGTTCCTTTGTTTTGTGAAGAGTTTTCTCTAGATTTAGCCAGGAAGGATTCAAGTGAGCTGAATCGTCCTGTAACTTCAGGAAGTGGTGCAGGAGCCGATTCATTGATGATTTGATCAGAGGGAGTAGTGACAAAATTTGTAGGGTACATTTTTGAAGGAGATGAGAAGATTTGAGCCATGGTGCACGAGAGTTGAGCTGGTTGTGAAGGACTAGTAGGAGGATAAGGAAAGAAAAATGGTTCTTGTAGATTTTGGAATGTGTCTAGAGGGTCAGACAGAAGCGTAGTTTCTGGAGGTGAGCCTTTGAGATCAAAAAAGTGTTTGGCACAGTTTTTCACAAGATGAGAGGGTGAACTGAGGTCTTCACCTTCTGCTGAACAATGGTTTTGATTTTCAAAAGGGACAATTTGAAGTTGTTCAAGAGGGTGGACATTTTTGGAGGGTGGTGAGGACGGGATATTTGGTTCTTTGTCAGAAGAAGAATTTGATGCGACTGGAGGTTGAGATGGTGGATTGGAAGTTGAGATCTGTTTTGATTTTTTCTTGGATGGCTGTTTGTGAGAGGGCTTTTCAGTGGGATCAAGCCGCATTTGGTTAACATTTCTTGCAGAGAATGTGTTGTTGAAGGTGATAGAGTGTTCATCCTCTAATGGTACATTAAAAAATTTGAAGATTTTGGTGAGAATCATTCCATATGGAGCTGATCTCCCAAGATATGCAGCATTGACCATGAACCTAAAGATAATGTTTCCAAGATGAAGAGGGGTTCCAGAAAAGAGGTGATGAATAATCAGAATGTCCAGCTCAGTTACTTTCTCATAACTGCCAGCCCTAGGAACAACAGAGTGTACACAAATATTGTGCAACACCCTACAGATTGGAAGTAGATTGGATGCAACCTGGGGCTTTAGAGGATTGATAAAAATGTTGGCAAGGACAGCTGAGCGAGTAATCATGTAGCTGGAATACCACGCTTCAGAAAAAAGATAGGGGCCTTCATCACGAATGTCAAAGATTTGACATAGCAAAGTTGGGGTGAGCTCAATATGTGCCCCCTTTAGAATAACACTGATGCAGTTGTCCCCTTTGGACACATTTGCAGTAGCGTAGAATGCTCTGACAAGTTTTGGATATTGAGGTTCATTGATAAGAAAGAAAGGAGACCAACCAAGTTGATCAAAGATATCTTCTACATAAACTCCTCCTAGAGTTAGACCTTTTAGGTCAATAATTTTTCCATTTATAACAGTTTTGTTCTGCCATTTTTCTAAAAATTTTGCTTCTAGGAGAGAGTTTTCGAAGAGAGGGATTTTGGGTGATTTTGAAGCTGGTTGATTTTGAATAACTTTCCTTTTTGAAGTAGCTAAAATGGTAGGTTTGGAGGAAGGAGTTTTTGAAGAATCGGAGTGAGTTGCCTCAAAGTCATTTGAGTAGTTTTCAGTTTGAATTTCAGAAGAGTTTGAGGAAATTTTTCTTTTTCCAGCAGATTTGGTGCGAGCCATTTTTGAATACAGGAGGTTTTGAATAATTACAAAGGGTAAATGAGTTAATTTATAGAGAAAAAATTTGAACCGTTTGGATGGAAGAAGTAAGGAGGCATAGGTTAATCATGACAATCTAGGGAGATGCACAGGTCACTTATCCATTGGGCAGTGAGTAAGAAACTGAAATCGAGGCACCTTTTTGCATAAAGGAGTGTAATCAGCAGTGATGTGACTTGCCTGCCTCTGACTTTTGCAACTTTCGAATCTTGGAGGAGGATAGAGATTTATCTGAGTTGTCCATCCTCAGATTTTTATTTCTTAAAAATAAAATAACATTATGATCTAAAGTTTTGCAAAACTATTTTTGGACAATTTTTGAAAGATTTAAGATGGAAAGTTTTTCTAAAATAGTTTTGAAACGATCCTCCTGGAGAGGTTTGGTGAAAATGTCAGCAAGCTGATTTTCAGTTTCAATAAAAATTAATTCAACATCTCCTTTTTGAACATGATCTCTTAAGAAATGATGTTTAATTTCAATATGTTTAGATCTAGAGTGTTGAATAGGGTTTTTGGAAAGATTAATAGCACTAGTGTTGTCACAAAGGATAGGAATTTTTGTGTACCTTAAGGAGTAGTCTTCCAATTGATTTTTTACCCAGAGAATTTGAGAGCAACATTGAGCAGCAGAAACATATTCAGCTTCTGTAGTGGATAGACCTATGGTATTTTGTTTTTTACATGCCCAACTAATGAGAGATGAGCCCAGAAATTGACATGATCCACTTGTGCTTTTCCTCTCAATTTTGTCACCAGCATAATCAGCATCACAATATGCCAGAAGATCAAGATTTGAATCCTTTTTGTACCAAATTCCCAGATCTGTGGTTCCAACTAGATACCTGAATATCCTTTTTACTGCAGTGACGTGTGATTCTTTAGGGGATGATTGAAACCTTGCACACAAATCTACTGAGAACACAATGTCAGGTCTGCTGGCTGTTAAGTACAGCAAGGATCCTATCATTCCTCTGTACTCTTTTTCAGAAATAGAGGTTCCTTCATCATTTTGATGTAGTGAGGAGGATGGATGCATAGGAATGCTCATTGATTTTGCAAGATTCATGTTGTATTTTTTCAGGAGATCCTTGGTATATTTTTCTTGAGAAATGAAGATTCCTGATTCTAATTGTTTTATTTGTAACCGAAGAAAGAATTTTAATTCTCCCATCATGCTAATTTCAAACTCGCTTTGCATGAGGTTGGAGAATTCTTTGCACATTTTCTCATTTGTGGATCCAAAGATTATGTCATCCACATAAATTTGAACAATTAACATATCCTCATTATGAATCTTTTTAAACAAAGTAGTATCAATCTGACCTCTTGAAAACCCATTCTCTTTTAGAAAGCAACTCAACCTTTCATACCAAGCTTTGGGAGCTTGCTTTAATCCATAAAGAGCTTTTGAGAGCTTGTACACATGATCTGGTTTCTGTTTATCCTTGAATCCAGGAGGTTGGTGAACATACACTTCTTCATTTAAGAATCCATTCAAGAAGGCACTTTTGACATCCATTTGATACAGTTTTATTCCTTTATGTGTGGCATAAGCTAAGAGGATTCTGATTGCTTTGAGTCTTGCAACAGGTGCAAATGTTTCATCATAATCAATTCCTTCTTGTTGGTTATAACCTTGTGCCACTAATCTTGCTTTATTCCGTATGACCTCTCCATCCTCATTCAGTTTGTTTCTGAAGATCCATTTGGTTCCAATGATGGATTTTTCCAGAGGATGGGACACAAGATTCCACACTTTGTTTCTTTCAAACTGAGACAGCTCCTCCATCATGGCATTCATCCATGATTGATCACTTATGGCTTGATCAATGTTCTTTGGTTCAACTTGAGATATCATGGCCATGTTGATTGAATCTTCTCTCAATGATTGCCTTGTTCTAACTCCATCAACAGTATCACCTATGATCAGATCTGGAGGATGATATGTTATAGTCTTCCATCCTCTTGGAGGCTGCTGAGAGGTTGGATCAGAAATGTCCTCCTCATTTGGGTTGTGAACTTTAGAGGATGTATTTTCATCTTCTTCATTTTTATCCATGTTTTCTAAACACAAGTCATCAAATTCATCAAAAATAACATGCATGGATTGCTCCACAGTTTGAGTTCTAAGATTATAGATTCTATAACCTTTAGAAAATGTGGAGTATCCCAAAAATATACCTTTATCAGATTTTGGATCAAACTTTCCCAAATTTTCTTTATTATTTAGGATGTAGCAATAACATCCAAATATATGAAAATAAGAAATATTTGGTTTTCTACCTTTCCAAAGTTCGTATGGAGTTTTGTTTAAAAATTTTCTAATTGAAACTCGGTTTGAAACATAGCAAGCTGTGTTGATAGCTTCAGCCCAAAAATATTTTTCAATGTTGGCTTCATTTAGAATAGTTCTAGCCATTTCTTGTAAAGTTTTATTTTTCCTTTCAACAACTCCATTTTGTTGAGGAGTTCTTGGACAAGAAAAATTATGAAAAATACCATTTTCATCAAAAAAGGTTTCAAAAGACTCATTTTCAAATTCTCCCCCATGATCACTTCTAACTAAGACAATCTTTGATCCCTTTTCTTTTTGTATCTTCTTACAAAAATATTGAAAAGCCTCAGAGGCTTCATTTTTTTGTTTTAAAAACAAGACCCAAGTAAATCGTGAAAAGTCATCAACAATAACAAATCCATATCTTTTTCCACTAAGACTTGAAGTTTTGATAGGACCAAAAAGGTCAATATGAAGGAGTTCAAGTGGTTGATTTGTTGAAACAATATTTTTGGAGTGAAAACTACTTTTAACTTGTTTTCCTTTGGCACAAGCCTCACATACTTTGTCCTTTTCAAAATTTATTTTTGGAAGACCTTTAACTAATTCTAATTTTGATAATTTAGACATAGTATTCAGGCTAATGGATCAGCCCGTTTGTGCCAAATCCATTTATCCTTTTCAATAGCCATAATACAAGATTCAGAAGGTAAATCATCTAAATATAAGACATATAAGTTCTTTTTCCTTATGCCTGAGAATAAAACTCTACCTGAGGATGAATGCTTGACCTCGCATAGAGTGGGTTTAAAAATTACTTCAAATCCACTATCACAAAGTTGGCTAATGCTTAGCAAGTTATGTTTTAAACCATCAATATACTAAACATTTTCGATTTTGGCAGAATTGTTTTTACCAATAATACCTGTTCCTTTGATTTGGCACTCAGTTTTGTAGTGTCCCATTTTATTGCATCCATAACAAGTTATCTGGCTTTTGTCAATCTTTTCTTTTTGAGAGGATCTTTTGTCTTGTCCTCTTTTGTTGATTATTCTTTGGATTCTTCTGGAGATTAGAGCCAGTTCATCCTCCTCTTCAGAGAGAGGATATTCTGAGTTATCCCTTTTTGAGATAATTTCAGAGTTTTTGGAGGATGGACTTTCAGTTTGACTGGATTTCAATGCAATCATTTTTCCCTTTTTGCTTGGTTTATCAGCAAGCAATAGAGGTTCATAAGCTCTAAGAGTTCCAACCAGATCTTCTAACCTCATGGTGGCTAAATTTCTTGCTTCTGTGATGGCAGTCACCATGGGTCTCCATTCCTTTGGTAAACTCCTTAATATCTTTCTTATTCTCTCTTGGACAGAGTATTCTTTTCCCAGAGACCTTAAGTTTTTGAGGATGATTGTCAGTCTTGAGAACATTTCATCAATTGTTTCTTCCTCCTTCATTTCAAACAACTCGAACTCTCTTACTCCCATGTCAATTCTGGCTTCTTTAACATGACTTGAACCTTCATGATGGATCTTCAAGGTGTCCCATAGTTCTTTAGCACTTTGGCATTCTTCAACTCTATCATACTCTTCCCTGCTCAAAGCACACGTTAGAAATAAATGAGCTTTAGAGTTTAGAAGTACCTTGGCATTTTCTTCAGCTGTCCATTGTGTTTGAGGTTTTTCGTCAGAGGTTGGATCTGCACTGTTGATTCTGATGACATGATTTCCTTTTTCTACCACTGGCCACATGTTGTTATCTTGAGATATGAGAAACAATCTCATCTTGCCTTTCCAGTGATAGTAGTCAGTTCCATCAAAGTAGGGAGGTCTGCTGGATGATCCTCCTTCTAGGATATACTTATCTTTTGACATATTTTCTTTTTGGATCTTTTTCTCTTACACTGTTAGGTGTAGTTTTAGAGAACCTTGCTCTGATGCCAATTGAAGTGGCTAGAATATCACTAGAAAGGGGGTTGAATAGAGATATTCAAGGTTTTTAATATTCTGTTACTGTTTTTAATCTGTTGTCCTCTTTTAGAGGATGATTTATCAGATGTTAAAAGTTGAGAGAGAGAATAATGACACACGAATTTTTATACTAGTTCACCCAAAGATGGCTACGTCCAGTCCTCACACTCTTGTGAGTTTTTACTAAGTATCAAAAGCTATCAGCCTCTCACTGAGGTTGATTACAAACTGTGTATTCTTAAGCTTCACCAAGCATACAATTCTTTCCTTCTGATTTCTCTTCAAGTGTTACTCACTTGAAGGACTAAAAATGATATGAAGTAGTTTGACAGGATTTACTCTCTATAAAGATGAAACAAAGATCTAGTGAAAGATTGTAGAAAGCTTGAAAGGAGATTGATAATTGCTCTTGATAGCCTCTGATATTTTTCTGTTTTTTGCTCGTGTAGTTGTGTGTGTCTGCTGAAGAAGAGCAGCCTTCCTTTTATAGGGAGAAGGAAACTTTCTCTTCAAGAAAATTTTCCTTTCTGACCGTTTTTTTCAAGATGTAATGAACCTCACTGTTGTTGTATATTTACAGCCTTGCCATTCTGTCCTTTTACAGCCTGGCACATGGAAGGTTACTTCTTTACTTGGCTTTCCAGGAGGATAGATCATTCCATATGGTTTTAACAACTGGTCAGTGATCTTTTCTGGTTCCAAGTCATGACCCTTCTCTGGTCGTGGATGATGCAGCTTTTGATACTCTGGAACTGTTAGTTGTTCTTAATGTGAGAGCATGAATGAGCAGCTAGAAATTATCCTCTGGTAATTTCCTTTTGGTGTCTGAAGTTCACCTTATGGTATCTGACTTCTGATGTTTACCTTCCAGAGTTCATCTTCTGATATTTATCTTCTGGTGCGTATTTTCTGGAATTCATCTTATGATGTTTATCATGTGAAGTTTGTCTTCTGAATTTCTGGTATTCATTTTCTGGTGTATTTCATGTGAAGTTCGTCTTCTGAGTTTTATCCTTTGATGTTCATCTTTTTATCCTCTGATATTTTCTTCTGAAATTCATCTTCAGATGTATATCTTCTGATATTCATTTATGATTTTCATCTTCTGATATCGGCCAATCTGGACTAGCAAACTGGTCTGCTGAGATCCTCTGATCTCGGCCAACACTGGACCATTTATTTTGTCCTTCTGGTTTCGACCAACACTGGGCCATAGTCTGATCTTCTGATCTTGGCCAACACTGTACTGGGTCTGGATTAGTTCTGGACAAAGGATATTTCAGTCTGGACCTTTTAGCTTTTCTTCTGATTAATCCAAGACTGTTTTTTCACTTCACTGTCAGGCCATCTTCTGGTCAGAAGAACTTGTTGAATAAGTCTGACTTATGATATCTGCTGGTTTGGATCCAGTCTTCCTATGGCAGGCTTCCTTCTGGTTTGGTCCATGTCTCCTTATGACTTTGTTTCCTTCTGATATGGGCCAGCAAAGATATCCTCTGATGATTTCAGGATGCATCCTCTGGTATCTTCTGGATGCATTATCTGGTGTTTTCAACTCTCAGGTTTTCTGCTTCAGCTTCTGGTTTTCTGTTTCAGATGTTTTGCTTCTGGTTTCCCAGATGTTCTGCTTCTGGTGTTTTCCATATGTTCTGCTTCTGGTTTCCCAAATGTTCTGCTTCTGGTGTTTTCCAGATGTTTTGCTTCTGGTGTTTTAACTTCAGATTTTCTTTATGGATTAAACAGCTTTGTTTCCTGCATGCATTCAATCTTCTGGACAGGAGGTTGCGATCTTTGGATCCTATTCCTTTCTTAGTACAAAACTTAAATGCACGCATTAGTGTAATCATAATCTTAAGATAATTTTGTTATCATTAAAAGAGATTTTTTTCTCAACAATACTCTTCATATGATATACTTTCCTTTTTTTTCTCGATCCTCCTTTTTATATTCGTTGTGTCTTTTCTCTTTTGCATACCTCATATCATCCCTCTCAAGATCTCTAAGTCTCCTTACTTTTTCTCTATTTCTCCTTTCATACATCATTTCCTCCACACCATAATCTCTATATCTTCTTTCGTTTTCTCTTTTTCTCCTTTCATACATCTTTTCCATCCTCATCATAATATTCACACTATCTTTCTTTTTCTCTAAATCTCGTCTCATACCTCATTTCCTTCTCATCATAAATTTTATATCTTTTTTCTTTCTCAATTTAAAACCTATCATTATTTTGAGAAGATCTTCCGTGATGAGATCTCCCATCTCTTTGATTCACAAACTATTCTCTCAACGTATTCATTTGAGTATTCAACATTTTTTTAAAGTGACCTATAAGATAAATGATTATAGGAGAATAGGGGTTTGGTTCACTTTCACTCATGATTTCAAAAACAACAAATTAACGAGTACCACAATAATCAAGCAAATAACAAGAACACATTAAGAAGATAAAAATAAGACCTTCACCACTCACTAAGTGTTTACACTCGTGTATATTACTCAATGATGGCTTTTTTCAATGATGTGCATTCTTGCCTTTTTCCACTCAAACTCCTCTTTCAAGTTCTTAAAAAGAATCCAAACAAGAATCTAAATCAAAAAATCGAAACACAATGTAACAAGTCCACAAAAGCTATCAACACAAGAGCATAAGAAGGAAAACTCTAAGACAAAACTAAGAGAATTTGAAATGACAAACAAGAAAAAGTAAGTAAATGAAGACACACTAAAGTAGATTATCAAAGAAATAAGAAAGATTAGAACTAAATGATTAACTGATCTAAATATGTGCATAATCACTTTTTTTGTAGAACTTATCTTTCAGAGTTTTCTCTGCATATTTGAATTCTTTTCATTTTTCTTATCGATTTAAGTTTTTGAATTCCCAGAATCGGACATGTACGGAAGAAGGAAAATCAAAAACAAATTTGTAAGTGAAATTTTGGATCAAACAATTGCTAGTGAAGAAGATAATGAAACTAAACCCATATTTTTTTCTCGAAAACAACAACTAAGGACTTGAAATTTTGCCAAAATAATAGCAAGTAATCACCCAAATAAACCTTCATATACATATTATGACACTTATAAATAACAAACAACTCATGATTGATCAAGATTTTGAATTAAATGCAACAAATTGAAACCAAAATTTCAAATATCTCAAGAACACAAAACACTAAAATATAAATTAATAATAAATATTACCACTTCGGGACAAGCTCTGAATACCAAATGATGTGGATTTGAGTGCTTCCACATGAGATTGAAGATCTAACCAAGTGATTTCTTCAAATAAAGTGAGAAAACAAAAGCAAAAAGGAACTAAAAGTGGGTTAGATTAAGAAGATGGAGAAGGCGCCACAATTACTGAAGATTGAGAAGCCAATGAGGAATCACCACAATGGTAAGGAAGCCATTGATAAGATTCAAGCAAGTTCTAATCCAAGAACTCAAAGAGGAGACGCATCTCACTCACCATTCTTATGAGAGACATTATATTCCATTTCAAACTTATCCAAAATGTGACTCTTAGAAGGTATTTAAAGAAGGATTTACCCTATTCCTAAAATGGGCCAAAAGAAAATTCTCTAGACCCATATTGGGCTTACACCACTTAACTAAAATTATTACAATTCAATTTAAACTTAAATAAAACTAAAAACTATTATAAAGTCTTGACTTGAAATATTCTTTGTTTTTCCTTCTAATTCTCTCATTTTAGGTCCTCATCGAGACATTAAAGGAGCAAGTACATTCAAAGATGATGTCGGCCCTCCAAATGATTGCCAAAGTCTAGGACCATGCACAAGAAAAGATAGCCTCACCTCAGGTCTTGGATGCTCTAAAGAAGGTGTTTCCAACAAAGCTGGCATATTTGAAAAATCAGAATGTGCAAAGATTTGGATTAGATCAAGTTGTTGATAATGTCATGACACTCACTTAGGAACCTGCTCAACATAAACCTTAGTCCATAAAGGACGACCCACAATCCACGCTTACACATACAGAGGAAGCAGATTTAGACAATATGGTCATTTCAAATAACTTTTTTTATTCCTTGGATGAGGTGCTTGAGGATTATTTTGAATACAATGAAGAATCAATACTAGAGACCCTACTCTAGGAGCATGCAAACATCAACATGGCTCCCATAGACATTATTGATCTCATTCCTCTTGAGTTATGGGGAAGAATTTTTCAACCAAGGGATCTCGAAGGGGATGTGTTTGTTGAAGATACCGAGTGGGATGCCTTAACCAATGGTAAGGAAACCGAAAGTTTGGTTTTCGAGAAGCCAACCACAGACATGGTAAAATACCTTAAGCCACTATTTATTAAAGCTACTATCAATGGCAAGGTGTTTTGCTGAGTCTTGGTTGATGGTGGGGAGATCCTCAATGTTATGCCTTTACTAACCTTGAAAAAGTTGGGGAAGAACATGGAAGATATCATCCCAAAAAACATGAAGATGAACAACTTTATAGGAGTAGACTCAAATACTTTGGGGGTCCTCTTAGTTGATGTCGTGTAGGGCTAAAGGAAATTAGGTCAACCTTCTTTGTCTTAGAGGGAAAGCCTTTTTTGTGATAGATGGAAAGCCTTTCTATTTTGTGAGACTAAGAATAGACTTGATCCATAGTTTCACGCTAGTGAGTGTCTAACCACCATATTGCATAAGAAGATCATGTTTTAGGTTAATAATAAGGTGAAGATGGTAGAGGCTGACAAGATCTTGTTTTTAGCTGATGTAAAATTGTTTGCAGCAATTTATTATTCAATTCACCTCAACCCTATAACTGTCTCTCAAGAGTACGAGGATGGAGTGTTGGAAGCATGTAATCTTACATAACGTAACATTCAATTGAAGGCTTAGTTCGACCTACGGCCTCTTGATGAAGTCCTCAATGATTAATTCTCCTCATGGGTTAAAAGACCTCATGGATCGGCTGTAGACCCTTGGAACCAAAGCTAGAGTATTGGATGCTTTATTGGAAGATAATGAAGAAGAAATTGAGGAAATCAAACTTCAACGAGAATGAGATGAGAATTGTAAAGACTGGGCATCTGACTCACCCATCTGAAGGAAACTTGCAATGTTCGAAGCCCAAGATCCATTGATAAATGTCAATTTAGGGACTATAGATGAACAAAAAATGACCATGGTTAGTGGATGGTAGGCCGAAATTGAGAGGGACCAACTGGTGGAATTAATTAGACAATACAAGGATTGTTTTGTGTGGAGCTATCATGAGATGCCTGGTTTTGCAAGGAAATTGGTTGAGCACAGGCTACCAATTGAGGAAGGATATAAGCCACGCAAGCAACCTCCAAGAAGGTTCAATCCTCAGTTGGTGCCCTAAATTAAGGCAACAGTGGAACGACTGCTCAAGCCAGGATTCATTCAAACAACCAGGTATGTGGAATGGTTATCATATTTAGTTCTTGTGATCAAGAAGAATGGCCATGTAAGGGTTTTTATTGACTATCAAAACCTGAATTTAGCCACTCCAAAGGTTTAGTATGGAATTTCAGTACCTAACATGTTAGTAAATGTTACATCTATCCATTTTGTCCTTATCTTCATGCACGGATAATTAGGATGCAATCAGATATTTGTT
Source organism: Cicer cuneatum (assembly GCA_037974295.1). Classification (NCBI taxonomy): domain Eukaryota; kingdom Viridiplantae; phylum Streptophyta; class Magnoliopsida; order Fabales; family Fabaceae; genus Cicer; species Cicer cuneatum. Next base: position 43,594,357 of record JBBPBO010000001.1, read on the forward strand.
GCTAACCAAGACACCCATTAAAGGATAGTTGGAGATGAAGGTACTGTGATTGAGGGAGTATGAGTAGGAACCCTAGCTTCAACCAAAGAAAGCAAGGAATAGATAACATGAAGTGGAGTACGATGAAATCGGCTAATTATATTCCAATGAATAAGCAAATTAAGTTATTTACGCTATCTTTGTCAATTTACTTTACATTATCCATATAATTCAGTAGCTTAAAATCAACATCATAGTTACCACTTTTTGGAGTAGTTAAGGAACCCATAGCTAAGGGACATAACTCCTTTCTCATCGTAACTGTTTGAAGAAAAAGTAAATCAAAAGTTGAGAATAATTAATTGTTTCTTCTGCTATGTATTTTTCCAACAACAGTTTCTAAGGGGCAAAAAGACTAGGATTTAATCCATAATCTTCCGGTGGGTATTGGGTATCTGATTTGCATTTCAAGTTTTAAAATTATGCTAAATAAAACGTGTTTCCTACAATAAGGATATTTTGATTTTATTTTTCATTTACTCTGATGAGAAGCATTCTTCAATGCTTGAAATTGGCTATGACCTAAAGTCCATTTTCGTCCATTTATATATGACATGGTAATCTGATACGAATAATAAAATTATGTTAAAATGCATAGTGTCGTGCTATCATCAGTTTGATTTATATATGTCCCAATACCCATGGTTTGGTTTAAGAAAATGCAATACCTATCCCAAGTCCATTTATTTTATACTCTAGGAAATTATTGAGAAAGGAGGGAAGAAGAGAGTCTTACGACTTTGTAAAATTAAGGTTCTAATCTCAACCACACACTTTAATCAAATAGTTAAGGTTAATTCTTCTCATTCTCACATAATTATTGGGAGAAACCAGAACAATTGATTACATCGATTAGATTGTAATTACACCGATGAGATTTTGAAGAAAAAGCCTATCCATATTGTTTTTACTATGACTTCCAAACAAACTTGAAGCTTTGCAGGGAAGTAAGTGGCCTAGCAACGATTAGGACCTCATCGTTATAATTACAATTGAACGAATGTAATCAATTGTTCTCGTTTCTCACAATTAGTTCTTATTTGAGTCGTTCCATATATATAAACAAAAACTAAAAGAGGATTTTGGCTAGCAAATTTTTTTTTCTTCTAGAGGGAGATAATGAATATCCAATTGTGGTCCGATGTCTTTTCTTGTCGGGTTTAGTGTAAAGGTGATGTGTAATTAGGTGTAAGGTGAATCACATGATTCTCTTTATGTGAGGTTTGAATCTCATTTGTCTATTTAGATCTAAGGGCTAATAATGATCTCCCTCATTCTAACATATTTTTTTTTCTCATTAGATATATGCCTTATTTATATTGTTAGAACCAACTTGGTTTGAAGAACAATGACTCTAAATTATTTTGATGATAACAAAATTATTTTGTGAGATGTTTTAATGAATTTGCTTAAGTGTGTGGACTCTTTATTGTTTATTCTTAAAAACTCCACGTTGGATCCTTTGTTGTATAAAGAAATAAAATCATCAAATCAAAGACATTGCTCTGTGACTATAATAAATAGAACTATATGTCTGATTCTGATCAACACACTCATTCATCTAATTTTGATCAACGAGCTTCTGTTGAATTTGATTAATGCATGTTCACTCTGATACATATCTGTTTGAAAAATATGGCAACTCAGCTTATCACCAAGTCAAAACTCTCTAAAATCAACACTCTACTTAAAGTCAACTATCTAGAAGTCAATAATCTAAGTCTAGAACTTTGAAGAAGTCAACAACTCAACATTCTCTGCTCGTTAAAGTTAAACTTATCCTGTGAATAAAGAAATATAATGACATCCTCTGATGGGATCTTCCTATAATATTCCTACCATTTTCATTAAGATACGCTAAATCAATTCTGAAGAAAAATATGGACAATAATTGAATGCTGATTCAAGATTTTTAAAGAATGATATGATCCATATTTTACGTACAAAATTTATGCAAATCACTGCAACAGTTAGAAACCTTAATTGCTTAAGAAATTTTGTACTTTACATTCTTATATAAAAACTCGTTTACCTTCTTTGTGCATACTATGTAATATTCTCTTTTGATAGCTTTTTAGAAAACCTAAAATCATTTTCTTGCAACCAAGCCAATAGTGGCTATTGTTCTTAAAAACTTGATTATACTAAGCTAGAAGGTTGAGAAGATCTGAGCAGAGTCAACTTGACTAGTAGGTGTTCTAATGGACCTGTGACAAATCAACTAAAGGCCAACTGCATTCCATGTTGTATATTGTCCCTTATCTGAATGGTGACAAATGAGAGGAATTTGTTCCACTGGTATGAAACGTCATGAGGGTTCAAAGTCTGAGCATTCCTATTGTGCATTAAAGTTAGTTTTGAAATAAAAGAATTAATAAATGGGTCAAGGTTTGGAAATACATAGGGAATGCAATGTACGAGGGGAATGAGGTCTGGAGGAACGATGGAGGTGGAGGCATGAGTAGAGGATTCTTTTGAAGATGTATTAGAGACTAAATCAATGACAGCTTGAGCTGCTATCTCATCTACCTAGTTAAAGGGACTCATAATGTGGGTGAGGTAGGGTAAGAGGCAAGTGAAAAGAGGGTACGTGTTTTGTCAGTGCAAAAGTGTTTTTAGATACAATCTTATGGTTGATGTTTTGATGATAACAAAAACAAACAAATAAAGAACAATTATCTCCTAACTATATATGCCAAGTTTGCATATCAAAGGCAAGAGTAATACTAATAACTATCCGTTTTAAAGTAGCTTATATTACAAGTAATTTTAGAGATCTACTAATGGAGCAAGATATAATAGAGCAAAATAAATACTGCAAAAGCAAGCGAAGCATGCATTGCAATATAAGTTATATCCTCTTATACTAGACAAAGGCCAAAGAAACAAAGACTTCACTTCAACTCTACCGCCTAAGTCTCATGACACACGCCTTTGTTGTCGCAAGCTCCAATTGACTATGGGATGCGAGTGACGTTGCCCTTCTGTTGCCTTTGGAAACACAAAGCAATGTTGTAGTTAAATTGCTCTGATGTACTTAAAATGGATTATATTCTTGTACCTCTGATACACCAGCTGACAAGAAAAAAATTTGATTTTGCCTCTAATAAGCATGACAAGAAATAATCTGCCTCTGCTTTGATAACCGTGACAAGCAAATAACTGCATCTGCCTCTAATAAACACATCTAGTATATGATCGTCTGACTCATAAATTATGTATCCTATGAAAAAGTCAGCGCTCTAAAAAAGTCAATGCTATAATAAAGTCAACGTCCAAAGAAGACAAAGAAACTTGACATTATTTGATGAACATTTTGAATCTGCTACGTGTCTAAAAGTCTTTAATGTTTGATTGGATGATAGTATCCTCTCATTCCCTATCCTCAATACCAAGATACGCATAATCATTCATGGAGATATATATGGATACTTATTAAAGACTGGTCTGCCTTAAATGGTGATTGAAGATCTCCAACAGTAACATTCTCAACGAAAACTTCTTCTCTGTATTTAAGAAGAAATCACTCAGTCATTTACCGTAAGTGATTGAGAAATAATGTATGAGAGAAAATGAAAAGTGCTATGTGTTAAGAAGAAAATCTGTAAAAGCGAAGGATACATTAAACCAAAAGAATAAATGAATTATCCTATCATAGAGAGTTATTAGACTTGATGTAAATCACTCAATGTTTTCACACACTTGTACTAATATAGGATTTAATCTATAATCCTCTCAATGAGAGTTAGAATCCTAAAAACAAACTTTGTGTCAAATCAGATACAAACTAGAATTGATGTAAATCAGTCTGATAGTGGCAACAACCCTCACGAGGTACCTAAAAAGGTACAACGACCCTCATCAACTTCAATGGCAGGATGCCAATATGTTGAAGAAGGTTCTAGGAACGAAAGCTTGGAGAGGCTAATGAAAAATACTTCTGGAAGAAATTGAGGTATTTCGCTTAAGTCTTCAAAACTTAAGTCTCTCAAAAAAGCTCACGACATCATAACAAACAAATGTAGTTTGCTTGAAAAGGATTTTGAAAACCTAAAAATGGAAAATCTAACTCTGAAAGAAAATGTTTCAAAAACTTCAGAGGATAAAGTCTGCAATTTTTGTTAACTATGAATTAAACTTTCAAGAATTTCTTGCAAATGACATAGACATAAGTAAACAAACTTCTATCATATATGGTGTTAGCGGAAATAATAAGTGTGGCATAAGCGAGGAATAAGAAGTCAAATGTCTTATGTCTATGAGCAGGGAACAACTGATATGGAACAAAAGATTAAGACATGCCAATTTGAGGGTAATGTCAAAATTGAAAAGAATTGAATTAGTAAGAGGTTTTCCAAATCTTAAGTTTGAATCATATGTTCTTTGTGAGGCACGTCAGAAAGGGAAACAAAAAAAATCTTCTTTTTCCTCTAAAATCGTTGTTCCTACATCTAGAGCACTTGAACCTTTACATCTTGATTTATTTGGCCTTGTAAAGACTACCTCTGTCTGTGGTAAAAATTATGGACTTGTTATTGTTTATGCGTATTCCAGATGAACATGGGTAAAGTTCCTAAAACACAAGGATAAGTTGCATAAAGCTTTCATTACCTTCTACATACAAGTACAAAATAAAAAATGCTTTTGTATAGAAACGATTCGTAGTGATCATAGGGGTGAATTTAAAAATAAATTTTTTGAAAACTTATGTGAAGAAAATGGTATTTTACATAACTTTTCCTCTCCTAGAACACCTCAACAGAACGATGTTATAGAAAGGACAAACATATTTCTTCAAGAGATGGCACATTTCATGATTCACAAAATGAATGGTGCCAAGTGCTTTGGGGATGAAGTTGTGAATATTGCATGTTATATTCAAAATAGAATCTACATTAGACCTATTCTCAATAAGACTCCTTATGAATAGTCGAAAGGAATAAAACCCAACATTTCATATTTTCATCAGTTTGGTTGTATATGCTATATTTGAACACCAAAGACAATCTCGGCAAGTTTGAATCACAATCTCAAAAGTACATCTTTTTGGGATAATCTGAAAGGTCTAAAGCCTACAGGGTAAACAACAAAGAAACATTGATTTTTGTGAAATCAAACCATCTGATGTTTCATGACAAAAAGCTTGACCATAAAAAGTCAAAGCTAGACATAGACTTAACTTGTTTGTGAATATCCACTTAGTTCCAATAATGTTTTTCTTTGGTCTAGGTACTAGAACTTGAACATCATTCCTTTTAAATTCATTAAGCTCTTCTTGCATTGCAAGTATCCAACCATTATTTCCTAGTGCTTCATTAATATAGGTGGGTTCAATTAATGACCTTTATTTCCAAGGATCATTTGCATTTCCACTTATCTGAGTTTTAGAATGTGATGACTTGTATTTTCATTTAGATCTCCCTTATGACTTATCTTGACTGCTTCTTACTTGGTTAGATTCATCCTCTAATGATTTGTCATGTTCTAATGATTTACTAATATCCTCTGATTTTTCAGGTTCTTCTAGTTTGTATGCATATGCTTCCTCTAGTTCTTGTAAATTTATGTCATAATCTACTTGCTTTTAATTTTTAAGGTCAAGTTTTTTGTCATCAAATTTAACATGTATTGACTTTTCCACAATCTGAGTTTCCCTATTAAACACTCTATAAGCTTTAGATCTTTCAGAGTATCCAATGAAGGTGCATTTTTTATATCTAGAATCAAACTGCAAAGATTGTCTTTAGTGTTTAACATATAAGAAATTCAACCAAATTGCTTAAAGTAAGAGATATTAGGTTTTTTACCCTTCCATAATTCATATTGTGTTTTGTTCAATATTGACCTAATTAAAATTCTATTCATATTGTGTTTTATTCTTTGTACCTACAACTCCATTTTGCTATGGTGTTCTAGGAGAGGAAAAGTTGTGTGAGATCCACTCTCATCACAAAAACTTTCAAAGAACTTGTTTTCAAATTCTCCTCCATGATCACTTCTAATTGTTATAATCCTAAAACATTTTTCATTCATTACTTATTGCAAAATGCAATAAACACTTTGTGGCAAAATGCAATAAACCCTTCCATTAAGTGAGAATGTTTTCACTGGCCCAAAGAGATCTATATGTAAGAGCTTAAGGGGTTTTTAGGTAGAGACTAAGTTCTTAAGGGCAAAAGAGTTCTTAGTTTGTTTTCCTTTTTGACAAGTTTCACACATAATTTCAAATTTTAAGCTAAGCTTAGGCAGACCTCTAACAAGTTGAAGTTTATTCAATTTAGAGATTAATCTTAAGTTTTCATGACCTAACCTTTTGTGCCAAATTATTTTTTCTTCATTTACTGACATGAGGCTCCTAACATCTTATTTCCGTAAGCTAAACAAATTTATCTTATATAGGTTATTTTGCCTCTAACTTGTAAAGAGTTCGAAACCATCATTTTGACTAATGGCTTCACTTGATTTTTGATTAAATAATAATATAATAGTTATTATCACTTAATTGACTAATACTTAATAAACTCTGCATAATACCTTTAACAAACAAAACATCATTAATGGAAAGAGAGGTGTCGTACCAACTGTGTCGTGTCCAATGATTTGGCCTTTCTGCTTTCCTCCAAAAGTTATTGTGCCTCCTTTGATTAATGTTAGGTCTAGGAACATAGACTTCTCTCCCGTCATATGTCGTGAGCATCCATTATCTAGGTACCATGACTGGTGTTTCAACTTGGTTGTTGAGAACATATGCAACATAGATAATTTTGTTCTTAGGTACCCATATTTGTTTGAGTCTTGGTTTGTTAGTCTTGAAAGGTTTCTTGTCTTTCCTTGTGTTTAACATGGGACAACATATTTTTGAGTGACATTTCATGGAGCAAACAGAACATAAAAAACCAAGTTTGATAAGTTTAGACATAGTTACTGTTTCTTGGTATTCTAGACCTCTTTTACCATTTCTACTAACTCCAAAAATCATTGAAGCATGCTTGTTTCTTTCTATACTTTTAGCTAGAAAGTCTTGGAATGCTACTTCATATTTATTAGAATTACATATGACATTTTGTGAAGGTTTTAAGACATGTTTTGAAATTCTTTTCAGAGTTTTCATTCTTTCCTTTACTGGACTGCCTAGAATTTCATTGAGGGAATGGCTTCTTTTTGTTGTGCTACATCCTTTGAATTTTTCTGGAAATGAAAGCCAACTCTTTATCCTCTAAGTGCACATTATGGTCATATGAATCATTATCCTCAAATACTGTTGTTCCCTTTAGAGCCTTTTTCTGCTTAGATTTCAAAGCCAAACACTTCTGCTTCTGATTGGGCTCATCCTGTTCAAGCTCAATTTCATGTGATCTCAAGTAGCTAATTGAAGGTGAAAACATGAGAAGGGGGTTGAATTGTGTTTGCCAAAGTTGAATACTTTTTGCTGATTTGATGAAACAAAAATTATTTGGAGAAGAAGCAACCAGACTCAGCAGCAGCGGACAATAAAAGCATAAGTATTTGGACACATAGATTTATCTTGGTTCACCATTAACTTGCCTACATCCAGTCCCCTCATTCAGAAGGCTTTAATCCACTAATTCAAACACTTTGAATTACATAGCACCTAACCCTCCAAGTCAGTCTTCCCAAACAGCCTGACACCCCCAGACATTTGAGGAACAACAACACCTTGACCCTACAAGCCAAGTCTTCTCCTACCAATCTGACAACCCCAGATTGAAGAAGGAACTTAAACCACCTTGACCCTACAAGCCAAGTCTTCTCCTAACAATCTGACAACCCCAGATTGAAGAAGGAACTTTAACCACTATCGGGTTGGATACAAAGCTTTGGAACTTGAGAAGTTACTTCTAGAAAGCTGATTATAACAATGACTCTCACACTCTAAGAAAAGAACACTTAGAAAATCTTTCTCTCTCGCACAAGTGTTTCTCTCTTTGAACTCTAAGATGAATTTGGATTTTAAGCTTGAGTTTTTCTACTCTCTTCTGTTTTTTGATGATTTCTGCTTCAGCCTGGAGTATCTATTTATAGTTGAGATTTGGGCTTCTACTTGGTCCAAGATTAATTTTGAATTGTATCTTGTTCAAATTTCTTCTGAAAATTCTTTAACTTGATTATGTTCCTCTTTATATTTGAACCAGATCTTCTTCTGATTTAAATTAAATCTTCTTCAGACTTTGATTTCATCTTCTTCGAATTTCAATCAAGTCTTCTTCGAATTTGAATCAAATCTTCTACGATTCTTGGCCATGTCTTCTTTCATACTTTGATGTTTACCTCGGATGGTATCCTCTAATGATGTCCTCTGATTCATGCCTCTGAAGGTATCCTCTGATTTTTGCCTCTGATGATATCCTCTGATTTTTGCCTCTAATGAAATCCTCTGATTTCATTACTCTGATGATATCCTCCGATTTTTGCCTCTGGTGGGATCCTCTGGTGACATCCTCTGGTGATATCCTCTGGTGGCATCCTCTGGAGGTATCCTCTGGTGGCATCCTCTGGAGGTATCCTTTGGTGGCATCCTCGGGTGACATCTTCTGGTGACATCCTCTGGTGGCATCCTCTGGAGGTATCCTCTGGTGACATCCTCTAGTGGCATCTTCTAGAGGCATCCTCAGGTGACATCCTCTGGTGATATACTTCTTCGAATCCTCTGGTGGCATCTTTAGGTGACATCCTTCTTCGAATATATTCTTCTCATAAAACACTTTTGTTAACATCAAAACTTTAAGTGTAAAACAACTTGGTTCCAACACTAATCAGTTCTTTCAATTTAAGAGTATTCAGATCCTTAGCTTCTTGAATGGTTGTAATATTAGGTCTCCCTTTGCTTGGCAAACTCCTAAGAATTTCTTCACATGATTAACAGTACTATAACTCCTTTCAAGAACTTTTAATCCTGTGACTAGAGTCTGGAAAACATTGTTCAATGTCTGCTACGTCTTCCATTGAAATAGTTCATATTTTTTACTAAGACGTTGGCATTGCTTCTTGAACTTGTTTGCTTCCTTCATAAGTCAGAACCAATTGTCATAGATGTTCTTTGTTGTTTCTTTGTTAGTGTATTTGTAAAACTCCTTAAAGATGATTGCATTTTCATGAAGGTTTTGGATTTGTGATGCATCTTGTACATCTTCTTTTGTTCAAGATCCATCTCTTTCCTTGGAATATCAGTGCCATCAGTATTTGTTCGAGCAATGTAGCCATTTTCCACTAAGTCTCAAAGTTCAGGATCTTGTGTGATAAAGAAGCTTATGAGTTTGTCTTTCCAATACTCAAATATTTCTCCATCAAACAAAGGTGGTTTGTTAATGTTTCCACTAGAGGCTTCTTCACCAAATCTAGACAAGTTGAATCCTTGGATCTTTCCTCAAACATTGTAAAGTGCTTCATCTTGAGATCGGCCTATTGATGCCAGTTGAAGATGCAAACACGATAAGGGGGTTGAATTGTGTTTGTCTAAGTTGGATTCTTTTGAATTATTTATTCAAGAACTGGTTTGAGTTGATGATTTTAACTAAAATAGAGGCAGCAACAATCAGGCTCAAGTAATCAGAGGCATTAGTAAACTGAAGAGAATAGAAGTAAAGTGACACAAACAGATTTATCCTTGTTCACCATTAACTTGGTAGTTACATCCAGTCCCTTCACTTAAAAGGATTTAACTACTAATTCAAATCCTTGAATTACACAGTATCTGACCCTACAAGTCAGTTTTCTCAAAACAACCTGACACCTACAGACGTTTTGAGGCAAACAAAGACCTTGACCCTACAAGTCAAGTGTTCTCCCCACAAACTGAAAGCTACAAATTGTTGAAGGCAACAACACCTTGGCCCTACAAGTCAAGTATTCTCAACACAACCTAAAAACCAAAAATTGCTTGAGGAACACTAAAGCCACTATCGGCTTGGGTTACAAAAGTTTGGAACAAATTGTGTTTTGGTTCTACTAAGCAGATGGTTACAATTGATTTCTGTAACACCCCGAGTTTAAAACACAGCGCGAGTGTATTTTTTTTTAAACCGAAATAAATAAATAAAAGAATTTTTTCAAAATTAATTCAAAGGAATTAAAATAAAATTAAGTCATTTATTAAAATAATTTTTCGTAATCCAAAACGACTAAAAGTAATTTATTAATTATGCCATGATTATAACCACGTAAGAAAATATTTGGGAAATTGATTTTCAAAATATACCAAAATAAAGATACATCAAAAACTGTATCCTGGACCCACCAAAATATTTATCAGAGTGCGGAAAATATACAATTATCCCAAACTAAAATATTATCAGAGTTGCGGAAAGAAAATATACAATAATCCCAAAATAATTGAATACAGCCCTCAACACTAGGCCCTATACAAAAAGTCTAGTCTGATCATGCATTAAGCTACAGTAGCAAGTGATTTCCACCGCCTCCTCCACAAGTCTCATCTTCACCCCAGTTGTTCGTCCCTCTACGTTGTCCACGAATACTCCGTACGTGAAGATCAGGGGAAACTAACGACGTCTCCGTCGTTAGTGTAACCGTCGGTGGGACGGGTTTGGGTATCATCTGAGGGCAAAGCCCAATTTTCCACAATAATAGTAAAGGGTCACCGACCGAAATTAACAAATACCACATAGCATTTATGTCGATAATAACAAGCATATTCATGTCATGTTATATAACAATGATGATAAATAAGGATGCTCATTTTGAAATTATATGACATTTATACCTTTTCAAATAGCAACCAATTTAATATAAAAATCAAGTTGTAAGTACAAATATCAATTTAGCAATCACACCAATTCATCAAAAATTCAAAATTTCATAAGGTACTTAAACACATCGATTTTCACCCGTCAACATCATATCCAATCATAATTCACCGGTCAACCACCCCAATGCAATATGTGTATGCTCATGTACTCAACTTCTTGGAATTACCAAGGTGCAGTCGCTCACAGACCAGCACACGTTCAGTCTCTCACGGACCAGCACGATTTATATAAGTTAGACTTTAATGGCCAACATGACCATGGTGCAATCTCTCACAGATCAGCACCAGTGCAGTCGCTCACAGACCAGCAATCGTGCAGTCGCTCATAGACCAGCACGTTTTACGTATACCAAGGTACAGTCGCTCACAGACCAGTACCAGTGCAGTCGCTCACAGACCAACACACGTGCAGTCGCTCCCAAACCAGCACGTTTCACGTATGTTAGCCTCTCACAGGCCAGGACATACAGAAGTTAAATCCTCGCACGGATAGAATGGAACGTCTAATACACGCGGAACCACTCCGTAGCCCGAGCATAATACACCGTCTAATACACGCGGAACTACTCTGACCCTTATCTGTATTCGAATACAGAGGCCCATATTCGAATACAAGTTCAAAAATTTGAATAAAACAGAAGCTTTGCAGGCTGTATTCGAATACACTCATGCCGTATTCGAATACACCTTCGAATTCAATGAAATTTTACAAAAAACTTCAACACGTTTTCAAATTCTTTTCTTTGAAAAACCAACACAACACCAAAACAAAATCACCATTCTTTTGAAACCACAAAACTCAAAACATTTTTCATCATCAACAGATTTTCCAGAAACACCTTCACCCATTTAAATCCTTCTCCTTTAAAAATCACCATCAACACAATCAACAACAGATTTTTAACAACACAATCAGAAAAGCAGAATCATCACCACCAGAATAACCTCATTGTTTTTCTTTAACCACAAAACCCAGAACATTTTTCATCAACAACAAATTTTCCAGAAAACACATCCACCACTTTAAATCCTTTTCTTTTGAAACCACCATCAATACCAGATTGTTATCAACATAACAGAAAACAGAATCACCAACACCAGAACAACCTCACAGTTTTGCTTTAACCACCAAAACAGAAAGTCAACCACAAAACAGAACAGCCATTTTCAAACGTTTGCATTTTGATCATTCCCAAAACAACATGCAAAGAATTTTCCAGTATTCCCACGCAAACAAAACAACATTGATGTATCAGCCAAAGCAGCAAACATCACAGAATCATCAAAACATCAACAGAATGCATTTTTCGCATTTTATAACAACATGCACAACAATTTCAATTTTCAAACCAGAAACTCAAATATAATCACACATCAATCATGCATTTACAACCCTAAAATACAAACTAGAAAGTGGAAGGTGCCCCTTACCTCTGTTACGTTTCCTACGCTCGTTTATGCTAGCACGACAATGTCGGCGAAACTCCCGTTCGCGTTCGCCGCTACGAAAGTTGGTTCTATAGCTCCGTAATGAGGAGAGGAACAACTTTTGTTCTGGGCACTTACTGGTTCGGTGCTTGGATTTCCAAGTAATCTCACTTTTGAGGATGCCCCTTTTTTTTTTCTACTAATAGAAAACAAAATGGGGAGAGGAAGAAGAAGGGTACTGTTGCATGCAGTAAGAAATGAGGGAAGATTTCTGTCTTTGCTCTTCCTTCTCACTCATATATATAGGCATATGTATGTGCCACCTCATCCAACAATAATATTATAATATTGTTTGATCATCATGTACTTAACCACTCTCGTCATAATTAATAGATACATCTTAATTAACTGCCCGATAGTTAATTACTTGTAATTAAATTAATTTATCCTTCATCCAATAATTTTAATTCAATCTCCAAAATAAATATTTATATATATATATATTTACACAAAATATACATATATTAAATATTTTACAATTATTCCCCAAAATACACTTAATATTAAATCCATAATTTAATTTTAAATTTAAGGGTCTTACAATTTCTCACACTAAAACACGTAGAAAATATTTCTTTTAAGTAAGTGTTTTCTAGAATTTAAATCTTTGAACTTTAAATACTTCGGAAATTTGAGCTCTCAAAAGTATTTCTGCATTGTATGGATTTATTAGTTTATGAGTTCGTGTTTTCTTCTTCAGCCTTGAGTATCTATTTATGATATAGATTAGGGTTTCACTTTTGTCCTTGTCAAATATGGATCATATATTTCCTATAAAGAAATTCTAAATGTATCTTCTTGTGAACAAATTATGAGTGTATCTTATTGGGAATAATTTTGAGTGTTTCTTCTTAGGAATAATTTTGAGTGTAGCCTCTTGTGAATAAATCTAAGTGTATCTTTTTGTGAACAAATTATGAGTATATCTTCTTGTGAGAAAATTATGAGCATATCTTCTTCTTAACAATACTTTTGCCATATCTTTTTTTCACCTTGGTCAAAGATTTCCTTCAATTATAATTTTGAATGTATCTAATTATATATTGTGTTCAACAACTTATTCACACAAATCTTCCTCCATATTCTTGATTGATGGGAGCGAGAATAGATTCAAGCTTGTTCTTGAATATTCAAAAATTCTAATTCGGCTAAGTATTTTCTTTAGAATGAATTCTTTCAATCATAGTCGTTAACTTTTCATTAGAGCCATTGACTTTCTTATTGGAGTGAGATGCTATGTTTCTTGGATAATAAAGGTCAGAGGCAGAATTGTGTGACTTAGAATTAGTTGCTTTGGGCAAATCACATTATTGAATCATAAGAGTCATTGCAACATTAGAGACAACATTTTGAGTGTGTTGCAACTTTTGATTAGAAAAATTTGTGCTTTGAATGCATGGCTTGAACAATCTCTTCAGACTTAATGCAAGCTTGATATAAACTCTTCAAAGGCATATTGAGTTTGTGCACATTAGAGGCACACAAGGGATTCAAAGGCATGCCTCAAATCCAAACTTCAGAGCCGAACATTAGAGGAAGTCTTGATAACCTTTAGAGGCGTGTTGCTTTCATAGGCATATATTTAGAGGCATATGCTTTTGTGTTCCTCTGATCTCATCCTCTGGTCACTTCCTTTGGTGCATTCTCTGATTTTCTTCTTCTAATTGTTGCACACTTAATGAAGTCATTAGTCCAAATAAACTTTTCACATAAAATACTTTTGTTAACATCAAAATCACAAGAGGAAAACCAACATGGTTTTAACATCTCCCAAGCACTGTATTTGACCTAGTAATAACGCTAGAAGAATAGGTGGTCAAGCAAGTGGCTATCTGGCTACTCTCTTTAATGTTGGTGATTGGTTGCTCCCATATTTGTAGAAGACAACAAGGAAGTTGTTCTAGAATATCTGAGAATGTGTCAATCTGGCCAACCTATGCCCCCGATTTTGTTGCCTTTACCTCAGGTTGCACAAGTTTTTGAGAAGAAAAGGAAAAGAGTCATTCAAACTCTAAGGATTGAAAAGGATGAGGAAGAAACAACCAATGCCAATGATGACATGACAACCCCTCTTTAGAGGAAGAAACAAGAGGTACATTCAACCAACATCGATGTGCCAGTTCTTGTTGACCAAGTGTTTGACACATCATCAGATGAATCATCTTTATTTCCATTCACTCCCTTCCCATCGGACTCTTCTACCTCCCTCATCCATATAGAAATCATTCCCTCCATACAATCTATTCCATCTGGCTTCCCAGACCTTCCTTACCTCCCTTACAGCCAAAATCACCTCCACCCGGATTAAAAATACTCAAAGTCTAGATCCTAATGATGTTTTAAATTAATGAAACAAAGTCCTTTCCTTTGTTACAAATTGGATTCAAGACAACAAGGATCATGGATTGCAGTTGGCTTCCCAAAACTCTCTAGATTTTAGACAAACAGCTAAGATCATCAACTTATGGATCTTATAGCTTCAGAAACTCAAAAAGCAATCAGTCTAGAAAGCTTCTCACAGTCAGATCAGCAGGCTCCTCCAGGGGTGCTCTATCTCCTTCTAGCGGTGTTATTCTAGAACCTTCAGAGGTTTCTTCGGCCACACCATTGCAGTTTCCTCTGCTCATCCCACAGATTGAGATATGCATTCTCGATGCTCCTATTGTAGCTGCTTTAGGGTTTACTGACTCCGCTTCTGGAAGTCCCTCTAGCCACTTGTTTGATCCCTCGCAGTATGTCAAAAAGGAAGACTTTGATCGACTAGAAGCCAGGACGGATTCGTTTATGGAACAAACTGCCAAAAATCAAGACGATATTCAGAATACCTTAGTTTGGTCCTGGCTAGGCTCACGAATCCAAACCCTCAGTTGGCTTTTTTTCCTTGTATTTTTTGTTCTATTTTTCCATGTTATATTTTTTTTTCCTCTCTTTTTGTCTAATGACAAAAGGGGGAGAATGTATTTTTGAGAAATTTTAAGCAATGAATTTTGTCTTACTCTAAACTTTAGTTACTAATACACTTTAGATTACTCTATTGGAATATATGTCATCTTATAAACTAAACATGTATATACGAAGGAGGAGCTTTGCTGAAATACTTTACAATATTCTTTTATACTTTATAAATTTAAAAATTGTTCCCAAAAATATATATTTATCATCAACAAAAAGACAGGAAAAGTTATTTAAACCTTCCACTTATTGAATAGCCTCAATTTTAGCAAAGTTATTTTTCCTAATGATACATGTACCTTTAATTTGAGCTTTTTCATTATTTCCAAAGATTACATATCCTCCATATACTTTTCATTGAGATGAAACACTATCTATCTCCAGTCATATGTCTTAAGCATCCATTGCCCAAGTGTTAAGGCTTTTTCTTGACTGATAGAGAACATTTCTACATCACAAGATAGTAGTAATTTCGGTACCCATATAGATTTGGGTCCTTGATGGTTAGTGTTTCTCTTTGAAGAGGCTTTCTTCTTAAGGTAACTTGTAGATTCAAAATGTCCATGCTTCCCACAATAAGAACATATTCTTTTTACTTTCTCAACCTTTTTCTTGAAATAGCAATCTTGATGAAGGTGTCCAATTTTTTTGCAGTGAGAGCATTTCGTTTTAATCTCAATATTTTGAGGTAAAAAGACATTTTCATAAAGCTTTTGTTTTTGAGAACTTTCAAAACTAATTACAGCTTTGTCGAATATTTCACTTTGAGATCCCAAAATACTTTGAAAGGTCTCAGTGGATTTTACAAAGTTTGTAATGTTTTTTGTAAGTTTTTCAACTTTATTTTTTAAGACAATGTTTTCTTTTTGATTTTTTGGAGGTTCGACTATCCTCTCATTAAGAGGTTTTTGTTGCTCACACATTTTATAATGAGTTTGCTGCAAATCTTGAATGATTGTAACATATTCATCATTCTTAGTTTGTAGCTCTACATTTTGTTTCTTTATCTCAAAAGGTTGGTTTTTTAGAAATGTACACTTTTGAGATAAAATGTTTAAGTCATTTAAAATACTATCGAATTCAACTATTACGACTTTACATAAAGACCAAGGTTCACGAACAATTACCTCATTAGTATTTGAATTTGAATTTAGACACATGATAGCTTCTTCTTCTTCTAAGTTCAACCATTTTTCTCTTTTTGTGATGTTTTCCTTTACTTTTTGACATCACTTCTTCCTGGAGTTTTTCCTCTTACACTATTAAGTGATCAAACCTTAGAGGCAGAGCTCTGATACCAATTGAAGTGACTAAAATATCACTAGAAGGGGGGTTGAATAGGGATATTAGTGTTTTAAAAATTTCCTAAGAAATATGTTTTTAAAATGTATCCTCTACGAAAGGATGATTAGTAAAGTATATGAGCAATAAATCAAGAAACAGAATATGTAAAGTAGAAACAAGACACACATAGATTTATATTGGTTCACCCAAAATGGGTTACGTCAAGTTCTTCACAAACTTGTGAGTTTCACTAATATTCAAAGATGCCTTGTCCTCCTCTAGGACTCCTTTTCTTTGTGTATATTCTTTAGCCTCACCAGGCTTGCACAATTTTCTCCTCTTGGATTACAATTATTACAAGTTGACACTAACTTATAATATACAATGTGAGTGATTGTGATTTTCTCTATTGTTGAACTTTCTAAGAGGGTGGACTGAATGATCTAGTTTAAAAACAGTAGAAAGTTCTTAAGAGATGATGAGATTGCTCTCCTTAGTTGTGAGATATTTTTTTTTGTATGGCTACATCTAATAATTGGAATTGCAAGTAATCCTTTGAGGACCAGATCATCACTAAAATATACCACTTTGTTTGGCTTACTCTCATCAATTGACCTACCTCTATTGATGAAACATTGGAAAATGATGGATGGATTCTTGCAATGCAAGAAGAGTTAAATGAATTTAAGAGGAATGATGTTTGGGATCCAGTAGCTAGACCAAAGAAGAACATTATTGGAACCAAGTGGATTTTCAGAAATAAGCTAAATGAAAAAGGGGAAATGGTTAGAAACAAGGCAAGACTTGTCGCACAACGCTACAGTCAACAAGAGGGCATTGACTACACTAAGACATTTAATTTAGTGGCCAGGTTAGAAGCTATTTGTATCCTACTTTCTTTTGTTGCAAATAATAACAATACATTATTTTAAATGGATGTTAAAAGTGCTTTTCTAAATGGTTACATAAGTGAAGAAGCCTATGGTAAAAAACCCCCAAGTTTTGAAAGTTTTGAATTTCCAAATCATGTTTTTAAACTTCGGAAATCTTTGTATGGTCTAAAAAAGCACTTAGAGCATGATATGATAGACTTAGTAACTTCTTGCTTAAAAATAACTTTGAAAGAGAACAAGTAAAGAATACACTTTTTAGAAAATCAATAGGAGATGACATTCTTATTATTCAAATTTATGTTGATGACATTATTTTTGGATATACTAATGACACTCTTTGCCAAGAATTTTCTAAATTGATGTAGATTGAATTTCAAATTAGTATGATAGGAGAACTTAAGTTCTTCTTAGGATACAAATTTAGCAAAGTAAAAAAAAGGTATACACATTCATCAACTAAATATACAAAATAGTGTATTAGGAAGTTTAAGATGAGTGATTGCAAACTTATGGCTACATCAATGCACCTTACCTTTTCACTTGAAAAAGATGACTCAGGCCAAAAAGTTGACCAGAAAACCTATGGAGGAATGATAGGATCCTTACTTTACCTTACCGCTACCAGACCTGACATCATGTTTAGTGTATGTGTATGTGCAAGATTTCAAGCTGACCCTTGGGAATCACATTTAATTGCAATTAAGAGAATCCTTAGATACCTAAAAGACATTATCAACCTTACCTTGTTCTACAACAAATCTTTTAAGTACAAATTGAGTGGATACTGTGATTTTGATTATGCTGGAGATAAACTTGAGAGAAAGAGCACTAGTGGCAACTGCACCATTGTCATGTCAAAAACAAAGGCTGAGTACATTTCAGTAGTTGGCTACAATTCTCAAATACTTTGGATGAAGCATCAACTTGAAGACTACATAATCTTAGAATCCAACATTCTTATCTATTGTGATAACATTTTTTCCATTTGCCTAACCGAAAACCCTATACTTCATTCTATAGCTAAACACATAAAAATCAAATACCACTTCATTAGAAACATTGTTCAAAAATGGGTACTACACATTCAGTTTGTAGACACTGAACACCAATGGGCTGACATATTCACCAAACTACTACATGAAGATAGTTTAGACTTCATCAAGAAAAACCTAAACCTTACCTTCATACCTGACTTATGTTGTAACTTCAAAGTAGTTGAGCTTTACATCAGTTTTGATCTTTTCTTGTAATATATTCATAATATTAAAAAAAACCACAAAGCAAAAAATAAAAGGCAAAAAAAAAGTTAGACTTTCAAGTCTTTTTGTCTGATGACAAAAGGGGGAGAAAGTAATTTGATAAAATGGGGAGAAAATCATACTTAGACTTAGGGGGAGTCAAAGAAATATAAAGATTAGTTATAAAAAATACAAGCTTTGTCATCATCAAAAAGAGGCAGATTGTTGGAACCAAGTTGGTTTTATACTTTGAGTTTTGATGATAATAAATGTATTTTATGAGAACAATATTTTTGTCTTCAAAAAGTATGAAAGAAGATTTGTGTTTCTGAAGAAAATCTAAAATAAGATTTGATTCAGATTTATAATTCAAGAAAATCTAAAATAACATTTGATTCAGATTTATAATTGAAGAAAATCTTAAATAAGATTTGATTCAGATATATAATTGAAGAAAATCTAAAATAAGATTTTATTCAAATTTATAATTGATGAAAATCTAAAAGAAGATTTGATTTAGATTTATAATTGAATAAAATCTAAAATAAGATTTGATTCAGATTTATAAATGAATAAAATAATTGACCAAGTTGAAAAGAAGATATTGGTGAAGATTTGAAGAAGATTTTTCTACAACAAAATATGAATAATATCAATATGAAGAATTTACAAACTCAATTTCAAAAAATTACGAACAAAATCAATCGAAAGAATTTACAAACTGAATATGAACAAAATACGAACATAATCAATCTGAAGAATTTATAAAATCAATCTGAACAAAATACAAACAAAATCAATCTAGAAGAACTGGTCAGATTGGATTCTGAAATAAAGAATTGACTAAAGAACATTGTTGTGCAGAATTATTTTTGAATAAGATTATTGTTGATCAAGCTAGGAATGAAGATACTATTCAGAATTAAGCAAGGACTAAGTTGAACCCCTAGATACTCAAGGCTGAAGAATAAGATCATCGAAAATCATAAAAGAGTTGAAGAACTCTTAAGCTCAAATTTTCAAATTCATCTTAGAGTTCAAAAAGAGAAACACTTGTTCAAATTTGAAATATTTTCTAAGTGTTTTGTCTTAGAGTGTGAGAGTTATTATTATTATCAGATTTGTAAGGAAAAAAAAACTTAAATTTCGAATCTTTAGTATCAAACCCGATAGTGTTTTAGTTCCTTCTTCAATTTGGGGTTGTCAGGTTGTTAGGAGAATACTTGGCTTGTTGGGTCAAAGTGGTTAGTTCCTTAAAAGTCTAGGGTTGTGAGGCTATTTGGGAAGACTGGCATGGAGGCTTAGGTGCGTTGTAATTCAAGGTATTTGAATTAGTGGATTAAAGCCTTTTGAATGAGAGGACTGAATTTAGCCAAGTTAGTGGTGAACCAAGATAAATGTGTGTGTCAAATTATTTATGCTTTCATTGTTTGCTGCCTCTGAACCCGATTGCTTCTACTCCAAGTAAGTCAATAAAACAAAACCAATTTTTTTAATAAATTATCAAAAAGTTATCATCTTTGTCAAATACAATACAACCCCCTACTCGTGTTTGCACCTTCATTACCTTCGACATCTTCGTGGGCGTGTAAGTCATCCTTGGTGTTTTTAGGGGACTTCAATGACATTATTTTTTCATCAGAACAAAGAGGATGCAATTTTTCGCAGACTAGTGCTAATCACTTTGCTTAAGTGCTTTGTAATTATAATCTTATCTAAGAGTACACCTAATTTACATGGCCAGCTAATTATAGAGGAGTACACCTAATTTCTAAAAGACTTAATCGAGGAATCATTGACCTTAATTAAAGGCTTCAATTTCCTAAGGCAACTGTTGAAAATCATGTCCGCCAACAATCTGATCATAACCCTATTATCTTACGTTGCTTTAATATGGCTTCCAACAGGGAGGGAAAGCCCTTTCGTTTTCAAATGGCTTGGTGTGCACATGATGCTTACCTTACCCTTATGAAAAATGTATGGAAAAAGAATCTGGGTAATGTCTCAATCGCTATGAGTAATGGGAGACAAGATTCTTTGGTTTTTAATAAGAAGACTTTTGGTAATATATTTCGTAAAAAGAAAGAGTATGAGGCTAGATTGCAAGGTATTTCACGTTCTTTGGAGCATGTTGATTTTGCTTCTATAACCATTCTTCAACGTGATATCCTACATAAGTATGAGAAAGTCTTATTCTAATAGAAGACTCTTTGGTTTCAAAAATCTAGAAAAAAAAAAGGGTTTTCTTAGGGAGTCGCAATACCTCCTTTTTCCATGCTCGGATTATTATTCATAGGAAGAGAAATAAAATTCATGGCCTTAATCTCCCTTCTAGTGAGTGGTGTACAAGTAATGATGCCCTTAAGGAGGAGGCTTTGAGTCTTTAAATCTCGCTTTTGCTCTAAAGATCAATTTACTTTATCAACGATAATGGAGAACCCTACTCCGTTAGGGGCGGGTTCCAAAGTCCACTTATCCAAGGGGTCACTAAAGTAGAGGTTCATCAAGCTTTAATGGGAATGAAATCATACAAAGCTCTAGGACTAGATGGTTTTCAAGCTATATTTTTAAAGATGTTTTGGGAGAATATTGGTGATGATTACGTCTTTTTATGAAGATTGTTGAATCATTAAGGTTTCTTATTCCTAAAGTACACAATCCACGTACCTATAAAGAATTTTGACCGATTAGACTGTGCAACGTAACATGTAAACTTGTCTCCAAAGTTTTTGTTAATAGGTTGAGATTTGTGTTAAACAATATTGAAGGTGCAAACACGAGAAGGGGGGTTGAATTGTGTTTGACTAACTTGAATACTTTTTCTGTTTTTGCAGTTTTAAAACAAAACTTGATGTATGAATCAAACAGAGTTAGCAACGGATATAAAGTAAAAATAAAAACACAAAATTTTATACTAGTTCACCGTTAACGAGGCTACGTCCAGTCCCTTCACCTTGAATTACAATAGTTCCACTGACCCTCCAAGTCAGTCTTCTCAAACAGTCTAACAATCCTAGACTCTTGAGGAATACAGCACCTTGACTTCCTAAGTCAAGTTTTCTGCTACCGATCTGACAACCCCAGATTGTAGAAGGAATTACAACGCCTTGAATCTAATTTCCAAGTAATCTGCTACCCCTTCTGACTCCCTCAGATTGTAGACTCTACTTCAACAACTTAGATCTAACACAAGGGAAAGAAAATAACACGAGTGCTTGCTTCTGGAAAGCTGGAACTCACAATTAACCTCACTGAAAACTTGAGTGTTTGCTTTGGAAGTGTATGACTCTTTTGTGATTTTCGATGCTAAGTATTCTGCCTTGAGCCTCCTTTTATAGATGCAAATTAGGGTATCTTCCAAGCTTTATTTCGAGCTGTATATTGCTGGATTCTCTTGCAAAAATATCTTGACCAATCAGGCTTCACTTAAATAAAAAACATATCTTTTTAAGCTTCAGATTTGCTTTCAAAAATAACTGGTCAATCATGTCTTTAGTTTCTTCCCGCCAACAGCTTCTGAATTCCACAAGACTTCACTTTATTTTTGAATCAAATCCTTTTAATACTTTAATCAAATTTAATTTAAATCTCCACCGTTAATCCTCATGATTAAATCTGGACCGTTTGATCTTCTACTCTCATCCACATCTGGACCATACTAAGTAATCTGCTGTGATCCTCTAATTTCGGCCAACCCTTGACCACATTTTTTTATCTTCTGATCTTCTGATCTCAGCCAACCTGGTCTAGCAAACTGATCTATTGTGATCCTCTGATCTCGGCCAATGTTGGACCATACATTTTGACCTTCTAAATTTCGGCCAACATTGGGCCATGGTTTGATCTTCTGATCTCGGCCAACACTGGGCCATATACTTAAATCTGAACCATTTATCTTGATATCTTCCCTCTGATCTGGATCAATTCAGAACTGGATCTGGATTGAACTGAAATTAAGTCTGGACAAATAATATTTCAGTCTGAACATTTTACCTTCTGTTTTGGATCAGTTCTGGATCAAATCTGGAGATCATTTCTTCTGGTCTGGACTTAGTTTCATACCCTAAACCATACTATCTTCCGGTCTGGGTCAAATCTGGATTGATTCTCTTGTTCTGGACCCATTAACTTATCCTCTGATTAAGTCTGGATCAAGTCTGGGATGTTTATCATTTCACTACCAGGCCATCTTCTGGTCAGAATAACTTCTGGACTAAGTCTGAATTATGATTCCTTCTGGTATGGATCAAGTCTCCCCCTGGCAGGCTTCCTTTTGGTCTGGTCCAGGTTTCCTTCTGGGCCAGCAAAGATATCCTCTGGTAATTCCAGAATGCATCCTCTGGTACCTTATGGATGCATTTTCTGGTGTCTTCATCTTCTGCCTCTGGAAACTTCATTTTCTGGTGGCATTTAATGTAATAATTCAAGGTTCAAAATAAGATTACATGGAGTGCTTTTGTAAACATCAAAATCCTAAGTACTTAGAACCAACTTGGTTCATACAATCTCCCCCTTTTTGATGATGACAAAACCTTAACTTATTTTGCTAGCTTATGACTCGAAGACTTGAATTACTCCTCCTCAAACCAATCTCTCCCCCTAAGTCTGATATTGACTTTTTCTTCTCCTTTTCAACTCCTTCCCTTATCACTCTTTCTTTTCTTCTCTTCTCCTCTCCTTTTCAACTCCTTCTTTATTTGCTCATTCTTTTCTCTCTTCACATTGCCTTTCCTTTTCAACTCCTTCTCTTTTCACTATTTCTTTTTCTCTCTCCCTGTTTCTTCTCCTTTTCAACTTCTTCTCTTTTTCACTCTTTTTTTTTCTCTCTTTATTTTTCTCTCTCCCTGTTTCTTCTCCTTTTCAACTTCTTCTCTATTCATCTCTTTCTTTTTCGCTCCTCCTTTCTTTTTATCTCTCCTTTTCTACTTATTTCTCCTTTTTCTCTCTCTCTCTCCCCCTTTTTTTCATCAGCTAAAAAGAGGTCCTACTATTTTTGTAATTTTTTGTTTTTCTCTTTACAAATTACAGAAAGTAAAACCAGAAAATTAAAAAGTATAAAATAAAATTACAATAAAATTAAAAAAAAAACTCCTAAGATGACTACTTGAGCTAGTCAGATATCGAGGTAATACTGAGATGCTTCTTGATGAACTTGAACCTATCTTCAGGTAGTGCTTTGGTGAAGATGTCACCCAATTGATGATCAGTGTCCACAAACTGGATTCTTAAAGTCCCTTTTTGAACATGGTCCCTAATGAAATGATGTTTTATTTCAATGTGTTTGGCTCTATAGTGTAAGATACGGTTCTTGGTTAGGTTTATGGCTGAAGTGTTATCACAGAACAAAGGGATATTGGTTTCAAAGATGTTGTAATCTTCAAGTTGATGTTTCATCCAGAGTAACTGTGAACTGCATCCTGCTGCTGATATATACTCAGCTTCAGTTAGTGACATGGCAATAGTGCTTTGTCTTTTGCTTGACCAAGAGATCAAATTATCACCTAAGAAAGTGCAGTTGCCACTTGTACTTTTCATTTCCAGCTTGTCTCCAGCATAGTCGGAATCACAAAAACCTTTTAGTTTGTAGGTGGGGATTTTCTTGTATAACAAGGTAAGGTTGGTGGTTCCTTTAAGGTATCTCAGAATTCGTTTGACAACAGTTAAATGGGATTCCCTAGGGTCAGCTAGAAAACGGGCACAGACACAAACACTAAACAAAATATCAGGTCTAGAAGCAGTTAAATAAAGAAGGGATCCAATCAGACCTCTGTATGTTTTCTGATCTACCTTTTGGCTGGTTTCATCTTTCTCAAGAGAGCAGGTTGGGTGCATGGGGGTGGCCATAGGCTTACAGTCACTCATGTTGAACTTTTTGAGAAGTTCTTTAGTATATTTAGATTGGTGAATGAGTATACCTGATTTACTTTGGTGAATCTGAATTCCCAGAAAGAACTTAAGTTCCCCCATCATGCTCATTTGAAACTCTTTCTGCATTAGGTCAGAAAACTCTTTGCACAAAGTGCCATTAGTGGATCCAAATATGATATCATCAACATAAACTTGAATAATCAATATATCATTTTTAATGGATTTCCTAAATAAAGTATTATCAATCTGGCCTCTATCAATATCATTATTACGCAAAAAGTTATTAAGTCTGTCATACCATGCCCTTAGTGCTTGTCATACCTAAGATGACTACTTGAGCTAGTCAGATATCGAGGTAATACTGAGATGCTTCTTGATGAACTCGAACCTATCTTCAGGTAGTGTTTTGGTGAAGATGTCACCCAATTGATGATCAGTGTCCACAAACTGGATGCTTAAAGTCCCTTTTTGAACATGGTCCCTAATGAAATGATGTTTTATTTCAATGTGTTTGGCTCTAGAGTGTAAGATAGGGTTCTTGGTTAGGTTTATGGCTGAAGTGTTATCACAGAACAAAGGGATATTGGTTTCAAAGATGTTGTAATCTTCAAGTTGATGTTTCATCCAGAGTAACTGTGAACTGCATCCTGTTGCTGATATATACTCAGCTTCAGTTGTTGACATGGCAATAGTGCTTTGTCTTTTGCTTGACCAAGAGATCAAATTATCACCTAAGAAAGTGCAGTTGCCACTTGTACTTTTCATTTCCAGCTTGTCTCCAGCATAGTCGGAATCACAAAAACCTTTTAGTTTGTAGGTGGGGGTTTTCTTGTATAACAAGGTAAGGTTGGTGGTTCCTTTAAGGTATCTCAGAATTCGTTTGACAACAGTTAAATGGGATTCCCTAGGGTCAGCTAGAAAACGGGCACAGACACAAACACTAAACAAAATATCAGGTCTAGAGCAGTTAAATAAAGAAGGGATCCAATCATACCTCTGTATGTTTTCTGATCTACCTTTTGGCTGGTTTCATCTTTCTCAAGAGAGCAGGTTGGGTGCATGGGGGTGGCCATAGGCTTACAGTCACTCATGTTGAACTTTTTGAGAAGTTCTTTAGTATATTTAGATTGGTGAATGAGTATACCTGATTTACTTTGGTGAATCTGAATTCCCAGAAAGAACTTAAGTTCCCCCATCATGCTCATTTGAAACTCTTTCTGCATTAGGTCAGAAAACTCTTTGCACAAAGTGCCATTAGTGGATCCAAATATGATATCATCAACATAAACTTGAATAATCAAAATATCATTTTTAATGGATTTCCTAAATAAAGTATTATCAATCTGGCCTCTATCAATATCATTATTACGCAAAAAGTTACTAAGTCTGTCATACCATGCCCTTGGTGCTTGTTTTAAACCATATAAAGATTTCTTAAGTTTAAAAACATGGTCTAGAAAATCAGAATTTTCAAATCCAGGGGGCTGTTTGAAATAGACTTCCTCACTTATATAGCCATTTAAGAATGCACTTTTAACATCCATTTGATACATCATTATATAATGATTAGCAGCAAATGATAAAAGAATTCTAATTGCTTCTAACCTGGCCACTAGAGCAAATGTCTCAATGTAATCTATACCTTCCTGTTGACTGTATCCTTAAGCTACTAATCTGGCTTTGTTCCTTACCACTTCACCTTTTTCATTGAGTTTATTCCTGAAAACCCACTTGGTTCCAATAATGTTTTTGTTTGGTCTGGATACCAGATCCCAAACATCATTCCTTTGGAATTCATTCAGCTCTTCTTGCATTGCAAGTATCAAACCTTCCTCTGCCAAAGCCTCATCAACATCGCTTGGTTCAATTGTTGAGAGTAAACCAAATAGACTGGTTTCTCTACTTGATGATCTGGTCTTTAAAGGTTCTGCTGCACTGCCAATAATGAGAGATTCTGGATGTGAAGACTTGTACTTCCATCCATTCTTTCCCTCTGACTTTTCTTCAGAGTCAGCATGTTCTTCTTCATCTTGATCTTTCTCAGATTCTGCTGCTGGTTCAGCTTCAGGTTCCTGTGCCTCTGGTTCACCTGCAATTTCCTCATCTTGCTTTGACTTTTCAGAGTCAAGCTGTTTATCATCAAACTTAATGTGGATTGATTCTTCCACAATGTTATTTTCTTTGTTAAACACTCTATAAACTTTTGATCTCTCAGAGTAGCCAATAAAGATACACTTTTGAGATTTAGAATCAAACTTAGCTAGGTTATCTTTAGTGTTCAACATAAAACAGATGCAACCAAATTGCTTAAAGTAGGAAATATTGGGTTTCTTACCTTTCCACAGTTCATAAGGAGTTTTATTTAAGATGGACCTGTTGTAGACTCTATTCTGAATGTAGCAGGCTGTGTTGACAGCTTCTGCCCAAAGGTAGGTGGCTACCTTCATATCATTCAGCATGGTTCTGGCCTTCTCCTGCAATGATCTATTTTTCCTTTCTACCACTCCATGCTGTGAGGTGTTTTGGGGGATGAGAAGTTGTGATAGATGCCATTCTCATCACAGAATTCTTCAAAATACTTGTTCTCGAATTCACCTCTATGATCACTTCTGATGGTTATGATCTTAATACCCTGTTCATTCATAACTTGCTTACAGAAAGAAATAAATACTTTGTGAGATTCATCTTTGTTCTTTAAAAAATTTACCTAAGTCCACCTTCAGTAATCATCAACAATCACAAAACCATATTTCTTACCACCTAGAGAAGCTGTTTGAACAGGACCAAACATATCCAAGTGAAGCAGTTCAAGTGGTTGAGAGGTAGAAACACATTTTTTTTATTTTAAAAGAGCTTTTAGTTTGTTTACCTTTTTGACATGGATATAAGTCTAGGGTTTGCATGCCCTAGCCTCTTGTGCCAAATCAGATTCTGCTCACTTACAAATAATAGGCATTTAACCTGTTGCTTAGTAAGACTAAACAGATCAATTTTATAAACATTGTCCTTCCTAGTGCCAGTAAATAAAACAGACCCATCAAGTTGACTAATGGCTTTGCAAGTTTTTTGATTAAATATAACATCATAATTGCAATCACTTAATTGACTTATGCTCAAAAGATTATGTTTTAGCCCTTTAACTAACAGAACATTTTTAATAGAAAGGGAAGAAGAAGTGTTACCAACAGTTCTTGTACCAATAATTTGACCTTTCTGGTTTCCTCCAAAGGAAACTTTGCCTCCATTCTTTATAGTCAGATTCAGAAACATGGATTTCTCTCATGACATGTGTTTGGAGCATCCACTGTCAAGATACCAAGCTTTGTGTTGGTGATCAGATCTTGCTTCAGAGTCAGAGTCATCTTCTGTTCGAGCCATCAGAGCCAGTTCTGCTTCTGGCATGTTTGAGCAGTTTCCTTGATTCTGCTTTGGTCGATAAACCATGTTCCTCTGATGATTCTAGAACATGTTTTGGTTCTGGTAATTTTGGTGAATCATGTGATTCTGGTAAGCTTGATGAATCTGGTGATTCTGGTGATTTAGGTGAATTAGGTGGTTCTGATGAATCTGGTGATTCTAGTAATTCTCGTTCTGGTTCTGGTTCTGGTTCTGGTTCTAGTACTGATTTTGATTCTGGTTCCAGAGTTGATTCTGGTTCCAGTTCATGTGCTTCTGATACTGATTCCAGTTCTGGTTCCAGTTTCTGTGCTTCTGAAACTGGTTCTAGTTCTGATTCTGGTTTTGGTTGAGTTGACCACACCTTCTTCCATCAAACTCAAATTGCCTTTGTCTTATTGTAGCAGGAACATAAACCTTCTTCTGCTTGTGCATTGCCAAAATCCATTGTCCAGGCACCATTGTTGGTGTCTCCTTCTGGTTGCTCAGAATATCTGCAACATAGACAATTTGATCTTTTGGTACCCAGAACTGATTGGGTCCAAGTTTGTTAGTTTTAACAGTTCTCTGATCTAGTTCAGATTTTACCATTGGACAAGATAGTTCAGAGTGACCTTTCATAGCACAAACAATGCATAAAACATCAGAATGAACAGCTTTACTTTCAAAAAAAGTTTCTGTAAAACCAAGACCTCTTTTTGCAATGTTACTGTTTCTATAAATCATTGATGCATATTTACTTCTTTCCATTCCATTCGAAATAAAGTTTTGAAAAAATTGCTCATGCATATCAAATTCACAAACAGTTCTGGAAGTAGAACAAACATTACTTTTGAAAGTTTGGTTTTCAGATTTAAGTCTTGCAACTTCAGTTTTAAAATCCTTGTTTTCAGTTGCATACTCAGAATTTTGAATCTTTAAAACTTGAACTTCTTTGGTCAGATTTTTCTTATCTTCCCTAAGATTTTTCAGTTTTAAAGCCATTTTATTGTTTGCATTTAAAAAATCTTTTAAAGCATCGATTAACTCAGATTTAGAGAGATAAGAAAATACCTCATCGTCTTCATCTCCTGAATCTGTTCTAGAGCCTGAGTTGTATTCAGAACTTGAGTTTGTATGAGCCATTAGAGCCAGCGTTGCTCCCTCTGATGTGTTTCCAGACTTGCTTGAATGACTGCTTCGATCATTCTTCCTTCTGCCTGCTTCCCTTCCTGAATTCTTGCCTTTATGAAGTCCAGAGGCAGACCTGATGTGTGCCATCTTTGCTGTTTCTGCCTCTTCTTCATCAGACGATCCTTCCTCTGATTCTGATGCATCCCAGGCTGCCATCAGACCCTTCTTTCTGAATCTGGAATTATTCTTGTGCTGTTTTCCTTTTTCCAAATTTGGACATTCTAACTTGATATGTTCAGGTTCATTGCATCCATAACAGATGATGCTCTTCTTGTTAGATTCTTCCTTTCCTTTGCTATTATGTTTCTTCCTTGAACCTTTTCTCTTTCTGTTTTCCCAGATCTTAACCAACTGTTTGGTTAAGTAAGCCATATCATCACAGTCGATGTCGCTATCCTCTGATTCTGATGCTGCCCTTGCAGCTTTCTTCTATTTCGACTTCAAGGCCAGATTTTTCTTCTTCTTTGGTTCATCTGCTTCTAGTTCTATTTCATGAGACCTGAGTGAACTGATCAGATCTTCAAGTTTTAAGTTATTCAGATCTTTGGCTTGCTAAACTGCAGTAACCATTGGTCTCCACTTGGTTGGTAAGCTTCTTAGAATCTTTTTGATATGATCTGCTGTTGTGTAGCTTTTCTTCAAGACCTTCATTCTAGATATCAGAGTTTGGAATCTGCAGAACATTCCATCAATGTTTTCATCATCTTCCATCTTGAACATCTCATACTTTTTGACCAGTATGTTAGCCCTTACTTCTTGAACCTGTTGGCTTCCTTCATAGGTCATAACTAGGCTGTCGAATATGTTCTTTGCGGTTTCTTTATCTGTGCATCTGTCAAATTCCTTGAATGTGATGGCACTGATCATGATGTTTTTGGACTTGTGATGCAGCTTGTATAATTTGCTATGATCTGGTTTCATATCTTCCATGTCCAGTTCTTTAGTTGGATCTCCTTGAATAGTAGGTGCAGTATATCCTTTGACTACCAGCTTCCATAATTCAGGATCTTGAGATATGAAGAAACTTCTCATTCTGTCCTTCCAATACTCAAACCTTTCTCCATCAAACAGTGGTGGTCTGTTGATGTTGCCTCCCAATTCTTCTGACATGTTGAACACTTGGACCTTTCCTCAAACACTGTTAAGTGCTCAGCCTTGAGACCGAGCTCTGATACCAATTGAAGGTGCAAACACGAGAAGGGGGTTTGAAAATTAAAGATCTACATTTTTGATGAAGACAAAAAGATCCTTGATCAAAAAGAAAAAGGATTTTTAAGCAACTTATCTTTCAAATTTATATTTAGGTAAAAGCATTTGATATTAAATCAAAATACAATTTAAGTACAATATTATGAGAACCTTCTGATAGCATATGCATTAAAATGTTTTATAAAAATATTTAATAACATAAACATTGTTTGAAAATAAACTTTTTACAAAATTGAAAATCTGTATTCGAATACGAAGTGCCGTAGACGAATACAGACTATAAAATCAGAAGCTCAAACTGAAGATCTGTATTCGAATACGAAGTGTCGTAGTCGAATACAGATTGCAAGTCAGTAGCTAATTTTAAACATTTGTATTCGACTACAGCTTTGTGTATTCGAATACAACTCAAGTCAGTGGCAAAAATCTTGTACTTGTAGTCGACTACAAGACATTGTATTCGACTACAACATTCAAATTTCAAATACAAACAGAACGTTATAGAAATGTATTCGAATACACTGAGACTGTATTCGAATACAACTTCAAAACAATGCAACTTTTAAGTTTTGAAACATTGCACAAGTTCATCAAAACGTTTGGGAATCATTGCCATTGATCTGAAGTGTTACCTTGGAATATAAATACTTCAAAACTTCAGTTTTAAACTAATCAATCCTACCACGAACTTTGAACAACTTTCTGAAATATTTTGTGATCTTTTCAAAGTTATATTTTCATACTTCAAGTACATGCTCTACATTTTCATATCATTGAGAAAGGTTCTCTATTGTACTTGAAAGTATTTTGGATTGGTATCCTTGCACAAATTATTATATCCTGTTGTTCTTAATTAAGAACATTGTTGTAAAAATCATTAAAGTTATTGTTTGAAGAAAGTGGTGTATTTTCTTCAAGTGTTGTAAACTAAGATAGTGGTGTGCTATCTTAGACAGAGTGTTAGGCATTTGTAATTGAAGTCTTAGGGTTAGACTTGTACTTATTCTAACAAATATTGGAAAATCTCTTGTGGGGTGCAAGAGGACTGGATGTACCCTTGGTTGTAAGGGGAACCATGATAAATTTCTGTGTGTTTTTACCTTCTGTCATTTATAGCTTTCATTCACTAACACAGCAAGATTAAACAAAATTAAAACAGTCACTTAAACAATCTCCAAAACTCTAAAAACAGAAAAATTGTCTATCACCTAATTCACCCCCCTCTTAGGTGCAACTCTGTTCTTACAATTGGTATCAGAGCAGGTTTTTGGTAATTTGCTCCTAGATTCATGGCTTCCGCACAACCTGTTTTATAGATGGTGGTAGCAGTAACAAACCACCCTGCTTTGTCGGTGAACATTATGATTTCTGGAAAATACGTATGCAAGCATACCTTGAGGCTCAAGGAGATGACATATGGGAGGCAGTAGAAAACGGTCCATATGTTCCAACAACAGTTATCAACAATAAAGATGAAATAAAAATAAAAGCCTCATGGACAAATGATGAAAAGAGAAAAGTATTGTTTGATAAGAAAGCAAAAAATATGTTATAATCAGCATTGGGTATGGATGAATTCTTTCGCATATCCCACTGCAAAACAGCGAAAGAGATATGGGATACTTTGGAAGTAACCCATGAAGGAACAATTGAGGTAAAACGTTCAAAACTGAACACTTTATCTCAAGAATATGAAATGTTTAGAATGCAACCAGGTGAAGCAATCCTGGACATGCAGAAACGTTTTTCCCACTTAACAAATTACTTAACAGCACTTGACAAGAACTTTACTAATGATGAATTGAACCTAAAGGTTCTAAGATCATTAACTAGAGCATGGTAGCCAAAAGTGACAGCAATTTCTGAAAAGAAAAGTTTGTCAAAAATGTCACTCTCAGCACTCTTTGGAAAGTTACAAGAACACGAAATAGAATTAGAAAGACTGGAAAAGAATGAGAATTTAGAGAAGAAAACAAAGAATATAGCTTTAAGAATAGAATCAAAAGAATTAATAAATGAAGAAGATTCAGATGAAGAGAAAAACATCACCCTCCTTGTCAAAAAATTCGGAAAATTTCTTCAAAACGATAAAGCGTTTACAAGAAAGAAAAACTTCAAGAAGAAAGATGCTTCTACTGCAAATCAGAATTTTACTTGCTTTGAGTGTGGGAAACTAGGACATATGAAAGCTGAATGTCCTAACATCATCAAGAAGAGTTCTACTAAAAGAAAATAATTCAAAAAGGCGTACATAGCATGGGAAGATAATGAACGAAGTTCTTCATCAACTTCAGAAAGTGACGAATGCGCTAATGTTGCCTTGATGGCATCTCATCATTCTAATAATGAAGAAGAGGTTAGTAGTAATACTATTTGTTATGATAGTAATGATTCTTGTGTTGAAAATAATGATGCACAACAAGCCATTAAAGAACTACTTAATGAATGTAAAAATCTGTACAAAGTAGTGCAAATCAAAAGAAACAGATTTTATCTCTAAATAAAAAGATTGACACTATGGAACAAAATTCTGAAAAACAAAAACAGATTTCTACATGCATTAAATGTGATTCACTTTCTTTTAAAATTGTCCAAATGAATAAAGTTATAGAAAGGTACGAAAAGGGACAATTTAGATTAGAGAATATACTTAGCATGCAAAGATATTCAAATGACAAAAGAGGACTTGGTTACTCAAAATTTGATAAACCAAGTATTGGTAAAACTATCTTTGTAAAAGAAAGTAACCAATCTAAAGATGAGAAAGAAATGGCTGTTCAAAAGAATCATCTTTGTTTTAAGAAAAGTATTATTCAAAAGAAACCGTACTTTCCTAAAAATAGTCCAAAGTGTTTCTATTGTAGTCTTAATGGTCACACACCTAATGTTTGTCATGTTAGGAACATTGGTGTTCCACAAGGACATTATGTGTGGGTAAAGAAAGGAACTAACCTTAAAGGACCCAAGGCACTTTGGGTACCTAACAAAATATAAATTCTGTTTTGTAGGAAGACACACAAAGTACATCAAATATGTGGTATTTGGATAGTGGATGTTCAAGGCATATGACCGGTGACAAAAAATTTTCAGCACTAACTCTTGAGTCAAAAGGTCATGTGGTCTATGGAGATAATAACAAAGGAAAGATCTTGGGCATTGGAAAAGTTGGCATGGCTCCATCTCCTTCAATTGAAGATGTACTCTATGTTGAAGGGTTAAAACACAATCTCATAAGCATAAGCCAACTTTGTGACAAAGGTTACAAAATCACTTTCAACAAAAATGATTGCATTATCCAAAATGAGGTAACAAATGAAACTCAGTTTATTGGTAAATGTTTCAAAAATATTTTTACAATTAATCTTGATGATTTATCCTTAAAAATGAAATATCTTATGGTAAGTGACAACAATGATGCTTGGCTATGGCATAAAAGATTTGCACATATCCATATGGATCACTTAAACAAGTTAGTCAAGCATGAACTTGTTGTAGGCTTACCAAAAATGAAATTTACTAAGGATAAATTATGTGACGCTTGTTAAAAAGGTAAACAAACTAAAGTTTCCTTTAAACCCAAAAATATTATATCAACTTCAATACCACTTCAATTAATACATATGGATTTGTTTGGACCATCAAGAACTAAAAGCCTTGGTGGAAATTCATATGGACTAGTAATAGTTGATCATTTTTCAAGGTTCACATGGACCTTATTTTTGGCAAATAAAAATGATGCTTTTAAAGCTTTTCAGAAATATGCCAAACTAGTCCAAAATGAACAAGCAACCAAAATTGTATCAATTAGAAGTGATCATGGAGGAGAATTTCAAAATGCATCTTTTGTAGAATTCTGTGAAGAAAATGGAATATTCCATAATTTTTCTGCACCAAGAACACCTCAACAAAATGGAGTTGTTGAGAGAAAGAATAGATCATTGGTGGAACTTGCAAGAACAATGCTAAGTGATTCAAGTCTACCAAAATACTTCTGGGCAAATGTTGTAAGTACAGCCTGTTAGGTATCCAACCGAGTCATAATCTGACCAATGCTGAAGAAAACTCCATATGAACTCTATAAAGGAAGAAAGCCGAACATCTCTCACTTTCACATATTTGGATGCAAATGCTTTGTGTTAAATAATGGTAAGGACAATCTCGGCAAATTCGATGAGAAAGCCGATGAAGGTATTTTTATTGGGTATTCCTTATCTAGTAAAGCTTTTATAATTTTTAATAAAAAAACTTTGATAGTTGAAGAATCTATACATGTATCTTTTGATGAAACTAACCCCTCGAAAGAGGATAGAATTATTTATGATAATGATGATGAGACAAGTACAGAAAATCAAGTTGATCAAACAACTCAAACACACGAAATCAACATAGAACAACTAGATCAACACACTGATCTTCCTCAAGAATGGAAAACCCATCGTGATCACCCAATTGACAACATAATAGGTGATATCAACAAAGGAGTCACTACAAGGCTGAATCTCAAAGATGCTTGTTTAAACATGGCATTTGTTTCTCAAATAGAACCCTCCAAAATCGGTGAAGCCCTCAAAGATGATCAATGGATACTTGCCATGAATGAAGAATTAAATCAGTTTGAAAGAAACAAAGTTTGGGAACTTGTTCCAAATCCAGGAAATAAACACATCATTGGTACCAAATGGGTGTTTAAGAACAAATTAGATGAAAATGGAATAGTTATCCGAAACAAGGCAAGATTCGTCGCACAAGGATACAATCAAGAAGAAGGGATTGATTTTGATGAAACATTTGCTCCATTAGCAAGATTAGAAGCAATCCGATTACTACTTGTTTATGCTTGCTCCATGGGTTTTGCACTATTTCAAATGGATGTCAAGAGTGCGTTCCTAAATGGCTATATTAATGAGGAAGTCTACGTCAAACAGCCACCTAGGTTTGAAGACTTCAAAAATCCTTCACACGTCTTCAAATTAAAGAAGGCATTTTATGGTTTGAAACAAGCTCCAAGAGCATGGTATGATAGATTGAGTAAATTCTTATGTGAACATGGATTTGAAAAAGGTAAAGTTGATAAAACCTTATTCATTAAAAGAACAAAGGATCACACTTTACTTGTTCAAGTCTATGTAGATGATATCATATTCAGATCAACCACCACTGAAATATGTGAAGAATTCTCATTAATGATGCAAGGAGAATTTGAAATGTCCATGATGGGAAAATTAAATTATTTCCTAGGACTTCAAATCAAGCAACTTCAGAATGGCATCTTTATTCATCAGTCAAAATACTGTAAAGAATTACTAAAGAGATTTGAGATGGACAACAGCAAAGAAAGTGCAACTCCCATGGGATCTGGAATGTAAGTTGATAGAGATGAAAATGGTAAATCAATTGATATATCCAGGTATAGAGGTATGATTGGGTCTCTCCTATATCTAACGGTCAGTAGGCCAGATATTATGTTTAGTGTCTGTTTATGTGCAAGGTTTCAGGCAAATCCAAAGGAATCACATCTGATAGCAGTAAAGAGGATAATGAAATATCTAAAAGGAACAACCAATGCTGGCCTATGGTATCCAAAAGGTAGCATATGCAATCTCATTGGTTATTTTGACTCTGACTATGCAGGATGTAAGACGGACCGAAAAAGCACAAGTGGCACCTATCACATTCTGGGAAATGCACTAGTATCATGGTCTTGTAAGAAACAAGCATATGTGGCATTAAGTACTGTAGAGGCAGAATACATAGCAGTAGGCAGTTGTTGTGCGCAAATCATCTGGCTTAAGCAACAAATCTGTGACTATGGACTTGATATGGGGTGTATTCCTCTGAAATGTGACAATGCTAGTGCCATCAACATCACTAAGAACCCAGTCATGCACTCTCGAACCAAACATATCGACATACGTCATCATTTTTTGAGGGATCATGTGCTCAAAAGGAATGTAGAAGTTACCTTCGTGGACACTCATAATCAACTGGCAGATATATTTACAAAGCCACTGCCCAGAGAATCATTTTACAAGATACGAAAGGAACTAGGCATTCTAAATGAGAATGATCTCTAAAAAGGTTTGAAAGATCTGTAAGTCATATGACTGTTAATTCTATTTTTTTTTCATCTTCTTTTACTTGATATATGATTCTATGACATCTTTGTATGTTTTTCTACATGTTTAAAATATTTTTTGGTCCGTTTATTGTTAAAAATTTCACTTTGAAATGAAATCTTTACTGTCGTATTCGAATACAGACAGGTTTGTAGTCGAATACACGTTCCCAGAAAAATCTATATTCGAATACACCAAGTCTGTAGTCGAATACAGTTTCAAATTTTTTTATATAAAAGGGATTGTTAACAGTTTTAGGTTACGAATATGGTAGCCGATTACAATCAAAGGCTCTGATTTCTTCTCTTCAAAATCTTCATCCAAACCTATCCCTAAATCTTCATACAGTCATATCTAAACCTTCCCCTCATCATCCATTGCATCTGAGATTACTGTGAAATCAAAATCAAAACCCTAAATTCCCCAAACACCGTAAACTTCATCTTCTCAAAAAATGGATGCACGCAAAAGAGGACCAAAACCAAGGTTGCTTCTGTGGGTCCTTCAAAGAAACGAAAAAACGACAACATGGCTTACCTATCCCGATTACTTCATTCCCCAGAAGAACTGGACAGATACAGAACACACTTCTCTAACAAAAAACTGGTAACCCCCAAAATTGGTATGCTTGACTCCTTTTGTAAGTTTAAATTTCCTG
Source organism: Cicer cuneatum (assembly GCA_037974295.1). Lineage (NCBI taxonomy): Eukaryota > Viridiplantae > Streptophyta > Magnoliopsida > Fabales > Fabaceae > Cicer > Cicer cuneatum. The sequence goes on from JBBPBO010000001.1 coordinate 43,631,457, forward strand.
AGTTGCTGAAGGATCAAAAATTGGAAGAATTTATTGGATACAACGGTCCCATTTATCCTGACCTAGTTAGGGTTTTCTTCTGTAACCTAGAAAAGGATGGGAATAGATTAATGTCTAAAGTTAAAGGAAAGGTTATCAATTTAGACACTAAACTTATTGGGGAAATTCTACACATACCTAATGAAGGTCAGAAGATGTGTCCAGGACATCTATGTGAATGGGTAAACACTACTAAATATGATGCTTATATGTCGTTGTGCCGTTTTGACAAAGACACTATGGAAAGAAAACGCACACAGTCTGGTTCGGAGTATGCTAGACAAAGATTTGGTGTTGGTAATATGACTGTTGACAACAGATTACGATTACTACATTATTTCTTAACTTATATATTGATACCAAAAGCAGGGAACTACTCACAGATCTCTGAATTTGAACTTCATGTTATGATTTTTATGATAGAAGGTGCTGATTTAAATTGGGCATACTTTATTCATTCAGTCCTATATGCTTCAAAATATTCTATAGCTTTACCCTATGCAAGAGAAGTCACAAGAATTTTGGATCATTTTAAGGTTGATTTCTCAGGTGAGGTGCTGTACCAGACCACCAAAGATAATCTGCTGGACTTAAGTGTTTTGCCCAGTATGAAAATAGCTTGGAGTGAATCACTTCAAATTTATGTCCATAAGGGTGATCTTGGACAAAGTTCATCAACTGCCCAAGATGAAAATACAGAAGGAGTTGAACCAACAACAGGCCCAGCAGTAGCACCAGAAGCAGCATCAGAAGATGTACCAGAAGCAGCAACAGCAATAGCACCAGAACTAGACAATATAGCACATGCTGAAGACTTCATCACAAATAGAATGATCATGGACAAACTTAACTTCCTTCAAACTTTTGTAACAGATCAATTCCAACGTTTGAATGAGTCAGTAATCAAACTCAGAACATGACTGCTGCCTTCAACCACAAATTCCAAGATCTTGAAAACACCATCAATACATAACATACATTTTTTCATCAAGAACTTAGTGACCTATCAGAAAAAATTGACCATCTACATATTCCGCCAAACTCAGATGATTAGAATTGGCTATTTACTGTTTGACTTTCATCTACATCGTTAATTAAGTTGTTTTCCTCCAGATAATCATGTGTTGCCTCTGTTTATTTATTACATTTGTGCATATCTTGTTTGCTATGTGATATCCTCTTCGTTTTTGATAATGTCAAAAGGGGGAGAAAAAGTGTATATATATTGTTGTTGCTAATTATGTTGAACATATCCTCCAACACTTAAGAAGGAGAAAAATATTTATCAAGGGGGAGTAAGCACACATCTAGGGGGAGATATCAAGACGTTTGAAATCCAAGCAACAAGATTTTTGTCATCATCAAAAAGGGGGAGAATGAAAATTAAAGATCTACATTTTTTATGAAGACAAAAAGATCCATGATCAAAAAGAAAAAGGATTTTTAAGCACCTTATCTTTCAAATTTATATTTAGGTAAAAGCATTTGATATTAAATCAAAATACAATTTAAGTACAATATTATGAGAACCTTCTGATAGCATATGCATTAAAATGTTTCATAAAAATATTTAATAACATAAACATTGTTTGAAAATAAAGTTTTTACAAAACTGGAAATCTGTATTCGAATACGAAGTGTCGTAGTCGAATACAGACTATAAAATCAGAAGCTAAAACTGAAGATCTGTAGTCGAATACGAAGTGTCGTAGTCGAATACAGATTGCAAGTCAGTAGCTAATTTTAAACATTTGTATTCGACTACAGCTTTGTGTATTCGAATACAACTCAAGTTAGTGGCAAAAATCCCGTACTTGTAGTCGACTAAAAGACATTGTATTCGACTACAACATTCAAATTTCAAATACAAACAGAACGTTATAGAAATGTATTCGAATACACTGAGACTGTATTCGAATACAACTTCAAAACAATGCAACTTTTCAGTTTTGAAACATTGCACAAGTTCATCAAAACGTTTGGGAATCATTGCCATTGATCTGAAGTGTTACCTTGGAATATAAATACTTCAAAACTTCAGTTTTAAACTAATCAATCCTACCACGAACTTTGAACAACTTTCTTAAATATTTTGTGATTTTTTCAAAGTTATATTTTCATACTTCAAGTACATGCTCTACATTTTCGTATCATTGAGAAAGGTTCTCTATTGTACTTGAAAGTATTTTGGATTGGTATCCTTGCACAAACTGTTATATCCTGTTGTTCTTAATTAAGAACATTGTTGTAAAAATCATTAAAGTTATTGTTTGAAGAAAGTGGTGTATTTTCTTCAAGTGTTGTAAACTAAGATAGTGGTGTGCTATCTTAGGCAGAGTGTTAGGAATTTGTAATTGAAGTCTTAGGGTTAGACTTGTACTTATTCTAACAGATATTGGAAAATCTCTTATGGGGTTCAAGAGGACTGGATGTACCCTTGGTTGTAAGGGGAACCAGGATAAATTTCTGTGTTTTTACCTTCTGTCATTTATAGCTTTCATTCACTAACACAACAAGATTAAACAAACTTAAAACAGTCACTTAAACAATCTCCAAAACTCTAAAAACAGAAAAATTGTCTATCACCTAATTCACCCCCCCCTCTTAGGTGCAACTCTGTTCTTACAGGGTTGAATTGTATTTGACTAACTTGAATACTTTTTCTATTTTTGCAGTTTTAAAAGAAAACATGATGTATGAATAAAACAGAGTTAGCAGCGGATATAAAGTAAAAATAAAAACACAGAATTTTATACTGGTTCACCGTTAATGAGGCTACGTCCAGTCCCTTCACCTTGAAGGATTTCACTAATTCAAACCTTGAATTACAACAATACCATTAACCATCCAAGTCAGTCTTCTCAAACAGTCTAACAATCCTAGACTCTTGAGGAATACAGCACCTTGACTTCCTAAGTCAAGTCTTCTCCTACTAATCTGACAACCCCAGATAGTGAATTACAACGCCTTGAATCTAATTGCCAAGTAATCTGCTACCCCTTCTGACTCCCTCATATTGTAGACTCTACTTCAACACTTAGATCTAACACAAGGGAAAGAAAATAACACGAGTGCTTGCTTCTGGAAAGCTGGAACTCACAATTAACCTCACTGAAAAGTTGAGTGTTTGCTTTTGGAAGTGTATGACTCTTTTGTGATTTTTTATGCTAAGTAATCTGCCTTGAGCCTCCTTTTATAGATGCAAATTAGGGCCTCTTCCAAGCTTAATTTCGAGCTGTATCTTGCTGGATTCTCTTGCAAAAATATCTTGACCAATCGGGCTTCACTTAAATAAAAAAACATATCTTTTGAAGCTTTAGATTTGCTTTCAAAAATAACTGGCCAATCCTGTCTTTAGTTTGTTCCCGCCAACAACTTTTGAACTCCCATACGACTTCACTTTATTTTTGTAACAAATCCTTTTAATACTTTGATCAAATTTAATTAAATCTCCACCGTTAATCCTCATGATTAAATCTGGACCGTTTGATCTTCTGCTCTCATCCACATCTGGACCATACTAAGTAATCTGCTGTGATCCTATGATTTCGGCCAACCATGGACCACACTTTCTGATCTTCTGATCTCGGCCAACCTGGTCTAGCAAACTGATCTGCTGTGATCCTCTGATCTCGGCCAATTCTGGACCACACATTCTGACCTTCTGATTTTGGCCAACACTGGGCCATGGTCTGATCTTCTGATCTCGGCCAACACTAGGCCATATACTTAAATCTGAACCATTGATCTTGATATCTTCCCTCTGATCTGGACCAATTCTGAATTGGATCTGGATTGAACTGAAATTAAGTCTGGACAAATAATATTTCAGTCTAGACATTTTACCTTCTGTTTTGGATCAGTTCTAGATCAAATCTGGAGATCATTTCTTCTGGTCTAGACTTAGTTTCATACCCTGAACCATGCTATCTTCTGGTCTGGGTCAAATCTGGATTGATTCTCTTGTTCTGGACTCATTAACTTATCCTCTGATTAAGTCTGGATCAAGTATGGGTTGTTTATCATTTCACTGCCAGGCCATCTTCTAGTCAGAATAACATCTGGACTAAGTCTGAATTATGATTCCTTCTGGTCTGGATCAAGTCTCCCTTTGGCAGGCTTCCTTCTGGTCTGGTCCAGGTCTTCTTCTGACTTTGCTTCCTTCTGAGATGGGCCAGCAAAGATATCCTCTGGTAATTCCAAGATGCATCCTCTGGTACCTTCTGGATGCATTTTCTTGTGTTTTCATCTTCTGCCTCTGGAAACTTCATTTTCTGGTGGCATTTAATGTAATAATTCAAGGTTCAAAATAAGATTACATGGAATGCTTTTGTAAACATCAAAATCCTAAGTACCTAGAACCAACTTGGTTCCAACAAATATTGTCAGCCCTTTCCAATGTAGCTGTATCCCATGAAGAGGAACACCAGACAACACTTTAATTGTATAGGAATTTATATACCATATGCATATGTCTAAAAAGAAAAAAGAGTAGGTTATCTACTAGTTGGATCTAGAGAAAACATATAACAGAGTTGATTGGGATTCTCTATGTGATACCTTAAGTAGCAATATCAATCACAAGGATAAGAATATCACACAATGATGTATCATAGTTCACCCAAGGTAGGCTACGTCCAGTACTCATAATCTGTGAGATTTTCCACTAATGTGCTTAACACCACAACGTTATGCTTTCGCACTATCTTTCTTGATCACTCTTAATCAATTACAGCTTTCACCTTTCAATCTTGAAAGAAATTTTTCAGTCACTTTTTAGTCTAGCAAGGATTTTTACAAGTACCTTTCAATAACTTAAAGGATTTTTTCAACATACTCAAACTAAGTTAAGTGATAGACTTTAGTTACAAATGATATGTATCATAAAGGTGTTTAGGATCTAAAAAACTTCTCAACACTTGATTTAGATTGATTATCAGCAATAACTCAGTAAAATGATCCTTTAATATAATGAGAGATAGATGGAGTTTTGCTTAAAAGAAGAACTTTGTTACTTGATTATGAATGATCAAGTGTAGATTGATTGCCTTTAAATCTCTTGTCTTTGTCTTCTCCTTGATGTTCCTTTTATAGAAGAAGAGAAGCTCGAAAGACTCATTTTGGTGTGAATATAGACATTAGAGAATCTTAGTTGGTTGTTAGTTTTGATTGAAGTTTATTAAGCACATATTCTATTTTGTCCAAATTGTTCTTTGATAAAACCAGAATGTTCTTGTTTTTGAGTTAGATGGAGAACCTGAATGAGTGAGTGAGCAGACTGCGATATGTTAGTTTTTTAACATAGAAGCATGTCGAGCTTTCTACAAAAAGGTGTAGCAACAATGTACTTGCATCATTGATGTTCTTGCTAATAGTTCATCAATGTGGACATTAATCTGGAGGTTCTTTTCCTCATTGGGACTTCAACCCGAGTTCTAGGCTTCACCGTTGATTTGAGCAGCTTTCATACTCTTAACTTGTAGTTTGAACTGTAGAAAATTATCTGTCTTGACTTTGACTTTAATAGGGAACATTCATAATGTTCTTCTGATCTGTCTCTAGTTCATTTTGATATTGAGTTTGAGGATTCTTTCAAGAACAACTTTAAGTAAAATGTAAGACATGACGTTCTTGATTTCTTTAATAGAGCGACATGTGAATTTTGGATGAATATATTTGATCACATATATTCGAATAAATCACTCAAAAATACAAGTTAAGTAGCAATATAATCATAATAAGTAATTAATTAATAGTTTGTTTATCCTCAAAACACTTGTTTTAGGATTTTTCCTGAACAATCTCCCTTTTTTTAATGATGACAAACATGTTAATTAGATTTTATTTTGATTTTTATTAAATTATAATATAATACAAAGTTCGTGTTTTAAAAAGTTCCCCCTTAATTTTTGCATCTATTTTCAAGTCTTTTTGAACAAAAATATTTTTTCTTCATTAATCAGATTTCAAAAGAATTCCATACATATGGTTCAAGAAGAAAAAAAATGCAAAAATATAAAATGAAGAAGTACATAAGGAGTTCTTTCAAAAACAGTTCTTACAACATTAATATACTTTTTCTTCTCCTCATTTCACGCAATAAAAAGAGGTGGGAGAAAACCATAGAAGACTGGTCAGAATGATAGAGATGCAGAAGAACCATCAGAGGATGAGGAGATTTGGGCCTTGCAGATCAAGAAAGGATAGGGGAGGATTTGGAAGAGGTGGATCAAGACCTAGTTTTGGAGCAGCATGGGCAACCATCCAATCCCTCATAATAACATTCTCCCTATCTTGATGAATTTTTCAATCAATGATAGTTTGAAGAGCAGTAAATATCTTTTGGATATCCTTCGTTGTCTTGGATGTATCTCTCTCAATCTTGGTGCACCTTGGTGGTCGAACATCTTCATGAACATTCTAAGAGGTTGGAGATGTTTGACTTGTAGACGGAACAAAAGTGGTGCAGAACGAGGCAATAGTGGCAAAAATAGAGCCAATGGTAGGGAGAATGCCATATTTAGTATGTTGTTGAGGAATAATTGGGGCAGAGAAGTTGAAAGTAGGAGATGCAAGGTACTTGTTGATAACAAAAAAAGAGGACATGGTATTTTGAGGAGAGACAAAAGTGAGAGACATTTGAGAGACCCTTTCAAAATGGATGGGAGTGATTGAATGACTTTGAAGGATGCGTGTCTGCAAAAAGTGTGAAGTTGGGGTACCAAAAGTGTAACACCTTGATTTTTAACCGCGCAAGTGCATTTTTTTGTTTAAAAACGATATAATAAAATAATACGTCATAACACTGGGGCTACGAGACCTATCAGACATCACTCACACCCTTGGGGTATTCTCGGTAGACACCTGCACATAAGTACTGCTCCAAGAATGTTATCCCCCATGATCACGTCAAAAAAATAGAACATGGACCCACAAAAAAAAGTCAATTGTCAAGGTATATCATAAATACAGTCATCCCGAAATAAAATAAGTACAACCACAAAAAAAGACACTAAGACCCTATACAACCAAAAACTAATTTGATCATCCACTAACAACTATAATAACAAGGGTGACCTCCACATCTTCCCAAATTCCTTCTGATGGAGTATATGTCTTCGAAGTAACTTCTTCCTCTTCATCAGCCATGGAGGGATCAGTCTCCTCAAAAGTCAAGTCCACCCACGAGATAGGTGGCTTCGACAGCGCTGGAATCTCAAAACAGTTCATTACCTCAGTGACAGTCGGGAGAAGATCATTCGGTGGAAGTGGAAGCTCTGACTCGACCCGTGGTGGCACCGACCAAGGTATATCCGATCCATCAACAAAACTCTGGTCCCCTGCCTTTACGGTGGGATTCACGCACCTACGGTGGCCTCCGTCTCACCGCTAACTAAAGCATCCCTTGCATCTGCCCATCCTCTCGTGGGTAAGCCCCACATGAAATACTGCCCCAGCTCTCTTACTTGTCCTCACCACTTTCCCCGTAAATGTAGCCCTGCTTGATATGGGGTCGTGTACCCAAACAGTCAGCGAATTCCTGTCAGGGAAGTCTAACGATGTTTTCGTCATCTAGGTAACAATCGGTGGAACGAACTCGAGTATCATCTAAAGGCAAAGCCCAATTTCCACAATAATGTAAAAGGTCACCAACCGAAATTAACAGTTAACATTTAATAATTATGTCATAAAGGAAAACAGTAAACACTTAGTAATTACGATATGATAACAAACAATAACAGAGCACGTATATACATATATCATATCATAACAAACATGACTCGCGTGCCAAGCACCCTAATGCAATGCTTATATGTCAGTGCACATGATTCAGGAATTTCCAAACCCTCATCGAGGGGTGTAAATCATAAATGTACGTACCGCCTTTCACAGACCAGTACTAATTACCGAGGTGCCACCTATCACAAATCAACACAATTTACCAATGTGCAGTCTATCACAGACCTACGCGACTAAAAATTCTCGTAAGCATAAGATGGACCAATCAACTCATGTAACCATCCTATGGCCCATCACGGTCACCACTAACTATGAAATGCATGAGCATGTTCCGACTCTTTCACAACAATCATTATGTAAATGTAGCTATTAAAAGACTTCCCTTTTAATACTCATTAAACATTAACAATTTTTCATACTTTTCACAGAGCATACTTAAGACATATTCTCATCAATAAAAATTCATAACATGTAGCAACACGTATTATCACTCAAGAATGCATAATCACATCAATATTAATCATCACATATTCACACATCAATCACACATATAAGAGCCCTATGTGCAAACTAAAAATTTGGAAGGAGCCTTTACCTCAATTGTAGCTTTTTCAAGAACTATTACTACCACAATCAAACACAACGAAAATCTCGCTTGTGTCAACACCTTCAATCAAATAGTGTTTGAATTAGTCATTGAGACTTTAACTACCTTACAACCCTTTTATTTCTCCCCGTTAGAGTATATTTCACTAAAAGAGTTTACAACGAGTAAGGACTAATAGTATTATTATTCACAATACCCACTTTCAATATATAAAAATATATTTTTAGAAATCAACATCCTTCAATTTTTCAGAGCATTCACTAACAATCATTCGTAATGTCATAAATTATTTTTCTCAAATTTTTTCATATAACCACAAATTTTCTCAAATTTGCCACAACTTATTTTTTGTTTCAAATAACTACAAGTTTGATCTACTACATTTATAAAGATTAAATGTTCAATCAAAGTATTTACCTCATAACAACGTAATCACACATAAGAATATCAATAATTTTTTTTTCTAGTTTCAAAGTTCTAACCCTTTGAAATAAATTCATTCCTTTCAAAAAATATATTTTTTTAACAAAGTTTGTATTTTAATTCTTGAAACTTGGAATCTTTAAAAAAAGAAATTCTAACTCAAGACTTTAACCTTTACTTTATAAACTTGAAACTTAAATTAAAATCATGCAAACTTTTCTAAAGATTGAAAGTATACATATACAAACTTGAATCCACAATTCACTAATTTTTCTTAAAACACAAGTTCAAAGATTTGATAACCACGTGCATACATTCTTGATCATCAATCATAACAACTATTTTTGGAAAGGCATAAACTAAGAAAAATCATTTTTCTTTAATCATCACAACAATATTAATATTTCAGAATTAAATCTCTTTCACACACAAAACTTTTAAAGCCAAGTGATACATTATTTATTTAAAACTAAATAAAAACGAATATTTTCCAATCCACACATACACATACTCGACAATTGAAATCTTTTTAACTTTCAAGTTATATCACTCAACCACTAGAGCACAAAAATTTGAGTTAACAAAGTACTTTAAACTTCTTCTTTAAACCCAGTCCAAGAATAATTAAAAGAGTAACATTGTTAGCTCTAAACATATTAATTTCATAATCTAACTTTTTGCTCAAACTCTTTAACTTAGCTAAAATTTGAACATTTTCACCACTATAACAACTCTAAATTTTCTTGTAAAGCTCAACTTCAGTTCAAACTCATTTATTTGAAAACAACTCATTATATAACTCAAACACATCAAAAAACAATTTTTTTATTCAAGTTACAAACACTTATAATTCAACATTTTTAAAACAAAGTAACAAGTAAAATGAAATTAAAAAAAAAAAAAAAACAACACAAGCATTAATAACTCAAGCAAAAATGAAATTAAAAATAACAA
>JBBPBO010000001.1:43641404-43756872 GCA_037974295.1 Cicer cuneatum
CCCCTTTTTTTTGAATCAATCAATAGTTTGTTAAAGAAATAAAATTTCATTTTTCCCCCACAACAATCAAGCTCTCTATTCTCATGTAAATGGGGAAGAGAAAAGAAAGTTTACCTCAAGTGAGTTTGCTTGAAAGTTTCACAATGAGGAGGGAAAGGTTTTATCTTCAAATAGTTTCTTCAAATAAGGTTTTGATCTTGGCGAAAAATGGAGGATTTGTGTTTTTCCATCAAAGCACCAACACTATTTTTTTTGTCTAAAAAAAAGGAAAGAATAAGGGAGGAAACAAAACCAAGGAGGGGGAATAGCTCATGCCTTTTAATAGGTTGGGTTTTTTTTTTTTTAACTTACAAAAAGAAATAATAATTATAATTAAAATATTTAGGTTTTAACTAAAATAATCATTACAACATCTAATCACTCTTACACACATCACATCACTCACTTCATAATCTAATTTAATAAAAATATCTACTCTTGTTGCAACTCAATTGACAGATGAATTTATCAGTAACATGTGACATTTTAAAATTTTTGTCGATAAGAAATTCTCCGTAACTTAATTAAATTATACTCTTATAAATAATTTTAATCGGGTCTCCAAATATTTATATATATATATATATATTAAACATATTACTAACTCTAACAAAATATATTTTTGGTACTTAATTCATAAAATAAAAATTGGGCTAATAGCCTAAGCAATTCAACACAAAAAATACTAAAATTGCATAAATTAGATTTTAGAAAATTTAGAGTCTTACAAAAAACATATGCATGATCAACCAGAGTGGATTCAGATTGATGATTAGTGGAGCGAAGAATGTTGTCTTGGATAGGAGAACGTTCTTGAGGAATGTTCATACCAAAATTTTGAGCATTGGGGGTTCAAAACGGTTTTTCTCAAAGAGCCTTTCCTTTTGCTAAGACCAAGAGCAGTTGGAGATTGATCTTTCTTCATATAGGAAATGTTCTTACAAGTGAACTTAGAAATTTTTATAAAGGATTGTTCATTCTTTAGAGGAATATTGAAGTATTTAAACTTTTTTTGTAAGAACCATACTATAGGGGACAATATTTCTTTTGTAGTCACGAGTAGTGCATGTTATCATGTTATGAAGGATGATGTATGGTAGATTTAACTTTTGGCAGTGAATAAGGTGATAGATGATCAAGACATCATTGTTAGAAACAAACTCATGATTGCCACAGTGAGGGAGAATGGAGTGTCGATTTATATTGTTGAAAATTTTGGGGAAAGGCTTTAAATGAGCAGAGACAAAATTTGTTGAGCCTGGAGTGAACAGTTCATCGAAGACTACATCTTTTTGGACATTTAGAGCTGTATACCAATCTTTTCCAAATATAGTTGGTCCTTTAGTGGGGAGATGCATAACTTCAGTTAGAATGGTAGGGGTTAGACGAATTTCAACTCCTTTGAGATTGGTGATGATCAAGACATTTTCAAGAAAGGTTTGGGATTTGCAATAAAAGGCACAAATCACATATGGATAGTATGAATATGATATTTCTAGGAACTTTGACCAACCTAGAGCATTAGTGTATTGTTTGACAAGAGTTCCTTTAAGATGAAGATTGTCAAACACAAAAAACTCATCCAATCCCTGCTAGTCTCTCAGCCCATTTGTCTTGGTATATTTTTTTATATTTGGATGAGAGAATTGGTGGTATGAGGATATTGGAAGTTGCTTTCTTAAGTAAGTTTTTTGAGGTTTTTGTTTTGTAAGGAGAACGTTATAGAAGGATGGGTCTGGATGGAGAACGTTCTGTTGTCCGACAAGTATCTAAAAGCAGGTGACCTTTTCTTAGACAAATCAACTTCTGGTTTGCGCATATGGAGATCTATGTTGAAGACCTTGAACCTTCTCCAAGAGGGTTACATTTTCAAAATAGGCGATGGTGATACAAATATATGGTTCAAATCGTGGGTTACCCCAACATCCTTGACATTGTTCAGGATATTGCACCCAAATATTTGTGTTTGAAAACTAAAGATCTTTGGGTAAATGATATAAGCAAGGTTGATGACAACCATTCTACCGCTTGTGACTATTACGACAATTAAGTGTATGAAGCCTTGTTTTGTTGATTCCATTAATGACATGTGCGTTTGGAAGGCGAGTTTGGACGAAAAATATTTAGCTAAGAGTGGGCATGCATGGCTTCTCTCTTGTAACAACACCATGACCTCTCAAGATACGTGGAACAGGATTTGGAAACTGCAAACCTTGGCTAGTGTTTAATTTTTCATATAGCAAGCTTTTCATAACTCCTTCCCCTCTTGGGCCATTTTGCTTCATTGAGGGGTAAGTGTGTCTCATACTTGTCCTTTTTGTGATGTTGATGAGGAGAGTATTCTTCATTGCTTATTCTTGTGTCCTCAGGTACTTTAGATTTGGGTAGTGTGTGGTTGTACCAAAATTCAAGAAATCATCAACAACGTTGACTTTGCTAATATAGCAAAATTTCCTTTTACAATAGTAATGGAATTTGGCATTATAACTCATCTAATCATGTGGAACATATGAATGTCAAGAAACAAATTCATTTTTGAAGGGACTCTGCCATTGAGTGATTCTATTATTGCTGTCGTCTTCGCTCAAGTACATATCGCTAAAGTGGCTTTTGGTGACCATTCTTCTTCACCCCTTGACAAATTCACGAGGTTTGTTGGAGAAAAGATTATATGGATACTAGGGTTCTCAATGTTGATGGTAGTGCATTAACTAATCCAGGGATAACATGTTTTGGAGGGTTGATGTGAAACCACGATGATAATTTTCAATTTGGCTTATTTGGAAGTGTGAGGTGGTCTAACATGCTTCATGCTGAAAATCAAACACTTTTTGTTGGTGTGAAGTTGTGTTGGCAAATAGGTTATAAGAGAGTTATTTGCTTATCAGACTCGCTTCACGCAGTTCAACTTATAACTATAGGAAAAACTCGTTACGATAATTATGCAAATATGCTAGAAGTCATCGGAGATTATCTAAAAAAGATTGGATCTTTTCCCTTCATTATATTTTTCATGAAAGAAATGATTGTGCAGACTTATTTGCGATAACGAAAACTAATATCATAAATTTCGTAATTATAATTAATAAGTCTCCTTCTAATTTATCTTGAATTCTTTTGATTCACGCTATGAGTTTAATTTTTTTAAGAACCTAACCGTCTAATTCATTTTCTTTTGCTTTTTTTCTTTCTTTCTCATCCTCATGTTAAAAAAATAAATAAATCATGCCTATTATAAAATACCAAAATTGGGTGGGATGAACACTTTGGCAACCGGTTAACTGCCAGCTCATTAGCGCGCTATCTGAAACTATACTATCGGATCATCTAAGGCAAATTGGAAATTCCCCATATATATCAGCAAGATCAATAAAAACAAATTAGACTCCAAGGCGCACGTTAAACGAATATGACACCCACCCCGCGCATGTTAGTACGCACCCGTGCTTCACACACCGCCTGCGTCTACGATCTTTCTCTTTCTCTCCACAACACGCCTTATCCTACGCACACTTTCGTTACCTTCTTCCCTTTCTTCTCTCCCACTCCTTTTAGGGTTAAGTATTGTTCTCTCTCCTCAAAAACCTTTTCTCTCGCTCCACTCTCTCTCGGATAATTAGGGCTCCTTCGCTAATCGCCACCTTCAAATTAGCGCATGGATCACACTAACAAATCCAATCACTCCCTTTCTTACTCCACTCTCTTCAATCTCGAGGTTCGTCGCATTGGATTTCCCCTCTTTTTTTTCTTTGTTTTTTTTTTGTGTGGTTATTTTGCCTTTCACCATTGTTGAAGATTCTGCATGTTTTTTTTAATCTTTTCCTCCATTCAATTTTTCTGGTTGATTAAATATGTACATTATAATGAACAAATTTATAAATATTTTCTACGAATTTGTTGTGTTTCTGTATTTTTTCCCTTTCCTTTCTCTCTTTCTGATTGCATTGTTTTTGTAGTCTTTGATGAACTTTCAACTTCCACAACAAGATGATGATTTTGATTATTATGGGAATAGTAGTCAGGATGAAGAAAGCAGAGATAGCCGAGGTAGACATTACGCTTTTTAATTTATTTGGTCTTTTTGTTTGTACTGTGTTTTCAATTAAGTGGCTCGTATTACATATTTGGATTACAATGCTTATGAATAGTGATTGTGGCAAAGTTTACTGTTGGATGGTGTGTGACTGTTTGACCTATTTATTGAATTAAGTGTTTTGACTTGTGTATAAGTATACTATTCTATGTATCTTTGGGATGCTTCAATAAACAGGTGGTGGGGCAATAGCAAATCACAGTAACGGGAATGTGCATGTAAAGGAGGCGAATTTTTCGAAGAAGAAGAGGGTGTGGTCTCAAAACAGTGACGATGAGGACAAACAAAGTTTTTACGGGACATACATGACAGAGGGGCGATATCGATCAATGCTGGGTGATCATGTTCAGAAATACAAGAGGAGGTCTAAGGATGCCTCTTCTAGTCCTGCCCAAAACCGGGCTGCTGTCCCACTTGTCAAAAGTAATAATGGATCAAAAGCTCAGAAGTTAGGGAACGATCACCGGGGAGGACTGAATGCTGCTGAGACTTTATCTGAATGGTTATATAACTCCAATTCTCAGAAACATGGAAACCATCGTCATGCAGTTATTGTGCCACGGAATGGCACTGATAGGTTTGTTTTCATGTTTTGTTGCCTTGATAGTGTCTTTTAGTAGTGAATCATTTTTTAGGTCACAAATTACCTTCCATTTTCTAAACATTTTGCAGGGTTATGTATGAACCTTCTATTTTAGAAATTGGAGATGGTATCACTTATAAGATTCCTCCGATTTATGATAAGCTGGCTACAACACTGAACCTTCCAAGCTTCTCAGATATCCACGTGGATGAATTTTACTTGAAGGGTACCTTGGATTTGGGGTCCTTGGCTGCGATGATGGCTGCCGATAAAAGGTTAGGCAATAGAACCCGAGCAGGCATGGGGGAACCACTATCTCAATATGAATCGCTTCAGGCACGAATTAAGGCCCTGTCAGATTCTAATTCACCTCATAAATTCAGTCTAAATGTGTCTGATATTGGTTTGAATTCATCCATTCCGGAGGGGGCTGCTGGAAGCATAAAGCGGTCTATTTTGTCTGAGGGTGGTGTGTTGCAGGTTTATTATGTAAAGGTTTTGGAAAAAGGTGACACTTACGAGGTATGCATTAGTTGAGATTATGATTCTTTTCTCTTTTATCTTTATTTTCTTCCTTTTTCCTTTAAATTCAGTTTTGACTTATAACTGTTTCAGATCATTGAACGAAGCCTACCCAAGAAGATAAAGGTAAAGAAAGATCCTGCTTCGATTGAGAAGGAGGAAACAGATAGAATTGGAAAGATTTGGGTAAACATTGTAAGAAGAGACATACCAAAGCATCATAGGAATTTTACTACTTTTCATCGAAAGCAACTCATTGATGCTAAGAGGTGCTCAGAGTACTGTCAAAGAGAGGCATGTGCTATCCCTATACACATTGAATTTTTTTATAGTTCAAAGCTTATGCTGTTGGTTTTGAATTTTTGGTTTTCTGTATTTTAACTTTTTTGAATATATTTTTGTGCAGGTTAGAATGAAAGTTAGCAGATCACTTAAATGGAATAGGGGTGCCAGCATTCGGACCCGGAAACTATCTAGAGACATGTTGCTATTCTGGAAACGAATAGATAAGGAGATGGTACTTTTTAATTCCTTTGTGAAGTTTATTGATTTGCTTCCATATGCATATGTTGTTGCTTCTGTTTACCATTGTTTGTCATTTGCTGTATCAATGAAACTTTTAAAACGGTAGCAAAAGATAATCTTTATATTTATCCGGAAATGATTGATCTACATTATACCCACAAGTCAAATTATGTTTTCAAGCTGTTCAGTTTAGATGACTTTGGAGACTCAGTTGAGAAGCGTTATGCTCTACTTAGTAGTATATTGCACCCTGTTATTTCTGACAGAAAAGGATGGTCTTTTTGGTAGACCTGCATATCTCATAATTTGTTCTTAGATTTATTGTTGAATGTGAAAATGTCACACGTGTGTACATCCAATTTTTACAGTTGGCTTGAGTTTGTTGTAACTTTACAATATGATTCATTACAGACCGAAGTGAGGAAAAGAGAGGAGAAAGAAGCTGCCGAAGCTTTGAGACGTGAACAGGAGCTCCGAGAAGCTAAGAGACAGCAGCAAAGGCTTAATTTTCTAATACAACAAACTGAGCTCTACAGTCACTTTATGCAGAACAAGTCAGATTTACTATCTTCGGAAGCTTTACCTGTGATAGAGGAAAAAACAAATGATCAAGATGCATTGTTCGACTCATCTGATGCCAGGCCTATAGAGGAGGAAGACCCAGAAGAGGCTGAATTGAAGAGAGAAGCTTTGAAGGCTGCTCAAGAAGCAGTCTCTAAGCAGAAAAAGTTGACTAGTGCTTTTGACAATGAATGTTTGAGGCTGCGCCAGGTGGGTGAAGCTGATTCAGTTGTGCAGGATGTCGCAGGAGCGAGTAACATTGATTTACAAACCCCGTGAGCTCTCTCTCTCTTGTTACATGGATGTATAAAGTGCACACTACATGGTCATATATGAATGTGCATTTGCATATTTATGTATTTTTCAACTTGATCTTATTGAGGATTGTGAAGTTTGGCAATAGCATGTCTACTTAAATATTGTGTTGTGACATTGCAGATCAACCATGCCGGTGGCATCCACAGTTCAAACACCTGAATTATTTAAAGGCGTTCTAAAAGAATACCAGCTGAAAGGTCTCCAATGGCTAGTTAATTGTTATGAGCAGGTTCTGGAGCAATCCAAAATAATTTCCTCATGATTTTATTTATTTGCTTCTTGTTCCGTTATCCCTCCCTCTTTGGCATTGTTAATTTGAATGTTTTTGTCATTTTCCAGGGTCTAAATGGTATACTTGCCGATGAGATGGGACTTGGAAAAACCATACAGGCTATGGCTTTTTTAGCCCATTTAGCTGAGGTAAGCCATTCATACTGGGGCTTTTGTGGATCTTATGACATGATTTTAACTTGTGTGTCTCATGCAGGAGAAAAACATATGGGGGCCTTTTCTGGTTGTTGCACCTGCTTCTGTATTAAACAATTGGAATGAGGAACTTGAGCGCTTCTGCCCTGAACTCAAAAGACTTCCATATTGGGGAGGGCTTTCAGAGAGAACAGTACTTAGGAAAAGTATTAACCCAAAGGATCTTTATCGTAGGTAATGTTAATTTCTGACACATTTCTTTTCCTTGAAAAAACTGGTGGCAGTAATAATTTGTTTCTCGGCTAGATGATAGTTATATCCCTAGGTTCATGTTTCTGAAAATCTTCATAGCTGAAATTACTATGGTAGCTTGTAACACCAGAAATATATTTTGTTGATAGCCCAAACTCCTGAGAATCAGTTTGATGTGTTCCATAAAAATAGAAGATTTAAACTCAATGCACGGTTCTTTCTTGCAATAGAAGAATCATATCTGCACTGTTTTTTTTATCAGTTATTCTTTCTATTTTATAGTTTAGTGGGTTATCTGTGCTGGAAAGTGAACCATATATTTTTTGTAAAATTCAGACAAGACCCTCTCATATGGCTGTGGGGATGAAAAATATATTGTTTACTATATTATTGTTTCAGATTCTAATGTTTGGTTGTGGGAATGGATAGAACTATTGTGCAAATCCAACCATGTTTTTCTTTGAGGAAAAATTCAACCTTAGATGGTGGGTCAATATGGAATCTAGATGCTATTAAAAGAGGAAAAATAGATCTCAGGAGAGTTTTTCCTTTTAATTATAACATACACCAAACTATATGGGTATTATTATCGAGTATTGACAAACTCTTGTGGGCTTGAGGAGGAATTGTGTATTATCTCAGCTTTAAGACAAAAAGGCCTGTGTGATGTGGTGTGTTAATATCATCCTATTCATTAGCTTCCAGCCTTCCACCTTAATAGGTTAATAATATAGGTTAATTAGAGTTAGTTAGTAATTTGTTAGGTGGTTGTTAACGGTTGTTATTTTGGTTATTCATAGAAAGTCTTTAAATAGCCCTCAATTGGCAGAGTTGAAAGATAGCTTTTGAAGAATTAATTTTTGACTAGAGTTATCTAGTGTGAAAGGAGAGTGCCCCTTTGGGGTAGCATTGACTGCAAGGAATAAAGATCATTCATCTGTTTACAATCTTTATCTTTATCTTTATTCATCTGAGTCTGTTTTGCACCATTATTCTAGGAATTCTTTCTTGCTCGAAGAAATGATTGTAGCATGTTATTAGAGCTAAATAACCAATTGGTCAAGAGATTGATCTCTGTTTGTCCTCAGTCTTCATAATTGAAATATATTTCAGTGCATGGTAGAGTGGATATCTGCGTTGCCCTTGCATCCAGCTCAAAGGGATCTTCTATAGGGCGCCATGACATAGAACAATTCCACTGCTTGACTAAATATTGGAGAGATGACACTAGACATGTTATCACTGTATAATAGTGCTTTTAACCAAGTAGTCAAGAGTTATTCTTGCTGCTGCCCATTCTTCATTAAATTTCAACACTTAGTACAGTAGTCAGTGCATGATCCACATGTCAAGCCCTAAAGCTCCTGATTTGGGGGGAGGGGGGACTGTATTACTATTAGTGACAAAATCATTCATAAACCTCAACAATCAATGTTAACAAAACCGTTTGGAAAGTAAAAATAGTAATCAAAAGGGGGAATCCCCTTGATAGTATAGATATTTGGTGGGGGGTGTTAACTTGTTATTTATCTTTAGTGTTTCTTGATTCTAACTTTGAAGTTCTGATACCTGAGGCATACAATATGTTGGTTTGTGCTTGGTGTTGGCTAATTCCATTTGTAATTAATCTTTTGGACTTTGGGAATCTATTTGAGAGAGCTTTAAATTACCATGCATTGGAGGTCTTTCGACTCTCCATGTATTTCCAAAACACACACTTGGTTCTTCTCACCCTTCTGACAGCTTTGCTCAATACTCTTTTTTTGTTTACCAGGGAAGCAAAATTCCACATTCTCATTACAAGCTATCAGCTATTAGTAACTGATGAGAAGTTTTTTCGTCGCGTGAAATGGCAGTACATGGTTTTAGATGAAGCCCAGGCAATCAAAAGTGCAAACAGGTTTTGTATAATTTCTGTTTTTGAATTGCGCAAGGCATAAATATCTGTTATTGATCATTGTTCTTGACCAATATTTTCCCTATTAGAAAACTGTAACTAATCATGGTGCATTTTTTCTTAGGTTTGAATTTGTATAATTTTATTTATAATGTACTTGCTGATTATACTGTTATTTTAAATATCTAATGGTTGTAATTGAGTTTATATTATTATCTGTGTTGTGATTCTTCTACTTATTAAACTTCTCTTGATCTAACAGTATAAGATGGAAGACACTTCTCAGCTTTAATTGTCGGAATCGTTTACTGCTGACTGGTACACCTATTCAGAATAATATGGCAGAGTTGTGGGCTCTTCTTCACTTCATTATGCCAACTTTATTTGACAGCCATGAGCAGTTTAATGAGTGGTTCTCAAAAGGGTATATATTCACCATTAATGTCCATTGGATAATATAGTTAATTTAACTTCAATCTTACAGTCTTTTATGACCAATCATATGCCAGAATTGAGAATCATGCAGAACATGGGGGTACTTTGAATGAGCACCAGCTTAATAGATTGGTAAGTTTCCCTTTTCCGTGTTATATTCATAGTAAGCCTATGAGTAAGATGTTCTACTATATTATATTGAAATTATTTAAAAATATTGTAATATTTATGATTGGACCTTTGGTAGACTATTTAGGCCATCTCTGTGTAGCCTTTATTATGGAATGAGGAAGAGTTGCATTGGGTTTTGCATTAATGGTAAACTATTATTGTACTGCTGGTCTATGTTGTTGTGTGTAAATGGATAGAGCTGCCCCAACCTGGTGAAATATTGTAATATTTATGATTGGACCTTTGGTAGACACTATTTAGGCCATCTCTGTGTAGCCTTTGTTATGGAATGAGGAAGAGTTGCATTGGGTTTTGCATTAATGGTAAACTATTATTGTACTGCTGGTCTATGTTGTGTGTAAATGGATAGACCTGCCCCAACTTGGTATGGTTTCCAAAGTATCCCTCATTCCCACAGTGCTGTTCTTGCCTTTGTTGGACATTAATTTTTTATATTTGTTACATTCATGTATACATAGTTTATGTCTCGTGATAGATGTTTCAGAATGTGATGATTGAAGCCACACCATAATGTGTTATATACCCTTGTATATATATATTATCGCCTCTAATTATTTTAGCTGGTTGTTTTAAGTCTTATATTTTTTCTTACAAATTTTTGTTTGTGTTTTGTTTTCCTCTTGTAAACAGCATTCAATTTTAAAACCTTTCATGCTTCGACGGGTTAAAAAAGATGTAGTTTCTGAGTTGACTAGAAAAACTGAGGTTATGGTGCATTGCAAGTTGAGTTCTCGGCAGCAGGCTTTCTATCAAGCAATTAAGAACAAGATATCTCTTGCCGAACTGTTTGATAGTAATCGTGGGCAGCTTAACGAGAAGAAAATTCTGAATTTGATGAATATTGTTATTCAACTGAGAAAGGTAGATCAATAGTCCATGTCATACTTTTTATTCCCCTTTCCATTTTATTGGATTAAATTTTGCTTCAATCATTTCATTTTGAAATACAATTTTTAGTGCAATGTGTCCCATGCCTCCTCCCCCCAAAAGAAGTTTGCCTGTAATAAATAATGCTTTTGAAATATGGTAGGTTTGCAACCATCCAGAGTTGTTTGAAAGGAGTGAGGGAAGCACATACTATTACTTTGGTGAAATTCCAAATGCCCTTTCACCTCCTCCATTTGGAGAGTTGGAGGATGTATACTATTCTGGAGGTCTCAACCCCATATCATATCAGGTACTTCCTCAAACCTTGTCTGCTATACCAAAAGTCAAAACATTCAATTTCATCATTTGCTTTTCTCTTTTCTGGCTTTCTTGAGTTTCTTTTGCTAATAAAAATGAATATATTAATAATATGAGTATAGAATCACAAGTAGAATTTTGAACAGTATGTTTGGTGCCATAAGGCTTGTGTTTACAGAATTCTTGAATAGCAAAGAAGTGTGTAAACTAAATTCCAACTTCTCTGCACCAGTTCTTATAAAATTAGGTTGTATATCGTTCCAATAAAAAACACATTAGTGTAATCTAGGGAGTCTCTGCATTACATAAACTTGTCTTGTATATTATCGAAATTATCTCTGCAGTCAAAGCAAGTTCATCCCATGGCCGAGATTCAGTGTTGTCCAATAGAGGCTATTGTGCTATAGTGTAGCAAAATTTGAATAAATCTTTATTGTTCGGCAATACGCTATTTAGTACGAAGAGTTGTCAAATAGCGGCTATTGCGGCGTTATTACACTGTAGCATAGCAGATTTTAAATGAACAGCTAATTTTTGCAATCCAAGATTGACAACACAGCCAAAGTTCTTATTTATTTATTTTTAATTTTTAAAATGTCAAGAGTCAGGACCATGTTCAAATTTTCTACATGTTACTTTGTATGAAAATTTGGTGTCTTATGTTTTAGAAAGTCTTCATTTTAATTTGAGATTTCATTATACATGATCCATTGGGTTGGTTATGAGTCTTGTGACCATAAACTGGTCTATAGGCAAAGGACAACTGTTATTAGACTTGGGGTTGTGAAATTGAGTGAAATTGGGGTTGTGTTGAACTTTATGTTATTTCATATTTTCCTCCCTATGTGCAAATTTATTTGAGAACTAAGACAACTAACGTAGACACAATATGAAATAGGATCTTTGGTACTAGACAGTGGCAGGGTTAAGGTTATGAAGAGCAAAGATCATAGATGCTGCACACTAAATTCTAATACTCTCTTCTATCAAAGCATGAAATTGACTTTTTTTTATATCCTACTCCATTAGGTTATTATCCTCCTTTTTTCTAACCGCCTGTTCCCCCTTCTCCTGTTCCTCCCTTTAATTTTTGTAGATACCAAAACTTGTCTATAAGGAGATTATGCAAAGCTCTGAGACTCTCAGTTCAGCTGTTGGCCGTGGTGTCTGCAGAGAAACTTTTCAGAAACATTTTAATATTTTTAGACTGGAAAATGTCCATCGATCTATTTTCTCAGAAAAAACTAATGTTAAAAGTGGAAACTTCGGTTTTACCCATTTGATGGATTTGTCTCCTCAAGAGGTGGCATTTTTGGCCACTGGTTCTTTCATGGAGCGACTACTATTCTCTATGATGAGATCGGAACAAAGTTTCATTGATGAAATTGGAGACTTCCTTACAGAATACGTTGTCGATGATCCTGAATGTAATTTTCTTGAAAAAGATAAAGTGAGAGCTGTTACAAGAATGTTAATGCTGCCATTGAGATCTGAGACCAAGTTTCTTCAAAATCAATTTGCAACTACGCTGCTCTCAAGTGCTCCTTTTGAGGGCTTGGTAGTCTCACATCAGGATAGGCTTTTATCTAATGCAAGGCTTCTTCACTCAGCATACACATATATCCCACCAACAAGAGCTCCCCCTGTATGTGATAATACTTTAATAATGTCCATCCAGTCTTTTATTATTTCCTTCAGAATAATTGGCTTTAGTTTTTCCAAAATGGTAACTAATTATGGAACATTTTTCTTTTTTGTTCATTATAGATTGGTGCTCACTGCTCTGATAGAAACTTCTCTTATAAAAAGATTGAAGATTTACACGATCCTTGGGTTAAGAGGCTTTTTGTGGGATTTGCACGTACATCTGACTGTAATGGGCCTAGAAAGCCCAGTCACCATCATCTTCATCATTTAATTCAAGAGATAGATTCTGATTTACCTGTTTCACAGCCTGCACTGCAGTTAACTCACAGTATTTTTGGCTCCTCACCACCTATGCGTAATTTTGACCCAGCAAAATTGCTCACTGTAAGTGGTATTCTTGTTCCTTCTGCTGTGTCTTGTTTTTGAGTTCAAAAACACTGGGTGGTTCTCAACTATCGCATTGCATTGATTATTTTCTGTTGCATAATGTAGGACTCTGGGAAGCTTCAAACACTTGATATATTACTGAAACGCTTACGGGCAGGAAATCATCGTATTCTCTTGTTTGCCCAGATGACTAAAATGCTGAATATTTTGGAGGTATTGTTGAACTTGATCCTTTTGAAATCGGTATTGTATAAATGATCTCTGGTTTTATGTCCGAATGTGTTCAAATATGTCAGACTTAGATAAATAGAGGGATATAGTTATTGTTATTACAAGAACACCTTGGTGTCAGTTCATTTTTCTTCAAGATGACGGTTACATGGAATTGACTTGGGATGATACCTAGAAAGTTGAACTTGTCTCCTTGTTAAAGCGATTAAATTAGTTGGATATGATTTTCCTTTTTATTTATTTTTTATTTTGGGGTGAAGTTCTATTTATACAAGCAGCATTGTCCTTGTACATGTTATTTCGTTGCTTCTAACTTTGATGGTTTTATTTCATCTTTTACTGGTAACAAGTAGTTTAATTTTTCTTGCAGGACTATATGAACTACAGAAAATATAAGTATTTTAGACTTGATGGGTCATCTACAATTCAGGATCGCAGAGACATGGTCAAAGACTTCCAACAAAGGTAATTTCTACGTTGTCATGTAACGGTGATACTCTACTTTGATCAGACTACTGAACATGATTATTTCTTTATATATTTGATTATGTTTTTCTTAATATGTTTGTTGCAGGAGTGATATTTTTGTGTTCTTACTGAGTACAAGAGCTGGTGGATTGGGTATCAACTTGACAGCTGCTGACACAGTCATCTTTTATGAGAGTGATTGGAATCCTACATTGGATTTACAGGCAATGGATAGAGCTCATCGTTTGGGTCAGACAAGAGATGTTAGTTCCACTTTCCTCTTCAAGTGTATACATCTGTTAATATTATGGATGCCATCTTGCATGAATCATTAAAACCTCAAGTGAATAGTCTATAATATACAACTTCCTTGGATATTACACTGGCTTCAGGGACAAATGGAGAGGCAGGCAGGGGTCCTAGCCCCACTCCCTCCTCTCACAATTTTGTAACGTGTATATATATAGAATGTTAATTTTCGTACACTATCAGTGTAAAAAGTTTTACACTTTCAATTTATCACAATTCACAACTATCTATATGTATGACTTTAGAAGCAGTTATGATAAAAGTCAAACTTTTTAGATCTGACGGTTTGTTATGATTTGATTGATTGTGAAAAAATCTTTACACTAACGGTATATAAATTAAATCCATATATATATATTATACTATTATTATTATTGTTATTATATATTATAAGCAAATTAATATTAATATATTATCAACATATATATCATCTAAATTTGGAAGAGACAACTCTTAAACAGAGAATACTAAAAAATAATTGTATATAATTTATTATTAATTTTTTTGCCTCCATATAGTATTTTTTTGGACCCGTCCCTTTACTGTTTCCTTGTTTTCCTTTCTCTGTCTGAATCTCACCTATTTTACTTCTGATGTAGCAATGAGTTTCTAAAGGATTTGCCTACTGTTTTAGTTCTAAAACTAATTTTATATGTATTTTGAAACTTGTAGGTTACTGTTTACCGACTTATATGTAAAGAGACAGTTGAAGAGAAGATTCTTCTTAGAGCAAGTCAAAAAAGTACTGTACAGAACCTTGTCATGACTGGTGGTTCTGTTGGGGGCGATCTTTTAGCTCCTGAGGATGTTGTATCTTTGCTTCTGGATGATGTCCAATTGCAACAGAAATTAAAGGAAATCCCTCTCCAGGTTAGTTACATCTGGTCAACTGAAATTCCTTATTTACAATAAGGAAAAGTACGAGTTCCAGAATTCGCAAAATAAGGAAAAGTACGAGTTCCAGAATTCACAAACAATACGAGACTCTTTCTAATTATATCTGACGTAACTTATCCTTCCAGGTAAAGGATAGACAAAAGAGAAAACCATCTATGAAGGGCATCCGGGTAAACGAAGATGGTGATGCATCTCTGGAAGATTTGACAAACTCTGTAGCTCAGAGTACTACAGATTATGATGCTTTCGTGGATCCAGAGGGGCAAAAGTCCAGTAATAAAAAGGTATAATTGTACTTTTTAAATTATTGGTGTCTAGTGTTTGAATCTCATTTGAACTAATGCATATGGTAATTAATGGTTAAGTTTGTAGTGGAACTTTTGTTGTTTCTTGTTTGCAACTGAGGATATATTTCATGATAAATCATCCTGTGGCTTGAAGTTACCTTGCTAGGTGCTTTTGATTTGTTGCATTTCAGGTCATCTGAATTGTTGCCTGCAGAAAGTAAGTTAAAATAGTTCCACAAATGGGAAGCTCACTTCTACTTTAATTAACTAAAACAGATGGGTAGGGTATTTTATGGAAAAAACAAGAGATAAAGAAGTGGTTTCAAAGAATCTGAGTAAAAGTTATGGTTTTGTGCCAATTGTTTATAATTGCAGACTTTATAGATTGGTTATAAAAAATTTGCAAGAAAAATAAACAAGTGATATTATGTCATGTTAAAGAAAATTCAATCCCCCTTTCCTCCAAAAGAATAAAGAAAACATGGAAAAAAGATGAAGATTCATCTAATGAGCTTTACATCTAAAAAAGATGGACAAAGAGTATAAGCATTTAGAGGGTTTATCTGAAATTGCCAAAGCGAGAAGTTTCTTTGTTCTTGTAAAGTTGTAAGTGGTTTATCTCTTTAGGGGCAATATCAAAGCAAATAAATTTAGAAGTCCTAGTAAGATGGGATGTGAGGGTTGGTACTTGGTACATTTGGTTGGATCAGCATCTTTATTGGTATAGGATTAGTATTACTCTCTTAACATGGAAACTTATGTTTTGGCCCTTTCTATTTTGGAGGATATCCGTTATGAACTATTGTGTGGGTTCTAGTCACATGTTTAGAATCTAGATGCAGTAGACTTTTATTTCGTTCTATGGTGAAAGTCAGAAGGAAGGTCATCTTTGATAGAACTTCTTAACTAACACAGTTTTTCTCGTATAGGAATGAAATGAAATGGGATAATATACATTTTTCAAAATCTAAATAGCTTATTCCATTCCATTCCACCCAATACCACCAATCCAATTTATTTTAATACCAGTCTTCCTTTTAAAAGGTCATAAATAATAAAGAAAATCCTAATCAAACTCCAATTTATTCTAATTCAAATTTAAAAGAGATAAAATAATCGTAATCCTTTTCTACCATCCTTTTTTTTGGTTTCAAATCAGCCCTAATTTACAGATTTAAAAAGATAACATAATCCTGATCTTATCCTTACCAATATCCTATCCAATATGGTACTTTTTCTCTTCTCACCTGTTTAAAAATGCTTCAAGATAGCATTTCTGGGATTTCCATCTGCAAGAACCAAGAGTATAAGCATTTTGGTGTACCCTCTCTTTTAATGTTTAAGCTTTCTGAGTGGTACATTTTAATAAATAACACATGCCTTTCTTCCATGACACTTTGAAATGTATGCACACATTTGGTTGCAGAATTTAGCTGTTATTCTTGATCAATTTTACATCTGCTATGCAATTAGAAATCCATGGATCTGTATTTGGGAAGAAACTTAAATAATTGGAACTGTGACATTTTGTTGGATTCATGTGATAATAACATATCTGCAATTTGGATTTTAGGTGTAGCAATTAACATAAGGTCAACATTGCAAGTTTATGACATTATTTTCAGTTTGGCTAACAATAATATCAATTTACAGAGAAAGACCGTTTCAGACAAGCAAACTTCAAGATCAAAGAATTCTCAAAAGATGAATGAATTTGGCAATATGCCTATAGATGATGATCTGGGCGATGCCCATTTAAATAATGATCCAGCAAGCCAGAAACCAAAGAGACCAAAGCGGACAAAGAAGAGTGTAAATGAAAAGTTTGAAGAAGGTTTTACTGGGACAGCTACCATATTCCCAGAGCAGACCCAATTTCCTCCACATGATTTCAGTTCTGGAGGTTCTAAAGCTGAGACAGTTCAAGATGCTTGAAGACATGTTGACTTTTATTGATAGTTTAATTTACTAAACACGGGGGGCATCGCCATTTTATTACAACTCTTGAATTGACATTTTTTGAGAGAAATTGCCAGGTCAGCTCTCTTATTGATCATTAATATATAGTATTGTTGGGGGGAATCCATTTTGGCTCTAAATAGTTGGGATGAGGTTGAGGCAAGAGAGGCGAAATTGTATATCCTAGGTTGTAAATATAATGATAGTGCTAAGTATATGTTGGTTACAGATCTTGTCCGAGGTTTTGTATAATAGACTGGATTATCTTAGTGCGATTCTTTTTCTGCTGTAAGCAATATTTATATCCAATATGGTAAATTAATATCTGGTTGTTCCACTTGCACGTCATGTATTACCGCAATTGGTTCGGTCGTGTAGGGTGTAAAATGCGCTGAACATTGTTCCCGGTTGACACTCTTGTTTGAGTCATAATTAGCATTGTCAATGTGAAACCATTACGATGGTGAGGTCACTGAACATGTAGATTTAAAACTTGTTTAATCCACCTCGTTATATGGATAATGAAACACCAATTCACTTCGTGAATGTTAGCTAGATGAAAGATTTCTAGTAATTTTGTGAGTGAGTACTATAAAAATAAGAGAAATTTCTGTAAAAAAAAAAGAAACAAATGAGCTAAACAAAAATGATGCTTCCACATGTTATTTATGTACATCATTGTATTTTGTACAAAATCTTCTTTCACGGCCCCATACAATGTGGCCCCTTTAAATGCATACAAATTAGGAAGATGCTCTACGCCTAAACTCTGTTTTCTTGCATTCCAAAATCCAATAGTGTAAAATTTCAATAAAAAATGAGATTAATGATAATATAAAAAACTTTTAATACGATGGGATTTTTTGCACATTGTGAGTAAACAATGAATTGGTGAACCTATCTGACTATTCTGTTTTGTTCATTATATTAGGCGGGTCAGATTGAAAATTTGAACTCGTCAATCTAAGTTAGTATGTACCATATAACTGCTGAGAATGGGCAAGGTAGGTTAGTTTGTCGGGTCAAATTAAAATAATGACTATTTTTATTGATTTTAGTTGGTTTTTTCTAATTTTTATTAACTAAACGAAATAAGACTAAAATTGACCAATTGATTTACCCAACTTAATTATAAATCCAACCCAAATTAAAAGCTAATAAGGATATAAGTGAAGAATAAGTGATTAGGGAGATAAGATTAATCTATTAATGAGACGACCATACTAGAAAACATTTAAGTTGAAGGATAGAACCAAATTGATTTAAATACAAATACCTGCTATTGATATTTTGATGATAACAAAACATGAGAACGATTATCCACTAATTGGTTACTTTATTTGTGCAGATTATTTAAGACATAACAATAATTTATGTTGTTGTCTATTTGACTCGAGTAACATAAATAATTGTGACTTAGTGATAAATGTTAGCACATAAAACATATTGTCAGCTAATGAATAAAAGGATATGTTTACTAGTTGATCAAAGCTTGGTGAAACTTTAGTCTAGAAATATTAGTTCACATTACTATGTGAAATGTATCCTCTTAATAAGAAACTAAATCACATAGGCAATGTAAGAACAAATGGCTCTGTCCAAACCTCTAATGAGTGAATCATCTAGAAGTGATGACCAGAAGAATAAGAATTGATCAAGCGTCTAAAGACAAATCAAGTGATCAATCGTATAATAAGAAGACAACGAACTAGTTATTCATTTGCTCTACAATTATTTGACTTTGAAGATCAACAACGATCAACGAAGCTCAAATCGCCTCTACTGCAATGATTTACAAAGTAAAGTTTCCTCTGGAATCACCTTCCTCTAGAACAATAAGTAGTCATCAAATGAGACCCCACTATGCACCAATAGTAAGATGATCACTCTCATGGATTCTCGCATCTTTTGGTTAAGTAATGTGACTCAACAACACATGAATTAAAGCAAATGTCAAATTTTATGGAGAAACGTACAATGTAGTCTAAATACTTACAAAGTGAAAATGTGTAAAGTCAAACATCATCTTATATTTTTTTCAAAGCTAGAAATAGGAAGTTCTTCAAACTAAAGATGTTGAAGACCATGTCCAACTTGTGACAATTCTATCCAAGAGAGAAAGATGAGAGAAAAAGATATAAGAATTTGCTCATAATTGTAAAAATATTTCAATAACAGCCTTTGTAAATGACATGATAATGAGAACAACCTTTAAATTGATTTTAAAGGGGTGTCTATAGAGACAATTAAACATTTGATACCTTCAATAGTACTTGATGATACTATATCAAATTTGTTGAAAGTGTATTGACTTAGACAAGCTCCAAATAATATCACCTTGGAGAGGCTTTCATAATACTTGGTTCTTAACCAAAGCAAAACAAATGTTTTTCCATGTTTGTTGAGATGCCTAGAGGGTTCTCTAGTGGTAACCTGAATAGGTGGTTAGAACAATACTTGTACATGGGGAGATACTTTATAAAATCAACTCATGAAACAGGGTTTGCCAATATTCTTAAGGAATCCAAAGACTGTACTTCAGGTTGTCTGTTAAGGCATTATAATATAGGGAGCCTGATGAGGCTTTAGCAAATAATACGAAATGCATGAAATGGAGGAAAAGAACTTCTGACCAGTTTGGTGATAATGGTTTAAGTCTTCATCTATACCTAAGCAAATCTCTCTTTAAGGAGAGAGCTAAATGTAGAAATAACTGTGGTGAACTAGTTTAAAAATTGTTGTGTGTTTTTCTTTTCCCTTGTCTCTTCATTTTCACTTTTGGACTTTTTATGTCTTATCTTCCATTATGTTTTTGTTTTTAACTAAAAGAAAGATGTTAATAAAGAATCTATTTTAAACTAACAAGAAAATTTTAAAAAATGTTCAACACAATTCAAATATCACTTTCTTGCATATTTCAGTACCTTCATTATGATTAATCTGTTAGTAATGGCTAATTAATCATTTAAGTTGAGAATAAGAAGTAGAAAATAAATAAGGTATAAATTAAACGATTAGGAAGGTTAGTAATGGCTAATTAATTAATTAAGTTGAGAATCAGAAGTAGAAAATGGATAAGGTATAGATTAAATGATTAGGAATAAATAACTAATCAATTTGGTTAAGAATCAGACATAGAAAATTGTTGAGGTAAAAACCTTTTTGATATATGTTTTAATGACAAAAAACCTTATGAAATAAATGATTAGGTTTAATGAACGGTGATATACTAATGATTGCACTTGAGTTTTATTTAAGGAACATGAATTGCATAAGTGAACAAGCAAGAAGCCATCAACAAGTGCATAAATACATTCTCAATTGTTATGAAATAATATTCTCATGATGAACAAGTTCATTGCATTCATAAATAGTTCGACAAAATGACAAGAATCAACTTTGAAGAATAAATCATTTCAAAATTGAGTCATTTATTAAGTTATTTGTTAAAAGAATGATGGAAGAACATTCACCAGAATGTTCTGGTTATTCAATTAAAGAACAATTGACAAAATGGATCTTTTTAGAAGAGCAACATGTAGTAAATCAGTTGGCATTTCGCACATGGTCTTCCCAACATTTAGAGAGCAATTAAAAGTCAAGATTTGAATGCCTTCTTGCAAAATCAAACATGCATATCGATCTCCAGGTTGATAAGAAGAACATACTGGTTTATAAAAGATCGTTTTGGTTTATCAAAAGACCATTTTAGTTTATTAAATGATCATTGTGGTTTATTAAAGACTATTTTGGTTTATCAAGATAATTCTGGTTTATCAAATGATCATTCTGGTTTATAAAAAGATCATTCTAGTTTGATTAAAAGATCATTCTAGTTTATCAATATCATTTTGGTTTATCAAAAGATCATTCTGGTTTATAACAAGATCATTTTGTTTTATCAAAATCATTCTGGTTAGTTCGTTTTAAAGACTGGAGTAAAATGAATCATTCCCTACAATCCAAACCTTAAGATAAACGAATATCAAGACTACTCAAAACAATACTGAAGCCCAAAGTGTAGCTAAAGGTCCAAAGAAGCAAACAACATCAAGATCAATCTCCATATTTATGAGCTATGAGCAAGGACAATTAGGACAACAAGGACACTGCTGCTATATCTTTTTGCAGAAAGCCCATCATGCTTTTGAGACAAAGGAGTGACACCAAATAACTACTCAATCACTCATCCACGTTTTTCATACAACACAAAACCAAGAACGTTCTGGTTTTACAAAAAAACATTTTGGTTATTCTCTTTTAAAGAAATAATTAAAACAAATCATTTTCCACCGTCTAAACCATAATTTAAAGAGTATCAAGACTGCTCAAATAAGTGGTCAAGCCCAGAACTCGAGCTGAATGCCCAAAGGAGGAAAACAACCCCCAGATTGATGACAAGATTGATCTCCAAATTGATGAGTTGTGAGCAAGGATGCAAGTATATTGTACTTACATTATTCTGCAGAAAGCTCTGCATAAATTTGATTTGGAATAGTACCAATTGACATTTCACAACCCATTCACTCATTCATTCATGTTTTCCATCAAACTCAAAAGCAAGAAAATTCTTCGTTTATCTAGAACGTTCTGGACAACAATATAAACAAGTGTTTAATTTTTTTAAAACAGATCTGACACTTGGAAAGTGTGTCCAACGACTATATTCAGTTTAAACTAAATATTCAAATCCTTTTATCATCTATAAATTAAAGAACAATTAGAAGATGAAGACAAGAATTCAATTTACAAATCTACCAACACTTGTTCAAGTAAGAACAAGTCAAAAAAACTTTAAGCAAACTCTAACTCTCTTCACTATATATGTTGATCACCATTTACTAAGTTTGTCTTTATTTATCTCAAACAAGTGTTGAGAAGTTTCAAGATCCCAAACACTTTTATCATACACATCATTTGTAACTCAAGTCTACCTTTTATGTTAGATTGAGCGTGTTTGTAAAAATCTTTTCATAGTTGAAAGGTGACTGTAAAAATTCTTTCTAGGTCAAAAGGTGAAGATTGTAATTGATCAAGGTATGATCAATAGAAAAGGTGTGAAGGATAACTTTCTAGTTCTGAAGCACATAGTGAAAATCTCACGATTGTGAAGACTGGACTAGCCCGAGTTGGGTGAACCAATATACTTTTTGTGTGTGATCTTTCTATCCCTTATCTTTAATTATTTTGCACACACAAATCACATTTCACTACAGACTAATTTTTTTTATTTACTTCTAACATATCTAGAACATTCTGTTTCAACCAAGATTGATCTTGAATTAATTTAAATTTAATATAGGAATCAAAATTTTAAAAGGGTCACAATTCAAACTCCCTTTCTTGTGATTGATATTGCTACTTCAATGAAAATGACTAAATTATAGATTTATTGATTAGGATAATGTCATTAATTGAACATTAATTTAATTATAATCGATTAATGTTTATGTTTAATTGATTATACTAAGTTAGAATAATCTATTAGTAATGAAAACTTGGATAGCATAGGTAGGCTATTAACCTAGAACTAATTTAATTAGATTAATTAAGTTAATATGAGTGGTATTGTTCATACGATAATGATAAATGTTAATTTGTCGAAGCACACCTAGTCGTAAATATAGACTAGTGGTTTTAAACATATAATGTTGATGATGATAGAATTTATATAGAATCAACTCTCGTTAATGTGATAATTTTGGAATTGATCTCTCTTTTGAATTTGTTATTTTTGCATATTCTAAATTGTAATTTTTCTATGTTAGATTATATTTTATTTTGGATTGATTTTAATTGTATTTTAATATTATTTACGCTTTAAAATATTATTCGGTTTAGATGGTTTCACAATGGACACGTGATTACTTATAGTTCTTAAAAGATAAAATTCATTTCAAAGAACGTTCCGTCCTAATTATATATATAGTATATGTAGATAATTAATAATCAATAAAAAAATAGTTTTATAGATAACAAATTATTGAATTCAATTCAAGTCTCTCTAATTAATTGAATACTCCTCATTCACGTTGAAAGGCAGCTACTATCTAGTATCGTCGACAAGGAGACGACTTTGCCATTGCCATAAATATAGTTGCCAAAAAAAAATAATACTATATTAGAGCGTGTTTGGAAGTTTAGAAGAGGAGGAGAGAATTTTGCAAAAAAGAATGATGAAAAGGAATAAGAGAAGACTTTGGGAAGGGAGTGATGAGAATAAACACATAAATATGATAGCAAACAATACACAGCGAATATAAACTTCCTCCAACTTAAAAGAATTCGTGAGGAGCAACAACAAATATATAATAACAAATTGATCAATTAAAAGTGCATAAAAAACACCGATATTTTAACGTGGAAAACCCCTCAATGCAAGGATAAAAACCACGGATCGTGCAAACCAAAGCAACAGCTCCACTATAATCAAATAAGGGTACAAGAGAGTCTCAAAATAATGTACAAATTTTGTCTACAACAAGCAAAAATAACAAAACACTAAAGCTTATAAATGAAAAACAAGAAGATGAAAAACATCCCAAAAACCTGCTACTGTGCAAGCAATGTGTCTCCCTCTTCAGACGTCGTTTCGCCGATCTGACAGTTGAAAACGAAGACATGTATGTTGTGAACCAGATGTAAAAAAATATGTCTAATCCAACGGTTAACAAAGAGGCAATTGATATTTTTCGGAGACTGATTTAACAAAATCGGGAATAGAGTCTACTCTTCTCTTGTGGTTGCTGCCTTTTTTTCAAAATAGTCTCTCTCTGTCTCAACCCTAACAAGATCCCTCTCCATTTGAATAAGTGAGACATATGAGCTACAATATTTGAGCCTTTATCCACATAGGAAGGGAGACCATTACCCAACATATCTCCCCTCACGACTATGTGAAGATAATTGTCAAACCGGCGATATCACAACAAGTTTCTTTTGTCGTTAAAACACATATAAAAAAGGTTGTGATGTCCTTGACTTATAACGCAAGCTACTATAATTGTTGGGGAAGAAAAAAAGCCAAAAAACACAAGTCACATTAGGATTAATGAAAGCTTCATCCTCCTACAACTCAGATCCGAGGATAAGCTGCAACACTCATCCTCTCGACATACTTAACACGAGGATAAAGGCTAAATGACAGTTTTACAAATAAAGACAAGTCCAAGGAAACTTAGCAAAGTCTCCAACAACTATATTTTGTTAATCCATATGTTTGAAGCTCCAAAGGAAACTATAAATAGAGAAGTATTAATCTTCAAACATCAAGAGAATCATCTACAAGAAAATATCTTAAGTTATTCAAGCTTATCATCATTCTCTTCATTCTACTTATTCTTCCAAACTTAAACATATCCAAGGATCATTTTTATTGAGTGTGTTATATACAACTTCACATCACTATCTTATCTTAGAAAGTTGTAATTTAATCCCAAACAAATCAAACACATTACTACTTGTATATCCTCAAGTTGATATAAACTTGAGTTATTTTTGTAAGCCTGTCGAGACTAGTAAAAATACAGTGTTGTAAGTCTGGTGAAGCTAAGAAAATACATAGTTGAAAAGGTGCAGATCAGAGGACGAGTTTATGGGCACTAGTGAAAATCTTCCCAAAGCTGTGAGGATTGGAGTAGCCTATATTAGGTGAACCAACATAAATTCTGTGTGTGAATCTTCTTATGCTCTACTCTATATATATTTGTTTTATTCACACCATTAGCACACTTATCATACATATTTCAAACTCATTATTCTTCTTTAGATCATCCTCAATAAGAGGAGGATTATTTTTCATCTAACCATCCTCACTCCAAAGACAACTTGAAAGGATACTATTAGTGGAAGAACTAAATTTTAAAAAGGGTCACAATTCAACCCCGTTCTCGTGACATTCACTTTTACTTCAGTTTAAATCTTTCCTCTTGGTAATGCATTAGTCATCATATTAGAACCATTATAATTAGTATGAACTTTAGTCAACTCCAACTACTTAGCTTCTGAAACATCACATATCCAATGATGCCTTACATCAATGTGATTGGACCTACTATGAAATGTCAAATTCTTACCAAGATGAATATCACTTTGATTATCGAAAAATAATACATATTTTTCCTAAATAAACCTATGCTGCTGCAAGAATTTCTTCAACCAAATCAACTTTTTGCATGCTTCAGTAATGACAATGAACTTTGCCTCAGTTGTAGACAATGTTACACATTTATGTAATCTGGACTTCCAAGCCACAACTCCCTCTACAAATTTAATCATTTAGCCTAACTTGGACTTCCTCGAATCAATATCTTCAGCCATATCTGAGTAGGAGTATCCCACCGAAATAGGTTTGTCACCTCCAAGGCAAAGCTTCATACATGTAGTACCACAAAGATAGCTCAAAATCCATTTTACAGCATTTCAATGTTCTCAACCTAGATTTGACAAAAATCTACTGACTATACCAACAACATGCACAATACTTGGCCTTGTACACACCATTGCATACATAAAACTACCCACAACAGATGCATAAGGAACTCGTTCCATGTCTCTTTTCTCATCTTCACTAGAAGGACTATGTTTAGAATTTTACTTAAAATGAGTAGCAAGAGGAGAGTACTTATAGCCTTAGAGTTTTCCATTTGAAACCTTTGCAACACTATCTCAATATAGTGTTCTTGTGACATCCAAAGTTTCTTCTCCTTTCTTTCAGGCATGATTCTTATGCCAAGAATCTGTTTAGCTTCTCCCATATCTTTCATGGAAAAAGACTCGCCCAACTGCTTTTTTAACCCGTCAATCATAGAAATATTTTTCTCAACAATAAGTATGTCATCAACATATAATAACAGGATAATGAAATCACCGTTAAGAAATTTTCTAACAAAATACAAAGGTTAGAAGTAGTTTTCATGTATCCTTGGTCACACATAACTGACTTGAACTTTTTGTAACACTGCCTTGGAGTTTGCTTTAAAAAGTATAGACTTTTTCTCAGTCTACACACATAGTCTTCCTTGCCTTCAACAAAAAAAACCATCAGATTGCTTCATGTAAATCTCTTCCTCTAAATCACCATGATGGAAAACTGTTTTTACATCCATTTGCTCTACCCCTAAGTCAAGAGTAGCTACTAAACTCAACATGGTTCTAATTGATGACATTTTTACCACATGTGAGAAACTCCTTAAAATCAACACCCTTTCTTTGACAGAAACATTTCACCACTAATCTGGCTTTATATCTCGGAGACTTTGAGCTACTCTCGAGCTTCACTCTATAGATCTACCTGTTTCCCAAAGCCTTTTTGCCTTTTGGCAACTTTACCAAATCATAAGTGATATAATGCAAGGATTTCATCTCTTCATGCATTGCATCCAACCACTTTTGACTTTCTTCACTCTCCACTGCCTCTCGAAAACACTCAGGCTCCGCTTCATCAGTTAAATTCACATACTCATCAGAAACCTACCTTGTAGGTGGTTGTCTCTACCTCTTAGATTCTCATCATGTGACAACTCGTGATCTTCACCTGTTGGAATATTTACCTCATCTTCAAGCTGATGATCATCAACACAATTATGTGGCTCATCATTTTGAACATTACCATCCACAGTATCCAAATCAGGAAAAAGTGACTGAACTAGATCACCATCAGCCAAGTATTGGAACCAAGTTAGTTTTACATTTAGAGTGTTGATGTTAACAAAAGTATTTTATGAGAACAATATATTTGACTTCAAAGAGTATGAAAGAAGATTAATGTTTTTGAAGAAAATTTAAAATAAGATTTGATTCAAATTTATAATTGAATAAAATCTAAAATAAGATTTGATTCAAAATTATAATTGATGAAAATCTAAAATAAGATTTGATTCAAATTTATAATTGAAGAAAATCTTTGACCAAGTTGAAAAGAAAATATGGTCAAGATTTGAAGAAGATTTAATTATGATTTGAAGAAGATTTGATCAAGATTTGAAGAAGATTTGATCAAGATTTGAAGATGATTTAATTAAGATTTGATCACAATTTGAAGAAGATTTAATCAAGAATCAAAGAAGATTTGTTGAAGATTTGATCAAGATTTATTTACAACAAAATATGAACATAATCAATATGAAGAATTTATAAACTCAATCTGAACAAAATACAAATAGAATCAATCTGAAGAATTTACAAACTCAATCTAAAGAAGAGACAATTCAGAATTAAACCAGTACTAAATTGAAGCCCAAATTTTAACTATAAATAGTACTTAGGGCTGAAGAAGAAGAGCACCAAAAAATCAAAAAAGAGTAGAAGAACACACAAGCTCAAAATTCGAAATTCATCTTGGAGTTCAAAGAGAGAAACACTTGTTCAAATTAGAAATATTTTCTGAGTGTTCTTTTCTTAAAGTGTGAGAGTTATTATTATTGTCAGCTTTGTTAGAAGCAACTACTCAAGTTCCAATCTTTGTATCCAACCCGATAGTGGTTTAGTTTCTTCTTCAATCTGTAGTTGTTAGGAGAAGACTTGGCTTGTAGGGTCAAGGTGATTTGTAATTTGTAACACCCCGAGTTTAAAACACAGCGTGAGTGTATTTTTTTTAAATAAATAATTAAAATGATTTTCCAATTTATTACTTCAAAAGAATTGAAATAAATTTTCCTTTAATTCATCTCATAAAATGGTACGTCGTAATTTTATCGATGAACATAATTAAATAATTTCATCGTAATATCACTAAGTACTTAACTCTGGAAATTAATAATAAACATGAATACTTTTCAAAAGATAACAGTGTCATAATCTCAAAAGGAAATATCAGAGTGCGGAATAAGTTAGCAGAAAAAGTGGTGCAATAATTTCCAAAATCAAAGCAAATTACATTTTTCCAGCTCAAAATCCTATACATCAAATCTAACTGATCATGCACTAAAGCTACAGTAGCACAGATTTGAAGGTGCAAACACGAGAAAGGGGGGTTGAATTGTGTTTGACTTAACTTGAATACTTTTCCTGTTTTAATACTTTCAAAACAAAACTTGATGTATAATTAAAACAGAGTTAGCAGCGGATAAAAATAAAAATAAAACTCACAGATTTTATACTGGTTCACCGTTAACGAGGCTACGTCCAGTCCCTTCGCCTTGAAGGATTTCACTAATTCAAACCTTGAATTACAACCGTGCTACTGACCTTCCAAGTCAGTCTTCTCAAATAGTCTAACAATCCTAGACTTCTTTGAGGAAAAACAACTCCTGTCTTCAGCCAATTTGACACCCCAGATTGTAGAAGAATTCACAACACTATGAATCTAATTGCTAAGTACCTTGCTACCTCCTACTGACTCCCTCAGTTTGTAGACTCTACTTCAACGACTTAGATTTGACACAGTGGATAGAAAATAATATGAGTACTTGCTTCTTGAAAGCTGAAACTCATAATTGACTTATATGAAAATTTGGGAGCGTTTGCTTTGGAAGTGTATGACTCTTTTGTGATTTTCGATAATGAGCATTCTGCCTTGAGCCTCCTTTTATAGATGCAGATTAGGGCCTCTTCCATTGCTTAAATTCGAGCTGAATCTTGCTGGATTCTCTTGCAAAAATAACTTGACCAATTGGGCTTCATATAAATAAAAAACATATTTTCAGATTTCCTTTCAAAATAACTGGCCAATTAAATCTGTTGGTTCCTTCCCGCCACAGCTCCTGAATTCCACAACACCTCACTTTATTTTTGTAACAAATCTTTTTAATCCTTTGATCAAAATAAATTAAATTCTCCACCGTATAATTTCCTGATTAAATCTGGACCATTGGATCTTCATGCGCTAGTCCACATCTGGACCATACTGATTGTTATGCTGTGATCCTCTGATTTCGGCCTTCCCTGGACCACATTTCCTGACCCTCTGATCTTCTGATTTCGGCCATCCTAGATGCGCACCTGATATGCTATAATCCTCTGAATTCAGCCTTTGCTGGACTGCACAGTCTGTCCCTCTGATTTCGGTCACCACTGGGCCATGGTCTGATTTTCTGATCTGGACCATCACTGGACCAAATAATTATTTCTGAACCATTGATCTGGAAGTTTTTACTCTGATCTGGACAGATTCTGGACTTTGGTCTGGAACAAACTGAAATTAACTTGAACAAAAAATATTTCAGTTTGGACATTTTACCTTTAATTTTGGACTAGGTCTGGATTGATTCTGGAACTCATTTCTTTTGGTCTGGACTTAGTTCCATGCCCTGAATCATGCTATCTTATGGTCTGGGCCAAATCTGGATTGATCCTCTTGTTCTGGACTCATAAACATACCTTCTGGTCAAGTCTGGAACAAGTCTGGACTGTGTAATTTTTCACTGCCAGGCCATCTTCTGGTGAGAATAACTTCTGGAATAAAATTGATATTTGATTCCTGTTTGTCTGGAACAACTCTCCTTCTGGCAGGCTTTCCATTGATATGATCCATGTTTCCTTCTGATTTTTCTTCATTCTGATCTGGGCCAGCAAAGATATCCTCTGGTGATATTTTTGACATTCCTGGATATCTTCTGGTCAATCCAGAATTCATTTTTCTGGAATCCTTTGATCTCTGCTTCTGTTTCCTTCAGTTTCTGGGGCATTTAACTTAATAATTCAAAGTACAAAATAAGTTTACATTGAGTACATTTGTAAGCATCAAAATCCTAAGTACTTAGAACCAACTTGGGTCCAACAATTTCCTCCGCATCCCATACAAGTCTCATCCGACTCCGCCGCTCGCCTCGATGTAACCTCCTCCTCATCATCATACAGAGAGGGATCAGTCTCCTCCGAAGTCAGATCGATGCACAATCTAGGTCGCTTCGGCGGTGCCGGAATCTCATAAAAATCATCGGATATCCTAGATGGACCCGGAATATCAGCTGCTACTAGCATCGGCCCTTTGTTCTTTTCTTCCGCCTCAGAATCACGTACAGCTCCTCCAATCACTGGGTTAGGAGTCACCACTCCTACGGTGGCCTCTGTCTCAACCCCTCCAGCTGGCTCCTCCGCATCATCAAAAATTCCGTACGCCTCCAATACAAAACGGGAAGGCACAGGAAAGTCAATCTTCGCATAGGTGTGCTCCACATAATCCACCACTCCGTCAGTCCTACAGGTCCTCTTCAATCTCCCTGTGTACGTGGCCCTGCTTGAGATGGGGTCGTATACCCAAGCAGTAGGCACGGAACGATCAATGAAATCGAGCGACGTTTCCGTCGTCTGGGGACCCACGGGTGACATGGGTTTGGGGGGCATCTGAGGGCAAAGCCCTATTTCCACAATAATAGTAAAGGGTCACCGACCGAAATTAACAAATAACACATAGCATATATCTCACAGTAACAAAAATATCCATGGCATTTCATATAACAATGATGAAAATTAAGGATGCTCATTTGAAATTTCATATTGTAAGTACAACTACCACCTCAGCAATCACAGACATTCATCAGAAAATTCAGATTTTATAACGTACTTACACACATCAGTTTCCAATCATCATCATATAACCAACTCGTGACCCAACGATCAATCACCCCGATGCAATATGTATATGCTCATGTATTCAACTTCTTGGAATTTCCAAGGTGCATTCGCTCAACAGACCATCACAATTTAAATATGTTTGACTTTAACGACCCTCAAGACCAGGGTGCAATCGCTCAACAGATCAGCACCAGTGCAGTCGCTCAACAGACTAGCACTCGTGCAATCGCTCAACAGACCAGCACTCGTGCAGTCGCTCAACAGACCAGCACTCGTGCAGTCGCTCAACAGACCAACGTGTTTGACATACTCAGGTACAATCGCTCAACAGATCAGTACCAGTGCTGTCGCTCAACAGACTAGCACTCGTGCAATCGCTCAACAGATCAGCACGTTTTTGCGTATTTCAGGGTACAGTCGCTCAATAGACCAGTACCAGTGTAGTCGCTCAACAGACCAGCACTCATGCAATCGCTCAACAGATTAGCACGTTTACGCATTACTCTGTGGCCCATCGCGGGTACCACCTGACTATGCAATGCATGAATATGCAGTGTTTTCTCTTCACTGAAAACAGTATGCAACATCAGTGAAATTCATGATTTCCATCATTTCTCAAAACATCTCAACACAACCAATTTAGTCTTCAACACATCATAAATCAAACATTCATCATATCATAAATCAAACATTCAACATCTCATCATTTCCACTTCACATCATCTTAAAACTCCATTCTTATTCATCAAGACCTTCCCTCTGTCTTCCCCAACTCTTAAAATTCATAAAACAGTGTTTAAAACTGAGATTTCTGGAAAATACGAATCTATATTCGAATACACCTCCTCTGTATTCGAATACAGAAGCCAAAACAGGGCAGAATTAACACTCTGTATTCGAATGCAGCTCCCTGGTATTCGAATACAGAGGCCGTCCCAGTGCACAAAATAACATTTTCCACAACATTAGTGAAGTCTCAAAAACTTCATCACCACCAGTTCAAACTATCACAAAAATTCCATTTTAATTCATCACAACACCTTCCCAATATTCCCCAACACTTAGGGTTTATAAAACAATGTTTAAAACTTTAATTTTCTGAAAAACACGAATCTGTATTCTAATACAAGTCCCTTGTATTCGAATACAGAAGCATAAATCTGCAATTTAAACACTCTGTATTCGAATACAGCATACCTGTAGTCGAATACAGAAGACAAAACAGTGTGAATTCAGCATTTTTCTCAACATCATTTAAGGTTTTCAAGAACTTCATCGTCTCTTTTGCAAAACTATTTCAAAAACTCCAATTTAAAACATTTCAAACATTTCCAAAGTTTCTCAACACTTTAAGATTCACATGACATTGTTTAAACTTGATTTTCTGGAAAACACGAATTTGTATTCGAATACAGAAGCTAAAACTTGAGTTTCTAGAAAAACACGAATCTGTTTTCGAATACAGCTCCCTTGTATTCGAATACAGAAGCAAAAATTGTGAAAGTCAGCGTCCTATATTCGAATACGAGACTGTCGTAGTCGAATACAGATGCGAATACAGTGTTAAAATTGCACTTCTGTATTCGAATACGATAGAGTCGTAGTCGAATACAAATGCTAAGTTAGAAGCAAAAATCCTTCCTCTGTATTCGAATACAGAGGCCTGTATTTGAATACAAGTTCGAAAACTTGGGTAAAACAGAAGCTTGGAAGGCTGTATTCGAATACACCTTCGAGTTCAGTGAAATTTTCTTGAGACTTCAACACATTTTCAAAACAGTTTTACCACTCTTTTGCAAACCACAAAACTCAGACATTTTTCATCAATATAGATTTTCCAGAAAACACTTTCATCATTTTAAATCCTTCTCTTTTGAAAACATCAGCAACACCAGATTTTCATCAACAGGACAGAAACAGAATCACCAACACCAAAAGCAACATCACATTTTTGCTTAAATCCCCCAAACAGAATATCAAACTCAAAACAGAACATGCATTTCCAAACGTTTACATTTTGAGCATTCTCAAAACAACATGCAGAGTATTGCCAGCATTCTTACACAACCAATCACAACATGCAAAGCATTTTCAGCTTTCTCACACAAGCAGAACAACATTAATGCATTCAGCCAAACAGCAACCATCACATAGCAGCAAAACACCAACATAATGCATTTTCGCATTTTATAACAACATTCAAAGTAGTTTTATGAACATGGATTTTAATCATCTTCAAAATAACATGGAAGACATTTTTCAAATCTCCCACATAAACAAAACAGCGTTAATGCATTCAACCAAATAGAAACCATCATAGAATCAATACACATCAACATAATGCATTTTCTTCATATTTTTTTTCAAAATGTCATTGCAAAAT
Source organism: Cicer cuneatum (assembly GCA_037974295.1). Classification (NCBI taxonomy): domain Eukaryota; kingdom Viridiplantae; phylum Streptophyta; class Magnoliopsida; order Fabales; family Fabaceae; genus Cicer; species Cicer cuneatum. Next base: position 43,674,516 of record JBBPBO010000001.1, read on the forward strand.
AGTTTTTCTTCAAAACAATGATGAAACATCAGTAATGTCATGACAGTTATGCATATACAGCTCTAATGCAGCTAGAAACAATGATGAAGGGGAAGGTGAGCACTGTTACATGCAGTAAGGGAGGAGGAATGGGTTTCTAACTTTGCCTTTCCTTCTCACTCCTATATATAGGCTTGTGTGGTGCCACCTCACCCGACACTTGTCTGATCCTCAGCACTTAACCAGTCTTGTCGCAATTAGCAGATAATCCCTCAATTAACTGTCCGATAATTTAATTAATCGTAATTAAATTAATTTACTCTTCGTCCAATAATTTTATTTCATCTTCCAAAATAAATATTTATATATATGTATATATATATTCACTCAAAACATACATATATTAAATATTTTACAAATATCCCCAAAATACACTTAATATTAATTCCATAATTAAATTTCAAATTTAAGGGTCTTACATAATTCAAGGTCTGGGGTTGTTAGGCTGTTTGGAAAAATTAGCTTGGAGGGTCAGTTGATTTGTTATTCAAGGTATTTGAATTAGTTGATGAAAGCCTTTCAACCCCTTTCTCGTGTTTTCACCTTAACCAAGATATTATCTCTCTTAGGTGTAGTCTTCTCCACCTTATCAATGTCTTCAATAGTTTGGTCTTCCATGAACACTACATCATGACTTATGATAACCATTTTCTATGTAGGATTATACAACTTGTAGCCAAATTCATCCTCACCATAACCAATGAAGATAAACTGCTTTGACTTTGCATCCAACTTGGATCTTTCATCCTTTTGAACAAGCATAAAAGCCTTGCAACCAAAAACTCTCAAATGATCATATTTGATAGTATTGCCAAACCATACCTTTTCTGGTACCTCACTATTTAAAGCCACAATAGAAGTAGGATTAATAACATGCATCGCCGTGTACAATGCCTCACTCCAATAATGTTTAGGCAACTTAGCTTCATAGAGCATACACCTCACTCTCTCAACAAGTGTTCGATTCATCCTCTCTATTAACTATTAAACTGAGGAGTTTTAGAATGAGTCTTTTCATGTGCTATACCCTGATGTTTGCAATAGACATCAAATGATCCATAATACTCATCCCCATTGTCAGTACACACACATTTCAAATTTTTGCATGTCTGCATCTCAACCAACACATGAAATTGTTTGAACTTCTCCAACACTTGGTTTTTTGTCTTCAAAGCATAAACCCATAGTTTCATGGAACAATCATCAATAAAAGTAACAAAATAAAGTGCACCACTAAAAGATTTTACCTTTAAAGAGCCACAAACATCATAATGCACCAACTGAAGCAGCTTTGACTTTCTAGATGGATGATGCCTTTTGAAGGATGCTCTAGTTTGTTTACCAACCATGTAGTGAGAATATTTAATCCAAATCTACATTCTTCAATCTTGGAAGCACATCCTTTGTGGCTAAATAATTTAATCCTTTTTGTCATTGATATGGCTATGCCTTCGGAGCCACAAAGATGTTTCCATATCCCCGACAGTAACACTGCCTTTAGCAAACAAAAGCTTTTGTCCAATACAATTTACTCCCTTCTAGCAACAACCAAGTTACCTTTGTTGTGTTTCCACTTCCCAGAAGCAAAATGATTATCAAAACCACTATCATCAAGCATTTGCACAAAGATCAAATTGAAGCGAACATCTAGAGCATGTTTGGCTCCTTTAAGCAACAATTCCATTCCCATATTAGTTTGCTAGCATACATCACCAACACCAATTATCTTAGATACACCATAATTACCAATATTCAAAACTCCAAAGTCACCTGAAGTTTAAGATGTGAAGCACTTCTTCCTCGATGTAACATGTAGTGTATCATCACTATCAATTATCCACATGCTCTCATTAGATACAAGATCATCACTAAAAGTAGTAGTAACACAGTCGTCATCATTATCATCATCACGACCTCTTTGTTTCTACTTGCCCTTCTTGCCTTTATTCTCCTTTTTCAACATAAAACAATTCTTCTGTATGTGCCCTATTTTATGACAATAATGACACTCTGCATTTTTGTATCTAGACTTGGACTTGCTTCTGCTATTTTCTCTACCATCCTTCGGTTTTTTTTCCTGACTTCTCCCCTATTTTTAGTGATAAGAACTTCAGATTAAGATGAAGAACCTTGTGCTTTCATTCTCATCTCCTCATTCAAAACGCTACCCTTAGCCGTTTCCAAAGAAACAACACCTTTAAGAGCTGAAACTGTTATGAAAACCCGAAATGTCTCCCAAGACTCTCGTAAAGATAACAATAGAAATAATCCCGAGAGTTTATCATCAAACTTGATACCCATTCCTGACATCTGATCAAGGAGCCCCTGAAATTCACTCAAATGGTCTGAAATAGACGTCTCCTCCTTGTAGTTCAAACTTATGAAACTATTCAGCATGAACAATTTATTATTCCCTAATTTAGAGGTGAACAAAGTTTGTATCTTCTCCCACATAGTTTTTGCATTTGTCTCATTAGCAATATGATTATAAAAATTATCTTCTACATATTGCCTAACAAAACCACATACCTGTTAATATTCAAAATCTCATTCTTCCATAGATTTATCATCCAACTTTTTAGAACCAAAAATAGGAAGATACATTTTCTTCAAAAATAAAAAATCTTTCATCTTGCTCTTCCATAAATGGTAATTAGTATTATTCAAGTATACAATCTTTATATTCATATTTGCCTCCATCGAAGCAAGTCAAATAACCCTTTAACTAAGAGCTCTGATGGAAACAAACACATAAATACGATAACCAACAATACACAGCGGATATGAAATTCCCCCAACTTGCAAGAACCTGTGAAGAGCAACAATAAATATATGGCAGAAAATTGATGAAATAAAACCGCGTAAAGAGCAATGATATACTTAGAGTTTTAACATGGAAAACGTTGGAACCAAGTTGGTTTTATACTTAGAGTTTTGATGTTAACAAAAATATTTTCTGAGAACAAAATATTTGACTTCATAGAGTATGAAAGAAAATTTATTTTTGAAGAAAACCTAAAATAAGATTTGATTCAGATTTATAATTGAAGAAAATCTAAGACCAAGTTGAAAAGAAGATGTGGTCAAGATTTGAAGAAGATTTGATCAAGATTTATTTATAAAAAAATATGAATAGAATCAATTTGAAGAATTTAAAAACTCAATCTAAACAAAATACAAACAAAATCAATCTAGAAGAATTGTTTAGATTGGATTCAGAAATAAAGATTTGGCTAAAGAACATATTATCAAAAAGTATCTTGTTCAAAATTATTTTTGAATAAGATCATTGTTGACCAAGTTAGGAATGAAGATCAATTCAGAATTAAACAAGGACTAAATTGAAGCCCTAATTTTATCTATAAATAGATACTCAAGGCTAAAGAAGAAGATTATCGAAAATCAAAAAAGAGTAGAATAACTCATAAGCTAAAAATTTCAATTTCATCTTAGAGTTCAAAGAGAGAAACACTTGTTCAAGTTAGAAATATTTTCTATGTGTTTTTTCTTAGAGTGTGAGTGTTGTTATTATTATCAGCTTTTTTAGAAGCAAACACTTAAAGTTCCAATCTTTTATATACAACCCGATTGTGGTTTAGTTCATTCTTTAATCTGAGGTTATCAGGAGAAGACTCGACTTGTAGGTCAAGGTGGTTAGTTCCTCAAAAGTCTGGGGTTGTCAAGCTATTTGGGAAGACTGGCTTGGTAGGTCAGGTGCTTTGTAATTTAAGGTATTTGAATTAGTGGATTAAACCCTTTTGAATGAGGGGACTGGATGTAGCCAAGTTAATGGTGAACTAGGATAAATCTATGTGTCGAATTATTTATGATTTCATTGTTCGTTGCCTTTGAACCCAATTGCTTCTTATCTATGTAATTCTTAAAAACTAATGAACCTTCACCAAATTAGCAAAAAATTATCAACTTTGTCAAATATAATTTAACTCCCCTTCTCGTGTTTGCGCCTTCAGAAGACCCCTCAATGCAAAGGTAAAAACACGGGGTGTCTAGACCTAAGAAATAGCTCATCTATTACCAAATAAGGGTACAAGAGAGTCTCAAAATGATGCAAAAATGGTGCCTACAACCAGCCAAAATAAAAAAGCTCTAAAGCTTACAAATGAAAAACAAGAAGATGAAAAACATCTGAAAAATCTGCTACTGTGCAATCCGATCGACAATTGAAAACGAAGACTTGTATTTGTGAACCTATTGTCCAAAAATCAGCCTGATCCAATGATTAACAAATGTGCAATCAATGCTTTTTGGAGACTAATTTGATAAAATAGGGAATAGAGTTTACTTTTTTTCTTTTGGTGGATGCCTTTTTTTTCCAAAATAGTCTCTGTCTCTCTCAACCCTAACAAGACCCGTCTCCACTTGAATAAGTGAGACACATGGACTACAATATTTCAACCTTTCTCCACATAAGAAGGGAGCCCAATATCCAACAAGGAGGAATTTGGAGAGTCTATTTTTCTTTATGATACAAAACCTTTCTAAATTGGAGGAACTTGAAAAATATATTGGAAGAAGTCTTTGGAGGGTTTAGATGATTTCTTCAAACTCTTTCTATGTTGTTATGTTACTCTAAAATTTTAAAAAATAACTAATATAAGTATTTTTTAGGCTCTAGTATCTAATCAAGAATTATCACAAGAAGATACGAATTATTTACAAGAAAATCTGATCAATAATTATCACAAGAAAATATGAATTATTTACAAGAATGTATGATCAAGAATTGTTTACAAGAATAAACACTCACAAGAAGATACATTTATTATTTGCAAAGATATGATTCAGATTTTGACAAAGGGCACAATACTGAATTGGACTTAGTCACATTCCTACTTGTGATAGTTTTAGAATAGGTCAAACACTATGTTCCCGCCCAGATCAAAGCAAGCAATAGGAAGGATGTTCATATGAAGAATTTGCGAAAACAATCTTAACAAAATACGAACAATATCGTATGAAGAATTTACAAACTCAATCTGAACTAAATATGAACAATATCAGAAGAATTTACAAACTCAATTCGAACATAATCAATTAAATAAAATACAAACAAAATCAATCTAGACAAACTACTCAGATTGGATTCAAAAATAAAGAATTGGCTAAGGAATATATTATCAAAAAAACATCTTGTTCAGAATTATATTTGAATAAGATCATTGTTGACCAAGCTAGGAATGATGATACAACTCAAAATTAAACAAGGAATAAATTGAAGCCTTAATTTTATCTATAAATAGATACTCAAAATACAAAACTATCATTTGAAGAATTTACAAACTCAATATGAACAAAATTGGAGCAGTATCAATTTGAAGAATTTACAAACTCAATCTGAACATAATCGATCTAAACAAAATCAAACAAAATCAATCTAGAAAAACCACTTAGATTGGATTCAAAAATAAAGAATTGGCTAAAGAATATATTATAAAAAAATATCTTGTCAAGAATTATATTTGAATAAGATCATTGTTAACCAAGCTGAGAATGAAGATACAACTCAGAGTTAAACAAGGACTAAATTGAAGCCCTAATTTTATCTGTAAGTAGATTCTCAAAGCTGAAGAAGAAAATCATCGAAAAATCAGAAAAGAGAAGAAAAACTCAAGCTAAAAATTCCAAATTCATCTTAGAGTTCAAAGAGAGAAATACTTGTTCGAATGAGAAATTTTTTCTAAGTCTTTTTCTTAGAGTGTGATAGTCATTGTTATAATCAACTTGTTAGAAGCACTTACTCAAGTTCCAAACCTTTGTATTCAAACCTGATAGTGCTGTTCGTGCGCCTTCAATAGTCAGGGGTTGTCATATTGTGTGGAGAAGAATTGGCTGGTAGAGTCATGGTGTGTGTGTTCATCAAAAGTTTGGGATTGTCGGGCTATTTGAGAAGACTGACTTAGAGAGTCAGGTGCTTTGTAATTCAAGTTGTTGAATTAGTGGATTAAATCTTTCTGAGTGAAAGAACTGGATGTAGTCAAGTTAGTGGTGAACCAGGATAAATTACTTGTGTCACTTATTCTTGCACTCCTTAGTTTTGTTATTGCTTCTACTCCAAGTAAATCATCAAGTTTGAACTAGTTTAATCAACTAATGAAAAAGTTATCAACTTAGTCAAACACCATTCAACCCCCCTTTTCGTGTTTGCACCTTCACATATGAGGAGTTCTTTGATTTTTGTTTAGTATTGAAAGGCTTATGTCGTTCTCTCACGAGAATTTGAATTTGTGTTGCAAAAAACTTGAAAATAATTTGAAACAAGGTAATTCTCATAATCTTGATGGTGAAATTCTATTTGAAGAATTAAAAGTCAACAAATAGGTTTCAAAAATTGAATCAAAATCAAGTTTTAGAATACCAAGTTCCCTTAAAAAATTAAATTGTTTTTCTAATTCTTGCATATAGAATTAGAAATTGAAATTGCTAAAATGCTATTTGAGATATACAATATTGCGAAATAGATTTTCCTCGATATCAATTGGAAATGATTTTTGAAAGATCTTGATTGTGAATAAAGTATTAATGACTTTGCAACAAAAAATTAAGGAGAATGATATTTAAAGATTAATAAGTGGATGAATGTTGTTGTTAGTTTCGATGTTACTACTATATGTTTGAGTTAATAGAGATATGCATAACTAATTTTTCTATAATTCAATGCTTATGTAATTTTTAATTTTTCTTAAGAGAATAAATTCACTTATTAAGAAAAATAAATAAACTTAACATAAAAGGAGAAAAAGAAATAATAATAACTTGGTCCAGAGCATCTACCATTATACCTACAGTGATTGGGCATACCATTAACTATACTTTATTTTGCTTCAAAGGTATTGAAACAATTAATGACTAATATATATATATATATATATATATATATATATGTATGAGAAAACAAATTACACCAATGTTACGATGTACAATAATACTTGATACATCTTTAACAAATTTAATCGTATGATTAAAAGACTATATCACATAGATCATCTATTTCAATTTTTACATAAATAAAACATCATTTAGTACATTATTGAGGTGCATCAAGATTAATGTTGTATAATAAAAATGTTTAAGTCGTTAATTTTGATGTACCTCAATAACATAATAAACAGTTTTAGATTTATTTAAAAATTTACACAAATCTTCTATATGATATAATCTTTCAATCCAATGGTTAAATTTGGAAAATATGTATCGAGTAAAACGTTATTAAGTGGTATAACATTTGTGTAATTTAATCTCTCATTTATATATATATATATTATCAAATACCAATAACTTTCAACATAAAAGGCATAGAAAAAAAACTAGTCATTAATTATTTTAATACACTATAAAACAAAATAAAATATTGTTAAAGAAAAGTTAAACATTTCGTAAGTATCGAAAACCTCGTACCAATACAAAACCACAATAGAATTATAGAAAAAAAAATTAGGTATGCATGTATCTATTTGAAGTAAATGTGAATGTCACGAGAAGGGAGGTTGAATTGTGACCTATTTTTAAAATTTAGTTCCTGCACTAATATTATCGTCTCAACTTGTATTTGGAGTGAGGATGGTTAGATGAAAAATAATCCTCCTCTTATTGAGGATGATCTAAAGAAGAATAATACGTGTGCTAATGGTGTGAATAAAACAAATATAAAGAGAGTAAAGTTTAGGAAGATTCACACACATAATTTATACTAGTTCACCTAATATAAGCTACTTCAGTCCTCACATCTTTGTGAGATTTTCACTAGTGCTCAGAAACTCGTTCTTTGATCTGCACCTTTTCAACTATGTATTTTCTTAGCCTCAGCAGGCTTACAACACTGTAATTTTACTAGCCTCGACATGCTTACAAAATAACTCAAGTTTATATCAACTTGAAGATATACAAGTAGTAATGTGTTTGATTTGTTTGGGATCAAATTACAAATTTCTAAGATAAGATAGTGATGTGAAGTTGTATATAATGTTGGAACCAAGTTGGTTCTAAGTACTTAGGATTTTGATGCTTGCAAATGTACTTTATGTAAACTTATTTTGTACTTTGAATTATTAAGTTAAATGCCCCAAAAACTGAAGGAATCAGAAGCAGTGATCAAAGGATTCCAGAAAAATGAATTCTGGAATGACCAGAAGATACTCCAGGAATGTCAAAACATGACCAGAAGATATCTTTGATGGCCCAGATCAGAAGGAAGAAAAATCAGAAGGAAACATGGATCATATCAATGGAAAGCCTGCCAGAAGGAGAGTTGTTCCAGCCAAACAGGAATCAAATATCAATTTTATTCCAGAAGTTATTCTGACCAGAAGATGGCCTGACAGTGAAATGTGCACCACAAACTTTGAACCATGTGTGTGCCTTTCCGCAATGATGGTCCAGATTAGAAAATCAGACCATGGCCCAATGGTGGCCGAAATCAGAGGGACAGACTGTGCAGTCCAGGAATGGCCGAAATCAGAGGATCGCAGAATATCAAATAGGCTGGTCCAGATGTGGACTATCGCATTAAGATCCAAAGGTGTAGATTTGATCATGAGGATTAAAGAATCTGAGAAAAATGCTCAAAACAGAATTGGAGAAAAAGGCTCAAAACAAAATCTGAGAAAAATGCTCAAAACAGAAGCGGAGCAAAATGTTCAAAACAGATCAGTGAGCAAAAGGCTCAAAACAGAATCTGAGCAAACTACTCCAGAATATTCTCAAAACAGATTAATCGAAATATACTGCAGAAGTAAAGCATCAGTGAAGTTCTAAAAGTTCAACTATAAATAGAGACTTAATGCTGAAGAATAAAGTATCGAAAATCACAAAAGAGTCATACACTTCCAAAGCAACCACTCTCAAATTTTCATATAAGTCAATTGTGAGTTTCAGCTTTCAAGAAGCAAGTACTCGGTTATTTTCTTTCCACTGTGGCAAATCTAAGTTGTTGAAGTAGAATCTACAATCTGAGGGAGTCAGTAGAGGTAGCAGGTTACTTGGCAATTAGATAGGGTTGTATCTAAGTTGTTGAAGTAGAGTCTACAAACTGAGGGATTCAGAAAGGGTAGCAAGGTACTTAGCAATTAGATTCATAGTGTTGTGAATTCTTCTACAATATGGGGTGTCAGATTGGCTGAAGAACAAGAGTTGTTTTTCCTCAAAGAAGTCTAGGATTGTTAGACTATTTGAGAAGACTGACTTGGAGGGTCAGTAGCAAGGTTGTAATTCAAGGTTGAATTAGTGAAATCCTTCAAGGCGAAGGGACTGGACGTAGCCTCGTTAACGGTGAACCAGTATAAAATCTGTGAGTTTTTATTGTTATTTTATCCGCTGCTAACTCTGTTTTAATTATACATCAAGTTTTGTTTTGAAAGTATTAAAACAGGAAAAGTATTCAAGTTAAGTCAAACACAATTCAACCCCCCATTCTCGTGTTTGCACCTTCATATAACACACTCAATAAAAATGATCTTGAGATATGTTTAAGTTTGGAAGGGTGTGTAGAATGAAGAGCATGATGATAAGCTTGAATAACTTAGATATTTTCTTGTAGATGATTCTCTTGATATTTGAAGATTAATACTTCTCTATTTACAATTGCCTTTGGAGCTTCAAACATATGGGTTAGCAAAATATAAATGTTGGAGACTTTGCTAAGTTTCCTTGGACTTGTCTTAATTTGTAAAACTGTCATTTAGACTTTATCCTCGTGTTAAGTATGCTGAGAGGATGAGTGTTGCAGTATATCCTCAGATCTAAGTAGTAGGAGGATGGTGCTTTCATTAATTCTGATGTGACTTGTGCTTTTTGCCTTTTTCTTTCCCAACAATTGTAGTGGCTTGCCTTATAAGTCAAGGAGATCACTTTTTGTACATTGGTACTTTTACTCATTTTCGCATGTGCGAGGATGAATAGACAATAAAAGTTCATCCTCTCTTCTGCGTTGTTTATCCTCAGACATAGACGATATAAATTGATTCTCTCTTCTGTGTTGTTTATCTTCTGACATAGAGGACATAAATTCATCCTCTTTTCTGTATTATTTATCCTCTAACATAAAGGACATAAATTCATCATCTTTTTTGTTTATCCTCTGCGTCTATTCTCATATCTGATTTTAAGTACGAGGATGGATTTTCTATTTTATTGAGTTTTGATGTGATTGTTGCTTTTTGTCTTCCCTTTTCCACCCACTTTGACCAATGTGTTTGTCATGTCAAGTACTTCACCTTTTTGTACCTTTGTACTTTTCTTTATGTGTCAAATTTGAGACGAGGATATCCTCTGCTTCTATCCTCATCTTGAGATTGTATTCATCCTATAATGTAATTGATTTTAAGGATGTTCATGGATGATCATCCTCAGATCTAAGTAAGTCTTTGAGAGATGATTGTATGTCTTTCTTTCCAAAATGTGGCTGTTTAAATTTGGTGTAAACATGTTGACACCTTTTTTACTTGTTAGGTGACCTTCTAGAATATGATTTTGTAAAAAACATTCTTATTATCCTCTTGATTATTATGGATGAGAAGGTTCCTTCTTGTCGTCAATAACTTGAAAATCACGATTGATGTGCTTGTCTTACTTCAAAGGCTTTTGTATAAATTTGAACAATGTTGACATAGTGTTTTTGCACTGTTCACATAAGACCTCATTTTTATATATGAGAAGATGATTTTTTCGAGAGTCCATCCTCAGGTTATGTTAAGTGCGAAGATGAAAGTTCTTATCTCCACATCAGAGTACATGATTGATGTGATGTCACTTCTATGTTTACTTTTGCTAAACCTTGAATAATGTAAACAACTTGTCAACTTTTGTCTTGTTGTACTTTTATGAAAATTACTTTTTCAATAATTGTGAGATGAAAACTTTGATAAATATTTATCCCCGTATTGGAGATTGTGAAGAATATTCATCCTTGGATTTGAGATTGTGATAAATGTCCATCCTCGGGTTTATCCTCAGATATAAGATTGTGAAAAATATTCATCCTTGAATCTGGATTCTGCATCCTCTAATTTTCATATAGACACATCTTGATCCATAGTTTTTTCTTGACTTCTTCCAAGAGATTTTATGTGTGACTGAGATGCAACATATTGCGATGATCATCCTCGGCTTGAGGATAATCATATTTAATGAATTATGCTCTTCAATTCTTTCATTGTTAAGTTGATACAACACACTTGTTTATGTGAGTGGCTTCAAACATGACCACTTTTGTTCTTTCCACAAAAACTCAAATGCAAACATCAATAGATCACCATTTATAAAACTGAAGTTTTTACTTCAATACTATTAACCTAAACATACAATAGTAACATCCAAACTAGCAACAACATTCATCCATCTATTAATATTTAAAAATCATCCTCCTTACTTTTTTGTTGCAAAATCATTAATACTTTATTCACAATCAAGATTTGTAAAACAAATTTCCAATTAAAATCGAGGAAATACTATTTAATTTATTTTGCAACATTGTAGATCACAAATAATATTTTTACAATTTCAATTTCGAAAAACTTCTAACATATGCAATAGTTAACATTAATCTATATTATATTAATATAATTTAATCTCTCTTCATATGTATGTGTGTGTGACATAAAAAAATGGAACACTGAATTTATAATTCACACATGACAGCTAAAATTTGAGAGACGACCCGTCCATCGAAACTTCGAAAGAAAACCTTAAAAGTTCCTCCCCTCCCTCCAAACATATAAAGAGAACCTTAAAAATTCCAATAGAACACAAGCAACAATCACATTCTCAAGATACCAATGAAACTAATGACAGGAGATAAATTTTGTTGATTTTTTCTTTTTAATTGATTTGAATATTTTAATTTTTTTTCCTACTATAATTTGGTTTTTTTGATATTGCAAATGCGACCATTGCGGTAGCTATGATGCGAATTGCGATAGTTAGGACATGAAATATTTTTATATTCGTAGCAAACCCAAAAAAATTCTATAATTATTATATTTCTTTTATTTATAATTTAGTATAAATTTTAATTCAAGTTTAGGACATTGTATCATGCTTATGAATAATTTAAATTTAACTATTGTGAAACAATCATTTTCATAAATAAAATCTAAATTGTTTAAGAAGATATAAATATGAAATTAATAAAGAAGTAACAATATAAAATAAACTTAAAAGTACATAATACAAACAAAGAACAATTGATTTTAAATAAAATAAATTAAACTCAAACAGAAGAATACACTCCATTGCAATTTGATTAGCGAAGGCAACGTAATATTGTCCCATTAATTTATAAATACGTCATTCACTTCAAGAAAAAAATAAGGATACAACTTCTAATTACACTTTGACTATCATTTGGTATAGCTCATTGTCCATAGACATAACCCAAAACCCCCCCATTTGGATGTTGATGATAAGGATTTTGATAATTCATTGGTTGTTGGTAGTGCGATGGAGTTTGATCACTTCATATTGGTTATATGGATTGAAATAAGGATATTGATAAACAGGTGGATAAGATTATTGACTGCTCCTAGAAGAATCATTAATTCCAAAGTCACCAAAACTATGTGCAATATTAGAAGAAGAAGAATCATCAAGTTGGAACATTTTGTTTTCTTTTTCCTCTTTTTCAAGAATGTGAACCACCGTTTCTTCTTTCAGGCAGTGAACTATCTGAAGGAGCCATATCAGTTAAGCTCCTACAACGTCTATAATTAGGTGGTATTTCTTCGTATGGATAATTTGGAAATTGTTCATTATTTTCATCATCACCATCACCATCACCATCACCTTCGTTGCCACCCCATCACCACTATTATTTCTTGGTGGACTTAATTAAACTGCAACAATTTTCATTAGAATCATCATTGTCATCAACAACTTCCACATTTTCATCATCTGTATTCACTACAGGCAACCGTTTTTCATTTTGTACTCCATCTTATAGTGGATTTTGTCTTTCTTATATCTATTGAGATAACAAATCATCTTGAAATATATAATCAAGATTTATTGGATCAAAACTTGCTTCTATTTCTTCTTGACATTTCCTTAGTTCACCCCTCATTTTTAATTTCATGTTGTAATGTGAAAAGACATGCTTATTATCTTTTTATATTTCTATCTATTCCTCTATGCCAGACTTTGTTAGGTCTATCAAAAAATCCAAGCATGAACTTGAGATATGGTATGTCATAAGCTTACTTTTTAGATATGAGTCTTGTTTGATAGAAGTTTGGTATGACCTGTTAGCCTAGTTAAAAGTCTATTTCATTTTAACATTTTGGAATAAGTAATCAAACATATCTTTAAATAGATTAACGAGTTAATATGTCAATGAAATTAAGTTCTATTTTGATATTTAACATCATATTTTGAAGAATATGACTTTATATACATCTTACTTAAATTATATTTTAAAATAATACATTTAAATATGTAAAAAACTAAATTAGGTTAATATGTGTAAATTAATAAAAGTTGAATATATAACAAAAAAATCAAAATTTAATATAATAATTATAGTAGTAAAAAAATATTATTTAAATTTATTTAAATATGCTGATCTAATAGACCTAAAAAAGTTATTATCTAGTCTGTAGTATGACATTTTTAATTAAATAGATTTTTTTAGAAGTCTTGACCTTATTTGTTTAAAATAAAAGTTTAGTCTAACTTAAATCTGATGTAAGCTACGCCGTAGGTCTACGTCGGTCAGCCTGACCTATTCTTATCCCCTCCTGAAACTTACTAAATGTACTCTAATTCCTCTCACAATTGATGGCTGAAGTTGTTTGACTAACGACCATTATAGCCAAACATTGAAGTTCGGGAGCACATGAACCATGACACTCCCACCATTCAATTAGCTTTATAAAGAATTAACAAAAAAAAAAAGAAAAAATAAACAGATTATTGATTCTATTAAAAAAAATAAGTTTAATCGCCCAATTTATTAAAAAATTAGTATTTTACCTAGATTCATTCTAGATCAGAATCTTTGAGCCAAGGAGTACCAAATGTTTCACTTTTTATCTCTGTAAAGCATTAACTAGGTAACATAACAAAATATATCAATATATAATCTTATATTTTATAACAAATAATTTATCAAATTAAATTATCAATATTCTTTACTAACCTGGTTTAGAGCTTTGCTTTGATCATTTATGTTTCTTTCTAATTTTCTGATTGATTACTTATTTGTTCCATTAAATGTTTCTTTATAGAGAGCACCGTGTTCAACTCTATAATGAATTGTAGATTAAGAAAATAACCTAAAAAGAATATAATTATTTAATGAGCATATGATATCATTCTATTTTGAAATTAAAATTACAAGAAAAATTAAAAATATAAAATATATTGACATAACAACATATAAGAATTTAGTTTAATTGCTAATTGTTTTGTTCCATCAATGGCTTCGTATGTAGGGGTGGTAATAGGTTGGGCCGAGTTAGGCTTTGTTAGGTCTGAGTCTAGTCTATCAAAAAATCCAAATCCTAAGTCTTGTCTGTGGTTTGTTATAGGCTTACTTTTTATGTCTGAGTCTGGTCTTAATAGAATTCTGGTATGACCTGTTAGCCTATTGAAAAATCTATTTCATTTTAACATTTTTGAATAAATAATCAAATATATGTTTAAATAGATTAACGAGTTAATAGATCAATGAAATTAAGTTTTATTTTGATATTTAACATCACATTGTGAAGAATATGACTTTAACATATGCTACTTCAATATTATTTTATAATAATACATTTAATTATGTCAAAAATTAAACAAAGTTAATATGCGTAAATAACTAAAAGGTTCTAACAAAAATATCAAAATTTAATATAATAATTATAATAGTAAAATAAAATATTATTTATATTTATTTAAATAGGTCAGTCTAATAGACCTAAAAGACTTATTATTTGGTCTGTAACATGACCTTTTTAACTAAATAGACTTTTTAAAAAGTTTTGGCCTTGTCTATTTAAAAAAAAAACACATGACTTAACCTAAGCCTGACATAGACTAGACTGTAGATTCCTATCGGTCGACCTGACCTATTTCCATTCATATATGTAACTAACATATTGTTGGTTACTCGTCACCGTCAACTAATCACAACTTTTACAAAAGGCTAAAATACTTTCAATATGTCCTTCACCTTACTCTAGAAGTCCCTATTTAATACAATTTTTTTTGCTTCATATCCTGGCCTTTTTTTTTCTTAATCTTTTGATGCCAATTTTTTACACACCATTTATCCATACCAATACCATTTATCCATACCAATATATCTTTATATTCAGCCTCTAAGTATACATATGAGATTTGATAAGGAGTTAGACATTTGGCTTTTCTAATTTTAAGCAGTATAAATAAAATTATGCAACAAAGGAGAGTTAGATAAATTCATAAATAAGTGCTGATAAATTATTAACTTGTTTAGAGCTTCTCGAAGCTTCTTCCACATTGTCTTCATAATGCTCTTATGAACTCTCGGTTTCTTTTTGTTTGTGTCGAAAACTTAATTGCTCATCAATAAGATTATCCACATCTTCTTTTCTTTTTATTTCTAATGCTATTGAAAGTTTAAAGATAATTTTATAAAGAGGAACATTAAAAATTCTAAATAGGGTCTTATATTTCAGGAAAAAGATAGTAATAATTGATACATTATATAACACATACAAAAATGCGGTCTTAGGAGTGCCACACCAATATATGCGGTTAAAAATTAAACAAATAGACCTAAAAAAGCATAAATGGAGGTGAGATTTCTACATGTGAATGATTAGAAATTTAATTATTTTATTTATTGATATGGTTTTGATTCTCTATCCTACGAGTACGATGCACGTATTTTTCTTTTTGTTTTTTAAAAAGCCGATTGAACGAAACAAATTGTTGGCTTGTTATGATGTCGATGTGGTTCATTGTGGTCAAAGTAGTGTTTCGTTGCGGTTGTTGCGCATGATTTTAATTCACACTACAATTGTGGATTGATGCGAGACATCATGCGCAACCTCAATATTGTGGTTGCATCAAGTGATATGATCCACAATTTGATACCCATACTGACACTATAAGCGTTTAGATTACACCCGCACCTCTATAAATAAAAATGAAACATCCCATTTTACAAACATTCATCCAAAATTTTCATATTCTTCCTTTCTTAGCATGAGTGTGACACTTACTTTACGATGATTAAATTACAATAAGCGAAGAATAAATCACATTTGAGTGTGATGATCTAAAATCATATTTAGGATAAATGATGACCTCACACTTGGTGCCTTGAAAAACATCCATGAGGTAATCAAAGTTAAAAATATCAAAAGAGCACTGGAATTTATTATCGTTTTCTTGAGTCCATGAGTCGTGCATGTGTTAAATACCAATTTCTAAAACCATGACAACACCGATGTATAAAGGTTGTTCTATGTATTTTCCTAATATCGTATCCTTAACTTGATTGAGTATTATGCTATGTTTGCCAGAACAAGTGAAGAGATTATTGCCTTCTCGAGACAACGACCTAGATCTTTAGACTAGATCACAGTTTTCTTGGGTCAACAAGGGTCATCAACTACTTTCAATGATCGGTCATTACCATCTTAACTCAATCACGATCTAAATCAATGAGTTGTCAATTGCAGGATTAACTTTCATTCTATACTTTGATATCACTTGTTGATTGTAATTCAAAATCACCAATCTTATTTTTATGCCATGTGTTTTAGTCGTTAAATTGCAATATTATTTATAGTAAGATATATATGTATCTCTTGTAGAATAAATGTTTGATTAATTCACATGTTCTTTGGCATAATCAATTATACTCCTCTTTCACATTTAGTTGATTTGCGTATGGGCGACCTACTAATGCTATTGTCATTTCATGGTTAAGTTTTTCATAACGTTTGATAACCGTTCAACTTACACCAATATTTGAGTGACATTGTATTCTAAAAGAACATTTACATTTACTAGATCCACTATGCTTTTGTTTCAACTACTTATATTGAATATATTTCTCACGCCATTTATAGTCCAAGACCAGGTAATGATCCGATTCGATGCATCCTAATCTAACCTCGGATTGACTATGACAAATCTTAATCTTTTTGAGTTATCGAATGCAACACACTAGCTCATCTTAGGTAGGAAATACCTGGAAAAAACATTTACATAATTTAGACATTATTTTCAACACCAACTAGTATTTATAAGGTGAAGGTATGACAAATGAATGCATGCAAATTGACCACCACACACACGTGCTGTCGCTATCCGGCCTTGGCTTGGGCTTGGGCTAAGTGGTTTATTAAATTAATAAGAAATTATTTATTTATTTTTTAATAATAAATGCATGCGTTTTTATCTCATTGATACATTAAACAAATATCTACTCTCCACCGAGTCAACATTCAACATTTGATCTAGTCCATTCCTTCCTGAATTTGTGCATCAGTTTGTCCCGGTCAAAACCTAAATTTTTTTGGAGTGTTGATTTATGTGGATCCGGTTTGATGGACCGCGCAATTATCTCTCTTTCAGTTGCAGAGTTCCTCTATAAATAGAGGACTCTCCTTAGTTGAAAAAGACACCAAAAGTTCTCCGAAATCTGAGACTTTTCTCAGCTTCTCCCTTTCTTTCTTACTTATTCTCTTTCTTTTAAGTGGTCATAGTACCATGTTACGAGTAACAGTCTTTTGACGGCCATATTGAAAACTGCCATATTGAAAACTCTGAACGGTTTTCTGGTGCAGTAGAACTCTGATATACTGTTCTATCTTGGCGACTTCGTGGTTGACAGTCTTCCTAGTACAATAGAGCGACCTGACAGAATAGAGCCACCTAGTACGCGACTCAATCTATTAATATCTTCAGTGACATAAAATGATTTTCAAACAGTTTTCGAAACTCAAAATAAAAAAAAAAAAAAAAACTCTTAAACAACAAAAACTCTTATATATATGATGATACAAAGGACCTAAATTGACAGCTATAGCTAATCACTAAGCTAATTAACTAACAACAATAAACCTCCTTCTTAACCAAATTCAATTGTGTAATACCCTCTCACAAGTCGAGGATTGGTAGATGTCTAGCAATATGAGCTTGGCAGTAAGATGGAAGAATGGTTGAGGAACAATAGCCTTATTGATAACAAAAGACAGTGGCATTAGCTTCATTAACCCAATTGACAATTTTTCTCGAACCACATGATATTCAATTTCAATAGCAGTTTGGCAGAAGTGATTCCAAAATCTTCAAGGAGATAACACGATCACTGTAGTTCCTGAGTCATTCAGCGAATTGAGGCAGTATTGCCTTTGACAAAAAGATATACCTGAAGGTTAGTGAGCAACTTCAAGCCCAAGGAAAAAATTTCAGATGCTTAATTCATTAATCCAAAAGTTTTTGTCAAGGATAATTTTGATATGGGAATAATCATCAAGGTCAGTTCCAACAAAGGACTATATCATCCACATATACTAAGAGAGCCGTATAATAAAATGTTGTGATGTAGGGTAAAGAGAGTGTGCTTGTTGGCTTGATTAAGTCCACCCAAGGACTTAGCAATTTGCAAACTTTGTTGGTGAATAAACCGATGAAACTAAGGGGAGAGCCATGTAAACGCTTTCCTTTAACTCACCATGGAGAAAAATATTTTTAACATATTGATGGATATGCCAATCCTTCACAACAACATTTGTTCGACGGAGAAAAAGTGACATTAGATATCCTTTTGTTACAAGACGAGCTTTGTACCTCTCAAGATTGGCATTAGATTTTCTTTTTACCTTATAAACCCATTTACAACCAGTGGGAGAAATGTTAGCAGGATATCTACAATTAAAAATGTGTTATTGGCCTTCATAGCATCTATTGAACAAGGGTGTTGGCTTCAACGCTGTTGATCTATCTACTAGTATAGTTGAAGTACATAAAGAGTCAAAAACTTGTAAACTAGTCAGATCATGTAAATTGGCATAAAAGATTTGAAATGAAGAACATTTATCTTGTATCAAAGAAGGCATTCCATTGATCAGATATACAACATGTAAAACAACATAAGACCACGAGTATTTAGGCATGGTTGACTAAATCATAAGGCTCTACCAATGCCCAAAATAAGTTGATGCTTGCCTTCTACTCTAACATTTTGTTTATGTGTCATTCCACAACTAAATTCGTGAATGATTCCCTATTATTGGCATAAATCTTTAGAGGAAATTTAGTACCATTATTTGTCCACAAAGCTTTAATAATCCAAGTGAAGCGAGAATGACCTATTGTTAAAATAATATTTATAAGCATGAATATATGGTAAAGGGCATGGTCCCCAAACACTCAAATGTACGAAACAAAAAACATTATGAGCTTTACAACTACTAAAAAAGGACAATTTTCTTTGCCTAAAAAAAGACAAATGTCACAAATAGCGTATTTATTAGGAACAATAGAAGGAAAATCCTTATAGAGCTTATCCAATTTTGAAGAAGAGGTATAATCAAACCTATATTGCCCAATAAGAGAATCTGAGATAACAAGAAGAGGCATTAGTTATAATAGAAATGAGCTTGATCGCACCATATTCCAAGTGGTATAAGCCATGAAGCAACTTACCCAAACCAATTATTCTAATAGAAAGTGTCTTGAGTTTCATAGAGATCACCAAAATGTTTAACATGGTAATTGATAACGGTTCATCAAGTAATATTAAAACGATAAGATCAAGTGTCAAACTCAAGAACTGAGTTATACTATCAAGTTATATTCAATTACTAAAATTGAACAAAAAATTTCTCAATTGATCAAAATAATTGTCAAACTAACAAGAGTAATAATGTTGAACGTTTATAATGAGAACAATGTAAGGGATAAGTTTCACTTTGAATCCAACTTTAGTTTCTAATTTGATCCTAATTACTAAATTTCTTTATTGAGTTACTACCGAATTCTCTTTACTATTCATGCCCTAATTTCAATCATTAATTCAAAAGTAACCCCTAATCCCTTAGTTGATTTAAGATCAGAATTAATCTTAAATGTTTAGGAACTCTTGAATTAATCTATTACCTTTGCAAATATCTCTATTGGTTTCATGCCTCTACATGTATTCCTAAAATACAAAGTCATGAATTTTTCATCTCATGAATTTTACAAAGTTCACATTCGTTTCAAAATACGAATAGTAAAACAGTTTAAAGGTGATTGAGTAATAAAAACCATTAAGCACATAGATGATAAAAATAATTCAATAAACCTATTCAAATAATTAGAAATAAAATCACATATTCAAGAGTTTCATCAAGTTCTACTCATCACTAACAAAGGGTTTAGTTACTCATAACAAACGAACAAAAGATAGAGATAAAAGAAGAATTACAAGAATTATTCATGAATGATCCTTGATAAAACTTCTTTAATGGTGTTATAATCAACCTCATCTGAATTTCTCTGCTAGGGCACATGTCTTTGCACTTCAAAATAGCCAAAAAGATACCTAAAAAGTCAAAAAAATGCACCTTTAAGCATTCTACAACGCATGAAATATTCCACATATGTCATATTGATTTCTCACCAAAATTCAGCACTGCACTAAAACAACAAAACAACGCAAAACTACGAAAAATCTTTACTTCATCAAGAAAATAAGAACATAAACATATCATTAAATTTAAGAACTAAAAACCACAAATAAATCTTTAAATTAACTAATTTTAAAGATAAATAAGAATCTCAAACTTAGTCAGTAGCTTGTTTTCAAGCAACAATTCAGTTCAAATCGGGTAACACTTAAAAGCAAGCTTAAACTCATTTCCTCAAATCAAATAAAACTCAACCCTCAAAGTTCAAACTACTACAAAACATTCATCACACTCAAAGGTTCCTTAACATCTCAAAAAAAAAAAAACACCATTTGTAAACTTAGAACACATTTAGCATTCCTTCATCAAGTTCAACTCTGTCTTCACACAATCTCATAAAAATTTCTCTCAAGTGTTTTGGAATGGGTATGAATTTATCACTCAAATCCTAGAACATGATCACCCTACCATAGGCTTGCATAAATTCTAGTTAGCAATCACAATGTTACATACATATACACTTTTGGGTTGTAAAGGGACTTAGGAAAGGGTATGACATTTTTGGGATAGTAGGCTTTACTAGTTGGAAGGAGTTACACAATCTCAAATTATTTTACTTTTTTTTCTTCATATTTGTGCAGATTCTCGAATCATTGGCAAGAAGAACAAAAAAATTTATTAATCACACTACACAAACTGAAAAATTTCTTTATTTATTTTTACTTATGAGAACAACCACCCCAAACATAAAAGGTTGTTATCCCATGAGCAACCCTATACTTAGAATTTTACCAAGATGAAAACAAAAATTTCCCACCTAACACCAAGTAGGGTGGGTTAATTAAATTCATGTTTTTGACTTGTAATGTGGCTAGTAACCAAAAGAAAAGGACGAGCCTCAAAGGACTAGCAAAGTATAAAATTTGCACATGGTGGTTAGAAAGACTCAAACGACCAAACAAAATCCCCTCAGTGTATGCATAAATCACAAGTGATGCAAGTCTAAATTAATTAGTGCAAGTTCTGAAAAAATAACACATGTCTGAATAATAACACAACAAAAAATTAAAGTGTTTATGCTCAAAAACTCACAACTAAGATAATAAGAGATAATATGAACTGTCAAAATTATGCGAAATATTTCACCACATAATTTATTTAATGTTAAGAAAGACTTTCCACAAACAAAGAATAATCAATAATATATGCATTAGTGAAACTCATCAAATTGAATAATGTACATGATCGAAGAATTATAATTTGAAACACAAATTGCTTCCAGTTATTAAAAATTATTCATCATAGTTCACGTTCACACATAGATAAAAAGTAACAAACTGAAATAACAAGGTTGTTAACAACTTGACCATTACTATTACCGACACTGTTATTCACGACATTCTAGCGCGTTTATTCATTCCCACTACCAATTGAGTTTGCCACCCATTCTCTCTCCATTTAATTTTCTATCTGTTACCCCACCACCAAACCTCCATCCATCCACTCCTTACCATCCATCACTACATAACAGTACACTCATCCCTCTACACCTTCATAACAAACCTCTAAAATTCTTATTTCCCTTGTAACTTTTACCCTATCTCCCTATTTTCACCTAAGTTTTCCTCTCAATCCACCTTCACTAAAAAAGAACCTATTTTTTCCAAATAGCTTCCACAACTTCCTTTTGTTTTCAAAACCTACTTCGTTGGAAACTTTTAATGTGAAAAATGGTGATCAAAAGAGGTTTCAACAAGTATGCTACCTCTTCCATTTTTTAAAGCTCATCCCATCAAGATAGAGAAATAGAATAAGAGGTTGGATCCCAAAATTCTGATCCTCCCAAATTCCAGAATGAGAACACAATGAAGAACTATGAAGATATGTCAAGCATACAGAGTTCTTTGATGAGAAAGACTCCTTAGTCAATGGATTTTCCCTTTATGCTTTACCTGATAAGCGCAATTGGAAGGTGTTGGTAGGACACATCATGACCTTTTGTGAGAACTTTGTGAAAAAGCTTTATTCCACATATTTGCTTGCTACTCAAACCACTACTGCAATTAGGAACATCTAGGTCTCCTTTTCTTCTATTTCAATCAACTTTTACTTAGGGTTGATTAAGGATTTCAAGGCTTCTGGGCCTAAGGATTTCAATGCTCCTGGGCCTAAGTATGCCAAAGATGCAGCTTGATGAGAAGGGGTTTAGGGTACACAATGGATTTTTGAGAAGGGGTTGAACACTTACAAGTGTTCAAGGAGAGCTCTAAAGCCTCAGGCTAAGCTCTAGTATCATATCAGTCATACATCCATCATATCCACAACTTATATGAAGACTGTGAATAAGGTTGGTGAACAAGAAGATTAATGTTGGGCTCTTGATGCAACATTATATTCAAAAGTGTGCTTTTGTGAAAAAGGGACATCTATTTTTCCTTTGCTTAATCACAAATTTATGTCAAAGGAATGGTTCGTTACCTCAGTTGGACGAAAAAGTTTTAGTGAATCAAAGAGTAGTGGATGACCTGTCAATAAAAAGATTTACTCAAAGCAGTGCTGTTTTTGAAGAAGAACAGATGCAACCTGATGTTGTAGCACCTGTGCAACCTCCTCAAACCAACCCAAATGAGATTTCATCACTATAGAGGAGTTTCAGAAGTTTGAAGATAATAATGTCGCATTTTGGAAGTTTATGCAAGGCATTGGAGAATACCAAAAAAAAGTTTGGATGGCCCCACTTTGGGATTCACATGGATGAATTATGTGTTTTACCTATTGAAATATTGACAAAAGATGACAAGGCTGCATCATCAAGCTAAGCTGCAGCATCTCAACAAGATGCAACAAACGATATTACTAATGCATCCAAGATCAAGCCCAAGAAAAAGAAGAGTGGAAACGAAAAGCTAAAGATGAAGTATAGTCAAAAAGGAAAGGAGAAGATGTAGATTGAAGATGGTGAGCCCACAAAGGCTGAAATTGAGCTAGAAAAGGAACCATATTTGAAGGCCCCAAATCCACCAAATGAGGCAGCACCTGAGTCTATTAAAGAGCTGCCTTTTGAGCCTATGCAGAAGGAAACAAAAAAATCGGCTGAATAGAGTCATGTGCGCTTTGATTGGGGACCACCTTCTCCATAACCAGAAGCTACAACAAGAAAGATTCCAAAGTTTATCTACCAAAAGAAAAGTACTAGACAAATTTTGGATATTAACAAGTCTGCTGATAAAAATGCTAAAAAGGAAGAACAGGTCCAGAGAAATAATTCAGAGGACAAGGAAGCAACTCTAACTTCTAAATCACTAAAGAAAAAGGCCAAGACCAAATGCCTCTAAAAATCTGGGAAAGCATGAATTGCTGCAAGATGCTGCAGCTTTGCCAGACAGTCTTGATTAACTTGTCCTGTATTTTGTCACTTTCAATTGCTTAGTTATATTTTGTTTGTATGTTTGTTTGTCTGTTGCAACTCTCAACTTCAAACTTTGAATTAAATGTGTTTACACATTTAACTTCTAAGTTTGGGGGAAGGAGTAAAGAGTTGTTTGTTTGAATTCCTAGCTAATGTTCAATGTTTTGAATGAAATGTTGAAGTTTGTTTGTTAGTACCACTATTATTTTTGATTTTTGAGCAAAACCTAGTGATGAGCATATTGTAAGGGTTAGTTATGGAATTTTGAAACTATGTTTGTTATGATAGGATGTTCTTTAGTTTTCATACTAAGAGTTGTCTATTATAAATAAATTTAGGTGTCTTGAGGTAGACCAAAAGTCAAAAAAGTTAAGCCAAATTTGAAGTAAAACAAGCCCTTAGAAAAGATTAACTAAAAAATAAAAATTTGGACATTAAGGGACAACAAAAAAAAGAAGGAATTGACAGCGCAACCTAAGCAAGTAACCATAATAAAATATCATCTCACTAATTAGCTTGGGAGTTACTTACACTAGCAGTCAGGTGAAAGATGAAGTGAAATGTTGTTTCATTGAGTAGTTTGGGCATTACTCACACTAATAGTCGAGTCAAAAGTGGAATGACAACAAAAAATAAAAAAAAAATAAAAGTATGGTATGAATAAAAGATAGAGTTATCTAGTAATTCAAAGAAAAATGTCCATAATGTTTGAAGTCAAAACCTTAGTGATCTAAGTTAAGGGTGGAATGTTATAAATAAGAACGATTAAATGTTTGATCGTGGAAAATCTCAAGGCGCTGAATACTTAGAATCAATAAGGCTAGCTGCACATAGAAACTTTGAAATGTGGAAATATCTTTAGTTAGCTAGCATAATGTAGAAATTGCTTGATTTAGTATTAACAATTCAGAAGAATGTTTACTCAAACTGAAAACTCAATGGTGGTAGTTAAATAATTTTTTTTTGCTGTTATGTGCTTATTTCTCTTTGCATTACTCGAAGACGAGCAATGATTCAAGTTTGGGGGTGTGATAACTATTAGAAATATGATTTATGGCACCTATGTTTAGTTCTAATTTGTGACATTTTTGAATTGATGTTGGGTTGTATTAATTTGTGCAAGGAACAATTAATAGAGAAATATGAAATATGTTACAAGTTGTTGCAAGACTATAGTGCAATACTGCAGAGTATCAAAGGAGCGTAGAATTATGGGCACAATTAGGAGTAAATTTGAAGGCTTTTCAGCTAAGGATATGTGCCTATTTATTGAATCGATGATGTGTCCCTATTTTTTAGTTATTGGGCCATGGGAACTTTTATTGGAAAAAAAGCCCAAATAGAGGAAACAGAATGTACTAGATTTATCCTATATAAGGACAAAAGTATGAAAATCAAGGGCAAAGATGAATAACCTAATATGCCATTGTCTCTAACTACAATCTATCATCATCTTTCATTACCAACTCATTTTGAAGCCATTCACATTAATTCTTGATGATTTGGAGCTTAAAGGACGTTGTACTACTGCTGATGTTGGTTATTCTTGCTGCCAACGATATTGTATATCGTATTTCTTCTTTATAACCTTCATTTTCTACACTGATTTGTGTTGTAATGAACTCCTTAGTATTTTAACATTTATACTTTTTCATGTTTAAGCTCAATATAAGCTATAACTCTTTGTAGCTAAGCATTAACAAAGTTTTAATGAAGTTTGCAGTTTAATATGTTGTAGTGTGATTAGATTCCTCTTAAGCAAGTTGTTTTTAATCCAATCTTTGAAACTTAAATTGATCACTTAAGTTTTATTGCTAGTATTTTGATATTCGAAAAGGATAAAGATGAAAAGTGTTTGATTTAATATGGATTAAGTTAATATGTTTGGTAAAGATATGAATGTTAAATGATTAGGGAAGCGAATTTCCTAAAATAAAGTGTAGCATGATATGTTGTGTAATGCGTGAAACCAGGGACGAGAATAACCCATTAATTATCATGATGACTGACTAGAAAAACCCCTAAGGTCAATTTGGTCCCAAGATTGCTACAACATACTAGCGCATTCAAATAGAATGATTATTAAGTTAAATCCATAACTACATTTTATCATCAGAAGTTAGAACTAGTGTCTCTTTCGTAACTTTGCATTTTTAATCATAAATTTGTCTTAAAATTCCTACTCAAACATGTGTTTTTTTATCACAAACAAATTATTTGTCTAGAAAAGCATTGAAATATATGACATACTCAAATCTCGGAGAAACGAGTGCAATCTTTGAAATCAAGATTACTAGCTTAAAAAAAGGAATTTCTTTGGATCAGTCTCACTATGATGAAAAGATTGAAGGTGCAAACACGAGAAGGGGGGTTGAATTGTGTTTGCCAAACTTTGAATTTTTTTGCTGTTTTGTTGAATGTTGATGTGATTTACTTGATGAATAAATAATCAGACTTAGCAGCGGAAAATAACAGCATAAGAACACATCAATTTATCCTGGTTCACCATTAACTTGGCTACATCCAGTCCCTTCATCCTGAAGGCTTTAATCCACTAATTCAAATCTTTGAATTACAGTACCTGACCCTCCAAGCCAGTCTTCTCAAACAGCCTGACAACTCCAGACTTTTGAGGAACGAAAACAACACCTTGACTCTACAAGTCAAGTCTTCTCCTACAAATCTGACAACCCCAGATTGAAGAAGGAATTTACACCTCTATCGGATTAGATTACAGGGGTTGAATCTTTGCAAATTTTCTTCTGGAAAGCTGATTGCTGCACTGATTCTTGCACACTTTTGTTGCTTTTGGAATGCTGATTGCTGCACTGAATTTCTCTCTCGAAAACACTTAGAAAATATTGCTTTTGCACTCAAGTGATTCTCTCTTTTGAACTCTCAGATTGTGTTGAATATGAAGCTTGAGTTCTTGTGTTTTTTGATGCATAATGCTGCTGCCTGAAGCCTCCTTTTATAGCTGCAATTAGGGCTTTGTCCAAGCTTAAATTCGAGATAAATCTTGCTTAGATTTCCTTTGAAAATTCTGTTGGCCAATCCTGTTTCTCTTAATTTCAACACATATCTTTCATCTTCAGATTGCATTTGAAAATTCTGTTGATCAATCCTGTTTCTCTTAATTTTAAACTGTATCTTTTTAGCTTCAGATTGCATTCGAATTTCCTTCAAGTCTTCAGTGATTTTTGAATCAAATCGCCTTAATACTTTGATTAAAATTCAATCAAGTCTTCTTCGAATTTTAATCAAGTCTTCACTGATCTGCATCATGATTTAAATTCTGGACTGTATGATCTTCTAATCCAACCAACTCTAGACCACGTGATCTGAGCTGCACCATTATGTGATCTTCTGATATGCACCATTATGTGATCTTCTGATCTGGACCATCGATCTTCTGATCTCGACAAAGTCTTATATTCTGGACCATGCTATCTTCTGGTTTGGACCAAGTATGGACCAAGTCTCCTTCTAGACTCTGCTTCCTTCTGATCTGGGCCAAGAATAATATCCTCTGATGATGTTATTGTTTCTTCCCTTTGATGACATCCTCTGGTGATATCCTCTGGAGGTATCTTCTAGTACCCTCTCGTGATATCTTCTGGCCGAATCTTCTGGTGGCATTTTTATCTTCTAGTGACGTCATCCTCTGCTTCTGATTTGTATCTTCTGGACGTATCTTCTGGTTGTATATTCTGGAGGTATCTTCTGCTGACGTCATCCTCCAATGACATCCTCTAGTGACGTCATCCTCTGATTTTGCACATCCTCTGATTTTTCATTCTTCTAAGTCAAAATACGATTTACATAAAATACTTTTGTTAACATCAAAACATTAATTGAAAGAACCAACTTGGTTCCAAAAAAGATCTTAAAGAAGTACAATTACTTTGACTCTAAATCTAATTGCACACCATACAATCCAAGTGTAAAAATATTCAAAAACATTGGTAAAGGTGTTAGACAAACGGAATATGAGAGCATAATTGGTAACCTCAAGTATGCCACTGATTGTACTAGATTCGACATTGCCTACGTTGTGGGACTATTGTGCAGGTTTACAAATAGACCTAGTATGGGGCATTGACTCGCTATTTAGAGAGTCATAAGATACCGTAAAAGGACCATGAATCTCAAATTAAATTATCAAATATTTCCTGCTATCCTTGAATGATATAGTGATGTTGACTACAACACTTTATCAGATGACTCCAAAGAAACCAGTAACTATAAATGATATTGGCTCAGTCCACCATGGAGTCTCAAATGATAGCATTATCAACCACTAGTGAAGAAGAGGGCTGATTGAGATGCCTCCTAGCTGAGATCCCTTTGTGGCAAAAACCAATGTGAGTTGTGTTGTTCTTATGCGATAGTATCGCGGCTATTACAAAAATTGAGAATCGTTATTACAACGGTAAGAGACTAAAAATATTTTGTAAGCACATCATAGTTAGAGAGTTACTCTCAAAATGAGCTGTTAGAGTAGATAATGTTCACACAGATGAAAACTTAGTAGATCCTTTGAAAAAAGGATTAGCTATCGAGAAAGTCCTAAAGAACTCCGTTGTAGATCCTTTGAAAACTTAGTAGATCCTTTGAAAAAAGGATTTTCTTATAGATCAATGAGTCACTCATGATGGTAACCCGACCTAAAAGACTGGAGATTCTAAGAATTAGATTTAATGAGTAATAACAAGTCATGATATGATATGAGATGAACATGCTATTATAAATCAGAGAAGCATGATTCTTAAAGCGATGAAAGCATGAGGTAATATAAACTCTTAATGAAATCTATACTCTATGTGAAGTGGAGTACTTAGCTACATGAGTACTGTTGATAGACTCACCTATGTGAATGTGAAATTGGCGCCACTTCCTATGGAATTTTAAGGCACAATTCCTAGAGTGTTTGCTATATTGGGATAATCTTGTATGGGTTTGTAGAATAGACCATATAAAAAGGATACGGGCTTCTAGAATATGTGTTGGTTTGACGTTAGATATACAATTCAAGACTATGAGTTACTATTGTTGAATCTGAATCTTATTTATTATGCAAAGTTCAAGTGGCAAGACACCTCTATTTGTGGGTAATCTTGTAGAAGCGATTGACGCTACTTCATAAACATTTTTTTAAATTCAAGTGAAGGATTGTTGGAACATGGCTTGGAACTAGTGTTGTTTGAATTGAAAAAAATGAAAGAAGTCCCACATATGAGGGATATCACACACTAGTAGCGTTTATAAGGTCGAGGTGTGACATTTGAATGTTCCTCAAGGGGTATCCAATTTTTTGATGGGGAAAAAACATACTCAAATCGACCACCACACGCGTGTCGCCGCTGTCTAGTCAGTTGGGTTGCACTTGAGGTGTGTGGAGTATTAATTTTTAGTGATTCTTCCTCCATTTCCCTCCAATTTGGCAAGTCCGTTTTCTGTGAACTGGTCTATTTTCTTTCAACTGGTCAAAAATCTCTCGCGCAAATTTTACTCAAATCAGTTGCAGAATTCCTTTATAAATAGAGGACACCACTCAGTTCACAAATTGCACATAAACTTAGTGATTTCTCGAGTTTTCTCTATTCTCCTATTTCTGCTTCATCTCATATAGTGTATCTCAGTTCACTCTTAATTCCAGAACACCTTTCTACAGTGTTGTAGAAAACATATATAGTGTATCTGAGTTGTTTTATCCTAGGGACCTCGTGGTTAATTATCTGTCTTGCACAATTTAGGACAGTACCGCGAAATGTCTTAATGAAAGTGTTGAATTTTGAGTTTGAAAAAACTGTTTAAAAATCACTATTTGTGCCACCGAAGATATTACATGGTTGAGTCGCAAACTAGGTCGCTCTCTTTAAGACGTTTCGCGGCACTGCCCAAATTGTGCAAGGCAGACTATCAACCATGACGTCCCTAGGATAAAACAGCCCAGATTCACTGTATCGGAGTTCCACTGCACTGTAGAAAACCGTTCTAGAATTACACCCTTAATATGGCTGTTAAAGCCACTCTCAATATGACGGTTAAAGTCATTCTTAATAAGGCAATTAAAGCCTCGCAATATGGTACTATAACCACTCATAAGTCAAAATGACTACACTCTAAAGGACTGCAACATGCGACACAAAAACACTTTAAAAGGATAGTGATATTGTGACCACTCAAAAATCGATGGGACAACGGTATAAAACCGATCTAAAAGGATAGTGGTATTAGGACCACTCAAAACTCGACGGAACTACGGCATAACAACTGCTCTAAAATATCGAAGGGACTATGGTATAACAACCGCTTTAAAAATCGAAGGGACTACGATATAACAACCGCTTTAAAATATTGAAGGGACTACGATAAAATACCGCTCTAAAATATCGAACGGACAAAAAGAAATGGGACAAATGGTTCGGTAACAATTGAGCATAATATAAGAGGGAGAAAAGAAAAAGTTGGGAAATGCCTCCAACTTTGGTGTGTTTTTCATAATAAATTGACACTCTTTATATAATGATGGAAGCAAACTCACATATGTTTTCTAACCAATGTGGGACTTCAACAAAATTTTGAGAATATTTATATAATGATTAAAACTATTCAAAATGACAGTTTACCAATGTGGGACTTCAACAATTTTTAAATTCACACATTTGTTCCAACAATCCCCCACTTGAGTTATAAAAATGAAGGTTCTGAAATAGCGTCAAACGCTTCCATAAGATCGTGCATAAACAAAGATGTCTATGACTTGAACCTTTGCATAGCAAGTAAGATTCTGATTTAACAAGAGTGACTCGTGGTCTTGAACTCTATCTCGGACATCAAACCCACACACAACCTTTTCATTAGGTGTATTCTAAAAAGCTCGTGCATTTATGGCCCTGCACGTCTATCCCAGTATAGTGAATGCTCTAGGAATTTTTGCCTCGAAATTCCATAGGAAACGGCTTCATTTCCACATTCACATAGGTGAGTCTATCAAGAGTACTCCTGTAGCTAGGTACTCCCTCCACATAGAGTATAGATCTCATTAAGAGTTTATATTATCTCAGCCTTCCATCGCTTTAGGAATCATGCTTCTTTTAAGTATAATAACATGTTCATCTCATATCACTATGACTTGTTATTACCATTGAACCTAGTTCTTGGGATCTCCAGTCTTTTAGGTCGGGTTCCCATCATGAGTGACTCATCTATCTATAGGAAATAGTCCCATCCTTTTGGATGTATTTATGACTTTCTCTCTAGCCAATCCTTTCGTCAAAGGATGTGCTAAATTATCATTAGTGCGTACATGATCCACTATTACAGCTTCTTTAGTAAGTAATTCTCTAAATGTACTGTGCTTACGATGTATTTGTCGTCTCTTACCGTTGTAAAAACGATTCTCAATTTTTGCAATAGCCGCGATACTATCGCAGTGGATCAACAAAGCTGGCATAGGTTTTTCCCATAAAGGGATCTAAGCTAGCAAGCATCTCAACCATAAAGGGATCTCATAAAGGGATCTCAGCAAGTGCTATCATTTAAGACTCCATAGTGGACTTAGCCAATATCGTTTGTTCTTCGATTTCCAAGATACATCACCATCGGCTATACTAAAATTATAGCCATTGGTTGCTTTGGAGACATCTGACAAGGTGTTCCATTCAGCATCAATGTATCTTTCAAGAACGGTAGCAAAATCTTTGATAATGTAATCCTAGACTCATGGTCCTTTTTAGGTCTCTCATGACTCTTTTGATAGTGTGTCAATGCTCCATACTAGGTCTACTGGTAAACCTGCACAATAGTCCCACGATGTAGGCAATGTCGGGTCTAGTACAATCAGTGACATACATGAGGCTACCAATGATGCTCGCATATTTAGTTTGTCTAACACCTTCACCAGTGTTCTTAAAAAGTTTCATACTTGTATCATATGGTGTGCAAGCAGGTTTACAGTTAAAGTATTTATATTTCTTTAGGATCTTTTCAACATAATGAGATTGATCCAAAGAAATTCCCTTTTCTGACCTAGTAATCTTGATTCCTAAGATTACATTCGTTTTCCGAGGTCTTTCATATCAAAGTTATTACTCAACAATGATTTCACAGCATGAATGTTTCAACCAAATATGAGTAAGTCGTCTACATAGAGACATATGATAGTGCAAATGCCATTTTTCAAATTTGTAATAAATACATTTGTCACTTTCATTCACTTTAACCTCATTCGATATAATTAAGTTATCAAATTTTTCATGCCATTGCTTAGGAGCTTGTTTAAGACCATACAAAGATTTATCTAACTTACAGACCTTGTTTTCTTGTCCATGAATTACAAAATCTTTAGGTTGTTCCATATAGATTTCTTCTTCCAGATCACTATTTAAAAAGGTTGTTTTAACATCCATTTAGTGTATCACCAAGTTATCAATCGCTGCTAGAGAAATGAGTACCCTAATGGATGTTATTCTAGTGATTGAAGAAAAAGTGTCGAAGAAATCTATATTTTCTCTTTGCCTAAAACCTTTGGCTACAAGGCGTGCCTTGTATTTATCAATAGTTCCATCGGGTTTTAGTTTCTTTTCCAAAATCCATTTACAACCTATTGGTTTGCAACCAGGAGGCAAGTCTACTATATGTCAGGTGTTGTTAGATTCTAGGGAATCCATTTCATCATTTATAGCTTCTTGCCAAAGATCTACATCCAATGATGACAAGGCTTCTTTGAGATTTGCAAGATCCTCTTCTAAATTATAGGCCATATATTTTAGTCCATAATCTTTAGCAACTCTGATTCTCTTCCTTCTTCGAGTTTCCAATTCACCTTGTTTGTTGCTTTCAGTGTTTCCTGTCACAGGAGTATGACTTGGTTCGCTGCCCCCACTATTTCTTGATTTGAAAGGGAATTTATTTTCATAGAAGTCAACATCATTTGACTCTATGATCACTTTCGCATTTAGGTCATAAAACCTATACGCTTTACTGTTTACTGCATACCCAATGAATACACATTCATAGGCTCTACTAACGAGTTTAATTCGTTTGGGATTGAGGATTTTGACATAAGCCAAACAACCCCATGTTCGAAGATAAGACAAGTTTGGTTGTCTTTTCTTTATTATCTCATAAGGAGATGTTTTGCTTTTAGATTTTGGAACTCTATTCAAAACATAACAAACAGTCAATATAATTTCCCCCCACCAATGAGATGCAGCACCAAAGTTAAGCATAATAGGAACAACTAGTTCAGTCAGAGTCATATTCTTTCTTTCAGCTTTACCATTCATTTCAGGTGAATAAGGTGTTGTGGTTTCATATATAACTCCTTGAGTTTTATCAGACTCATTAAATAAACTAGAATCATACTCTATTACTCTATACTATAAAATCTGTTAATCTTTCTACTGAATTGATTTATCAATTTCAATTACTAAGATTCTAAAATGTCAAGCGCTTCACTTTTATTTTTCATTAGATATACAAAAGTATAGTCAGAACGATCGTCAATAAAAATGATAAAATAACAATTTTCATTTCTTATTAACGTCTCATCAAGTTCACATATATCAGAGTGTAATAAATCTAAAGACTCAGATTCTCTAACTACAGATTTATGTGAACTCTTTGTTATTTTAACTTGACTACAAAAATCACATTTTTTTTCAAAATC
Organism: Cicer cuneatum; assembly: GCA_037974295.1. Classification (NCBI taxonomy): domain Eukaryota; kingdom Viridiplantae; phylum Streptophyta; class Magnoliopsida; order Fabales; family Fabaceae; genus Cicer; species Cicer cuneatum. The sequence continues at coordinate 43,708,246 of JBBPBO010000001.1, forward strand.
ATTTAAAGATAACATTGGTATTAAAACTGAGTTACTTAAGTTTTGAAATAACATGTGTTCACATGACAAAGTCTAGCATGTCAAATATTTAAATCACACAACATGTAAACAGAAGGAGACATTCTTAATTTCAACAATTAAATTTAAACATGCCTTTGATATAAGTAAACTTTGCCTAATTTAGAAAAATAATAAACAACATTTTGTTTTCTAGAGACAAGTTATCATACTCTTTAGAGAAAATTATTTTGTTTTAAGAATTTTTGAAATCCTTCCAAACAGAGGCAGTTTGTCGATAATAACAACCAATTTGAAATTCATCTAAAGTCATACCTTAAGATGATCTCCTGAGCTATCTTATGAATTTCTCCACGTATTTGTCATCGGTAATCTGATACTTGAGGTAGCAGCTACAACACACTTTTTAGCTCGAAGTTCCTCGGTATCATATTTCTTCTTTATAGCATTTCAAACTACAATAGACTTTTTAGCTCCAACTTCCTCTTTTTAATAGGATCTCATACCTGTCTAGCACTATTGCTGAAACTGTAGTATTCATACAGATCACCAGCAAGTCTATTAAGAATATAGTTATTCTTATATAGGTAATCATTGCCCTCCCATGGGTTAATTCTCCAGCTTTCTTATCCTTTTTTGTTTGCCTCATAGAAACAGATCCAGTAATATCTTCGGTTGACATGGCAGAAAAAACGTCTTAAATTGTTGAATTTTGAGTTTGAAAAAACTGTTTAAAAATCACAACTTGTGCCACCGAAGATATTACTGGGTTGAGTCGCGGACTAGGTCGCTCTCTTTAAGACGTTTCGTGGCACTGCCCAAACTGTGCAAGGCAGACTATCAACCACGATGTCCTTAGGATAAAACAACCCAAATTCACTGTATCGGAGTTCCACTGCACCGTAGAAAACCGTTCTAGAATTACACCCTTAATATGGCTGTTAAAGCCACTCTCAATATGACGGTTAAAGTCATTCTTAATAAGGCGATTAAAGCCTCGCAATATGGTACTATAACCACTCATAACTCAAAACGACTACACTCTAAATGAATGCAACATGCGGCATAAAAACACTTTAAAAGGATAGTGATATTGTGACCACTCAAAAATCGACGAAACAACGGTATAAAACCGATCTAAAAGGATAGTGGTATTAGGACCACTCAAAACTCGACGGAACTACGACATAACAACCGCTCTAAAATATCGAAGGGACTACGGTATAACAATCGCTTTAAAAATCGAAGTGACTACGATATAACAACCACTTTAAAATATCAAAGGGACTATTGTACAATACCGCTCTAAAATATCGAAGGGACAGAAAGAAAGGAGAAAAGTGGTTCGGTAACAATCGAGCAAAATATAAGAGGGGGAAATGCCTCCAACTTTGGTGTGTTTTTCACAATAAATTGACACTCTTTATATAATGATGGAAGCAAACTCACATATGTTTTCTAACCAATGTGGGACTTCAACAAAATTTTGAGAATATTTATATAGTGATTAAAACTATTCAAAATGAGAGTTTACCAATGTGGGACTTCAACAATTTTTAAATTCACACATTTGTTTCAACAGAAAGTGACCTAGTTTACGACTCAACCTAGTAATATGTATATAATGCTTGTTGTATCAAAATTGTTTCGAGGTGTGATAATCTATATGATAAGTACTCCCTTCAATTACTATTCTATACAAAAATAATTACTCAAGTAAGACATAAATATTTTTTTATTAAAATAAAGGTATATTAGAAATATTAGTATTAAATGAGTCAAAAATAATTAACCTTTGTTTATAATTGTGACTAAGAATTGAAGCTACTTTTTTACTTATAAAAGCAACATGAGGGATTACATATTTGGTTATTTTGTATTATGTATGTTTATGGGAGATGTATTGGCTATTTATGTTTGTTTATGGGAGGACCTAGTCAATAACATGTACATTGAAAAAATCAATTATTTATATAATCAGAAGTATGTTGCACCAAGTAGACTAACACTATATATCACAAGTACCTGCGTATTATAAACTCACAATTCACATTGCTCTATTGGACCTTGCTACTTGCTAGGCACTTGGCAGTAACTTCATTATACACCATTTTAAAGCAATTCGACAAAACCACTTACAACACAAAGGCAATGCATATGCTCAATAATAAACTAACATGGAAGCTAAACAAAAAAGAACTAAATATAATAAAACCCACATTAATAAAATTCAGAAAAGACGGGAATTTAGAATCAATCTCTTGGATTAAATGATGAAGATCCGACTTTCTAACCAAATTAGGAGGTAATTGTTATGCTAAGGATTAAGAACCTTACAAAGATATTTAACCTAACCTTTCAAGTAGTGGCATAGTAAATTTGAGAACAAATACTTATCCGCACATCACTTTGAAACACCAAATGAATAATATATCGATTGTTCAAATTCACTACAAGAAAAATTGTTGTTACCTACGGCAAATTTTGTCTTTACCCACGACAATTGTGTAGATAATGTAAAATTACTCAAGGATTATCCACAAACACGGGTTCATAGTTAATTCACTCAAGGAATGTTAGTGGGTAAAAGGACTCACAGAGTATTCGTGAGTAAAGTTACTCGTGACCTTTTAGAGGGTAAAGACGTACATAGTTACCCATGGAAAAATCACGAGTAACATTACTCACGGACAATCCTTGAAAAATTGTATTGTCTTCTATTTGATATTTATTGTTTTATCCATGACATGTCCGTGGATAAGTTATCCACGGAAGGAGCATAGATAACATTCAAATTATGTATTGTGTACTCATGGAATTTTCGTGGGAAACTGAAAAAAATTATTTTCAGTATGCTTTTGGTTTTTACTGCTTGTTATATTTTTTTGATCTGCTTTTAAAATAAATTTTAAGCATAACAAAACATCATTGTCAAAACAACGTTAAATATTATCTATATGATGTTGTCAAAATACACACAGTGACTACCACAAGTCTCAAAAAGAACAATTTACACTATCATAAGTCTCAAAAGATAATGTCTGCAAGTCTAAGCAAAAGATGTAGTCATAACTACTAGATAAAACTAACACAGAAATTAGTATTACTCCTCACTGTCATCATCTACAGACTCATTCTCATCATAATCTAGATGACGATGACTAGAGGACTCGGCCTGTTTGGAAGCAACACTTTTTTGCTAATGTTGCTAGCTGCATCTAGGGCTTTGTAGTACGCTGCTATGTTTGTTAAACTTCCTCTTATTGTGTTGCTATGCTTTCCTTAGCTCCTCTCGTGCCTCATGTTTTCCCACTTTTGCTCACTCCTCAACTCCTGCTATCTATGCAGCTATCTGGTTAGAGTGCTAAGACAAGACATAGGTGCACCTCTAGATGGATGAGAATCTGGGACTAGACTCACGACACCTGGTCAATAAAGCGAGAATCTATCTCGGACACCATAGATATGCCCATTATTATTTTCCCCAATCGATTGGACCCACATGTCTAAGAGAGTTTCCGCATTAACCACTTAGCTACCACTACTGAATGTTTCCCCACCTTTGGAGGCTAGCTCCAACTTACCTTGAAATGTTTCTAGCTCAAATAGAAAATAATGTAACATAATCAAATTACTTTTATAACAAATACAAATGAAAGAATGAATTATATAATATTCCTTACATATGTTCTTTTTTGCTCTTTCATCAACCCAAGAGTTATTCTTCTTCTTAGTGTGAGTTTTTAAAAAGACCTTATCCAATGTGGGGTGTGTACCTAACTCTTCATCCTTACAAAAAATTAAAAAAAAAACAGCAAAATAATGAATAGGATGAGAGCCACATTTTGGCCACACAACAAAATAGCAAAATATTTCGGCAAAATTGCTCTATGCTTTCTCAAGCAACAGCAAAACATTTAAGCAAAATAATTCTATGCATATTCAAACAGCATCACAAAAAAACAATAAAAATAGAAAATGGTAGGCATGTTCTTGAGCCAAACATTAAATGGTTATACAGTGAAAACTTTAACATAGAAAGCATAGTATCCGAATGGTATGTTCGACGAGGGATATAGATCCATTAGTATGGACAACTCCTCCTTTAGAAGAAGCACAATTTTTCTTAGCTCGATTTGATATCTCCTTATACAATGGATCCATCCATATATTCTCAAGATCATTCAAAACAATCTCGCTCTTCCAAATTGGACACTTGCGCTTCTTTCTTACTTGCATCAATATCTCATAAATACGCATTGATCCTTTTGTATTGAAGATATTCTTAATCTAAAAATTGTGCTCATGCAACGAAACAACTTTCTCTTGCAACATTACATTACAAATAAGTTATAATGTATTAATTACTATCCACACAATAGTTGAACTCATTAACAAGATATATAACATAATCTTACACCAAATTTGTTGAACCTGCGTTCCACAGTTAATTATGGGATTGCTCCCTAGGTAGGATAAAGATCAATATATTGTGATGTAATGAATGAGGTGAGGATCCTCGAGGGCACCCTACATGGTAACCACCTACAAACAAATTATACATAACATAAAATATACTAGTGTATGTACATTACAAATTATTAAAAAGTTATAGATATAAAGTACACATCTATAGATTGAATTATAAAAAATAACTTGATAAATAATTTAAAAAGAATCGTAAACCTCATGTAGTAATGAGAAGTTAATTAGAATCAGTTACATACCCTTGACCATCTGGCCATATCATTTTTCTCCCATCAGGTGTAACCCCATGACTAGAATTGGAGCATTGTGACCTTTGACCCCTATTACTAGTAGCAGAAGGTATTGAAGGTGGTGGATTAGTGGAAATTGAAGTATGTCGTGAGGCAATAGATGCTAATGGTTGTGATGGGGAACGATCAACAGTCAATGAAATTTTGTCTTGTGGGACAAAACCCGATGTTGGCATCACTATAGTTGGTTTAGATTGGTGCACCGTATTAGGTGGGGGTGGAAGAACTACAACTTGTTGGGTAGGAGGTTTCACAAGTTGCTAGGTGGGACACCGCACATGTTGTGAGGTTGGTGTTTTGGCATAAGTATTTAGTGGTGATTGATCAATTACTGCTTGTACCTGCTGAGTGGCCTGAGTTACCTTATGCGGTAAAATCATACGATTTTTTATTCAAAGGAAGCTTAACTCTAATCTTTTCTTTTGAAGGCATATATAAAAAATAATATGAAGAAAAATAATTAGCACACACAATAGTAAATACAATTAAAGATGTATTCAAGATTATTAACTCTACAATATTAAAGAATCTAAAGCTAAAACTAATATATAAAAAAAAAGGCAGAATATGAAGATTTATACAAATAATAAACTACTTGTTATACGTACTAAAAATTTAAACGTTGATTGAAGAATCATCGCCATCTTCATCATCCATATCACTATCATTATCAATTGGAATGTTTGGAACTAACATTACATTGAGTTATTCGTCACTGTGTATTTCATCATGCAACCCAACCATTTCTTCAATTTTAGTTAATTGTTCTAACTTGTGCCATTACTTCATCTTGATATGGCATGTCCTCATCAACATTGTCCACACCTACGTGACCCAGAAGCTTTGTTTTGATAATTGCAAAGCAGTGATGCTTGTCAGTTTGCATTTTTGGATAGGGTACATAATACACTTGTCTAGCTTTTTGTGCAATTATGAAGGGATCATAGAGATCTTATTTCCAATTCATCTTGATATCTACAACATCATATTGAGGATGAACTTTGGTTCATTTGTTCCGTCTAGGATCAAACCCTTTGCAATAAAACAAGGCTACCTTGTGAGGCAGTTCGTAATACTCCAACTCAAAGATATGTTGGATGACTCCATAGAAATCATCTTCTCTTCCTTTAGTAACCACTTTCACATAAACTCCAATTTTTATGGTTTTCTTACCCTGAGACCATGTTTTTGTGTGAAATTTGTACCCATTAATTTAATACTTGTGTCAAGTTTGACCATTGAGTCAAAACCCCAAGCTAATGATAAAAAGTTAGGGTCGGTCACACCATTTGCCTTGTCAATGGCCTATACAAACAATATATTCACAATAGTTAGGTGAGAAGTTCTAATTTAATTACAACAAACTTCAATAAAGCACTTAAATACGCACGAATCCATTATGTGATTCTCCATGTATACGAGTTTGAGATGTAGGATCTTCTTCAGTAATGGAATTAGGGTCCAAAAGGGTGCTGACAATAATGAGAGAATTGTTATATCATGTATTTGGTAATTGTGTGGAGTGTGTGTTTACAGACTAATTATTTAACATATGACTTGACCTTGTTGCAATTGATGAAGATATGTACATGAGCAAACCTTCTTTCAGAATAACTCAACCAATGTGTTTGGGTCTTCCCACTAGGACGTCCTAATTGATTGCTAACTGATAGTGTTGTTGTGACGACATCATTCCATTGTCCAAATTTATTACGTTGGCTTCTAGCAAACAAGGAGATTGTTTTGAAATAGTGGGAACAAAAATATGTTGTCTCTCGTTGTAAGTATGACATACAAATTGAGTCTTCCACTCTAGCCTTGTTTTTCAATTTGCGCTTAAAATCATCCATCATTCTGGAGAAAATGAGAGCAATAACTTAAAAAATGTAGAAATATCAAGAAAAAAAATGAAATCTTTAATGGTGAATACAAAATACCTTTCAAATGGATACATCCATCGATATTGAACTAGACCACCAAGTTTTGCCTCATATGGGAGGTGAATAGGAAGATGCTCATTGAATTAAAGAATCCTGGTGGGAAGATTCTTTCAAGTTTTCATAGGATGAATGAAATATTTTCACCCAATTTGACCAATTCATCATGTCTTAAGGTTTTGCTACACAAGCCCTTAAAGAATTAACTTAATTTTGTTAGTGGTTTCCACACATTGTCAAACAAGGAACTAAATGCAAATGGAAGCAAACAACATTCTATAAAAACGTGACAATCATGGCTTTTCATCCATTCATTTGCCCTCTATTAACATTTGCACATCTTGCCAAGTTAGAAGCATACCCATCAGGCATCTTAAGCTCTTTTATCCATTTACAAACTTTCTATGCCTATAAGACGTAAGACAATAATTTTCCTTAGGTTTTGTCATTTCCATTGTTATGTGGAACCAACTCCAAGTTGCTAAGTTCTCAAATGATGACCAAGTCCATTCTTATATTTTTCATTGTCCTTTGCCTTGTTCTTAACATTCATGATAGTGTTAAGCACATTATCAAAGAAATTTTTTTCTATGTGCATGACATCTAAATGGTACCATAATAAATTATCTTTCTAGTACGGAAGGTTCCAAAATATGCTTTGTTTAGTCCAATTGTGGCTAAGTCCATATCCAAACAATTTAGAAACTGCATTATCTATCACTCGTAAAAAATAACATAAGTCAAAGCCCCTTCGCTCCATAATTGTTGAAGCTCATCTATTAATGATTGTAAATACACATTAATGTTGTTTCTGGGCTAGATGGTCCAGGTATGAAACAAGTCAAAAATATGAATGGTTTACTCATGCACATTTCGAGCGAGAGATTATATGGGGTCACGGGTCACAACAATAAGCCAACAAGAATATGGAGACAAAGATGCCTGAATGTATGGCGTGAAGCCATCTGAACGTAAACCAAGCCTTACATTTCTTGGTTCATTTTCAAAGTCTAGATACATTGCATCAAAATGCTTCCAAGCTTCCCCATTAGACGGATGACATAAAATGCCTAAACTCGATCTATTATGATGATGCCATCTCATTTTGGCAGCAATATTCATCGATGCATACAATCTTTTTAACCTTGGAGTGATTGACATTTAGAACATCCTCTTAACTGGAATGTCTTTATAGTTACATATCCCAGTCTTACGAGGAACATATTGTTGGAACCAAGTTGGTTCTTACGTTTAAAGTTTTGATGTTAACAAAAGTATTTTATGAATATTTGACTTCGAAGAAGTACCCCACTAGAGGATGTCAACAGAATCGGCCACAAGAGGATGTTACCCGAAGCTGCCACCAGAGGATTCGAAGAAGTATACCATCAGAAGATGTCACTCGAAGATGCCACCCGAGGATGATGTAACCAGAAGAATGAAAAAATCAGAGGATGACGTCACCAGAGGATACCACCAGAAGATACAACCATAAAATGATACCAGAGGATACCAGAAGATAACACCAGAGGATACCAGAAGATGTCATCAGATGATACCAGAGGATACCTCTAGAGGATACCAGAAGAAATCACCAGAGGATACCATCCGAGGAAATAATCAGAGGATACTATCTGAGGTAATCATTAGAGGATACTATTAGAGGCAAACATCAGAGTATGAAGTCATGGTCCAGACCAGAAGATAACACGGTCCATATCAGAAGATAACATGGTCTAGACCAGAAGATAAGATGGTCCAGATCAGAAGATAACATGGTCCAGATCAGAAGAAGACATGGTCGAGACTTGGTCCATATCAGAAGAATGCACGGTCCAGATTTAAAACGTGATTCAGATTCGTAGAAGACTTGATTGGAATTTTGAAAGAGATATGATACAAGTTTTAAGAAGATTTGACTCAAAAATAAAAGAAGACCTGATGGAAATTCGAAGGAGATCTGAGCAAAGAAGATTTGTTTCAAAATTAAAAAGAAACAGAATTGATCAAAAGAATTTTCAAAGGAAATCTGAACACGATTCATCTCGAAATTAAGCTTGGACAAAGCCCATATCTCATCTATAAAAGGAGGCTTAAAGCCGTAGAATAAAGCATCGAAAAACACCAGAACTCAAGCTTAAAGTTCAAAGTCATCCGAGAGTTCAAAAGAGAGTAACACTTGTGCAAGAAAAAATTATTTTCTAAGTGTTTTTTCGAGTGTGAAAGTCACTGTTACAATCAGCTTTCCAGAAGCAACTAAAGAGTGTGAAAGTCATCGTTACAATCAATTTTCCAGAAGCAACTAAAGAGTGTGAAAGTCATCATTACAATCAGCTTTCCAGAAGTAACTAAAGAGTGTGAAAGTCATTGCAAAAATTAGCTTTCCAAAAGCAACTATGCAAAGTTCCAAACCCTTGTAATCAAACCAAATAGTGGTGTGAATTCCTCCTTCAATATGGGGTTTTCATATTAGTAGGAGAAGACTTTGGTTTGTAGGGTCAAGGGGTTGCTGTTCCTCAAAAGTCTGGGGATTTCAGGCTGTTTGAGAAGACTTGGCTTGTAGGGTCAAGGTGTTGTTGTTCGTCACAGTCTGGGGTTGTTAGGCTATTTGAGAAGACTGGCTTGGAGGGTCAGGTGTTGTAATTTAAAGTTTTTAATTAGTGGATTAAAGCCTTCTAAATGAAGGGACTCGATGTATCCAAGTTAATGGTGAACCAGGATAAATCTTTGTGTTCTTATGCTGTTATTATCCGCTGCTGAGTCTGATTATTTATTCATCAAGTAATTCATATCAACATTCATCAGAACATGAAAAAGAATTCAATTTTGGCAAACACAATTCAACCCCCCATTCTCGTGTTTGCACCTTCACATATTGGGGTTCAGGACAAAACCTACTACAGTCAAGATCTACATTAGTATCTTTGTAGTGAGTCATTCAAAGGTTACACATCTACAACCATGCTTGCAAAGAAATCAAGACATTTCTATGGAACATTCCAATTTGATTTGCAAGCTAAAAGTTTCACGCATATTGAAAGATTTGAATCAGAAACCCCCTCATATAAGGGTTTGTTTGTAGTAGTTAACAAATCATAAAAGTCTTGAACATCATCATTTTGGGGCTCTTCATTATTCTCTTCCTCTTTGCCCTCATTACCGATATTTTGGAAGGAATACGTAGAATCAAATGCATCATTGACCATATGTTGCATTAATGCAAATGGATCATCGTTATCCACATGTCCGTTACTACTTGGAGCATTTTCTGGGTCAATATGTGGGGCTTCTTCGCGATGCTCAGTCTTATACCTATAATTTTGAGGTTGTAAGTAGGGGTGTTCATGGTGCATAAACTGAACCGCATTGGACTACATTAATGGTTTGGTTCAGTTTTTGAAAACCACTTTTAAATCAAGTGCGGTGCAGTTAGAAACTGGTTTATAAATATAAACCAGTTTAATATTTTGAACAAATTTTTAGTTAAAATTGTTTTACAACTAGTTATTCAGCAAAAAGAAATTGAAAATTCTTTTGATAAAAAAATATCGATTTGTTGAGAAAAAAAATTTTGATTCTTTTTCGAGAAAAAATAGATGAAAAAAATTTCTCGATAATAAAAATTTTCGAAATTCTTTTAGAAAAATATTTTTTAGAAAATTTTTTTCGATTTTTTTCGAGAAAAATAAATATAAAAATTTCTCGATAAAAAAATCAAAAATTTTTCAAGAAAAAAATGTTTTTCGATTTTTTTTTCAAGAAAAAATTATTTAAATTGTTTTTTTTTTAAAAAAATGTTTCAGTATTTTGTAAGAAAAAATTTAATTGAAGTTAAAAATATTTTAAAATTGTTAAAGTGGTTTGTGGTTTAAGTTTGGTTAACTGAATTGTTTTAAATATGTGGTGCAATTCATGGACCATTTAAATGGTTTGGTTTTTTGTGGTGCAATACAATGCAATTTATCAATATGGTCCAATTAACAATATTTTTGCACACCCCTAGTTGTAAGGCTGTTTGAGAAGACTTGGCTTGTAGGGTCAAGGTGCTGTTGTTCGTCAAAAGTCTGGGGTTGTCGGGCTGTTTGAGAAGACTGGCTTGGAGGGTCAGGTGCTGTAATTCAATGTTTTGAATTAGTGGATTAAAGCCTTCTGAATGAAGTGACTGGATGTAGCCAAGTTAATGGTGAACCAGGATAAATCCTCGTGTTCTTATGTTGTTATTATCCGCTGCTGAGTCTGATTATTTATTCATCAAGTAATTCACATCAACATTCATCAGAACATGAAAAAGAATTCAATTTTGGCAAACACAATTCAATCCCCCCTTCTCGTGTTCGCACCTTCATTTGACATCAGAGCTCGGTCTCAAGGCTGAGCACTTTACAGTGTTTGAGAAAAGATCCAAGTGTTCAACATGTCTGGATTTAGTGAAGAAGCTGCTGGAGGAAACATGAATAGACCACCTCTGTTTGATGGAGAACAATTCGAGTACTAGAAGGACATGCTGAGGAGTTTCTTTATTTCATAAGATCCTGAACTTTGGGACTTGGTGGAAGATGGCTATACTGCTCCAGAAGATGCTGATGGTGTTGAAATTCCCAGAAAAGATATGGATGCTGACCAGAAAAAGATGTACAAGATGCATCACAAATCAGAACGTTCATGATCAATGCAATCACCTTCAAGGAGTTCGACAAGTGCACCAACAAAGAGATAGCAAAGAGTATCTATGATAGTCTGACTCTGACTTATGAAGGCAGCAAGCGAGTTCAAGAAGTAAAGGCAAACATCTTAGTCAAAAAGTATGAGCTGCTCAAGATGGAAGAAGATGAAGACATTGAAGTAATGTTTTCCAGATTCCATACTCTGGTTTCAGGATTAATGGTACTCAAGAAGAGCTACACTACTGCTGACCACGTGAAGAAAATTCTTAGAAGTTTGCCAACCAAGTGGAGACCAAAGATCACTGCCATCGAGGAAGCAAAGGATTTGAACAATCTGAAGCTGAAAGAATTAATCAGCTCCCTCAAATCACATGAAATTGATCTTGAAGAAGATGAGCCTAAGAAGAAGAAGAAGACCCTAGCCTTGAAATCCAAGCAGAAGAATGTTCTAAAAGCAGAAGCAGAATCAGAAGATAGTGATTCTGATGACTAGAATAAAAAACCAGAAGAAGAAGAAGAGATTGCCTTCATAACCAGAAAAGTCCTGAATATGTGGCACAATAGAAAGAAGATGTTTCCCCAAAGATATTCCAAGCATTCCAACAGAGGAAAGGATGAACATGACAAGAAGAGTATCATCTATTATGGATGTAATGAACCTGGGCTCATCAAGTCAGAATGCATAAACCTGGAGAAAGGAAAACACCAAAAGAAAGACTCCAGACCCAAGAAGAAAAATCTGATGGCTACATGGGATGATTCTAATGAATCTTTTGATGATGAAGATGCATAATTGGCTATGATGGCTCACATCAATTCTGCCTTTGGATCCCACACAATTGCTGACTCTGGAAGAAAATCAGAAGATGAAGAGTAGAACTGGCTCTGATGGCTCACAATCTTTCTGCCTCTAGATCCAACACATATTCTGACTCTGGAAGAAAATCAGAAGATGAAGAAGCAGAGCTGGCTTTGATGGCTCACACTCATTCTGCCTCTGGATCCATCATAGAATCTGACTCTCAAAGTGAATCAGAAGATGAAGAAGCATAATTGGCTTTGATGGCTCACACCAAAACTGCCTCTGGATCTGACACAGACTCTGATTCTGGAAGTGAATCATCAAATGAAGAAAAAGAGGTATTTTCTGAACTCACCCGATCTGATTTAATTACTGCAATGAATGATATTTTAAATGTCAATAACAAACTGTCTTTAAAATTGAAAACACTTAGGAAAGAAAATAAAATTCTAACCAAAGAAGTTACTGTTTTAAAGAATAAAAATGCAGAATGTAAAACAGAAAATGCAGTTCTTAAAACTGAGAGTGCTGAACTTAAGGCTAAAAATCTAACTCTAAAAAGTAATCTTTCTTCAACATCAAGTGAAAATATTGTATGTAATTCTGATATGCATGAACTAGTATTACAAGATTTTATTGCTAATGGCATAGAAAGAAGCAAATATGCTTCTATGATTTATGGAGTTTGTAACAATGGTAAAAAAGGTATAGGATTTGACAAATCTATAACTGTAACTAAACTTATTTCCTCTGATGTTTATGGATGAATTATTGCAATGCAAGAAGAGTTAAATGAATTTGAGAGGAATGATGTTTGGGATCTAGTACCAAGACCAGAAAAGAACATTATTGGAACCAATTGGGTTTTCAGAAACAAGCTAAATGAAAAAGGTGAAGTGGTCAGAAACAAGGCAAGACTTGTTGCACAAGGCTACAGTCAACACGAAGGCATCGGCTACACTGAGACATTTGCTCCAGTGGCCAGGTTAGAAGCTATTCGTATCCTACTTTCCTTTGCTGCTAATAATAACATTACATTATTTCAAATGGATGTTAAAAGCGCTTTTCTAAATGGTTATATAAGTGAAGAAGTCTATGTTAAACAACCCCCAGGTTTTGAAAGTTCTGAATTTCCAAATCATGTTTTTAAACTTAAAAAATCTTTGTATGGTTTAAAACAAGCACCTAGGGCATGGTTTGATAGACTTAGTAACTTAAATTATTTGCCAATGCACCTAGGGCATTGGCAGATAATGGATGAATTATTGCAACGCTAGAAGAGTTAAATGAATTTGAGAGGAATGATGTTTGGGATCTAGTACCAAGACCAGAAAAGAACATTATTGGAACCCATTGGGTTTTCAGAAACAAGCTAAATGAAAAAGGTGAAGTGGTCAGAAACAAGGCAAGACTTGTTACACAAGGCTATAGTCAACAAGAAGGCATTGGCTACATTGAGACATTTGCTCCAGTGGCCAGTTTAGAAGCTATTCGTATCCTACTTTCCTTTGCTGCTAATAATAACATTACATTATTTCAAATGGATGTTAAAAGCGCTTTTCTAAATGGTTATATAAGTAAAGAATTCTATGTTAAACAACGCCCATGTTTTGAAAGTTCTGAATTTCCAAATCATAATTTTAAACTTAAAAAAATTTTGTATGGTTTAAAACAAGCACCTAGGGCATGGTTTGATAGACTTAGTAACTTCTTGCTTGAAAATAACTTTGAAAGAGGACAAGTAGACAATACACTTTTTAGAAAATCAATAGAAGATGATATTCTTATTATTCAAGTTTATGTTGATGATATTATCTTTGGATCTACTAATGGCCCTCTTTGCAAAGGATTTTCTAAATTGATGCAGCATGAGTTTCAAATGAGCATGATGGGAGAACTTAAGTTCTTCCTAGGGATACAAATTCAGCAAAGTCAAAAAGGTATATACATTCATCAAACGAAATATACAAAAGAGCTTCTCAAGAAGTTTAAGATGAATGATTGCAAACCTATGGCTACCCCAATGCACCCTACTTGCTCACTTGAGAAGGATGATTCAGGCCAAAAATTTGATCAAAAAATCTATAGAGGTATGATAGGATCTCTCCTTTACCTCACTGCTTCTAGACCTGACATCATGTTTAGTTTATGTGTATCTGCAAGATTTGAGTCTGACCCTAGGGAGTCTCATTTAACTACTGTTAAGAGAATCCTTAGATACCTAAAAGGCACTACCAACCTTACCTTGTTCTACAAGAAAACTCCTACATACAAACATAGTGGATACTGTGACTCTGACTATGCTGGAGACAAACTTGAGAGAAAGAGCACAAGTGGAAACTGCACCTTCTTGGGAGAAAACTTAATATCCTGGTCAAGCAAGAGACAAAGCACAATTTACATGTCAACAGCAGAGGCTGAATACATTTCAGTAGCCGGATGCAATTCTCAACTCATTTGAATGAAACATCAGCTGGAAGACTACAAAATATTGGAATCCAACATTCCCTTATATTGCGACAACACTTCAGTCATTAACCTAACCAAAAACCCTATACTCCATTCTAGAGCCAGACACATAGAGATCAAACATCACTTCATCAGAGATTATGTTCAAATAGGGATACTCAGCATTCAGTTTGTAGACATTGACCACCAATGGGCTGACATATTCACCAAACCACTACCTGAAGATAGGTTTGACTTCAACAAGAAAAACCTTAACCTTACCTTCATCACTAACAAATAGCATAGTTAGTTTTTTTGTTATATTTATTTTATTTTCGTGTAATACATTATTGAAAATAAAAAAATAAAAAATAAAAAATAAAAAGGATTTCCTTCATTCCTTTTTGTCTGATGACAAAAAGGGGAGAAATATATTTGATAAAAGAGAAGAAAAAACGGGGGCATTAGACTTAGGGGGAGAAAAATATAAAGTGGAGCTTAGTCTTAGGGGGAGTCAAAGAAAAAGAAAGAAAAATTGTTATAAAAAATACAAGTTTTGTCATCATCAAAAAGGGGGAGATTGTTGGAACCAAGTTGGTTCTTACACTAAAAGTTTTGATGTTAACAAAAGTATTTTATGAATACTTGACGTCGAAGAAGTACCCCACCAGAGGATGTCAATAGAAGTGGCCACCAAAGGATGTCACTCGAAGCTGCCACCAGAGGATGTTACGCAAAGCTGCCACAAGAGGATGTCAACTGAAGTTGCCATTAGAGGATTCGAAGAAGTATACCATCAGAAGATGTCACTCGAAGATGCCACATGAGGATGATGTAACCAGAAGAATGAAAAAATCAGAGGATGACGTCACCAGAGGATACCTCCAGAAGATACAACCAGAAAATGATACTAGAGGATACCTTAAGATATCACCAGAGGATACCAGAATATGTCATAAGAGGATACCTCTAAAGGATACCAGAAGAAATCATCAGAGGATACCATCCGAGGAAATCATCAGAAGATACCATCCAAGGTAATCATCATAGGATACTATTAGAGGCAAACATCAAAGTATGAAGTCATGGTCCAGATCAAAAGGAAACATGGTCCAGATCAGAAGATAACATGGTCCAGACCAGAAGATAACATGGTCCATATCAGAAGATAACATGGTCTAGACCAGAAGATAACATGGTCCAGATCAGAAGATAACATGGTCCAGATCAGAAGAAGACATGGTCCAGACTTGGTCTATATTAGAAGAATGCACGGTCCAGATTTAAAACGTGATTCAGATTCGTAGAAGACTTGATTGGAATTTTGAAAGAGATATGATACAAGTTTTAAGAAGATTTGACTCAAAAATAAAAGAAGACCTGATGGAAATTCGAAGGAGATCTAAGCAAAGAAGATTTGTTTCGAAATTAAAAAGAAACAAAATTGATCAAAAGAATTTTCAAAGGAAATCTGAACACGATTCATCTCGAAATTAAGCTTGGACAAAGCCCATATCTCATCTATAAAAGGAGGCTTCAAGCCGTTGAAGAAAGCATCGAAAAATACAAGAACTCAAGCTTAAAGTTCAAAGTTATCAGAGAGTTCAAAAGAGAGAAAGTCATCGTTACAATCAGTTTTCCAGAAGCAACTAAAGAGTGTGAAAGTCATCGTTACAATCAACTTTCTAGAAGCAACTAAAGAGTGTGAAAGTCATTGCAACAATAAGCTTTTCAGAAGCAACTATGCAAAGTTCCAAACCCTTGTAATCAAACCCGATAGTGGTGTGAATTCCTCCTTCAATCTGGGGTTGTCAGATTGGTAGGAGAAGACTTGGCTTGTAGGGTCAAAGTGTTGCTGTTCCTCAAAAGTCTGGGGATTTCAGGCTGTTTGAGAAGACTTGGCTTGTAGGGTCAAGGTGTTGTTGTTCGTCACAGTCTGGGGTTGTCAGGCTGTTTGAGAAGACTGGCTTGGAGGGTCAGGTGTTGTAATTCAATGTTTTTAATTAGTGGATTAAAGCCTTCTAAATGAAGGGACTCGATGTATCCAAGTTAATGGTGAACCAGGATAAATCTTTGTGTTCTTATGCTGTTATTATCCGCTGCTGAGTCTGATTATTTATTCATCAAGTAATTCATATCAACATTCATCAGAACATGAAAAAGAATTCAATTTTGGCAAACACAATTCAACCCCCCATTCTCGTGTTTGCACCTTCACATATTGGGGTTTAGGACAAAACCTACTACAGTCAAGATCTACATTAGTATCTTTGTAGTGAGTCATTCAAAGGTTACACATCTACAACCATGCTTGCAAAGAAATCAAGACATTTCTATGGAACATTCCAATTTGATTTGCAAGCTAAAAGTTTCACGCATATTGAAAGATTTGAATCAGAAACCCCCTCATATAAGGGTTTGTTTGTAGTAGTAGTTAACAAATCATAAAAGTCTTGAACATCATCATTTTGGGGCTCTTCATTAATCTCTTCCTCTTTGCCCTCATTACCGATATTTTGGAAGGAATACGTAGAATCAAATGCATCATTGACCATATGTTGCATTAATGCAAATGGATCATCGTTATCCACATGTCCGTTACTACTTGGAGCATTTTCTGGGTCAATATGTGGGGCTTCTTCGCGATGCTCAGTCTTATACCTATAATTTGGTTGGAACCCAAACCTATACAAGGGAACTTTGACTTCACTTGTAGCCAATACACTGTTAAGACAAGATCTCAATTAAGTGTTTTGATGAAAAACAAACAAAGATTAATTAAAGACTCTGAATATGATTCTAAATTATGTGTTATTTAACATGAGTTTTTGAGTGTGATAATCCAAGTTAGGTACTAAGCAAAAGCAAGAAAAATCAGTTTAAAGAATAAGCTAAAAATGAACTGCCAAGAACGTTATGGACATTTTCTAGAAAAACCAAGAACGTTCTCCATGTTTTTTTATTTCATCAAGACTGATCAAACCAGTGTTTAATACAAGAGAAGATCATGCTTATTTCGAATGGATTACTAGTACATATACAAATGATATACATCTTTCATAATAGCAAAGGAAGTACTCCAAAAGATCTAAGGAGAAAAAATTTGAATCAAGACAAAGTGAGAAAACTAGTTAAAAACAATCATTCTCTAGGCTCTAGAACATTCTCCAGTTTCTGCCATACAGCTCCAGATTGTTCTACAGCTTCTGAAGCACAGACCAAGAATGTTCTTGAAACTTCAACATGATTGTATGACATATATTCTCTTGATCAAGTGATCCTAAAGAACCGTACAGATCAGATGAAAAAGAATACACAAAGACCAGAAAGTCTTAAAGTCAAAAAGGGAAAAAGTTCAATCAATAGTTTTACTTTGAAGTTTGATTATTTTAATCTAACCCTTGACAAAGGGAACTCCTCCAAAGGGTAATATTAAGTTGACATGGACCTCCTCAAATTACTATAAAAGGAACCTCACAGCTTAATGGAAATCACGACATTCAAGTGCAAAAGAAAGATCATCAATCACTCATATTCATACTTGAAAGTCTCACAAGAAATCAGTAGCATTCGGTTTCGAGTTTATTATCATTAGTTTACTGAAACATCTTCTAAAGAATCTATACTCAAACAAGAGTTGAGATTAAACAGATTATGTCAAACACTTTAATCATTATCGTGTAAAACTCAAGACTATAAGGTTTGTTTATAGCTTGAGTGAACAAGGATAAATCATTGTGTAATATCTCTTCCCTATCTCTATTTACTTTCAGTTCTTCATTTACTTCAGTTAAAAAATCAATTTCTGTTTTTGAACCAAACCAAGAACGTTATCTGTTTTCCTGCTTTCACATTCAAGATCATTCTGTTTTTTAAACTAACCAAGAACGTTCTCCGTTTTCTATTTCCAGAACCAAGAACGTTCTCTAATTTATGTTTTCTTAACCAAGATCAATCTTGAGTTATTTTTTTAGTTTTCATGGGGAAATTTAAAATAGAAAACTTAACAATTCAAACCCCCTTTATTGTAAAACGACATTTCTACTTTATAGACCGCTACTCATGCAACTGTCAAGGACATTTGATGCCACCATCTTTTACAGCCTGATTTCGGCTTATTGCATTTGTTATAAACTCTTCAACACCTTTTGCGAAGGCTGGTTTCAACCCCCCTCGTTGAGCATAAAATCTATCATATACCCAACTATGATATGGGAGGTAGCCATTCATATTTTGAAGATGGAGAAACATAGAATGGAGGAGCGATGGAACTGAGAAAGGGAAAATAATTTTACAAATCAAGTAGGATATCTATAAATACTATAAAATATTATCCTAATGAATAATTAAATAAATCGTGTATCCAATCATATTCGAAATACAATTTCAAACTACTAGGAAATTACTTTAATTTAAAAAAGAAGAAGAAAAGAGAACATGAAAACATTAATATATAAGTGGTATCAATTTGATCCTTAAAAAATCCATATGTGAGGAGTGTTTGCTTGAAAAGGGTGGACCTAGGGCAGTCATATGGTGATGGACCAACAGGTTGTTACAATTTGTTAATGTAAGTTACAGAACAGAACTTAGATAGTTGGCAGAATACACATGCAATGATACCATATGTCTTACGTCATTACTATTACTAGTTTATTTCATCAACTTCAGAGTAGCGTAATTTGGCTGCAATTTGCAGACACTAATAGTGAACACCATACCGGTTGAAGGCAGCTCCCACAGCAAAGGTGTTACAATGAACAAAAGATCTGCACTGCATATCAGCGATCGCGCGCTATCCTAGTGTTATTGAAAATATAGGGATATCATTGGAAATAAGTAATTATTATTTTTTTATTATATACTAATTCTAAAATGACAAATAACTATATCATATATTTTTATGTCTTTAGATTTCTGTGAGAGCACTTGGTCATTTAGCAAGTTACAATAGTACTTTTAAAGAAGTTGGTAAAATTAACCATAAACTTAGCTTCAACATACTTAGAAACAATCTATGTTGAATTTTTTTCAAAGAAGAGAAAGGTTGAGTGTAACACCCCGAGTTTAAAACATAGTGCGAGTGTATTTTTTTTTTTAAATAATTAATTAAAATGATTTTCAAATTTATTTCTTCAAAAGAATTGAAATAAATTTTCCTTTGATTCGTTTCATAAAAATCGTACGTCGTAATTTAATCAATGAACGTAATTAAATAATTTCATCGTAACATTACTAAGTACTTAACTATGGAAATTAATAATAACATTAATACATTTCAAAAGGTAGCAGTGTCATAATCTCAAAAGGAAATATCATAGTGCGGAATAGGTTAGCGGAAAAGTAGTACAATATTTTCCAAAATAAAACAAATTACATTTTCCAGCTCAAAATCCTATACATCAAGTCTAACCGATCATGCACTAAAGCTACAGTAGCACGGATTTCCCCGCATCGCATACAAGTCTCATCCGACTCAGCCGCTCACCCCGATGTAACCTCCTCCTCATCATACAGAGAGGGATCGGTCTCCTCCGAAGTCAGATCGATGCACAATCTGGGTCGCTTCAACGGTACCGGAATCTCATAACAATAATCGGATATCCTAGATGGAACCGGAATATCAGCTGCTACAGGCATCGGCCCTTTGGGGATATTTGTAAAATATTTAATATATGTATGTTTTGGGTAAATATATACATATATATATATATATATAAATATTTATTTTGGAGGATGAATTAAAATTATTGGATGAAGATTAAATTAATTAAATTACGAGTAATTAAATTAATCGGGCAGTTAATTGAGGATTAGTGGCTAATTGCAAAACAATTAAGTGCTGAAGGATCCAGCATTATTTTAACATTATTTTTGGTGAGGTGGCACCACAAAAGCCTATAAATAGGAGTGAGAAGGATGGTGAAATCAGAACACCATCCCTCCTTCATCACTGCCCATACTACATGTAACAGCACCGTTCTCTCCCATTCTGTCTTCTGAATTTTATTCACGATTACAAAAGGAAAAAGAGGGAGTTCCTCAAAAGTGCCATTAATTGGAAACCTAGGCACCAAACCAGAAAACCCCCAGTACAAAAGTTATTCCCCACATCATTACAGAGCTAAAGAACCCAGTGTCGTAGCAGCAAACGCAGGCGGGAGTTTCGCCGATTTTGACGCGCAAACGGGAACGAAAACAGAAACGTGAGAAGTAGCAAACACGCAACAAGGGTAAGGGCACCTTCCACTTTCTAGTTGCATTAGGGCTGTAAGTGCATAACTTTCATGGCATTACTAGTGTTTTCATTACTGTTTTGAAACTGGTTTGCCTTTTGCTTGAAAGAAATGAAAAATGCATTTTTGACGTTTTAAAAGCTTTGTGATGATGGCTGTTTGAGCTGAATGCACTAAAGTTGTGTTGTTTATGTGGGAAAGTGGAAAATGTCTTGAATATTATTTCAAACATAATTTAAAAATGCATGTTCATAAAACTGTTTTGAAAAATGGTTTTGAAAAGCAAAAATGCATTTTGTTTGTGTTTTGCTGCTCTGTGATGCTGCATGTTATTATGATGTTTGAGAAAGCTGAAATGCTTTGCATGTTGTTCTGATGTTTGAGAAAGCTGAATGCTTTGCATGTTGTTCTGATGTTTGAAAAAGCTGAAATGCTTGCATGATGTTCTGATGGTTTGAGAAAGCTGAAATGCTTGCATGCTATTCTGTTGATCAAATTCGGGTGTTCTCTTTTGAAATGAACTGATGAAAATCTTATTTTAATTCCCTTGAATTAATTCGGAAAATTCTTTTATTGATTTATTTTATGTGAAAAGAAAAAAAAATACACTTGCGCTGTGTTTTAAACTCGGGGTGTTACAATTGTGGTATCAGAGCATTTGGTTAAAGTTTTGTGTTAAAAGCTCTGATTAAAGTAATTGTTTTGAGTCATGAGCTGATCATGCATAGGAGCAAGTAGTTAATATGTCAAGTCTTGTGGAAGTTGTGGTGTGACTGAAGTGATGACGTGTTAAGTTTTAGAATTATTCCGAGTAGTGCGAGATTTCTACTTGATGATGGTTTTGTAAGGAACAATGCCTCCAAAGAAGAGACGACACCACAAGAGCCAATGCCAGCCGGGAAGATATGATGGCTGAGGCGATGAACAGCATGGTTGCGTCTGTTGCTGCAAAGACTCAACGAGATCTGGAGAAGAGAGAAAGAGAGGTTTGCGCTGCTGAATCTAGAGGACTAGAGGATTTTCTCCGTCATAATCCTCCCAAGTTCAAGGGTGATGAGGGTCCAGAAAGAGCGGACAAGTGGATTCAAGAGATGGAGAAAATCCTCGAGATGATTAACTGTCGAGCAACGGTGAAGGTCAACTATGCCATGTATCTACTGATAGGGGATGCAGAGTACTGGTGGAGAAGTACAAGGTTTCTAATGGGATCAGCTCACAATGAAGTGAATTGGGAGTCGTGGAGTATTTGGCTGCTAACCAACTGGAAGTATCTCTGAGAGAAGGAACTCAAGAATTTTTATCATTGGCTAACGTGGAGACCAAGATGGATGTGAACATAGAAGATGTAGTGTTAGTCAAAGAATATCCGGACGTATTTCCATCAGGATTACCCCCGGTGAGAGAGGTAGAGTTCTTCATTGATTTACATCCTGGAACTGGACCAATTTCAATTGCGCCGTACCGGATGTCGCCATTGGAATTAAGCGAGCTTAAGGGTCAAACCAGATAACATTCTGAGATGTAATGGAAGATTTTGTGTACCGGAAGTTGCAGGTTTGAGGAGAATGATTTTGGAAGAGGCTCATAAGAATAAATTGAATTCCGCTTATCATCCACAAACAGACGGACAGACTGAGAGAACAAATCAGTCCTTGGAGGATCTATTAAGAGTATGTGTGTTGGATGACAGAGGAAACTGGGATGAGGTGTTGCCATTGATCGAGTTCACTTACAACAACTGTTTTCACGCAAGTATTGGAATGGCACCCTACGAGGCTTTGTATGGACGCAAGTTTCAGACGCCTTTATGCTGGTATAACGACGGAGAGAGTATGATTGTTGGACCTGAGATGGTGGAACAGACTACAGAGAAAATCAAGAGGATACAAAAGAAAATGAAGGTTTCGCAAGATCGTCAGAAGAGTTATGCGGACAAGCGTCGTAGACCTTTGGAATTCGAGTAGGGTGATCATGTATTCCTAAAGGTTACGCCTACAACTGGTGTTGGCAGAGCTATTAAGTCAAGAGAGTTGAGTCCGAAATTTATTGGACCATACCAGATTACTGCACGTATTGGACCATTGGCTTATCGGATCGCTTTACCTCCAATACTGTCCAATATTCACGACGTATTTCATGTGTCGCAGTTAAGGAAATACATTGCAGACCCGTCACAAGTGATCGCACTAGATACGATTCAGCTGAAGGATAACCTGTCATTTGAAGTATTCACTATAAGGATTGAAGACAGGGAAGATTAAACAGTTGAGAAACAAGAAAGTCCCACTAGTCAAAGTGATCTGGAACCCGACTACTGGAGACGCAACTTGGGAACAGAAGAGTAAGATGAGGGAACAATATCCTCAATTGTTCATCGACGTGTAGTTTCGAGGACGAAACTAATTTAAGGGGGTGGTAATGTAAGACCCTTAAATTTAATATTAATTTATGGAATTAACATTAAGGGCATTTTGGGGATATTTGTAAAATATTTAATATATGTATGTTTTGGGTAAATATATATATATATATAAATATTTATTTTGGAGGATGAATTAAAATTATTGGATGAAGATTAAGTTAATTTAATTATGAGTAATTAAATTAATCAGGCAATTAATTGAGGATTAGTGGCTAATTGCAAAACAATTAAGTGCTGAAGGATCCAGCATTATTTTAATTATTTTTGGTGAGGTGGCACCACAAAAGCCTATAAATAGGAGTGAGAAGGATGGTGAAATCAGAACACCATCCCTCCTTCCTCACTGCTCATACTGCATGTAACAGTGCTGCATGTAACAACACCCTTCTCTCCCATTCTGTGTTCTGAATTCTGTTCACGATTACAAAAGGAAAAAGAGGGAGTTCCTCAAAAGTGCCATTAATTGAAAACTAGGCACCAAACCAGAAAACCCCCAGTACAAAAGTTATTCCCCACATCATTACGGAGCTAAAGAACCCAATTTCGTAGCAGCAAACGCAGGCGGGAGTTTCGCCGATTTTGACGCGCAAACGGGAACGAAAACAGAAACGTGAGAAGTAGCAAACACGCAACAAGGGTAAGGGCACCTTCCACTTTCTAGTTGCATTAGGGCTGTAAGTGCATAACTTTCATGGCATTACTAGTGTTTTCATTACTGTTTTGAAACTGGTTTGCCTTTTGCTTGAAAGAAATGAAAAATGCATTTTTGGCGTTTTAAAAGCTCTGTGATGATGGCTGTTTGAGCTGAATGTGGGAAAGTGGAAAATGTCTTGAATGTTATTTCAAACATGATTTAAAAATGCATGTTCATAAAACTGTTTTGAAAAATGGTTTTGAAAAGCAAAAATGCATTCTGTTTGTGTTTTGCTGCTCTGTGATGCTGCATGTTATTCTGATGTTTGAGAAAGCTGAAATGTTTTGCATGTTGTTCTGATGTTTGAGAAAGCTGAATGCTTTGCATGTTGTTCTGATGTTTGAAAAAGCTGAAATGCTTGCATGATGTTCTGATGTGTAACACCCCGAGTTTAAAACACAGCGCGAGTGTATTTTTTATTTTTTTTAAAACGAATACATAAATAAAAGAGTTTTCATAATTCCGTTTCAAGGAAATTAAAATCAATTCAAATTAAATATCATTCGACTTCGTAATCAAAAATAGTAAGGAATTTAAAACAGCAACATCACAATTAAATCGAATGAGATATTCATGGGAATTAGATCTTTATAATATACTAAATAAAGATACATCAAAATATTTATCAGAGTGCGGAAGAGTTTTACAATAATTCCCAAAATGAATATTTACAACCATTGAGTTTCAAATCCCTATACATAAGTCTACTTTGATCATACCCTAAGCTACAGTAGCATTACAATATTCACAAGTCTTTTCTTTGCCCAGCTGCTCATCTCTTTGCATAGCCCACAAGTAAAGATCAAGGGAAACTAACGACGTTCCCTATCGTTAGTATGAACATTAGGGGTACGGTTCTGAATCTCATCTGAGGGAAAAGCCCAATTCCACAATAATTGTAAAGGGTCACCGACTGAAAATAACAATTACCACATAGCAATTATATCAAGAATATCAAACATATTCATAGTACATGATGATAAATAAGGATGCTAAATTTTGAAATACATGTCATTTGTACTTTACAAAACAACAACCAAGTAAGTATGAAAATCATGATGTAAGCACAAACATCAATTCATCCGAAATTACAGATTTCAAAACAATACTTACTCACACAACAATTTTCCACCATCAACATAAAATCAAAACGTGACCCTCCGGTCAAACACTCCGATGCAATATGTATATGCTCATGTTCATAAATTCTTGGAATCACCAAGGTGCAGTCGCTTACAGACCAGCACAATTTAACGGCCCTCATGACCAGGGTGCAATCGCATACAGATCAGCACCAGTGCAGTTGCATACAGACCAGCACTCGTGCAGTCACTACAGACCAGCACGTTTGACATAAACCAAGGTACAATCACTACAGATCAGCACGTGGCTGCGCATTTCAGGGTACAGACACTACAGTCCAGTACCAGTGCAGTCGTTTATCTGACCAACACTTATATACCAAGGTACAATCACAGATTAGTACCTAGTGCAATCACTACAGATCAGCACTCGTGCAATCACTACAGATCAGCACGTGGATGCACATTACTCTGTGTCCCATCGCGGGTACCACCTGACTATGCCATGCATCAGTATGCATTGTTTCACTTCATTGAAAACAGTATGCAACCTTAGTAAAATTCATGCATTTTCCTCATTTTTCAAAACATCTCAACACATTCAAAGATTAACCATTCAAGCAAGCATTACACTTTGCATTACCTCAAAGTTCCACTCTTTATTAACAAAGGTTTTTCCCCAACTGTTAAGATTGAAAGCTGTGATTAAAACTGAGGTTTTCTGGCAAAAATACGATTCTGTATTCGAATACAGCTTCATTGTATTCGAATACAGAAGCCAAACAAGGCAGAATCAACATCCTGTATTCGAATACAGACTCCTTGTATTCGAATACAGAGGCTGTCATAGTACAAAAATCAGAATTTCTACAACTTCAGTAAATTCTCAAAAACTTCATCATCACCACTTCAAACTATCACCAAATTTCCATTTTTAATCACCACAAACCTTCCCAAGGTACCCCAACACTTAAGGTTTATAAAACAATGTTAAAAACTTGAATTTCTGAAAAACACGAATCTGTATTCGACTACAGCTCCCTTGTATTCGAATACAGAAGCTAAAGCAGTGAAAAATCAGCATTCTGTATTCGAATACGAGGTTGTCGTAGTCGAATACAGATCCGAAGTCAGTGGCAAAACTTGTAAATCTGTATTCGGCTACAGAGGGTCGTAGTCGAATACAGAAGCTAAGTCAGAAGCAAAATTGGAAAATCTGTATTCGACTACTGAGGGTCGTAGTCGAATACAAGTTCGAAAATCTGAAGAAAACAGAAGTCTTGCAGGCTGTATTCGAATACACTCAAGCCATATTCGAATACACCTTCAAATTCAGTGAAATTTCCTGGAACTTCAACACATTTTTAAAACCTTTCCTTTGAAAAACCAACCCAACCCTAGAATCATAATTACCACTCTTTAAAATCTCAACTCAGAACATTTTTCATCCAATATCAGCAACAGATTGTTTTAACAAAACCCAGCAAAACACAGATTCACTCAAATCAGAATAACCTCACTGATTTTTAACAAAACAAAATCAGAACCAGAATCATCATTCAGCACACACAGAATGATTTCCAAAACATAACACCATGTTTTTCACAAACATAAACCAATAATCATTCATCACACATGCATTTACAGCCCTAAATGCAATCTAAAAAGTTGGAAGGTGCCCTTACCTTAGTTACGTTCCCATAGCTCGTACGCTACTGCGACAAAAGCCGACGATACTCCCGTTCGCGTTCGCCGCTACAAAAATTAGTTCTTTAGCTCCGTAACGATAAGAGGAATGACTTTCGTACTCGAAACTTTCTGATTCGACACTCAGATTTTCCAGAACGATGACTTTTGAGTAAACTGTTTTTCTTCACTAATACTCAGAAAATTAGAAGAAGAAGAAGATAAAGCAGAAACTATCATATAGAGGAAAGAAGAAAAGCTTCTCACTTAAGTATCCACTTAAATGCAACTGACACAGCAGAGGAGAGAGGAATTGTTTCCTTTTTCACAAATATCTATGCCACCTCACCAACTCTTATATTAAAATATCTTCTGATCCTCCAGCAATTAATCCGTTTCGTCGCAAATAGCAGAAAATATCTTAATTAATCGGCCCGATAATTTAATTACTCGAAATTAAATTAATTCATCCATCATCCATAATTTTAATTCCAACTTCAAAACAATTAATTATATATATATTGAATATTACACCAATATATACACAATTAATTATATATACACAAAATATACATATATTGAATATTACACCAATATTCCCAAAATCTGAATTTAATTTTAAAATTTAAGGGTCTTACATGATGGTTTGAGAAAGCTGAAATGCTTGCATGCTGTTCTGTTGATGAAATTCGGGTGTTCTCTTTTAAAATGAACTAATGAAAATCTTATTTTAATTCCCTTGAATTAATTCGGAAAATTCTTTTATTGATTTATTTTATGTGAAAAGAAAAAAAAATACACTCGCGCTGTGTTTTAAACTCGGGGTGTTACACAAAGCATTTTCAGCTTTCTCACACAAGTAGAAGAACATTAATGCATTCAGCCAAACAGCAACCATCACATAGCAGCAAAACACCAACAGAATGCATTTTCGCATTTTATAACAACATTCAAAACAGTTTTATGAACATGCATTTTAATCATCTTCAAAATAACATGCAAGACATTTTTCAACTTTCCCATATAAACAAAACAACGTTGAGATACCACCCAAAACAGCACATCACAGATTTTTTAAAACCTCAACAGAATGTGTTTTTTTCATCTTTCAAAATGTCATGCAAAACAGTTTTGTTTTTCAAAACACAAACTCAAATATGATCACGCCTCAAATATACGTTTACAGTCCTAAAATGCAACTAGAAAGTGGAAGGTGTCCCTTACCCCTGTTGCGTTTTCTACTCCTGTTCACGTTTCTGCGTAAAAAATTGGCGAAACTCCCGGTTGCGTTTGCTGCTACGAAAATGGGTTCTCTAGCTCTGTAATGATGAGGAGAACAACTTTTGTTTTGGGGGTTTTCTGGTTTGGTGCTTGTATTTCCAAGTAATATCACTTTTGAGGAACTCCTTTTTTTTTTTGTTCGTAAAACAGAAATCAGAATGGGAGAAAGGGGAAGGTGAGCACTGTTACATGCAGTAAGGGAGGAGGAATGAGTTTCTGACTTTGCCCTTCTTTCTCACTCCTATATATAGGCTTGTGTGGGTGCCACCTCACCCAACACTTGTCTGATTCTCAGCATTTAACTAGTCTCGTCGCAATTAGTCGATAATCCCTTAATTAACTGCCCGATTAATTTAATTACTCGTAATTAAATTAATTTACTCTTCATCCAATAATCTTAATTCATCTTCCAAAATAAATTTTTATATATATATTCACTCAAAACATACATATATTAAATATTTTACAAATATCCCCAAAATACACTTAATATAAATTCCAAAATTTTAATTTTAAATTTAAGGGTCTTACACTGAGTTTCACAGAAACTTAGGAAATGAAGAATCTAAATGATGAAAAATGGACTAGTCAACTTCAATGTTGGTCTATTTATCTTCTTAATAGTTTTGTTGCAAACTTAAGTCTTTGAATTTAATATGCAAAAAGAAGTTTTTAAATGATTTATGTGATATGTGGGGTGGATTGATAAATCAAACTTCATCGGTTGGTGTTGGACTCATTAGGATCTTAGGTTATTATTACAATCCTCACTACAATAAAGAAGAGATAAATATCTTAGTTATGCCTACAATTATAAACTAGTTTTAAATTTTGTCTTATGCTAGTAAAAGATCATAATTGTTTCCATTTAGTATTCATTTCAAGTTCATTTTATTTGTTATTGTTTACCAAACATTTCGCTAGCAAAAACCAAAGCTAATAGCATATAGGATTTACAAAAGCGGAAGAGGATATATGAGAGACGGAAAAAGATAATAAAAAAACATGTTATTGTAGTTGGTTTCAATTTTAAAATGTGTAGTTTTTTTTATAAGACTTTGATTTCAAGTGTAACATCCTCTAAATTTATTATTTAAAATAATATTTTCTCTCTTCTATTCTTTATTTGGGCCCAACACTATCTACCCAATAATCTCCACTTTAAATTTTCCCGAAAGTCCACAATATTTTCATACTCAGTAATAATAAGCAGAAAAGAATACCGACACCCTAGCCGCCATCACCTTCCCACCTCCTCTTCTTCGTGCATCAAAAGCTTGGAATTTCTTTTCTGGTGAACAACTTCGTGGGGGCTTAGAGCTTTGTACTAGGAAGAAAAGCGACAAATGTAAGGGTTTTTCCCCACACAAATTATAGTTAGACCGTTGGTTGGATGACATGAAATTAATAATTGTGATCGCTTGCTTTTTGAAAGGAATAAAATGTAGACTAATGAATTAAAATAATGAAACCCCGATCCTTTGTGTTGAGTCAATATATAATATACGATTTTTTTAAGAAGTAAATTATGGATTTTTTTTATGTTATATATGATGAAGTTTGAATTTTTATGAAAAATATGAAGTAAAGTATGCATTTTTATGTTATAGGTAATGAAGTTTTAATTTTTATGATGGATATAAAATAAAGGTTGAATTTGTATGTTATATGTGATAAAGTTTTAACTTTGGTGATGTATATAAGTTGGAATTTGAATTTTCTTGTTATATATGTTAAAGTGCTCATTTTTACGGTGTGTAGGATATCAAGTTTTCGATTTTTATGTCTATCTGATGAAAGTTATAATTTTTATGATTATTTGTCTATGAATATGTGATGCTCATGATACGGATGTGTGGAAGTTTCCTTAGTGGCAGGTTTATATCCAGATCATATAGTTTTAGGAGCATGCATTATACATATGTTTTTTATATACAATTTACTGGTTTGCACAGTTTTTTCTTTTAAATTGGAAGTTTTTACTTTTATATGTATTGTGTTATTCTTCTATATGTTTAGCTTTGGTTTGAAGTGGATGATGGATAAAACTGACTCTTACAACAACATTTTAGGTACTAATGAGTTCGAGGAGATTCAAGAGTAGTTGATGAGTATTAACGTGCGGCGAACGTGGAGTAAAAATGGGTTTTTCAAGACAATTTTTTAATAATAGAATTGCTGCGATATTTCTAAGTCTATTTTGTAATCTTTTGTCACCAAACTTTAAAATGCACTCGAATTCTAGAAATACGGAAGTGGGTTCCCTTTTGTTAGGAATAATTGTTTTTTCTTTGTTTTTAACTTTGAATAAACATTTTTAATAATATTAAATAAACGTGATTGTTAGGAAATAGATTACGAAAATTAATGTTCACATTTGAGTTGATACACAAACATTCAACAACATATGAATTCACTATATGTAGAAACACAAACATTAAAACCTTCAACAAACACTCAACAACAAAGTATTTGAGTAGAAAATGTGTAATTTATTTAGCTATAACACAATCTAAAAACCGCAACAAAAATAAAAAACAAAAGTCATATTATGATTTAAGTATGAATAGAAAGCAAGAGTAAACATAAGTCATCACAAATATTTTCGTACAAAACCACATTGACACTAGCTTTGGCTCACATATAAGCTGAAACCAAACCACTAATTTACTTCAATTCACCACTAATTTGTCAAAGACACAGGATTGATATTGAAAAAAAAATGATCCATAGTCATTCATTTCTCATTTGTTTTAATTACACAACAAAGATTAAACTACAAGAGATAGACATTTTCAAGTTCTTACCTGTGAAGAAGAATGCGTTCGAGAATGCAACAATGGATTTGAGATGTTAGGGATTTCAGTGAGTTGTACAAAAACGAAAGAGGGTTTTCAAATCAATTAATAAACCATTTATTTCTTCCTTTACTCAACAAATAATATTGAAAATAGAACAAATTAGAGAGAGCAAACGATAGAGCAAGACAGAATAGAGAGTGAACGAGAGAACGAGAAAGAGATAGAGAGAGAGAGAAAGAGAGCGAACGAGACACAACAAGAGAACCTGTAAATTAGAGAGAGTGAACGTCGAAGCGGCGGTCGAAGCAGTCTGAATCATTTGTGGCCGAAGTGGTGACAATCTGGATTGGAGCAAAGTTGCAATCTGGGAAGAAGAAGGGTTTCTTGTTTAGAGTTGTAGAGAGATAAATGAGAATGAGTTTTTTTTGTCAACTGAGACCGAGGAGTCAATTCAAAAAATATTTCATATAAACCATTTTTTTTAACTCAACAAAAAAGCTTCTAACAAAAAAAAGAGAAAGAAATAAACAAAACATTAATTGCACATTACCCACGGAGAATTCGTGGAACAATTAAAATTATTCTTTTGATTTACCTATAGAGAAGTTGTAGTAAATATAATACGAAGAAATTTCGCGCAACTTAAGTGTGAGTTGCATTTTTTTAACTTTATCTACAGATTTTTTAATTTTATCCGCGGAATAACTATGAAATCTAATTAAAAAAAATCAATTTATTTTATAAAAAATATACACAGTTTTAAACAAATAATTTATTAATGAATTATGATCCGTGGGTATACGGATGTGGATGTTTTCTTATTATTGATTAACATGAGAAAATGAGAACTAATTATTACTTTGATAATTAATTTGTAACATTGTTCTTTTCATATAATCGAGAGAAAGAAAAATATATGTAGTTTTTATCCTTTTTTTTGTTAGTTTTCTATACATTACTAGCTATACACTCAATTATTACTTTGATAATGAATTGACCACAATCAAATCATAAATGATGTGAAAAGAAAAACAAATGTTATATGGAAGGAAAAAATGAGAATAATGGAAAAAATTTTAACAACCGAACCAGTACGATTGCGGTGTAGCTATGTAATAACGAAAGTATAAAACTACATCCCATGAAACGTAAGGAAATCAAGGGGAAACTGATTTCTTATCTTTGAATAGAACAAAAACCTAGTAAAATAGAACAAAGAATGGTAAAACAATATTGTTGACCTAATGAAAAGAAAAACAAAAACACTAGTTTGCTTGTTCCTCTGCAACGTCAATGGGTATCTCATTCAAATCAAAATCTTTAACAACTCCTTTTGGCCCCAATTGATGACTTGATTCCTTGTGTGTTTCACCTTCCTTGTTCTTCTCTTCTTTTTTATCATGTTGGCTGCAATCTTCATGATGTGTTTGCAAGAGGTTGTGTTTAGAAATTTTGAATCTGACCACTGATGACTTGTTTTCATTGTTATTATTTTTTACTATCGTCACTTGTTCCTTGTTTTTTTGATTATCGATATTGGTCGAAAGATTCAACCTTTTAGGGTCAGCGCGAGACATATCAGAGAGTATTTGAGCTACATTAATAGCTTCATAATCAATTATACTTTTACTGCATCCTTTCTTCGTTTTATGCGATCTTGGCGGCAAATATTTGGATGGGTCAATAGCTGGTAGTACTTCTTGACCATGGTAATCACAGTCAGGGGATCTTGTTATTGGCCGTTGAATAGCCTTTGAATCTTCTTTAGAGTGCGATCGCATGTGTCCATACAAAGCTTTGCTTGATGGAAAAACCTTGTCACATACAACACACGTATGTTTCTGTTTCACATCATCATGAGGAGAAGGAGAAGATAAAGAGCAAGAACTGACGGTTCGTTGATGTAGTTTCTGTTTCTTGAATGGAGGTTGAACAAGGTCAGAGCAGTTGTGGTATGCTTTGTGGCCCTCGAGGGCATTACCGGAGCTGAAAGATTTGTCGCACAAATCACAATTGAAGATTCTTGATCCATTCTTTTTCATCTCCTTTGCAAGTAGCGGCCATACATAATCATCATGACAAGAACGCTTCATGATCGATGATCAACAGAGATGCAAGGAAATGTTTGAAGATAAAAGATGCAACCTTCTTGCTTTGTGATGTATGTTTTTAGTATAAGAGTGAGTACAGCTGTGAGTGAGTGAGTGAAAGGTCAAATTGAAAGCAAACCAAAAGCCTTTATTTATATGAAAACGGTTTCGTATGTTTTTCCTTTTTTTTTTTGGGGCTTTTTTCTTAAAAGATTTGCTGTGTTTTTTTGGGTTTTTTTTTCTTATGGGGGAACGAACAATTGGAAAGCGACCCAAAAACCCTTATTTATATGAAAATCATGTTTTTGTTTTTTGTTTTTTACAATACAAAGGTTTTTGTGCGCGTTAAACCATATATTTTTTATTTGAACGTGTTCCTATTTCTTTCTTGATGAGAGTCAAATGGGCACAATTTTATACGGTTTGAAGTTTATTTTGTGCCTATTTTTATGGAGTTGATTTATACGATTTTAAGTTTATTTTGTGCCTATTTTATGGAGTTGATGATTTTGTTCGGTGGACTTATATTTTGATGATCTTTTCGCTTTGAGTACATATGGTTAAATTAGATGTAGATGTCTCACACTAGGATTTTAAAAACGTTTGTTTGATTGGGTAATTTTTTTCTTTCTAATTATCTTAATTATCTAGGAAATGTCATTATCCGAGTGGATTATGTATAGTTAGTTTGTTTTTTATTTTTGATTCACAATTGCGTCTTCATAAAAAGAAAAAAAGTATATTTTATCTTGCAACATTACATTACAAATAAGTTATAATGTATTAATAACTATCTACACAATAGTTGAACTCATTAACAAGATATATAACATAATCTTACACCAAATTTGTCGAACCTACATTCCACAGTTAATTATGGGATTGCTCCCCAAATAGGATAAAGATCAAGATATTGTGAAGTCATGACTAATGTAACACCCCGAGTTTAAAACACAGCGCGGGTGCATTTTTTTTTTTAAATCAATAATAAAAATGATTTTCCTGATTTAATTCGAAAGGAATTAAAATAAAGTTTCCGTAAATCAATAAGTACTCAATTTCGGGAAATTTAATAATAAACATTAAGGCATTTTTAAAATGTTAACAATGTCAGAGTGCAGAATAATACAGCGGAAAAAGTCGTACATTAATTCCCAAAATAAAATTACATTTCCCAAAACTCAAGACCCTATACAAAAGTCTAGACTGATCATGCACTAAGCTACAATAGCACGGTCTCCACCGTATCCTCTATAAGTCTCGTCTTCAGCCAAGCGTCCGTCCCTCTGCATTGTCCACGTAGACTTCGTACATAAAGATCAGGGGAAACTAACAACGTTTCCGTCGTTAGTGTATCCGTCGGTAGGACGGGTTCGGGTAACATCTGAGGGCAAAGCCCAAAGTCCACAATATAAAGCAAGGGGTCACCAACCGAAAATAACAAATATTCACATAGCATAAATTTCTCAACAACACATGTATTCATGGCATAATATATGATGACAATAAAAATGCTCATTGGAAATTGCATAACATATCTATCTTTTCAAAAACAGCAGCCAATTATTATGAAGTATGCGGTAAGTACAAACAACACGTCAACCAAACACAATCATTAATCCAGCATTTCAGATTCTGGACAGCACTCACACACATTAATTTCCAACATTCATCATATAAACAATCGTGACACAACGGTCAAATCCCTCAATGTAATGCATATATGCTCATGCATAATTTTCTTGGAATCACCAAGGTGCAGTCGCTCACAGACCAGCACAAATTAACGGCCCTCATGACCAGGGTGCAATCGCTCACAGATCAGCACCAGTGCAGACGCTCACAGTCCAGTACATCGTGCAGTCGCTCACAGACCAGCACGTTTGACATAAACCAAGGTACAATCGCTCACAGATCTGTACCTAGTGCAGTCGCTCACAGACCAGCACTCGTGCAATCGCTCACAGATCAGCACGTGGTTGCGCATTTCAGGGTACAGACGCTCACAGTCCAGTACCAGTGCAGTCGCTCACAGACCAGCACTTATATACCAACGTACAATCGCTCACAGATCAGTACCTAGTGCAATCGCTCACAGATCAGCGCTCGTGCAATCGCTCACAGATCAGCACGTGGTTGCGCATTTCAGGGTACAGACGCTCACAGTCCAGTACCAGTGCAGTCGCTCACAGACCAGCACTTATATACCAAGGTACAATCGCTCACAGATCAGTACCTAGTGCAATCGCTCACAGATAAGCACTCGTGCAATCGCTCACAGATCAGCACGTGGTTGCGCATTACTCTGTGGCCCATCGCGGGTACCACTTGACTATGCAATGCATGAATATGCAGTGTTTCACTTCTCTAGAAACATAATGCAACTCAGAAATTCATGCTTTCCATCATGTTTAAAATATAACAGCAGAGTCAGAATTAACATCATCACAATCATGAATTAAACAATCCATTAATCATTCACACTTTGATATGTTTTCCTAACCCCTCAAAATTCAGAATCAGTGTTTAAAACTGAGATTTTTCTGGGATTTACGAATCTGTATTCGAATACAGTTCTTCTGTATTCGAATACAGAAGTAAAAACAGTATAGAATCACTCTCTGTATTCGAATACAGAGGCAGATTTTAGTGCATAAAACAATCTCTTTCATTACATCAGTAAAGTTTTTAAAACTTCATCACCACCACTTCAAAATCTCATCAAAAGTTCCACTTTAACTCACAACAATATCCTTAGTATTCCCCAGACACTCAGGGTTTTCAAAACACTCTTAAAACTTGAAATTTTCTGAAAATTCGAATCTGTATTTGAATACAGACCCTCTGTATTCGAATACAGACCCTCTGTATTCGAATACAGAAGCAGGAAACTGCAACTTAACATTCTGTATTCGAATACAGCTTGACTGTAGTCGAATACAGGAGTTCAACCCTTGGAAAATGCAGCCTTTTCTCCCATGTCACTTAAAGGTTTTCAAACATCCTTCTCTCCTCTTTAAAACAATTTCACAGACTTCTTTTCAAATCATTAAAACCTTCTTAGAGTTTCTCAACACTTCAAAACTCACATGACAGTGATTAAAACTTGTTTTTCTGGAAAACACGAATCTGTATTCGAATACAGCTTCCTTGTATTCGAATACAGAAGCTAAAAACTGAGTTTCTGGAAAAACTCGAATCTGTAGTCGAATACAGCATGCCTGTAGTCGAATACAGCATGCCTGTAGTCGACTACAGATGCGAATACAGTGTTAAAAATTTCACTGATGTATTCAAATATGACATGGTCGTAGTCGAATACAGAAGCAAAAATCTTTCCTCTATAGTTGAATACAGAGGCTCGTATTCGAATACAGGTTTGATAACTTTAAAATAAAACAGAAACCTGGAAGGTTGTATTCGAATACACACATGCTGTAGTCGAATACACCTTCGAAAACCAGTGAAAGTTCAACCCTTTTCAAAACTGATTCTTTTAAAACAAACAGCCAATATCAAACAGATTCTGCACTTTTTCAAGAAAAACCTTCCCTCACTTAAAATCCCTTTTTCTTTAAAAACCATCAACACCACCAGAATCACACAAAACAACCAGAATCAAAATCATCAATATCATCAAGATCACCCAGAACAACCAGAATCATCACAAACAAGACCAGATTCAGAATCATTTTCATCACCATAATCCCACAACATAAAACAGAATCAGAACTAGTTTATCCAAAACAGAGACAGATGATCAATCATCAGGACACCATGCAACATTTCAGTGTTCTCACTCATCAGAACAAACATGCAACATTTCAGTGTTCACACTCCTTAGAAAAAACATGCCACATTTAAGTGTTCACAAAATACCAGAGCAAACATGCATGCATTCAGTTTTCCCAAAACACCAGAGCAAACATGTATGCAATCAGTTTTCTCAAAACACAACAGAATGACAAGCAAACATCACAGAACACTAAGCACCAACAGGATGCATTTTGCATTTTAATGCCATTTTCAAATCAGTTTTAAGACATGCGTTTTTAATCATAACTAAAATGGCATGCAAACGTTTTCCAGCATTCACACAGAATGTAAAACAACATATATTACCAGTAAAAACAGCCAACAACAACTCATCAGAATAATCACTTATCAACAAAATGCATTTTCTCTCAAAATGTCATTTTTCGAAAATAGCTTTTCTTTTAAAAACAGAACTGAAACAGCACAAATTTATGGCCCTAATGCAGCTAAAAGATGGAAGGTGCCCTTACCCTTGTAGCGTGCTCTGCTATTTCTCTTGTTCCTGCTGCGTTCCCTTTTCTGCGTCCAAAAACGATGAAACTATTCCCAGAGTTTGCTGCTGCAAAACTAGGTTCTTTCTCTTCCTATTGAGGTGGGGATTAACTTTACTACTGGGGGTTTTCAGGTTTGAGGCTTGGATTCTCAGTTAATGGTGTTTGAAGGAATTTCCCTCTCTTCAAATTTCAGTTCAGGAATGGCAGAAACAGAGACAGAAATGGGAGAGGAGATGGAGTTGGTACATGCAATATGGGCAGTATGGAGGAAGGAATGGTGTTCTGATTTCACCATCCTTCTCACTCCTATTTATAAACTCTCATGGTGCCACCTCACTTGCCACTTGTCTGATTTTCCAGCTTTTTAATTATCTTGCAATTAGCCACTAATCCTTACTTAATGGTCCAATTAATTTAATTACTTGAAATTAAATTAATTTACTTCTTCATCCAATAATTTTAATTCATACTTCAAAATAAATATTTATATATATATTCACTCAAAACATACATATATTAAATATTTACAAAAATTCCCAAAATGCCCTTGACATTATTTCCAATATTAATATTTAAAATTAAGGGTCTTACAACTAAGGTGAGGATCCTCGAGGTCACCCTACACGGTAACCACCTACAACCAAATTATAAATAACATAAAATATACTAGTGTATGTACATTACAAATTATTAAAAAGTTATAGATATACAATACATATCTAGACATTTAATTTTAAAAAAATAACTTGATAAATAATT
This sequence comes from Cicer cuneatum, assembly GCA_037974295.1. NCBI lineage: Eukaryota > Viridiplantae > Streptophyta > Magnoliopsida > Fabales > Fabaceae > Cicer > Cicer cuneatum. The sequence continues at coordinate 43,746,254 of JBBPBO010000001.1, forward strand.
TAAAAAGAAGTGTAAACCTCATGTAGTAATGAAAAGTTAATCGAAATCAGTTACGTACCCTCGACCATCTGGCCAAATCATTGCTCTCCCATCAGGTGTAACCCCATGACTAGAATTGGAGCATCGTGACCCTTGACCCCTATTACCAATAGCAGCAGGTATTGAAGGTGGTGGATTAGTGGAAATTGAAGGATGTCGTGAGGCAACATATGTTAATGGTTGTGATGGGGAACGATCAACAGTCAATGAAATGTTGTCGTGTGGGACAAAACCCGATGTTGGCATCGTCACTATAGCTGGTTCGAATTGATGTACCTTATTAGGTGGGGGTGGAAGCACTACAACTAGTTGGGTAGGAGGCTTAACATGTTGCTGGGTGGGATGCTGCACATGCTGTGAGGTTGGTGTTTTGGCATCAGTATTTAGTGGTGATTGATCAATTACTGATTGTACCTACTGAGGGGCCTGAGTTACCTTATGCGGTAAAATCATGTGATTTTTCTTCAAAGGAAGCTTGACTCTAATCTTTTCTTTTGAAGGCATCTATAAAAAATAATATGAAGAAAAATAATTAGCACACACAATAGTAAATACAATTCAAGATGTATTCAAGATTATTAACTCTACAATATTAAATAATCTGAAACTAAAACTAATACATAAAAAAAGGCAGAATATGAAGATTTATACGAATAATCAACTACTTGTTATACTTACTAAAAATTTAAACGTCGATTAAAGAATCATCACCATCTTCATCATCCATATCACTATCATTATGAATTGGAATATTTGGAACTAACATTACATTGACTTCTTCGTTGCTATGTGTTTCATCATGTGAACCAACCATTTCTTCAATTTCAGTTAACTGTTCAACTTTTGCCATTACTTCATCTTTATATTGCATGTCCTCATCAACACTATCCATATCTACGTGATCCAGAGGCTTTATTTTGATAATTGCAGACCAGTGATGCTTGTCAGAATATGAAGATTTATACGAATAATCAACTACTAGTTATACTTGCTAAAAATTTAAATGTCGATTAAAGAATCATTTCCATCTTCATCATCCATATCACTAGCATTATGAATTGGAATATTTGGAACTAACGTTACATTGACTTCTTTATCGCTATGTGTTTCATCATGTGAACCAACCATTTCTTCAATTTTAGTTAATTGTTCAACTTGTGCCATTACTTCATCTTTATATGGCATGTTCTCATCAACACTGTCCACATCTACGTGACCCAGAGGCTTTGTTTTGATAATTGAAGACCAGTGATGCTTGTAAGTTTGCATTTTTGGATATCATACATAATACACTTGTCTAGCTTTTTATGCAATTATGAAGGGATCATAGAGATCTTATTTCCAATTCATCTTGATATCTACAATATCATATTGAGGATGAACTTTGGTTTCTCTGTTCCGTCTAGGATCAATCCATTTGCAATAAAAGAAGGCTATCTTGTGAGCCAATTTGTAATACTCCAACTCAAAGATATGTTGGATGACTCTGTAGAAATCATCTTATGTTCCTTTAGTAACCACTTTCCCATAATATCCAATTTTTATGGTTTTCTTACCCTAAGACCATGTTTTTGTGTGAAATTTGTACCCATAAATTTGATACATGTGTCAAGGTTTGACCATTGAGTCAGAACCCCAAGCTAATGATAAAAAGTTAGGGTCGGTCACACCATTTGCCTTGTCAATGGCCTATACAAACAAGATATTCACAATAGTTAGGTGAGAAGTTCTAATTTAATTGCAACAAACTTCAATAAAGCACTTAAATACGCACAAAACTTTTCTGTGAATTCTCCATGTATACTAGTTTGAGATGTAGGATCTTCTTCAGTAATGGAATTAGAGTCCAAAAAGGCGCTGACAATAATGAGAGAATTGTTATAACATATATTTGGTAATTGTGTGGGGTTTGTGCTTACAGACTAATTATTCAACATATGACTTGACCTTGTTACAATTGATGAGGATATGTACATGAGCAAACCTTCTTTTAGAATCACTCAACCAATGTATTTGAGTCTTCCCACTAGGACGTCCTAATTGATTGCTAACAGACAGTGTTGTTGTGACGACATCATTCCATTTTGCAACTTTAATACGTTGGCTTCTAGCAAACAAGGAGATTGTTTTGAAATAGTGGGAACAAAAATATGTTGTCTCTCGATGTAAGTAAGACATACATATTGAGTCTTCCACTCTAGCCTTGTTTTTCACTTTGCGCTTAAAATCATCCATCATTCTGGAAAAAATGAGAGCAATAACTTAAAAAATGTGGAAACATCAAGAAAAAAAATGAAATCCTTGATGGTGAATACAAAATAACTTTCAAATGGATACATCCATCGATATTGAACTGGACCACAAAGTTGTGCCTCATATGGGAGGTGAATAGGAAAATGCTCCATTGAATTAAAGAATCCTTATGGGAAGATTCTTTCAAGTTTGCATATGATGAATAAAATATTTTCACCCAATTTGACCAATTCATCATGTCTTAAGGTACTGCTACACATGCCCTTAAAGAATTGACTTAATTTTGTTAGTGGTTTCCACACATGGTCAAACAACGAACTAAATGCAAATGAAAGCAAACAACACTCTATAAAAACATGACAATTGTTGAAGCTATTCTATTAACGATTGTAAATACACATCAATGTTGTTTCTGGGCTAGATGGTCCAGGTATGAGACAAGTCAAAAATATGAATGGTTTACTCATGCACATTTCAAGCGGGAGATTATATGGGGTCACAACAACAGGCCAATAAGAATATGAAGATGAAGATGCTGATTGTTTGATGTGAAGCCATCTGAACGTAAACCAAGCCTTACATTTCTTGGTTCATTTTCAAAGTCTGGATACATTGCATCAAAATGCTTCCAAGCTTCCCCATCAGACGTATGACGTAAAATGCCGGAACTCGATCTATTATAATGATGCCATCTCATTTTGGCACCAATATTCATTGATGTATACAATCTTTTTAACCTAGGAGTGATTGACATATAGAACATCCTCTTAACTGGAATGTCTTTATAGTTACCTATCTTAGTCTTACGAGGAACATATTAGGGTTCATGACAAAACCTACTACACTCAAGATCTACATTAGTATCTTTGTAGTACAACATGCACCCTTTAACACAACAATCAATTTTCTCAAACTTCATTCCTATACGAATAATTTGGTTGGAACCCAAACCTATACAAGTGAACTTTGACTTCACTTGTAGCCAATACACCGCTACACATGCAATTATCAAGGGCATTTGATGCCACCATCTTTTACAAACTGATTTCAGCTTATTGCCTTCGTTATAAACTTGTCAACACCTTTTGCGAAGGCTGGTTTCCACCCCCCTCATTGAGCATAAAGTCTATCATATACCTAACTACAATTTGGGTGGTAGCCATCCATATTTTGAAGAAGGAGAAACAAAGAATGGATGAGTGATGGATCTGAGAAAGGGAAAATAATTTTACAAATCAAATAGGATATCTATAAATACTCTAAAATATTATCCTAATGAAAAATTAAATAAATTGTGTATCCAATAATATTTGAAATACAATTTCAGACTACTAGGAAATTACTTGAATTTAAAAAAGAAGAAGAAAAGAGAACATGAAAACATTAATATATAAGTGGTATCATTTGATCCTTAAAAAATCCATATGTAACGAGTGTTAGCTTGAAAAGGGTGGACATAAGGCAGTCATATGGTGATGGACCAACAGGTTGTTACAGTTTGTTAATGTAAATTACATATTAGAACTTGGATATTTGGCAAAATACACGTGCAATGATATCATATGTCTTACGTCATTATTATTACTAGTTTCTTTCATCCACTTCAGAGTAGCGCAGGTTTGGCTGCAATTTGCAAACACGAATAGCCGAACACCACACCGGTTGAAGACGGCTCCCACTGCAAATGTGTCGCAATGAACAAAAGATCTGCACTACATATCCGCGATCACGCGTTATCCTAGTGTTATTGACAATATAGGGATATTAATGAAAAGAAGTAATTATTATTTTGTTATTATATACTAATTATAAAACGACAAATAACTATATCATATATTTTCTAGTCTTTAGATTTCTGTTAGAGCACGTGGTCATTTAGCAAGTTACAATAGTACTTTTAAATAAGTGGCAAAGCCTGAAATAGAGGTGATAAATTTAACCATAAACTTAGTTTCAACATACTTAGAAAAAATCTATGTTGAATTTTTTTCAAAGTAGAGAAGGGTTGAGTATCACATAAACTTAGGAAATGAAGAATCTAAAAGTTGAAAAATGGACTAGTCAAATTCAATGTTGGTCTATTTATCTTCTCAATTGTTTTTCTTGCAAACATAAGTCTTTGAATTTAATATGCAAAAAGAAGTTTTTAAATGATTTATGTTATATGTGAGGTGGATTGATAAATCAAACTTCATCGGCTGGTGTTGGACTCATTAGAATCCTAGGTTATTAGTATCCATTTCAAGTTCATTTTATTTGTTATTGTTTACCAAATGTTTAGCTAGCGAAAACCAAAGCTAATAGCATATCGGATTTACAAAAGCTGAAGGGGATATAAGAGACGTAAAAAGATAATAAAAAACATGTTATTGTAGTTGGTTTCAATTTTACAATGTGTAGTTTTTTTTATAAGACTTTGATTTCAAGCACCATAGAGATAATCATTATGCAAGAAGAAGACGAAAACAAACCTTACCTATTGACCGTCACTGAAATAGAACCACAAACAAAAGTGTGAATGGAGGCACGAACAATGGCACAAACAATAGTGATGTAACTACGAAAATTGAAAGAGGAAAATTATTGATACTGATCGGATAGTAACTTTACCCAACAAATTAGATTAGGGAAATTAATGTTCACATTTGAGTTGATACATATACATTCATAAACATATGAATTCACTATATGTAGAAACACAAACATTCAAACCTTCAACAAACACTCAACAACAAAGTACTTAAGTAGAAAATGTATAATTTATTTAAGTATAACACAATCTAAAAACAGCAACAACAAAAAAAACATAAGTCATATTATGATTCAAATATGAATAGAAAGCAAGTGTAAATATAAGTCATTACAAATATTTTCGTACAAAACCACATTGACACCAGCTTTGGCTAATACATAGGCTGAAACCAAACCACAAATTCACTTCAATTCACCACTAATTTGTTAAAGACTATTCAGGTTTGATATTGAAAAAAAAAGGCTCCATAGTCATTCATTTCTTATTTGTTTCAGTTACACAAAAAGGATTAAACTACAAGAGTTAGACATTTTAAAGTTCTTACCTGTGAAAAAGAATGCGTTCGAGAATGCAGTAATGGACTTGAGATGTTAGGGATTTCAGTGAGTTGTGCAAAAACCAAAGAGGGTTTGCAAATCAATTAATAAACCACTTATTTCTTCCTTTACCCAACAAATAATATAGAAAATAGAACAAATTAGAGAGAGCAAACAAGAGAGAGCAAGACAGAATAGAGAGTGAACGAGAGAAAGAGAAAGAGAGAGCCAACGAGACACAATGAGAGAGCAAGAGAACCTGTTAATTAGAGAGTGAACGTCAAAGCGGCGATCGGAGCGGTCTGAATCATTGTTGTCGGAGTAGTGGCAATATGGATTGGAGCAAAATTGCAATTTGGGAAGAAGAAGGGTTTCTTGTTTAGAAGTGAGAATGAGGGAGTTTTTTTTTTGTCAAGTGAAAACGAGGAGTCAATTCAAAAAATGTTTCATATAAACCATTTTTTTTAACTCAGCACAAAAAGCTTTTAATAAAAAAGAGAAAGTAATAGACAAAACTTTAATACATTATCCACGGAGAATTCGTGGAAGAATTAAAATTATTCTCTTGATTTACCTATAGAGAAGTTGTAGTAAATACAATATGAAGAAATTTCGTGCAACTTAAGGGTAAGTTGCATTTTTTAACTCTATCCACATATTTTTTTTAATTTTATTTATAGAATAATCGTGAAATCTAATTAAAAAAAAATCAATTTATTTTATCAAAAATATACACAGTTTTCCATAGATAACAAATAATTTATTATTGATTAACATGAGAAACTGAGAACTAATTATTGAAGGTGCAAACACGAGAAGGGGGGTTGAATTGTGTTTGACTAACTTGATTACTTTTTCTGTTTTTGCAGTTTTATAACAAAATCTGATGTATGAATAAAACAAAGTTAGCAGCGGATATAAAGTAAATATAAAACACAGAATTTTATATTGGTTCACCATTAACTAGGCTACGTCCAGTCCCTTCACTTTGAAGGATTTCACTAATTCAAAAACCTTGAATTACAACAATACCAATGACCCTCCAAGTCAGTTTACTCAAACAGTCTTACAATCCTAGACTTTTGAGGAAAAGAACCTTGAATCTAACTGCTAAGTAATCTGCTACTCCTTCTGACTCCTTCAGATTGTAGACTCTACTTCAACAACTTAGATCTAACACAAAGGAAAGAAAATCTTAGAGTACTTGCTTCTGGAAAGCGGATACTCACAATTGACCTCATTGAAAACTCAAGTATTTTGCTTTTGGAAGTGTGTGACTCTCAAGTATTTTTGATGTTGAGTCTTCTGCCTTGAGCCTCCTTTTATAGATGAATAATTAGGGTTTCTTCCATGCATAAGTTCGAGTTGTATCTTGCCAGATACTCTTGCAAAAATACCTTGGCCAATCGGGTTCCACTTAAATAAAAAACATATCTTTTTAGCTCCAGATTTGCTTTCAAAAATAACTTTGGCCAATCCTGTTCTTAGTCGATTCTAGACAAAATCTTTCTTCCCGCCAATAGCTTCTGAATTCCCACAAGACTTCAATTTATTTTTGTATCAAATCCTTTTAATACTTTGATCAAATTTAATCAAGTCTCCACTGATTATCATCATGATTAAATCTGGACCGTTTGATCTTCTGCTCTCGTCCGTATTTGGACCATACAAACTGATCTGATGTGATCCTCTGATCTCGGCCAACACTGAACCACACGTTCTGATCTTGTTCAATCACTGGAACATATAATCTGATCTGCTGTGATCCTCTGATTTCGGCCAACACTGGACCACATGTTCTGATCTTTTGATCTCGGCCAACTCTGGGCCATGATGCTTAAATCTGGACCATTGATCTGAACATTTTCCCTCTTATCTGGACCAATTCTGGACCGGGTCTGGATTGAACTGAAATTAAATCTAGAATTATGATATTTTAGTCTGGACAATTACCTTCTGATCTGGACCAGGTCAGGATTAAATTTGGACAATCATTTCTTCTGGTCTGGACTTAGTTTCATACTTTGAACCATGCTATCTTCTGGTCTGGGCCAAATCTGGATTAAATCTCTTGTTCTGGACCAATTCTTTTATGCTCTGATTAAGGCAAGATCATGTCTGGACTGATTATCATTTCACGACCAGGCTATTTTCTGGTTAGAATTAATTCTGGACTAAGTCTGACTTATGATACCTTCTGGTCTGGAACAAGTCTCCCTCTAGCAAGCTTCCTTCTGGTCTGGTCCAGGTCTCCTTCTGGACTCTGCTTCCTTCTGATCTAGGCTAGGAAAGATATCCTCTTATGGTGTTTTGACATCCTGGTGTATCCTCTGGTGCCTTCAGGATGCATCCTCTGGTACCTTCTGGATGCATTATCTGGTATCTTCTAGAGGTTTATCCTCTGGTAATTTCTCTTCTTCCTCTGGTGACTTCATCTTCTGCCTCAGGTAACTTCATCTTTTGGTGGCATTTAATATAGTAATTCTAAGTACAAAATCAGATTACATGGAGTGCTTTTGTAAACATCAAAATCCTAAGTACTTAGAACCAACTTGGTTCCAACAATTATCACTTTGATAATTAATTTGTAACATTGTTCTTTTCATATAATCGAGAGAAATAAAATTATATGTAGTTTCTATCCCTTTTTTTGGTTAGTTTTCTATACATTACTAGCTATACACAATTATTACTTTGATAATGAATTGACCACGATCAAATAATAAAAGATGTGAAAAGAAAAACAAATGTTATATGGAAGGAAAAGTATAAACATAAAGAAAAGAAATGAGAATAATGGAAGAACAATCTCCCCCTTTTTGATGATGATAAAACCTTAACTTATTTTGCTAGCTTATAACTCGAAGTAGTTGAAATACTCCCCCTCAGACCAATCTATCCCCCTAAGTCTAATAATGACTTTTTCTTCTCCTTTTCAACTCCTTAAATCAATTTTTCTTTTCTTCTCTTCTTCTCTCCTTTTTAACTCCTTGTCTTTTCATCTCTTTCTGTTCTCTTTATTTTTCTCTCTCCCTGTTTATTCTCCTTTTCAACACCTTCTCTTTTCACTCTTTCTTTTTTTTTTCTCTCTTTTTTTTTCTCTCTCCCTGTTTCTTCTCCTTTTCAACTCGTTCTCTTTTCATCTCTTTCTTTTTCGCTCTTCCTTTCTTTTTATCTCTCCTTTTCTACTTATTTCTCCTTTTTCTCTCTTTCCCCCTTTTTGTCATCAGCCAAAAAGAGGTCCTACTATTTTTGTATTTTTGTTTTTCTCTTTAAAAATTACAGAAAGTAAAAACAGAAAAATAAAAAACATAAAGTAAAATTACAAGAAAATTAAAAACTCCTAAGATGACTACTTGAGCTAGTCAGATATGGAGATAATGTTGAGATGCTTCTTGATGAACTCGAACCTATCTTCAGGTAATGCTTTGGTGAAGATATCAGCCCATTGATGATCAGTGTCCACAAACTGGATGCTTAAAGTCCCTTTTTCAACATGGTCCCTAATGAAATGGTGTTTTATTTCATTGTGTTTGGCTCTAGAGTGTAAGATAGGGTTCATGGTTAGGTTTATGGCTGAAGTGTTATCACAGAACAAAGGGATATTGGTTTCAAAGATATTGTAATCTTGAAGTTGATGTTTCATCCAGATTAACTGTGAGCTGCATCCTGCTGCTGAAATATACTCAGCTTCAGCTGTTGACATGGCAATGGTGTTTTGTCTTTTGCTTGACCAAGAGATCAATTTATCACCTAAGAATGTGCAGTTGCCACTTGTACTTTTCCTTTCCAACTTGTCTCCAGCATAGTCAGAATCACAAAAACCCCTTAGTTTGTAGGTGGGGGTTTTCTTGTATAACAAGGTAAGGTTGGTGGTTCCTTTAAGGTAACTCAAGATTCTTTTGACAGAAGTTAAATGGGATTCCCTAGGGTTAGCTTGAAAACGGGCACAAACACAAACACTAAACAAAATGTCAGGTCTAGAAGGAGTTAGGTAACGAAGGGATCCAATCATACCGTTGTATGTTTTCTGGTCTACCTTTTAGCTGGTTTCATCTTTCTCAAGTGAAAAGGTTGGGTGATGGGGTGGCCATAGGCTTACAGTCACTCATCTTGAACTTTTTGAGAAGTTCTTTAGTGTATTTAGATTGGTGAATGAGTATACCTGATTTACCTTGGTGAATCGGAATTCCCAAGAAGAACTGAAGTTCTCCCATCATGCTCATTTGGAATTCTTTCTGCATTAGGTCAGAAAACTCCTTGCACAAAGTGCCATTAGTGGATCCAAAGACGATATCATCAACATAAACTTGAATAATCAAAATATCATTTTTAATGGATTTCCTAAATAGAGTATTATCAATCTCGCCTATATCAAATTCATTCTTAAGCAGAAAGTTACTAAGTCTGTCATACCATGCCCTTGGTGCTTGTTTTAAACCATATAAAGATTTTTTAAGTTTAAAAACATGGTTTGGAAAATCAGAATTTTCAAATCCAGGGGGTTGTTTGACATAGACTTCCTCACTTATATAGCCATTTAAGAATGCACTTTTAACATCCATTTGATACAGAATTATATCATGATTAGCAGCAAATGATAAAAGAAATCTAATTGCTTCTAACCTGGCCACTGGAGCAAAAGTCTCAGTGTAATCAATACCTTCCTGTTGACTGTATCCTTTAGCTATAAGTCTGGCTTTGTTCCTTACCATTTCACCTTTTTCATTGAGTTTATTCCTGAACACCCACTTGGTTCCAATAATGTTTTTGTTTGGTCTGGATACCAGATCCGAAACATCATTCCTTTGAAATTCGTTCAGCTCTTCTGGCATTGCAAGTATCCAACCTTCCTCTGCCAAAGCTTCATCAACATTGCTTGGTTCAATTGTTGAGAGTAAACCAAACAGACTGGTTTCTCTACTTGATGATCTGGTCTTCAATGGTTATGCTACACTGCCAATAATGAGAGTTTCTGGATATGAAGACTTGTACTTCCATCCATTCTTTCCCTCTAACTTGTCTTAAGAGTCAGCATGTTCTTCTTCCTTGCTTTCATCTTTATCTTTCTCAGGTTCTGCTGCTGGTCCAGCTTTTGGTTCCTGTGCCTTTGGTTCACCTGCAATTTCCTCATCTTGCTTTGACTTTTCAGAGTCAAGCTGTTTATCATCAAACTTAATGTGGATTGATTCTTCCACAGTGTTAGTTTCCTTGTTAAACACTCTATAAGCTTTTGATCTCTCAGAGTAACCAATAAA
>JBBPBO010000001.1:43756882-43879812 GCA_037974295.1 Cicer cuneatum
CTGAAGTTCTCCCATCATGCTCATTTGGAATTCTTTCTGCATTAGGTCAGAAAACTCCTTGCACAAAGTGCCATTAGTGGATCCAAAGACGATATCATCAACATAAACTTGAATAATCAAAATATCATTTTTAATGGATTTCCTAAATAGAGTATTATCAATCTCGCCTATATCAAATTCATTCTTAAGCAGAAAGTTACTAAGTCTGTCATACCATGCCCTTGGTGCTTGTTTTAAACCATATAAAGATTTTTTAAGTTTAAAAACATGGTTTGGAAAATCAGAATTTTCAAATCCAGGGGGCTGTTTGACATAGACTTCCTCACTTATATAGCCATTTAAGAATGCACTTTTAACATCCATTTGATACAGAATTATATCATGATTAGTAGCAAATGATAAAAGAATTCTAATTGTTTCTAACCTGGCCACTGGAGCAAAAGTCTCAGTGTAATCAATACCTTCCTGTTGACTGTATCCTTCAGCTACAAGTCTGGCTTTATTCCTTGCCACTTCACCCTTTTCATTGAGTTTATTCCTGAACACCCACTTGGTTCCAATAATGTTTTTGTTTGGTCTGGATACCAGATCCCAAACATCATTCCTTTGAAATTCATTCAGCTCTTCTTGCATTGCAAGTATCCAACCTTCCTCTGCCAAAGCTTCATCAACATTGCTTGGTTCAATTGTTGAGAGTAAACCAAACAGACTGGTTTCTCTACTTGATGATCTGGTCTTCAATGGTTCTGCTGCACTGCCAATAATGAGAGTTTCTAGATGTGAAGACTTGTACTTCCATCCATTCTTTCCCTCTAACTTGTCTTCAGAGTCAGCATGTTCTTCTTCTTTGATTTCATCTTTATATTTCTCAGGTTATGCTGCTGGTCCAGCTTCTGGTTCATGTGCCTCTGGTTCACCTGCAATTTCCTCATCTTGCTTTGACTTTTCAGAGTCAAGCTGTTTATCATCAAACTTAATGTGGATTGATTCTTCCACAGTGTTAGTTTCCTTGTTAAACACTCTATAAGCTTTTGATCTCTCAGAGTAACCAATAAACGTACACTTTTGAGATCTAGAGTCAAACTTAACTAGATTATCTTTAGTGTTCAACATAAAACAAGTACAACCAAATTGCTTGAAATAGGAAATGTTAGGTTTCTTACCTTTCCACAGTTCATATAGAGTTTTATTTAAGATTGACCTTATGTACACTCTATTCTGAATGTAGAAAGCTGTGTTGACAGCTTCTGCCCAAAGGTAGGTGGCAAGCTTCATATCATTCAACATGGTTCTGGCCATCTCTTGTAGTGATCTATTCTTTCTTTCCACCACTCCATTCTGTTGTGGTGTTCTGGGGGATGAGAAGTTGTGAGAGATACCATTCTCATCACAGAATTCTTCAAAGTATTTGTTCTCAAATTCACCTCCATGATCACTTCTGATGGTTATGATCTTGACACCCTGTTCATTCATTACTTGCACTGAGTGAAGCTGTTTGAACAGGACCAAACAGATCTAAGTGAAGCAGTTCAAGTGGTTGAGAGGTAGAAACACATTTTTTAGCTTTAAAATAGCTTTTAGTTTGTTTACCTCTTCGACATGCTTCACACAGAATCTCAGTTTTGGAACTTACCAACTGGAGTTTGCTCAACTCAAATATAAGTCTAGGGTTTGCATGTCCTAGCCTCTTGTTCCAAATCAGATTCTGCTCACTTACAGATAATAAGCATTTAACCTGTTGCTTAGCAAGACTAAACAGATCAATTTTATAAATATTATCCTTCCTAATGTTAGTAAATAAAACAAACCCATCAAGTTGACTAACAGCTTTCCAAGTTTTCTGATTAAAGATAACATCATATTTGCAATCACTTAATTGACTTATGCTCAAAAGATTATGTTTCAACACTTTAACTAACAGAACATTTTTAATAGAAATGGAAGAAGAAGTGTTACCAACTGTTCATGTACCAATAATCTGACCTTTCTGGTTTCCTCCAAAGGAAACTTTGCCTCCATTATTCATAGTCAGATTCAAAAACATGGATTTGTCTCCTGTCATGTGTTTGGAGCATCCACTGTCAAGATACCAAGCTTTGTGTTAGAGATCAGACCTTGTTTTTTCTCTGTCAAAATCAGAGTCAAACTCAAACTCATCTTTTGTTCGAGCCGTCAGAGCCACTTCTGCTTCTGGCCTTTTTGAGCAGTTTCCTTGATTCTGCTTTGGTTGGTAAACCATGTTCCTCTGATGATTCTGGAACATGTTTTGGTTCTGGTAACTTTGGTGAATCTGGTGATTCTGATAACCTTGATGATTTTGGTGATTCTGGTGATTTGGATGAATCTGGTGATTCTGGTGGTTCTGATGAATCGGGAGATTATGATGATTTTGATAATTCCTGTTCTGGTTCTGGTTCCAGTACTGATTCTAATTATGGTTCCAGTGTTGGTTCTGGTTTCAGTTCCTGTGCTTCTGATACTGGTTCAAGTGTTGGTTCTGGTACCAGTTCTTGTGCTTCTGATACTGGTTCCAGTTTTGATTCTGGTTCCAGTTCTGGTTGAGTTGACCAGACCTTCTTCCATCAGACTCAGATTGCCTCTGTCTAGTTGTAGCAGGAACATAAACCTTCTTCTGCTTGTGCATTGCCAACATCCATTGTCCAGGCACCATTGTTGGTGTCTCCTTCTGGTTGCTCAGAATATCTGCAACATAGACAATTTGATCTTTTGGTACCCAGAACTAATTGGGTCCAGGTTTGTTAGTTTTAATGGCTCTCTAATCTTGTTCAGATTTTACCATTGGACAAGATAATTCAGAGTGACCTTTCTTAGCACAAACAATGCATAAAACATCATAATGAACAGTTTTAGTTTCAGCAATAGTTTTTATAAAACCAAGACTCTCCTTCCAATGTTACTATTTCCATAAATCATAGATGCATATTTACTTCTTTCCTTTCCATTAGAAATAAGGTTTTGAAAAAATTGCTCAGGCATATCAGATTCACAACCAGTTTTGGAAGTGGAACAAATATTACTTTTGAGAGTTTGGTTTTCAGATTTGAGTCTTGCAACCTCAGTTTTAAAATCCTTGTTTTCAGTTGCATACTCAGAATTTTGATTCTTTAAAAATTGGACTTCTTTGGTCAGATTTTTCTTATCTTCCCTAAGAATTTTTAGTTTCAAACACATCTTATTGTTTGCATTTAAAAAATCTTTTAAAGCAACAATTAATTCAGAATTAGTGAGATCAGAAAATACCTTATTTTCTTCATCTTCTGAATATGTTCCAAAGCCTGAGCTGTATCCAGAACTTGAGTTGGTATGAGCCATCAGAGCCAGAATTGCTTCCTCTGATGTGCTTCCATACTTGCCTGAATGAATGTTTTGATCATTCTTCCTTCTGCCTGTTTTCCTTCCTGAAATTGTGCCTTTATGATATCCAGAGGCAGTCCTGATGTGTCCCATCATTGCTGTTTCTGCCTCTTCTTCATCAGACGATTCTTCTTCTGATTCTGATGCATCCCAGGCTGCCATCAGACCCTTCTTTTTGAATTTGGAACTCTTCTTGTGTTGTTTGCCTTTTTCCAGATTTGGACATTCTGACTTGATATGTCCAGGTTCATTGCATCCATAACAAATGATGCTCTTCTTGTCAGATTCTTTCTTTCCTTTGTTGTTATGTTTCTTCTTGGAGCCTCTCCTCTTCCTGTTTTTCCAAATCTTAACCATCTGTTTGGTTAAGTAAGCCATATCATCACAATCACTGTCGCTATCCTCTGATTCTGGTGCTGCCCTTGCAGCTTTCTTCTCTTTCAACTTCAGGGCCAGATTCTTCTTCTTCTTTGGTTCATCTGCTTCCAATTCTATTTCATGAGACTTGAGTGAGCTGATCAGATCTTCAAGTCTTAAGTTATTCACATCTCTGGCTTGCTGAACTGCAGTAACCATTGGTCTCCACTTGGTTGGTAAGCTTCTTAGAATCTTATTGACATGATCTGTTGTTGTGTAGCGTTTCTTCAAGACCTTCAGTCCAAATATCAAAGTCTGGAATCTACAGAACATTCCATCAACGTCTTCATCGTCTTCCATCTTGAACATCTCATACTGTTTGACCAATATGTTAGCCCTTGCTTCTTGAATCTGCTGGCTTCCTTCATAGGTCAGAACCAGACTGTCAAATATGCTCTTTGCTGTTTCTTTATTTGTGCATCTGTCAAATTCCTTGAATATGATGGCATTGATCATGATGGTTTTGGACTTGTGATGCAGTTTGTATAATTTGTTCTGGTCTGGTTTCATATCTTCCATGTCCAATTCTTTAGTTGGATCTCCTACAACAGTAGGTGCAATGTATCCTTTGACTACCAGCTTCCATAATTCAGGATCTTGAGATATGAAAAAACTTCTCATTCTGTCTTTCCAATACTCAAACTTGTCTCCATCAAACAGTGGTGGTCTGTTGATGTTGCCTCCAAAATCATCTTTGGATTCTCCCATGTTGTTGACCCCTTGGACCTTTCCTCAAACACTAGTTAAGTGCTCATCCTTGAGACCGAGCTCTGATGCCAATTGAAGGTGTAAACACGAGAAGGAGGGTTAAATTGTGTTTGACTAACTTGAATACTTTTTCTGTTTTTGCAGTTTTATAACAAAATCTAATCAATGAATAAAACAGAGTTAGCCGCGGATATAAAGTTTATATAAAACACAGAATTTTGTACTGGTTCACCGTTAGCTAGGCTACGTCCAGACTCTTCACTTTAAAGGATTTCACTAATTCAAAAACCTTGAATTACAACAATACCACTGACCGTCCAAGTCAGTCTTCTCAAACAGTCTAACAATCCTAGACTTTTGAGGAAAAGAACCTTGAATCTAACGGCTAAGTAATCTGCTACTCCTTCTGACTCCTTCAGATTGTAGACTCTACTTCAACAACTTAGATCTAACACAAGGGAAAGAAAATCTTAGAGTACTTGCTTCTGGAAAGTGGATACTCACAATTGACCTCACTAAAAACTCAAGTATTTTGCTTTTGGAAGTGTATGACTCTCAACTATTTTCGATGTTGAGTCTTCTGCCTTGAGCCTCCTTTTATAGATGAATAATTAGGGTTTCTTCCATGCTTAAGTTCGAGCTGTATCTGAAGGTGCAAACACGAGAAGGGGGGGTTGAATTGTGTTTGACTAACTTGAATACTTTTCCTGTTTTTACACTTTTAAAACAAAACTTGATGTATGAATAAAAACAGAGTTAGCAGCGGATATAAAGTAAAAATAAAACACATAATTTTTATACTAGTTCACCGTTAACGAGGCTACGTCCAGTCCCTTCACCTTGAAGGATTTCACTAATTCAAACCTTGAATTACAACAAAACCACTGACCCTCCAAGTCACTCTTCTCAAACAGTCTAACAATCCTAGACTCTTGAGGAATACAGCACCTTGACTTCCTAAGTCAAGTCTTCTTCTGCCAATCTGACAACCCCAGATTGTCGAAGGAATTACAACGCCTTGAATCTAATTTCCAAGTAATCTGCTACCCCTTCTGACTCCCTCAGATTGTAGACTCTACTTCAACAACTTAGATCTAACACAAGGGAAAGAAAATAACACGAGTGCTTGCTTCTTGAAAGCTGGAACTCACAATTAACATTACTGAAAACTTGAGTGTTTGCTTTGAAAGTGTATGACTCTTTTGTGATTTTCGATGCTAAGTATTCTACCTTGAGCCTCCTTTTATAGATGTAGATTAGGGCCTCTTCCAAGCTTAATTTCGAGCTGAATCTTGCTGGATTCTCTTGCAAAAATATCTTTACCAATTGGGCTTCATTTAAATAAAAATCATATCTTTTTTAAGCTTTAGATTTTCTTTCAAAAATAACTGGCCAATCATGTCTTTAGTTTCTTCCCGCCAACAGCTCCTGAATTCCACAATATTTCACTTTATTTTTGTAATAAACCTTTTTAATACTTTGATGAAAATAAATTAAAATCTCCACCGTTAATCCTCATGATTAAATCTGGACCATTTGATCTTCTGCGCTAGTCCACATCTGGACCATACTAAGTGATCTGCTGTGATCCTCTGATTTTGGCCAGCCCTAGACCACAGTTTCTAACCTTCTGATCTTCTAATCTCGGCCATCTTGGTCTAGCAAACTGGTCTGCTGTGATCCTCTAATATCGGCCACTGCTGGACCACACATTCTGACCTTCTGATTTCGGCCAACACTTGGCCATGGTCTGATCTTCTGATCTAGGCCAACACTGGGCCAAATACTTAAATCTGAACCATTGATCTAAAAATCTTCCCTCTGATCTGGACCAATTCTGGACTTGGTCTGGATTAAACTGAAATTAAATCTGGACAAATAATATTTCAGTGTGGACATTTTACCTTCTGTTTTGGATCAGTTCTGGATCAATTCTGGAGATCATTTCTTCTGGTCTGGACTTAGTTTCATACCCTGAACCATGCTATCTTCTAGTTTGGGTCAAATCTGGATTGATTATCTTATTCTGGACCCATTAACTTATCCTCTGATTAAGTCTGGATCAAGTCTGGGCTGTTTATTATTTCACTGCCAGGCCATCTTTTGGTCAGAATAACTTCTGGAATAAATCTGACATTTGACATCTTCTGGTCTGGAAAAACTCTCCCTCTGGCAGGCTTCCCTCTGGTCTGGTCCAGGTCTCTTTCTGATTTTGCTTCCTTCTGATCTGGGCCAGCAAAGATATCCTCTTGTAGTGTTTTGACATCCTGGTGTATCCTCTGGTAATTCCAAGATGCATTCTGGATGCATTTTCTGCCTCTGCAAACTTCATTTTCTGGTGGTATTTAATGTAATAATTCAAGGTACAAAATAAGATTACATGGAGTGCTTTTGTAAACATCAAAATCCTAAGTACTTAGAACCAACTTGGTTCCAACAATCTCCCCTTTTTTGATGATAACAAAACCTTAACTTATTTTGCTAGCTTGTAACTCGACGACTTGAATTACTCCTCCTTAGACCAATCTCTCCCCCTAAGTCTGATACTGATTTTTTCTTCTCTTTTTTAACTCCTTCTCTTTTCACTCTTTCTTTTCTTCTCTTCTCCTCTCCTTTTCAACTCCTTCTTTATTCTCTCTTTCTTTTCTCCCTTCACATAGCCTCTCCTTTTCAACTCCTTTTTTCACTCTTTCTTTTTCTCTCTTTATTTTTCTCTCTCCCTGTTTCCTCTCCTTTTCAACTTCTTCTCTTTTTCACTCTTTCTTTTTCTCTCTCCCTGATTCTTCTCCTTTTCAACTCCTTCTTTTTTTCATCTCTTTCTTTTTCACTCGTCCTTTCTTTTATCTCTCCTTTTCTACTTATTTCTCCTTTTTCTCTCTCTCTCCCCCTTTTTGTCATCAGCCAAAAAGAGGTCCTACTATTTTTGTATTTTTTGTTTTTCTCTTTACAAATTTAGAAAGTAAAACAAAAAATAAAAGACAGAAAATAAAATTACAAAAACAAAATTAAAAGCTCCTAAGATGACTACTTGAGCTAGTTAGATATGGAGGTAATGCTGAGATGCTTCTTGAAGAACTCGAACCTGTCTTTAGGTAGTGCTTTGGTGAAGATGTCAGCCCATTGATGACTAGTGTCCACAAATTGGATGCTTAAAGTCCCTTTTTGAACATGGACCCTAATGAAATGGTGTTTTACTTCAATGTGTTTTGCTCTAGAGTGTAAGATAGGCTTCTTGGTTAGGTTTATGGCTGAAGTGTTATCACAGAACAAAGGGATATTGGTTTCAAAGATGTTGTAATCTTCAAGTTGGTGTTTCATCCAGATTAACTGTGAGCTGCATCCTGCTACTGATATATACTCAGCTTCAGCTGTTGACGTGGCAATGGTGCTTTGTCTTTTGCTTGACCAAGAGATCAAATTATCACCTAAGAAAATGCAGTTGCCACTTTTACTTTTCCTTTCCAACTTGTCTCTAGCATAGTCGGAATCTAAAAACCTCTGAGTTTATAGGTGGAGGTTTTCTTGTATAACAAAGTAAGGTTGGTTGTTCCTTTAAGGTATCTCAATATTCGTTTGACAGCAGTTGGGGTTTTCTGAAGTTCTCCCATCATGCTCATTTGGAATTCTTTCTGCATTAGGTCAGAAAACTCCTTGCACAAAGTGCCATTAGTGGATCCAAAGACGATATCATCAACATAAACTTGAATAATCAAAATATCATTTTTAATGGATTTCCTAAATAGAGTATTATCAATCTCGCCTATATCAAATTCATTCTTAAGCAGAAAGTTACTAAGTCTGTCATACCATGCCCTTGGTGCTTGTTTTAAACCATATAAAGATTTTTTAAGTTTAAAAACATGGTTTGGAAAATCAGAATTTTCAAATCCAGGGGGCTGTTTGACATAGACTTCCTCACTTATATAGCCATTTAAGAATGCACATTTAACATCCATTTGATACAACATTATATCATGATTAGCAGCAAATGATAAGAGAATTTTAATTGCTTCTAACCTGGCCACTAGAGCAAAAGTCTCAGTGTAATCTATACTTTCCTGTTGACTGTATCCTTGAGCTACAACTTCACCCTTTTCATTGAATTTGTTTCTTAACACCTACTTGGTTCCAATAATGTTTTTGTTTGGTTTGGATACCAGATCCCAAACATCATTCCTTTGGAATTCATTCAGCTCTTCTTGCATTGCAAGTATCCAACCTTCCTCTGCCAAAGCTTCATCAACATTCCTTGGTTCACATCAACTTCGGGTTCTGGAAGATCTATAACAGCTTCTGATTCTGATAAATCAGCTTCTGGTTCTGGTGAATCTGTAACAGCTTCAGATTCTTGTAAATATCCAGATTTCTCTTCTGACTTATCTTGGCTGTTTCTGACTTGATCAGATTTATCTTTTGAAGATTTGTCATGTGTTGTTGACTTGCTTGTATCCTTTACCTTTCCAGGTACTTCTGTTTCTTGTGCTTCTGCTCCCTTTGGTTCTAGTGAACCTGCACTATTTTTATCTTGCTTTGATTTGTCAAGATCAAGCAGTTTGTCATATTACATAATGCAAATCAAATAATTTAAAATTGAACTCAATACAGCCAAACCATTAATTCTGCTTCTGGTGGTTTCTGCTTGTTTTTTAAACCACTGGAATGATGTTTCTGTTGAGATATTCAATTCGTGTGAATCACCTGGTTCCTCTGACAGTTTGAAAACCTGCAGAATACTTATCTAGCTTTGATTTGTTAAGATCAAGCTTCTTGTTATCACAGTAAACATAAATATCAAATAATAATAGTATTTACAGCAAGATGTAACCTCTATGTCAGCAGTTTCAGTTTTACTTTGAAAATCCTTCTGCTTCTGATTTTCAGATTTCGAATCTGTATGTTCTGTGATTACATGGTTTGGATTAAGGGATTTGAATTCCCTTCCAGGTTAGTAGTCTTGATGAATCTCACTAGAGTGTTTGAAGAACTCTCTTGATTCTGATTCCTCTCTTTCTGCTTTGGCTGATACACCATGTTCCTCTGGTGATTCTGGTAATTATGCTGGTTTTGGTACTGATTCAGATTCTGGTTCCAGTTTTGGTTCTGGTTCCAGTTCCTATGCCTCTGATACTGGTTCCTCTACCTCTGATACTGGTTCCAGTTCTGGTTCTGGTTCCAGTTCCTGTTCCTCTGATATTGGTTCCAGTTCTGATTCTGGTTCCAGTTCCTGTTCTGATTCGTGTGATATCTTTGATATTTCCAGTTCCTCCAATGTTTCTGGTTCTAGTTCTGATAGGTATTGTGTTGACCAGTTCTTCTTCTACCAGAGTCACTTGGCTTCTGTTTGGTAGATGTTGGAACATAAACCTTCTTCTGCTTGTGCATTGCCAACATCCATTGTCCAAGCACCATTGTTGGTGTCTCCTTCTGGTTGCTTAGAATATCTGCAACATAGACAATTTGATCTTTTGGTACCCAAAGCTAATTGGGTCCAGGTTTGTTAGTCTTAACAGCTCTCTGATCTTGTTCAGATTTTACCATTGGACAAGATAGTTCAGAGTGACCTTTCTTAGCACAAACAAGGCATAAGACATCTGAATGAACAGCTTTACTTTCAGTAATTGTTTCTGTAAAACCAAGATCTCTCTTTCCAGTGTTATTGTTTCCATAAATCATACATGCATATTTACTTCTTTCCATTCCATTGGAAATAAAGTTTTGAAAAAATTGTTCATGCATATCAGATTCACAAACAGTTTTGGAAGTGGAACATATATTACTTTTGAGAGTTTGGTTTTTAGATTTGAGTCTTGCAACTTCAGTTTTAAAATCTTTGTTTTCAGTTGCATACTCAGAATTTTGATTCTTTAAAACTTGGACTTCTTTGGTTAGATTTTTCTTATCTTCCCTAAGAGTTTTCAGTTTTAAAGACATCTTATTGTTTACATTTAACAAGTCTTTTACAGCATCAATTAATTCAGATTTAGAGAGATCAGAAAATACCTCATTGTCTTCATCTTCAGAATCTGTTCCAGAGCATGAGCTGTATTCAGAACTTGAGTTGGTATGAGCCATCAGAGACAGAATTGCTTCCTTTGATGTGCTTCCAGACTTGCTGGAATGATTGCTTCCATCACTCTTCCTTCTGCCTTTTTTCCTTCCTGAAATCGTGCCTTTATAAGTCCAGAAGCAGACCTGATGTGTGCCATCATTGTTGTTTCTGCCTCTTCTTCACCAGACGATTCTTCTTCTGATTCTGATACATCCCAGGCAGCCATCAGACCATTCTTTCTGAATCTGGAACTCTTCTTGTGTTGTTTGCCTTTTTCCAGATTTGGACATTCTGACTTGATATGTCCAAGTTCATTACATCCATAACAGATGATGTTCTTCTTGTCAGATTCTTCCTTATCTTTGTTGTTATGTTTCTTCTTGGAACCTCTCCTCTCCCTATTTTCCCAGATCTTAACCATCTTTTTGGTTAAGTAAGCCATATCATCACAGTCAATGTCACTATCCTCTGATTCTGATGCTGCCTTTGCAGATTTCCTCTGTTTCGACTTCAGGGCCATATTTTTCTTCTTCTTTGGTTCATCTACTTCCAGTTCTATTTTATAAGACCTGAATGAGCTGATCAGATCTTCAAGTCTTAAGTTATTCAGATCTTTGGTTTGCTGAACTGTAGTAACCATTGGTCTCCACTTGGTCGGTAAACTTCTTAGAATCTTCTTGACATGATCTGCTGTTTTGTAGCTTTTCTTCAAGACCTTCAGTCCAGATATCAGAGTCTGGAATCTGCAGAACATTCCATCAATGTTTTCATCATCTTCCATCTTGAACATCTCATACTGTTTGATTAGTATGTTAGCCCTTACTTCTTGAACCTGTTGGCTTCCTTCATAAGTCAAAACCAGACTGTCGAATATGCTCTTTATGGTTTCTTTATCTGTGCATCTGTCAAATTCCTTGAATGTGATGGCACTGATCATGATGTTTCTAGACTTGTGATGAAGTTTGTGTAATCTGCTCTGATCTGGTTTCATATCATCCATGTCTAGTTCTTTAGTTGAATTTTCTGGATCAGTAGGTGCAGTGTATCCTTTGACTACCATCTTCCATAATTTAGGATCTTCAGATATGAAGAAACTTCTCATTCTGACCTTCCAATACTCAAACATTTCTCCATCAAACAGTGGTGGTCTGTTGATGTTGCCTCCCAGTTCATCTCTGGATTCTGCCATGTTGGGTCTGTTGATGTTGCCTTCCAATACTAAAAACTTGATGTATGAATAAAAACAGAGTTAGCTGCGGATATAAAGTAAAAATAAAACACAGAATTTTTATATTGGTTCACCGTTAACGAGGCTACATCCAGTCCCTTCACCTTGAAGGATTTCCCTAATTCAAACCTTGAATTACAACAATACCACTGACCCTCCAAGTGAGTCGTCTCAAACAGTCTAACAATCCTAGACTCTTGAGGAATACAGCACCATGACTTCCTAAGTCAAGTCTTCTCCTGCCAATCTGACAACCCCAGATTGTAGAAGGAATTACAACGCCTTGAATCTAAATGCCAAGTAATCTGCTACCCCTTCTGACTCCCTCAGATTGTAGACTCTACTTCAACAACTTAGATCTAACACAAGGGAAAGAAAATAACACGAGTGCTTGCTTCTTGAAAGCTGGAACTCACAATTAACCTTACTGAAAACTTGAGTGTTTGCTTTGAAGGATTTCACTAATTCAAAAACCTTGAATTACAACAATACCACTGACCCTCCAAGTCAGTCTTCTCAAACAGTCTAACAATCCTATACTTTTGAGGAAAAGAACCTTGAATCTAACGGCTAAGTAATCTGCTACTCCTTCTGACTCCTTCAGATTGTAGACTCTACTTCAACAACTTAGATCTAACACAAGGGAAAGAAAATCTTAGAGTACTTGCTTCTGGAAAGTGGATACTCACAATTGACCTCACTAAAAACTCAAGTATTTTGCTTTTGGAAGTGTATGACTCTCAACTATTTTCGATGTTGAGTCTTCTTCCTTGAGCCTCCTTTTATAGATGAATAATTAGGGTTTCTTCCATGCTTAAGTTCGAGTTGTATCTTGCCAGATACTCTAGCAAAAATACCTTGGCCAATCGTGTTCCACTTAAATAGAAAACATATCTTTTTAGCTCCAGATTTGCTTTCAAAAATAACTTTGGCCAATCCTGTTCTTAGTTAATTCTAGACCAAATCTTTCTTCCCGCCAATAGCTTCTGAATTCCCACAAGACTTCAATTTATTTTTGTATCAAATCCTTTTAATACTTTGATCAAATTTAATCAATTCTCCACTGATTATCATCATGATTAAATCTGAACCGTTTGATCTTCTGCTCTCGTCCATATCTGGACCATACAAACTGATCTGTTGTGATTCTCTGATCTCGACCAACATTGGACCTCACGTTTTGATCTTCTGATCTTGGTCAATCACTGGAACATATAATCTGATCCGTTGTGATCCTCTGATTTCGGCCAACACTGGACCACATGTTCTGGTCTTCTGATCTCAGCCAACACTGGGCCATGATGCTTAAATCTTGACAATTGATCTGAACATTTTCCCTCTTCTCTGGACCAATTCTGGATTGGGTCTGAATTGAACTGAAATTAAATCTGGACTTATGATATTTCAGTCTGGACAATTACCTTTTGATCTGGATTAGGTATGGATTAAATCTTGACAATCATTTTTTTCTGGTCTAGACTTAGTTTCATACTTTGAACCATGCTATCTTCTAGTCTGGGCCAAATCTGGATTAAATCTCTTGTTATGGACCAATTCTTTTATGCTCTGATTAAGTCTGGATCATGTCTGGACTGATTATCATTTCACGACCAAGCTATCTTCTGGTCAGAATTAATTCTGGACGAAGTCTGACTTATGATACCTTCTGGTGTGGAACAAGTCTCCCTCTAGCAGGCTTCCTTATAGTCTGGTCCAGTTCTCCTTCTGGACTCTGCTTCCTTCTGATCTGGGCTAGGAAAGATATCCTCTGATGGTGTTTTGACATCCTGGTGTATCCTCTAGTGCCTTCAGGATGCACCCTCTGGTACCTTTTGGATGCATTATCTGGTATCTTCTGGATGTGTATCCTCTGGTTTGATTTTATCCTCTAGGTAATTTCTCTTCTGCCTCTAGTGACTTGATCTTCTGCCTCTGGTAACTTCATCTTCTAGTCGCATTTAATATAATAATTCTAAGTACAAAATATGATTACATGGTGTGCTTTTGTAAACATCAAAATCCTAAGTACTTAGAACAAACTTGGTTCCAACAATTATTACTTTGATAATTAATTTGTGACATTGTTCTTTTCATATAATCGAGAGAAAGAAAAATATATGTACTTTCTATCCCTTTTTTTGGTTAGTTTTCTATACATTACTAGCTATACACTCAATTATTACTTTGATAATGAATTGACCACGATTAAATCATAAATGATGTGAAAAGATAAACAAATGTTATATGGAAGGAAAAGTATAAACATAAAGAAAAGAAATGAGAATAATGGAAGAAATTTTAACAACCGAACCAGTTGTATATATACGATTGCGGTGTAGCTATATAATAACGAAAGTATAAAACTTCATCCCATGAAACGTAAGGAAATCAAGGGGAAACTGATTTCTTATCTTTGATTAGAACAAAAACCTAGTAAAATAGAACAAAGAATGGTAAAACAATATCATTGACCTAATGAAAAGAAAAACAAACACATTAGTTTGCTTGTTCCTCTGCAACGTCAATGGGTATCGCATTCAAATCAAAATCTTTAACAACTCCTTTTGGCCCCAATTGATGACTTGATTCCTTGTGTGTTTCACCTTCCTTGTTCTTCTCTTCTTTTTTATCATGTTGGCTGCAATCTTCGTGTGTTTGCAAGAGGTTGTGTTTAGAAATCTTGAATCTGACCACTAATGACTTGTTTTCATTGTTATTATTTTTCGCTATCGTCGCTTGTTCCTTGTTCTTTTGATTATGGATATTGGTCGAAAGATTCAACCTTTTAGGGTCAGCGCGAGACATATCAGAGAGTATTTGAGCTACATTAATAGCTTCATAATCAATTATACTTTTACTGCATCCTTTCTTCGTTTTATGCGATCTTGGCGGCAAATATTTGGATGGGTCAATAGCTGGTAGTACTTCTTGACCATGGTAATCACAGTCAGGGGATCTTGTTATTGGCCGTTGAATAGCCTTTGAATCTTCTTTAGAGTGCGATCGCATGTGTCCATACAAAGCTTTGCTTGATGGAAAAACCTTGTCACATACAACACACGTATGTTTCTGTTTCACATCATCATGAGGAGAAGGAGAAGATAAAGAGCAAGAACTGACGGTTCGTTGATGTAGTTTCTGTTTCTTGATTGGAGGTTGAACAAGGTCAGAGCGGTTGTGGTATGCTTTGTGGCCACCGAGGGCATTACCAAAGCTGAAAGATTTGTCGCACAAATCACAATTGAAGATTCTTGATCCATTCTTTTTCATCTCCTTTGCAAGTAGCGGCCATACATAATCATCATGACAAGAACGCTTCATGATCGATGATCAATGTTCTCTCTCGACAGAGATGCAAGGAAATGTTGTTAGTAAAAGAGTGAGTACAGCTGTGAGTGAGTGAAAGGTCAAATTGAAAGCAAACCAAAAGCCTTTATTTATATGAAAACGGTTTCGTATGTTTTTCCTTTTTTTTCTTCTTAAAAGGTTTGCTGTCTTATTTTCTCTTGTTTATATAATTCTCTTATAAAATTTATGAAAGAAAATTCAGATTCAGAAAATTAATAATTAATAATTTATTAACATCTGTATTTTTAAAATATAATTCAAAGGAATCTATTTGTATTTTTAAAAACATAATTTTGATGTTTTTATTAATCTTTGCATGCATTAATAGCATATCATAACCACTTATGTTTAGTATTTTAACATAATTATGATACAAATCAAATATTTTTAACTATGAGATAATTGTGATTCATTACAACTGTAAAAACTATTTATTCTAATTGGGTATATAAATTAAAATTTATTTTTATAGCTATAATCATATTAAACTTATTTTAGTTGAGCTAAATTATAATTAAGATTTATGAAATCAATTGGAAAAAATCTCAATCTTTTCTAAGAAAAGTTATAGATTGTTATTTCCGTAAAAATGTTAATTATAATTAGCTATATATTGTTAGTCATGTCTACACATTCGATGTCAGAATTTTAATAATGAGTTTAATTTTTTGTAAAAAAAATTACAAGTTAACAAATTATGACTAATCATATGCTGATTTTATAAATAGTTATAACAAAAGTCAAACATTATTAACAATCAAACAATTGTGATTGATTGACAGTGTAAAAAATTTTACAAATGACAATGTATATAAATTAAATTATTTAATAATTAACATTTTTTACGGAAATAACATTATTAATAATGACTACCTGATATTTAAAAAAAGATTAACAGAAAGACTACATGGTAATATTTAAAACATAATCTACATAGTAATAATGACTACATGGTAATATTTAAAATATAATCTACATGGTAATATTTTGTGAGCAGACAGGAGGATTTGGAGAGATGGGGAGATCCAACAACTTCTGATTGGGGGTGGAGATAAGCTTGTGAAGATGCACATATTGCATTCTTTTTTTGTTATGTGAAGAGAAACTACGTCAAAAAGATCATTTTAAAGCGCTTTTTTAAGCTCTTTACAACGCTTTTAAGCGCTCTAATATTTAGTGCTATAAAATGATACAACAGCGTTATTGAAAATACAACAACCGTTGTAATAGGTCCATATATAAAGCGCGCTTCTTATAATAGTTTTACAGCGCTTTTTCAAAAAAGCGTTGTAATACGTCCATATATAAAGCGCGCTTCTTATACTATGTTTACAGCGCTTTTTCAAAAAAGTGTTGTAATAGTTCTATATATAAAGTGCGTTTCTTATACTATGTTTACAACGCTTTTTCAAAAAAGCGCAGTAATAGGTCCATATATAAAGCGCGCTTCTTATACTATATTTACAACGCTTTTTCAAAAAAGCGCAGTAATAGGTCCATATATAAAGTACTTCTTATACTATGTCTACATCGCTTTTTCAAAAAAGCGTTGTAATAGGTCCATATATAAAGTGCTTCTTATACTATGTTTACAGCGCTTTTAAAAAAAACGCTATAAAAGGTTTAGAAAAGCATTGTAAAACGTTTAAAAGAGCTTTGTAAAAGGATTTTTTTATGGCATTTTTTAAAGAAGCGTCGACATTTTTATGGCATTATTATGAACATCAAATATCACATTCAGATTCTTCTTTTCAACATTAAAATTCACATTCACAATATCAAAAATCATATTCATAAAAATATCGAAATTCATATTCTTCACAATATCAATTTCATATTCACATTCAACAATATCAATTACAAGTGTTTCGGAGAGATGGGGAGTTCCAACAACTTCTAATTGGGGGCGGAGATAAGCTTGTGAAGAAGCACATATTGCATTCTTTTTTTGTTATGTGAAGAGAAACTAAGCCAAAAAGATCATTTTAAAGCGTTTTTTTAAGCCATTTACAACGCTTTTAAGCGCTCTAATATTTAGTGCTATAAAATGATACAACAGCGTTATTGAAAATACAACAACCGTTGTAATAGGTCCATATATAAAGCGCGCTTCTTATAATAGTTTTACAGCGCTTTTTCAAAAAAGCGTTGTAATACGTCCATATATAAAGCGCACTTCTTATACTATGTTTACAGCGCTTTTTCAAAAAAGTGTTGTAATAGTTCTATATATAAATTGTGTTTCTTATACTATGTTTACAGTGCTTTTTCAAAAAAGCGATGTAATAGGTCCATATATAAAGCGCGCTTCTTATACTATATTTACAACGCTTTTTCAAAAAAGCGCAGTAATAGGTCCATATATAAAGCACTTCTTATACTATGTTTACAGCGCTTTTTCAAAAAAGCGTTGTAATAGGTCCATATATAAAGTGCTTCTTATACTATGTTTACAGCGCTTTTTAAAAAAAACACTATAAAAGGCTTAGAAAAGCATTGTAAAACGTTTAAGAAAACTTTGTAAAAGGATTTTTTTATGGCATTTTTTAAAGAAGCGTTGACATTTTTATGGCATTATTATGAACATCAAATATCACATTCAGATTCTTCTTTTCAACATTAAAATTCACATTCACAATATCAAAATTCATATTCATAAAAATATCGAAATTCATATTCTTCACAATATCAATTTCATATTCAAATTCAACAATATCAATTACAAGTGTTTCGGAGAGATGGGGAGATCCAACAACTTCTAATTGGGGGCGGAGATAAGCTTGTGAAGAAGCACATATTGCATTCTTTTTTTGTTATGTGAAGAGAAACTAAGCCAAAAAGATCATTTTAAAGCATTTTTTTAAGCCATTTACAACGCTTTTAAGTGCTCTAATATCTAGTGCCGTAAAATGATACAACAGTGCTATTGAAAATACAAAAACCGTTGTAATAAGTCCATATATAAAGCGCACTCCTTATAATAGTTTTACAACGCATTTTCAAAAAAGCGTCGTAATAGGCCCATATATAAAGCGCGCTTCTTATACTATGTTTATAGAGCCTTTTCAAAAAAGTGATGTAATAGATCTATATATAAAGCGCGTTTCTTATACTATGTTTACAGTGCTTTTTCAAAAAAGCGATGTAATAGGTCCATATATAAAGCGCGCTTCTTATACTATATTTACAATGCTTTTTCAAAAAAGTGTAGTAATAGGTCCATATATAAAGCACTTCTTATACTATGTTTATAACGCTTTTTCAAAAAAACGCTGTAATAGGTCCATATATAAAGTGCTTCTTATACTATGTTTACAGCTCTATTTCAAAAAAACACTATAAAAGGCTTAGAAAAGCACTGTAAAACGTTTAAGAAAACTTTGTAAAAGTATTTTTTTATGGCATTTTTTAAAGAAGCGCTGACTTTTTTATCACATTATTATGAACATCAAATATCACATTGAGATTCTTCTCTTCAACATTAAAATTCACATTCACAATATCAAAATTCATATTCATAAAAATATTGACATTCATATTCTTCACAATATCAATTTCATATTCACATTCAACAACATCAATTACAAGTGTTTTGGAGAGATGGGGAGATCCAACAACTTCTAATTGGGGGCGAAGATAAGCTTGTGAAGAAGCACATATTGCATTCTTTTTTTGTTATGTGAAGAGAAACTACGCCAAAAAAGATCATTTTAAAGCGCTTTTTTAAGCCATTTACAACACTTTAAGTGCTCTAATATTTAGTGTTGTAAAATGATACAACAGCGCTATTAAAAATACAACAACCGTTGTAATAAGTCCATATATAACGCGCGCTCCTTATAATAGTTTTACAGCGCTTTTTCAAAAAAGCATTGTAATAGGTGCGCTTCTTATACTATGTTTACAGCGTTTTTTCAAAAAAAGTGTTGTAATAGATCTATATATAAAGCGTGTTTCTGTTTACAGTGCTTTTTCAAAAAAGCGCTGTAATAGGTCCATATATAAAGCGCGCTTCTTATACTATGTTTACAACGCTTTTTCAAAAACAAAGCTGTAAAAGGCTTAGAAAAGCACTATAAAACGTTTGAAAAAGCTTTGTAGAGATGGGGAGATCAAACAACTTTTGATTGGGGGCGGAGATAAGCTTGTGAAGAAGCACATATTGTATTCTTTTTTTGTTATGTGAAGAGAAACTATGCCAAAAAGAACATTTTAAAGCGCTTTTTTAAGCCCTTTACAACGCTTTTAAGCGCTCTAATATCTAGTGCTGTAAAATGATACAACAGCGTTATTGAAAATACACAACCATTGTAATAGGTCCATATATAAAGCGCGCTCCTTATAATAGTTTTACCGTTCTTTTTCAAAGAAGTGTTGTAATAGGTCCATATATAAAGCGCGCTTCTTATACTATGTTTACAGCACTTTTTCAAAAAAGTGATGTAATAGATCTATATAAAAAGCGTGATTCTTATACTATGTTTACAGCGCTTTTTCAAAAAAGCGCTGTAATAGGTCCATATATAAAGCGCGCTTCTTATACTATATTCACAACGCTTTTTCAAAAACGCGCAGAAATAGGTCCATATATAAAACACTTCTTATACTATGTTTACAGCGCTTTTTCAAAAAAACGATCTAATAGGTCCATATATAAAGTGCTTCTTATACTATGTTTACAACGCTTTTTCAAAAAAACATTGTAAAAGGCTTAGAAAAGCACTGTAAAACGTTTAAAAAAGCTTTGTAAAAGGATTTTTTTATGGAATTTTTTAAAGAAGCGCTGACTTTTTTATGGCATTATTATGAACATCAAATATCACATTCATATTGTTCTTTTCAACATTGAAATTCACATTCACAATATCAAAATTCATATTCATAATAATATCAAAATTCATATTCTTCACAATATTAATTTCATATTCACATTCAACAATATCAATTACAAGTGTTTTGGAGAGATGGGGAGATCCAACAACTTCTAATTGGGGGCGGAGATAAGCTTGTGAAGAAGCACATATTGTATTCTTTTTTTGTTATGTGAAGAGAAACTACGCCAAAAAGATCATTTTAACGCGCTTTTTTAAGCCATTTACAACGCTTTTAAGTGCTCTAATAACTAGTGCAATAAAATGATACAACAACGCTATTGAAAATACAACAACCGTTGTAATAAGTCCATATATAAAGCGCGCTCCTTATAATAGTTTTACAACGCTTTTTCAAAAAAGCGTTGTAATAGGTCCATATATAAAGCGCGCTTCTTATACTATGTTTACAGCGCTTTTTCAAAAAAGTGTTGTAATAGATCTATATATAAAGCGTGTTTCTGTTTACAGCGCTTTTTCAAAAAAGCGCTTTAATAGGACATATATAAAGAACGCTTTTTATACTATATTTACAACGCTTTTTCAAAAAAGCGTTATAATAGGTCCATATATAAAGCACTTCTTAAACTATGTTTACAGCGCTTTTTCAAAAAAGCGTTGTAATAGGTCCATATATAAAGTGCTTCTTATACTATGTTTACAGCGCTTTTTCAAAAAAACGCTTTAAAAGGCTTAGAAAAGCACTGTAAAACGTTTAAAAAAGCTTTGTAAATGGATTTTTATGGCATTTTTTAAAGAAGCGCTGACTTTTTTATGGCATTATTATGAACATCAAATATCACATTCAGATTCTTCTTTTGAACATTAAAATTCACATTCACAATATCAAAATTCATATTCACGAAAATATCGAAATTGATATTTTTCGCAATATCAATTTCATATTCACATTCAACAATATCAATTTCAAATGTTTAACAGCAACAAATTACAATAAATTACAATTTCATATTCACATTCTATAATATCAATTACAAGTGTTTCGCAGCAACATATTCACAACAACAAATTACATCATGACAGTAGCAACAAATTACATATTACATATTGACAGTAACAACATATTCACAGTATGAATTACATATTCACAGAACAAATTATATCATGACAGTAACAACAAATTAATTACAAATTATATAACATTTAGTTTGAAGACAAACTGGCACCATTCTTTTTTTATTTATTTGACATCACTTTCAGAGTATGTTGGGTTAATGTTGTCAAAATACTGAAGCAAAATAAGTTAGAATCAAATATATATATATATAGTTTATATAAGAAAATCAAAATATAATGAAAATAACGTACCGTTTCTAGAATTATATGTTGATTCAGATCAACAATCTCCTTCATGAACCTCATTATATAATATTTGCAGTCTATGTTGTTAGTTTGACGCGGACACTATAAAATAAAACATGTACGCCAATAAATATTTATGCATTGATTGTAAATGAAAATTTAAAGGCATTAATTAAGTTCTATAACAAAAATTTCAAACCTTTACTGGAAGCCATGTGATGTTGTTTGACTTATTCTTCGACACTGAAGCACCCCTTTGAGCGCGGAAAACTTGCAAAGCACTATCAAATAAATGTGGTTATTATTCAATGACCAAACACATTATTTATATATGTAAGAAATAAATGAATATTACTTATGTGTCGAAGATGTTCTTTATATCAGGGTGATTGTTCAAATGACCGTGCAATGGGTCTAAATAATATACAATTTCAGAAGTCGTATTTATGGCAAACAACACCCAATGTTGCCTACAACAACACAAATTTGGTTGGCAAATTTGTTTACTCAACTCATAACATCATAAATTAAAAAAGATATAGATAAAGTATCTAATTACGTACCCTGAATTGTATGGTGCCAAAAACAGCTTATCCTTCTCTTTATTTTCTATAAGTATATCAACTACATATTTTTTTACATTAACTGGATCGAGTTTAAACATGGATAGTTTATGCGGAGATAAGAATGAAAATCTACTTGACAATTTCCGCGTGCACACCAACTTCTCATTCAAAAACCTTCACTGAAAATATAAAATTAGATTAATTATCAATAAATTAATGTGGGAGGGATGCAATTAAAAGGTAATTTTTTATCTTTAATAAAGTATTTATATTACCTGATGTATATGTTGATGACAGTAGCACTCAACTCTTTTTGATCGAGAAGTTCATATATTGCTCTTTGCCAAGTATTTCTAAATACTCTTCTCTGAATATACCTTTTTCCATGTTTACCATACGTGTATCATTGTTGCTCTCCATATTCATCTTTGTTGTTATGTCAAGACATGACCCAAATCGAGCAAGGCATGGTTGACTTATTTTAGGAGCAGCAACTGATTTTTCTCAATCCAGTTTTTGCATTTTGGAAGATTTATTTTTACCACGAACCTGCACCTGCAGTGCAGCGGGTTTATTTTTTGGTTGAATCAGAAAAAAAAATGAGGTTGATCAGTTTGTTAGTTATTATAGTAAGCTAATCGTATTTTATACATGAATTAATGTATATGTCAAACCTTTTCTGCCTTTTCTAGTGAAGTGACAGACTCGTTGCGAGGGATCTTATCATTCCCTTTAGCAATAATCTAAATAAATGTGAAATTAAAAGCGGAAAAATCAGCAATTAAATATAATCAATCATAATCATACAACTAAACATATATAGCAATTAAAACATACCTCCTCAGTGCCAACAAGATCTTTCGCCCATGCCACATAGCTACCTATTGCTTTTCCCAAAAATTTCATATCTCTGTCGTTGTCGGGGATAGGCAACGGTGCAAGTGGTTCTAAAGTTACCACATGTGACACTTTAACATGGCTGGCAGGGATGGGATTGTTGTGCAATACTTCTCCCAACGTATTATACAATGTTCTTTTCTCAACCATGCGACGGGTAGGGGAAGACAAGTATAGGCAGCAACGTGAAACACCCTATATTAAATCAATGGTTAATACATAAGTATGTGAAACAATTTGGCTGAATGAATTTCTTATTTCGTTAAATAATTAATTACCTTCGGGAGACTTTTATGACCAATGTTGCAACTTCCATCTTCACTTTTTATTTGCATTTCACGTTGAAGTTGCTTTTCCTTATCCTTTTTAACCAAGTTTGCAACTTGCTCCGATAGGGTTTTCAGCGCTTCTAATACTTGATCATTCGAGGGATTTGTGCGTTTCTCATGTGAAAAATAACTTTTGGGAGTCACGCCAAATCCCTTACCCCTCACACGGCCAGAATATTCAGGAATATTGAATACCTTGTTGAGAATGTCCCTACAGCTAACTTCTTTATTTTCATCTTGATTTTCAAGACATTGTTCCAAATTTTCCTAAAATACATGTAGCATTAAAAAGATAAGTTCAATACCATTTTTAAAAGACAATATTAAAAAAATATTAAAGTGATAGTATACTTACACACTATTGGACAACTTGTTGAACATTTTCGTTATCCACTATTCCATCTTTATTTACGCGAGCCTCCTTCCACAAGATACGACGACCCAATGGTTGATCAGATTTCGTCTCTTGCAGTTGTTTGTTAAGACATAAACAAAATATTAGTTAGAAACTATAGTTTATAATCTACCACAATGTATAATAATGATGCTTACTTACAATTATTTCTCTAAACGCGCATACCCCATACGCGATCTTTTATATGGATGCATTGGGTTCTTTGCTTGCTCTCGATTTGCTGTACTTATATTCTATATATAAATAAAAAAATAACGATCGTGTAAAAAAATAAGATATGAATATGAATAAAACACACATGCTAATAAACTAAATACTACCACAAATGCGGGGTCTAAACGTTTAGCAACAAAAGAGGTCCACTCTTCAATTGATATGTAGTGTTTGTAAATGTTTGGAGCTTCAACATTCACATTTCCACACTTGTCTCTTAAGTGACAATTCAACATATGAGATTTAAATCCTATGTGAATTTTACCAGCAACTCTAAGCACGTAATTTTTTCGCATATCTTCAATGTTAAAAGCGCTCTGCAAACCAAATAAATAAAGAGTTCGAATAAAAGTATTTCAATGGAAAAAATTATAAGTAACAAAAAAGTGGAGTAAAAACAATACTTGTACATCACTCCACAATATGTCTGTAGCATCCTTCAAAGCTTTGTCTCTCCAGTCATCGATTGTAATTGTGATATTTTGGCGGACAACAGCACCGATGTAGCTTACCATCATTGAACTGTTGGGCTCAATTGGCTGGCCACTTTCATTTCATCCCACCTAATAAACTCATAGAGTGTAAGTGCTTGCTTTCAAAAAAGAAAAAAAAATTAAAATCTAAACAAAAGTATAGTATATATACCTCAAATTTTAGCGTTAACAGCTTCAGTGCTTACAACGTCAGTGTTTACAACTTCATCGTTTTGACGACCTAAATCGTTGTTGGAATCCATTTATCTACACATTTCACACATTATAAGTTCAACATGCAATATAAGTGCAACATGCAGTTTAGTGACAACAATAGATTGAATAAATACAACATGCACTATAAGTTTAGTGACAACAAGATATTAATAACAATACATGTAATTTAGGGTTACAACGTAGTAGAAATACAAGTAGAAATGTCTTGTGCAGTGAGAAGATAGTACTAGGGTTCCACAGAGTGCTTTAAAAAACTGAACAAAATGCGCCTTAAAAACCTTTATGGTTCGTAGGGATAGTACGTAGTGAAAATGGAGAATAATAAAAATAGAGAGTATGTAATGAATATGGACAATAGGGTTCGCACTAGGGAAAAGGATTCATATAGAGTGTAATGAAGATGGAGAGTACGTAATGAATAAGGGTTTCATACTGCCAAGTTGGTAGGGATGAGAATACGTAATGAAGAAGAAAATGAAGATGCGGTTTCTTATATTATCAGTTTACATTATATTTTAAAAAACCCTTTTACAACGCATTAAAAGACTATATAAAAAGCGCCTTACATTAGTCTTTTACAGCGCTTATAGACACACTATATAAAAGGCGTTATATGAGCATTTTACAATGCTTTTTGCCATAAGCGTTGTAAATGTTTTGTACTTGTAATTTATTTTTTAAAAGCATTTTACAATGATTTTTGCCATAAGCGCTGTAAATGTTTTGTACTTGTAATTTATTTTTTAAAAGCATTTTACAGCGCTTATTGGAAAAAGCGTTGTTAATGTTTTGTCTCTTGTAATTTATTTTTTTAAATCCTTTTACTGCGCTTATGGGCAAAAGCGTTGTAAATATTTTGTCTCTTATAATTGTAATTTATTTTTTTAAATCCTTCTACAGCGCTTATGGGCAAAAGCGCTATAAATGTTTTGAAATTGAATTTTTAAAAGCCTTAGAATAATATGTATATCATTTTATAATGTGAGATAGTATCCATACTCATGGATATCAAATTTGTGCATATCAACTTATATGATGAGTTCATATTATAATTAAAAAATTTATCAAATTATCATTTCTAAAATAATTAAATAATATAATTTAAAAAATTATATGATGAGTTCAAGTTCTGGCAGAAAATCAGTATATCAATGCCTATATATCAATGCTACATTACATGATCAGTTCAAGTTCTGGCACAAAATCAGTATAAGCATAAAATCAAATACTCAGTTCTGGAAGGTCAAGTTACATGAAATTAGTATAAATTACACAATGAACTGAGTTCATGTACGTTTCTGGATTTTTTATTCTGAGTTTAAGTACGTGAACTGAATTCACGTAAGGTATGGCAAGTTCACGTACATGAACTTAAATCATGAACTTAATTCACATAGAAATGATGGCTAAGTTCACGTAAGGAAAGGCAAATTCACGTACATGATCTTAATTCACGTACGGTTCTGGAATTCTTGTAAGATTGATTGATTGATTGTTTTGATTTTGATTATGATTTGGTTTTGCAGAAATGGTGCGCACTATGTTTACCGACAGGGAGGGTCGTCTTGTACTGTATGAGGTTACTTCTAACGAGGAAATTCGTCGTGTTAGACTAACGGCTTCCGCACGGGCTCACCGTGCTAGACGAAAGCAAAGACGATTACAGCAAGAAGAGGCACAACGAGCACAATAGGAAGAGGCAGAACATGCCCAATAGGAAGAGGCCCAAGAAGTGCAACAAGAAGAAGCACATGATGAAGAGGAAGAGGCACATGATGAACTTCCACAGGATGATGGATTTTCTGGTCCGGTTGACACGTCAGTCCTGAGGACATTTGCAGATCATGTCGCGATTAATGTATGGAATGGCGTGGTCATTTTATAAGTTATTAATTATTTAACTTATATTATAATTATTCGCATAATTTATTTAACTTATATTATAATTATTCGCATAATTTATTTAACTTAAATTATATTTAGTTGCATAATTTATTTAACTTAAATTATATTTAGTCGCATAATTTATTTAACTTATATTTATTTGCATATTTTATTTCAGGATCGCGGGGAGTTAAGAGTATTCAGCAACGAGAAAAAACTAAAAGAAGCTGTCATTGAACATCCAGAGGTTGAGCAACTGGTTAAAACCTCTAGATTATATTCGCTGATAAAATGCAGCTACAAAATGATCGACAAAGGGATCATTTCTATATTTGTAGAGAGGTGGTATCATGACACCAACAGCTTCCATCTTCCAATTGGGGAGATGAAGATTACTTTAGATGATGTCGCTTCTCTGCTGCACATTCCCATCACCGGTGCATTCTTCAGCGTCAATGTATTTAACAAGGATGACGGTGCTGGGATATTGGCTGATCTGCTTGGAGTTAGTCATGTTGCGTATGCTGAGTTTAACGTTACGTCGACAACCACTGTGAGGTTCAGTTGGTTGCTTGATGTATACTATCAGCGATGCGGTGAGCAGTAGTGGCATATGGCTGTGAGGGCATATTTGCTATTTTTGATCGGTTGCACCTTGTTCAGCGACAAGAGTGCCTTCGCAGTCAGCGTTGCCTATTTATACTGCTTTAGAGATCTGAATGTTTGTGGTGGATATGCTTGGGGTGTTTCCGCTCTTGCCTACTTGTATGAAAATCTTTGAGAAGCAATCATCCAAGAATTTGTGGAAGTCAGCCCAACCATTGAACAAGAAGACAACTGCAGAGAATTGAAAGTTTCTACCTCATGCAACTCAGTAACCCTTGTCCTCCTCATCTTCTTCCAAAATGATCATACGAAATTTCTTATTCTTGCATTTATGTTCTCTATGGTAGGGCTCATCACATCTGAAACATAGTCCCTTCTCGCTTTTGTCTTTCATCTCAGCCTCAGACAACCGTTTGAAATCACCACCGCTGGTTTTGTTCCCTTCTCTAGCCTGAACACCCACCAGATTAGTAGCAGTGGTACCACCCTCGGCTTTCTTATCTACCCAAGGCTTAGCATCTACCGTCATAGTCTTAGTGTACGAACTAGCCTTCGACATCGTAGTTGGTTTAATGAACGTG
Source organism: Cicer cuneatum (assembly GCA_037974295.1). NCBI lineage: Eukaryota > Viridiplantae > Streptophyta > Magnoliopsida > Fabales > Fabaceae > Cicer > Cicer cuneatum. The sequence goes on from JBBPBO010000001.1 coordinate 43,784,403, forward strand.
TTGGTTCCTTTCTTAGTCCAAACCAGATTCTTCTCCTCAATCATAATAGACTTTTGAATTAAATCGGACAGAGACTTTAATTCATACAGTTTTACCTCCACTTGAATTTCCTATTTCAAACCATTCATGAAAATTCCTCGTGCAAAATCTTGATCAATGGCCTTCAAAGCTCCAACATATTTCTCGAACTCCTCCACAAATTCTACCACTGTCCTTGTTTGTTTGAGTGCCAACAACAACTCAAAAGGAATTTGTACCATTGACGGTTGAAACCTGCAAACCACTGCCAGCTTGAACCCGTCCCAAGTTGGTTCAAGATTGCACCTAGCCCACAAGTGATACCAGCCTAGTGCGCTGCCCTCCATGGCCACCACAGTGGCCCGCATCTTTTTCTCCTCCGGAACACTTCGTAACTCGAAATATCGTTGCAAACGGTGCGTCCAACCGTACGCATCGTCGCCTGCGAAAATCGGAATCTCCAACTTCCTCCACTGGTCGCTCTCAACGTAGTTACCCAAGGGTCTACCACCGCAGCCGCTGGTCTCTACTTCTTCCCTGCGGACAGTCCTGCCGCCGTTGGCATCGATCATGGCCGCGAGTGCAGCCAATTGATCCTCCGTATGTTTGGGGTGCGCCTCCACCAACTCCAGTCGTGTGCGCCATTCCTCGCGCTCCTGCTCCCAATCGCTCAAATCCCTAACCATGCTTCTTGTCTTCATGCAATGCGCAGTAGAAGGATGCAAAAACAGGGCACCAGATCGGTGCTCTGATACCAGTGATAGAACTGGTATATTAAAATTGAATGAAATTCTAAAGATACCTCAAGATTGTATTATCGAAACTGTGAAAAATGTACAGAGATTGCAGTTACAGAGAATAACCGAATTTCCCTGCAATTCAGTCCCACCCAACTTACTCTTTAACTGCCTACCTATTGAAGACCCCGTGTCTATTATTTATATTAGCTATCCTAACTGAATTAATTAGGATTGACAGCTGGCACAGACTAACATTGAAGGTGCAAACACGAGAAGGGGGGGTTGAATTGTGTTTGACTTAACTTGAATCTTTTTCTGTTTTTATACTTTCAAAACAAAACTTAATGTATAATTAAAAATAGAGTTAGCAGCGGATAAAAATAAAAATAAAACTCACAGATTTTATACTGGTTCACCGTTAACGAGGCTACGTCCGGTCCCTTCGCCTTGAAGTATTTCACTAATTCAATCTTGAATTACAACCTTGCTACTGACCCTCCAAGTCAGTCTTCTCAATAGTCTAACAATCCTAGACTTCTTGAGGAAAACAACCTTGTCTTCAGCCAATCTGACAACCCTAGATTGTAGAAGAAATCACAACACTATAAATCTAATTGCTAAGTACCTTGCTACCCTTTCTGATTCCCTCAGTTTGTAGACTCTACTTCAACAACTTAGATACAACCCTATCTAATTGCCAAGTACCCTGCTACCTCTACTGACTCCCTCATATTGTAGACTCTACTTCAACAACTTAGATTTGCCACAGTGGAAAGAAAATAACACGAGTACTTGCTTCTTGAAAGCTAAAACTCACAATTGACTTCTATGAAAATTTGGGTGTTTGTTGCTTTGGAAGTGTATGACTCTTTTGTGATTTTTGATTACTTTATTCTTCAGCATTAAGTCTCTATTTATAGTTGAACTTTAGAACTTCACTGATGCGTTACTTCTGCAGTATATTTAGATTAATCTGTTTTGAGAATATTCTGAAGTAGTTTGCTCAGATTCTGTTTTGAGCCTTTTGCTCAGATTCTGTTTTGAGCCTTTTTCTCCAATTCTGTTTTGAACATTTTTCATTCTTCTTCTTTAATCCTTATGATCAAATCTGAACCATTGGATCTTAATGCGATAGTCCACATCTGGACCAGCCTATTTGATATTCTGTGATCCTCTGATTTCGGCCATTCTTGGACCACACTTCCTAACCCTCTGATTTCGGCCACCACTAGGCCATGGTCTAATTTTCTGATCTGGACCATCTTGGACCAAATAATTATTTCTGAACCATTGATCTGGAAATTTTTACTCTGATCTGGACAAATTCTAGACTTTGGTATGGAACAAACTGAAATTAACTTGAACAAAAAATATTTTAGTCTGGACATTTTACCTTTAATTTTGGACCAGGTCTGGATTGATTCTGGAACTCATTTCTTTTGGTCTGGACTTAGTTCCATGCCCTGAATCATGCTATCTTATGATCTGGGCCAAATCTGAATTGATCCTTTTGTTCTGGACTCATAAACATACCTTCTGGTCAAGTCTGGAACAAGTCTGGACTGTGTAATTTTTCACTGCCAGGCCATCTTCTGGTCAGAATAACTTCTGGAATAAAATTGATATTTGACTCATGTTTGTCTGGAACAACTCTCCTTCTGGTAGGCTTTCCAATAGTATGATCCATGTTTCATTATGATTTTTCTTCCTTCTGTTCTGGGCCACCAAACATATCCTCTGGTGATGTTTTGACATCCTGGAACATCTTCTGGAAATTCCAGAATTCATTTTCCCTTGATCTCTGCTTCTGTTTCCTTCAGTTTCTGGGGAATTTAACTTAATAATTCAAAGTACAAAATAAGTTTACATTGAGTACATTTGTAAGCATCAAAATCCTAAGTACTTAGAACTAACTTGGTTCCAACAAACATAACAGACTAATAACAGAACTAACTAAACTAACAAATCTAACAGAATACTCTGCTTGACTATCAATCCTCTGATGGAATCCTCGGCTCGACTATCAATCCTCTGATGGAATCCTCCACTCGACTATCAATCCTCTACTTGACTAGCAATCCTATCAACGCTCACCTATCAGACAGAATATTGCGTCAATACGGACATGTCCAGACCATTCCTGGTTCACCTTTGGAGATAGTAAGTCAGACAACCACTCTAGAGGAAATGGACATTATGTTTACGCAATATGTTGTGCATGTTGTTGACGCTGGCGCAATTGTAGAGGGAGCTGCAAACTGTGCGAACGGTTACATGGATTGGTTTTACCGGATTTCACTTCCATACATCATATATAGAGAACCTGTCCATGTAGGTCCTTCGGTTGTTAAGCCTACTAATGAATGACTACCCGACAATGGTCCACCTTCTGTTGATTTGACGGTAAATAAATGAATTACTTATCTATTTTTTTTTAACTTTAATATTTAATTGTGTTTTTAATTTATTTAATGTATATTTAAATGTAAGCTCGAGCAATAGAAATTGCAGAACAGATTCTCAGTTGTAATTTGATATTACCTGATGGCATCAAACTCATCAACGAGTTAATTACAGTGCTGAGGAATCAGAGGGGTGGTGGACGTAGAGATTAAACGAATGTAGTACCATTTACTAAGAAACGTAGAGGGAATTGGGATTATGTACTAGTTATGGTTATGTACTAATTAGGGTTATGTACTATCAATATTAATTATCATACAATTTTCAATATTACATTTCAAAATATCATACAATTTTAAATATTAAATTTCATACGTGATATTAAATATTAAATTTCCTACGTGATAATTATTAAATATAATACGTGATAAATATTAAATTTCATACGTGATCAATATTAAATTTCATACGTGATATTAAATATTAAATTTCATATGTGATATTAAATATTAAATTTCATACGTGATCAATATTAAATTTCATACGTGATATTAAATTTCATACGTGATCAATATTAAATTTCATAAGTGATAAATATTAAATTTCCTACGTGATCATATCATACGTGATCAATATTTAATTTCATACGTAATTAATATTAATTATTTAGTTTACAATAAAATCATTTATAGTTTGTGGAAATATTTGCAACCAATGTTGCATGCGATCATTGTAAATAAACTCCCATTGTCGTGCTTCTTGAGTGCAATACTTTTTCCACAAATTACTTGTTGGTGGCATAGGAGAATCAGGCTTCAAGTAAACCTATTGAATTTAATAATTTATTAAACTATTAAAAAAAGTTGACAATTGTTAAACTATTAAACTATTTAATAATTTATTAAACTATTAATACATGCATGAAATGACAATTGTTAACAAATGCTATGACAATTATACGATGATCTGTCGTAGATGTTGGTGGTGAACTTCTTAGAGAAAAAATGTTTGCTATTGGTTAAGTGATAATGCAACGAAAACCAAGTTAAATTTCGAAGCAATCACATAACCAATTTCTGGAACTGTCATCCAATTATCTGTAGTTGCAACTTGCTCAACATATACATTATCTATAAGGTTTTGAACAAAATTAACTCCACCATATATTGTACCGTAATGAGACATGAACTCTTGAAGCCCTACTATACACTGTTGATGAATGAATGCCCAAGAGTTCTCACCCATTCCAAGTAAAGCTGTAACTGCACGATATCCACAATTACCATATGAACCGACGTCAATAATGTCATCTATGAATTTTGAATTTCAACCGACAACTATTCATTGAAGAGAATAACTCTTGGTTGTTGAACTTTAGAGAATGATGGTTGCGGTGTCAGCTTTTTGACTAATGAACGAGGTTGTTGCACTTTAATAGATGACACAATGCTACATGCATTTGTGCCACTGCATCGAACACTTGCATCCACATACTCCCACCAAGAAGGATCACGCTTGGTTGATTTATCTCTTTTTGATACCTTACTTTTGTCTTTTATTGGTGCACCCTTAGTTTTAACCTTGTTAACAGGTGGACACATCGATGTAGTGGATGGATACGCGATCTCTCATAATTTACCTTTAAGTGAAATTTTACCAAGTACATCAAGTTCTTCAAACTTTTTCATTATCACGTCTATTTCATGTTTCATAGATAACTCTGAAGTTTTATTAGATCCATCATCATGAAAAGTTAATTTACTCCATCAAACATGAATAGCTTCTAATGGAATGGAACGTGGGACCATACTATACCTGACTATTTCACATGCACAAGGTAGACCATGTGTCGTCCTTATCGTGGAACGACATTCAGACCTATCAATACCCACATATTTCACCTGATCATACTCTGCAGCAATATGATCAATTGCATTTTTGAACACGATACCACACAAATAGGCGTACAATCTGTTACTATGTCGGTGCACCTTTTGAATAATGCTCCTTTCAAAGGATGTTATTATCTCGCTGTGTTGTAATATAATCATGCTATTGATGCTTTCCCAAACACTGCATATATCACCAACACTATCTTGTAATATCCGTTTCAAACTCTAGTGCGCTGACTCAATCCTTTGTGTTGTAGTATTCCCAAAATGCATACTCTATTTGTCCACGCCGCAACAAACCTTTCCTTGTGGGGATTTAACCATTGTTCATGTACATAATCAGAAAAAATAGAACAGCTACTACAAATTCCTTCGTGTAGTATTGAGACTCATCATGACTGTATACAAGACCTTCCCATGCTCCATCACTTGCACCTGCTTCTTTTTTGGAAACACGATAATCTTACAGTTCGCTTTCACATTTTTGCATACATGAAACAAGCATAATAAATTGACTGCGTTTGGAAAAACATATACAACTACGTTCATCAAAGCAAGGTCTCTATCAGTTACGATGACTTCAACTTCTCCACTTGTAATATGTTCTTTCACCATTTGTAGTGCCCACGCAAAATTATCAGCACGCTCAGACTGTAGGTATGCAAATCCCACGCAAAATGTCATTTCAGTAGATGTAACACCAATAATCTCAAATAATGGCATTCGATACCTACAAGTCTTATATGTGCTATCAATAACCAATACTATGTGAAAATTATTCACAAGAGTGATAGCCCAAAAAATGTCCCTCAACTCATCTGAACCATCTACCTTCCTATATCGATAGATGTATTTGTCGCGTTCCATCAATGTCAAAAGATGTTGCATTTCTATTCTATTACCTTTAAGTGATGATCGATATGCTTGACGTGCATTGTAAACTTGTTTTATTGTCGTCAAACTTTCAACATTATGATCCTTTAGCGTCATCAATATGTTTCTTGGTTTTACCATGTTCTTCGTCATATCACCAAGTAAATTTTTCTCTTCACGAGACAATCGTCCTAAGAAAGCATGACTAGTTAGTTTTTTTGGCCAATTCGTGGTTATGGATACCACATATTACATGCAAATACCATCCCTCACCAACACTTGATGGTGTTCCTCTCAATCTAAATGGGCATTCATATTTTCTAGTACAAGTACTCCTCATCGGTTTAGGATTTTTTCAAGGTCTATATTTACCGCTTCTTTCACAACCAAGAATTAATTTTGTCTTTGTTCTTGGTCGTGCTGTCACAGTTTCAGATCTAAAAATGACAACGACAACTCCATTTTCCCTTCCAACATTTCTAGCCCATTTTAATAAATCCTCTCTCGTGTCAAACATCATGTCGGTAGGAAACACATCACTCAAATCAATCACAACCGGTTCAACTCTTTCATTCATGACGTCTTCAATTACGGGTTCCACACCATCATTGATTGCATTAGAATCATCATACATTTCATCAAAATCACGTTCCAAGCCATCTTGAATTTCCTCTAAATGTTCCAAACCCTCATACATTTCATCACTATGGTATCTCCCTTGATCCATTTACCTGTATCCAAAAAATAACATATAAAAATTTCAGTAATATACAGTAATTCTACTTGATTTGAGTTCAGGTAAACTCCCGTGAACTCAGTTCACGTATTTGTCACAAAACTCACCTTTACGTGAACTCAGTTCACGTATTCACAAAAATGTCTGTTACGTGAACTGAGTTCACGTACGTTCATGTGAACTCAATTCACATACGTTCACGTGAACTCAGTTCACGTACTCATTAAAATAATCACGTAATATTTCCATATTTCAAAAAAAAAAAATTTAACGCAAATACAGAACAACAACTTTACCTTCTTTGGACATTTTAACCATAATGAGAATATGAGATTAATGAGTTGTAAGCCATGAGTGAATGTTATGAGTTTTGAATGATAATGAGTTATGGTGGGTGAGTTATGGATGATTTTTAGGTAATGTGAATTTTGGGTTTAAAATGGTGAAGAAGGGGAAGAAGATGTTTCAAATTTTTCTTAAAAACAGAAGAATATATTCAGAATTTTGGCTTTAAAAAAGAATTTGGTGGGTGTGGGCAGCAATATGAAGGGTGTAGGTAGCAAAAGTGTTCTATATGTTATCTAGTTTCTTTGCATCCCACGAGTAATATATAAATAAAAAAAACAACCCGGTTTGGATGGGAGACGGGGTGTGCAGTAGTGTGTCTAATATAAGTTGGAAGTGGATAGATAGAGAGAGTGAGAAAGTGTAGAGAGAGTGAGAAAGTGTAGCGAGAGAAGAGGAAGATGGGAGACGCAGTGACGGAGTTGAGTAGCTCGAAGATGTTTGGAGGTTACAATAAGAGATACAAACATTACAGCAATACACTTGATTGTTCAATGAACTTCCACATTTACTTTCCTCCTTCTGAGTCTGATGATTCTAAGAAGAAAGTAGTATTCCCTGTTCTCTATTGGCTCTCTGGTCTCACTTGCACCGACGAGAATTTCATTTTCAAGTCAGGCGCTCAACGTGCCGCTTCCCAACAAGGCGTTGCATTGATCGCCCCCGACACTTCTCCAAGTAATATTATATTATCATTTTTTTTTTTAATTTCTCCGTTATTCGTTCTAATTCTTGATTGATTTATCATTCAATTACTTCAACAGGAGGCTTGAATGTTGATGGAGAAGCCGATTCTTGGGACTTTGGTCTAGGTATCTATCTATCTATCTATCGTTTCCTTTTATATCTTTTTCCCAATTTGTTTTCTTTTTTTTTTCTTAAGTTTCTAATCTTTGGAATATTAACATGATTGTTCACTACCATTCTGACATTTGATTAAGGAGGGGCGGTGAGAGCTTTGGCAAAAAGGGAGGAAAGGGAAAATGAAAAGGAATAGTCCGTAATCGGGGAACCGAAAAAATGTATTGGACCAGAGGGTTTAGATAAATTCTCCAAATTCTTTTCATTTCTTTACAATAATCTCAAAATTAAAAATATATTAATCATATGTATCCCTTTCTCTCACTTTTCATCTCCTCCCCTCTTTCCAAAGCCTTCCGCTCCCCTCCAAACTCCCAAAGGGAGACTTAATGTATGTCGAAGGTATTGGGTTTAGGTAAGGAAGAGGAATAAGAGAGAAAGATGACACACTAGTTTATTGCGTAAATGATTCATAGATAATATTCATGATGTTGATACTACTAGTACGTGCCCACTCCCACAAAAATTATGAGACAAATGACCTTAATATTCTAACATTCCCTCAAGCTAAAGTCTATTAAGCTTGCCATAAGTAGAAAACCAACAAGAATGAGACAAATTATGTCAAAGTAATTGTCTATTATAAATGTTCAAAGTTGCATTTCCTATGTTATTTACTTCCTGGGTTTCAGTGCTCTTTCAAACAGATTTACTGATGCATATGGAAATCCTTGTTCAACTGTATCACTTATTAGCAACTATTAAGTATAATAAAATCAGACTTGTACATAAATACTCGTTGGGACTTATATGAAATGCAAGTTTTGCAAGATGTGTGCTAGTACTAAATTGAAGATCATACTATGACATAAGTTACACAGTTTTGGTACCTTGGATTGGATCTATTGTGCAAAGTGATAGAGAAACAGATGGACATGTAAATCCTGTGAGGGATAAACCTAGCTAGGTGAGTAAAGGCATTATTTGTGATTAACATGTGCTTCTTAAGCTCAAAGAAAATTTTATTGCATAACTATAAAACAATTGATGTTTTATGGTATTGTACGTCGTTATAGGGACCTGAATCCTCTACAATTTTTGTATAGTGTAGAAGCCGTGAGGACCATTAGATTTAGAGAGGGAAACTCTCTCTAAATTTAAAGAGTTCTCATGGCTGCTACACCATACAACAGCCGTAGAGGATCCAAACACGTGGTGGATGAGCGGACATACAAGAAAAGATCTAGATTAATAGTATATTGCAAAATTGCACTGGAGCTCCTTTATCTTATTATTTTTTGTAATGGCTAGTGTTAATAATTAGTATTGTTAGTATTTTATTGAGGGTGAAGATCGAACCCGCGACCTCCTTATCACTCCACTCCCTAACTCCCCCACCCTAGCCACCAAGCCAACCTTATATCCTCCACTCTTTTATCTTATATATGTATAACACAATCCTTTTTCTTTTTTCCTTTTTTTTCTTTTCCATTTCACCCCTTTATCTCTTAGTTGTGGAGGGACACTGATAAATCTTTTAGAAACTATTAAAATAGGCTTAGATAGATCTAAATGACATTTGTGAAGACTCGGTTCATAATAGAACATAGTCGCATTTTTTGATCCAAAGAGCTGATTGCACATGATGGAGAGGATATTTTATGTTGTTAGAGAGGAATTTAGAAAAGAAAATAAAAGAAATGCCATTGTGTAGAATATCCACTAAATTTGCAGTAACAATTGACCTACTAGTTGCACTCAAAACAACAGGACTTTATTTATACCACCAACGTCATAGAAGTATTTAAATTAAATATGAAAATGTTACACTGAAACTTTGTTCCAGATCCCTGAATTCCTGAATCATTTTAACTTAAGTTTCCACACTTGCATTCTCCACCTAGCATGTGAAATTTGAATTTAAACATAAATCTTCAATTAATCAAATATCTAGACAATGGCTTTACCATGAAGTTCCAATGGATGATGAAGCTTGTTGTGGCAGTGCACAAGCAGCCCTAAAAACTTACCAAGTACAGTTTCACTTGTATGAGAGTACTCATAGGTGATAAGGAACGACACAGATGACAAGTTGTTTTACCTGCCCCTGAATTTTATCTTATTCGCGATACTTTTGCTTCATTCCCCAATTTTTTATAGGAAAAAGTAGTCATTTCTGTTCGGAAGATATTGATATTTTGTGGAATTAGTCTATTAGTTATGTTGTGTAGCTAAAATTATAGCTAAAACTACCTTGAGATGTGTAATATACATTTTTCTTTGCAGAAGATATCTTAGTTGCATATTTACATTTGTCGGAACAGGTGCAGGATTTTATCTCAATGCTACACAAGAGAAATGGAAGAATTGGCGTATGTATGATTATGTTGTCAAGGAATTGCCAAAACTTCTAAGTGATAACTTTCCACAGCTTGACACATCAAAAGCTTCTATATTCGGTCATTCTATGGGTGGGCATGGTGCACTAACTATCTACCTGAAAAATCTGGATAAATACAAGGTATTCATCATATGGAAACCAAAAACTTCTCATTTCAATATAGCCGAAGGTGTTACTCGGAAAACCTTGGCAATGTTCTTAAAATTATGGTTGGTTTTTCTGTTGAAATAACTGATTATTTGTTATTAATTGCTTTCCCTGACTGAGATATTTCACATCAATATATGTTTGCACTGCAAGTTGACTGCCTTAGTATTATGTGTGAGAATGTATTTTCATTCCTACCAATCTCACGCATTAGAACAATTTGAGAAATATTCCATGATATATAATAGCAACCGTTTGATTACAATAAACAGTTCAGATATCTCAAGAATTAGGAAAATATATTTTATTGAATTGAAATATCAAATATGCTAACAATACATCAGATATATATATACAAAGTTACTATACAACCAAATTACTATTAGTAATCCTATAGAACCAAACCCTAAAACAGAAATAGATTTTCACTAGATGGTTTTCTAATTTTAAGCAATTCACGTGCATTATCTGTTGTCTTGTTGCTCACAGTTTTGCTACCACGTTTATCCTTTTTTCCCTTTCGTGCCTGTTGATGGTCACCAACACTTGCACATTGGTTTATCTTATTGTCTGTTGATGGTGGCGTTTTTACCCACTCACCTATGTTGGTTTATACGCTCTTTGTATCTGCATTGCTTGTTCTTAAATTTTGTTTTGCTTAAAAATAATTGCAATACGTTGAACCAGTAGAGATATAATTAGAGTCTTGTGAAATTGTGAAGCTTACCAAGAAAAAGAAACAGTTAATCTTCTTAGGTGCAAAATCCCGTGTCTATTGTCAAATATGTGGAGAATAATTACTAGATTTCATGGAAACTAAAAATATAACCAGATGTAGGTCACAATGAAATAAAAAAATCCCTCTTCCTGTTTCGCTTGGGAACCTCTCCTCTTCCCTAATGCTCCACCGATTGGCATTGCTGTCAGCAATTTTATCTACCAGTCATTCTATTTTTCTACTTTTCAATCGTTTTCTGTCGATTCACTGTCTCCTTGGTTATGCTCCACCGTCAGCGATTTTAGGCAAGATAACTGCAATGGATATCTAACCCATTTTGTGGAACGTTTTTCGCCTCTTTACTCTAGGTAACGTGTGTGAGATCAGAGAAGTCATTATACAGTCAAGTGTAGGTTTAAGTGGAATTGATATCTCAACCGTTCATTATAATCAAACAGTTGCTATTTCTTCCTCTTATCTCTCACAATAAGACAGTGCTCGCACTTAATATGTCCCTTATATATATATATAGATATAGATATGATAGCTTCATTTCCCACCCCCCTAATGCCCTCCGCCGGATTGGCCCATCCGGAGGTGTATTTTGGGGGCTCTTGAGAACATAAGGGGTGGGAAAAGAAGCTATCTATAGATATAGATATACATTTTTAGATTATGGATATATAGAAAGAGTTAGTGGGTAAATGGGTAAGTGTTGGAGTTTTTAAATGTATCTTTGTTAAAATCCTCTGTTACCATTCAGGGGACATAGGTGGCGTTACTGTTCTTTGGAAGGGTATATTATTGAAGTTCATCAATAGCCTTGTTTTCTTTTTCTATTTTAGTTTCATGGTATAATGATTGCAGTATGATTTCGCATGTTTTCTTAAAGGTGGGTAAGGACTTGGCTTAGAGTGTTGGTGGTGACTTTCCATATATGGATGTTGCCTCCTATCCCTATCATCTTTCTTTTCTGCACCAATTCTTAATTCTAAGCTAGGATAGGAGTAGGACATTCATTGGAACTTCCATTTCTTTAGGTGATCTTTGATCTAGAAAAGCTTCTGAATAAGAATTGTTATGCAACAAAAGTTTTTTCTATATCAGTAGGTTTGTACCTTATGGTCAACATCAAGTCTGTGTTTCTTACCTTATGTAGGTGGATGTACTTTTTGGACCCATTTAAGAGCTAGTGCTATGCTTTATACTGATGAAATAGTTCTATTTGATGATTTTAGGAGTTGTTTTAATTTCTAAGTTATGGCTTGAATAGAAACACCGTAATTAGATTACGATAGAGTGTGAAATGCAATCTTATTACATTAAAAGAAAAGTCCTGGAGCTAAAGACTGGGGATTGCTCATTGCTGCATACTACAACTTGCAAAGTTAAGCTATCTCATATCCACCTTACAAGGTTATGGGAATGCAACACTGACAATTTTAGTTGGGTGGATGAAATAAAGAATGATTGAATACAATTCGTGATTGTAAGATGGCTAACATTCTGAAAGTAAAGCTTGATCCGTTATAACCATAAGTCCTGCAATGCTTTGTGCAGTATACTGCCAGTAAGAGCAAAAAATAGGTGTGGCGGAGATGATGGGAATGTTGAGGCAGGATAAGTGGACAAGACTTTAAAATGAATACTATATTCATCCCGGAGAAGGTTGGAGTAGCAGTGTAGCACTTGTTGACGATAGGATACGCACTCATTTCATTTACAGTTTATTGTTCAATAATATGCATGCAAGTTAGAGCTGCAATTTGCATATAAATTTTGTATTCATAACTCTTTAAGATTGTTGCAAGTTAGAACCAAATATATCATTCTTCTGGTGATATTTTTGGAGTTCATAGAAGTTTATTATCTAAGACAACAAATAGGACTCTACCTTGTTATTTTTCATGATAGTATACTGTAGTTCTTATTGGGAATTATAACTTAATTTTATTCTTCTGCGGTTTCTTGCATTATTGTTACAGTCAGTTTCGGCCTTTGCACCAGTAGCAAATCCTACAAATTGTCCTTGGGGACAGAAGGCATTCACTAATTATCTAAGTGGCAATAAATCTGATTGGGAGGTAAACTAGAGGGGAACGTAACATGTTTGCTTTACTTATAAAGTCTTGATATATTTCATTATAATAAGCTGTTGAGAAATGCAGGAATACGACGCCACACATTTGGTAAAGAAGTATCCCAATGTATCTAGCACTATTTTGATTGATCAGGTACAAGATCATGTGATTTTTATGTATTTACTTTATTTTAATCGCGAACGGTATAAAAGTGAGCGACAGAATCTTAGCTGCTACCTTCCTTTCAGATTTTATTGAATTTGTATTTGAGAAATCAGTTTTTGAAAACAAGTTGAATAAATCAAAATGATATAGGCCAGATATAATGCTGTTTGTCACAGAGAAAGGTTTCAAGTTATTACGAAGATGCTTCTATACTCTTGAATTCTTTATGCTTCTTGTTATTGCTCCAATTTTCAGGGGGAAGATGACAAATTTCTGTCTGATCAACTGCTGCCTCACAAGTTCGAAGAGGCATGCAAGAATGGCAATGTTCCGTTGTCGTTACGTTTTCAACCTGGTTATGATCACTCCTACAATTTTATTGCCACCTTCATTGATGATCACATCCAGCATCATGCTCAAGCTCTTAGGCTTAATTAAGTTGTGCGCACTCTGATGATCTAGAACTGTTGTGTTAAACTTTACTGCATCTACTCATTCTATTTACTTGTGAGTTGTGATACTTTGGTTACTATGGATATGGAGTGGAATTTCATTCATGTCTTCATGCCGGTTCTATCCATGTCTATATATTACCAGTAATTATTTCTTCATATAAGATTATTGTAGGTTATAGATATTATAGAATAGATCAATAATTCATTTTTAATTAAATATTATAATTATAATATATGATGATAACATAAATATTAAATAATTATTTTAAATAAATGTAGTATTAGAACCAAGTTAAAAGGAGTGGGATCAAGTTGAGTGAAAAATATTACCATTATTTTTTGTTGTTAATTATTGTTATTGAGATGATTTTTCATGAATTAACTTGTGCACCAAAAGGGGTGCGCACAAGATACCAGTTATAGGGCACTGTTCATAAAAGTATTATAGTCTGTTTGATTCTTCTTAAAATATGTTTGTTTGGGTTTTAAAAAAATTAAAAATTTGTTTGGTTAACTTGGTTTGTAAAACTGTTTTACAAAACTATTTCTTATTTTTATAGGTTGGCTAGAAACGTTATTTCGAATGTTAACTGTGACTACAAGTTATTAACGTGAAAGAATATTTTTAGTATTTTACTCAATATTTTAAAAAATAGACCGGAGATCAAACCGGTGATAGCTTTGAGTCACGGCTTAATTAATTCAACCGGTTGAACTGGATAATAAATAAATTAATAAAAACAATGTTAAACTCTATAAATAGTTAAAAAAATTTATAATTTATAAACTAAAATCAATCAAATTTAAAAATAAGATTATAAAAAAATTTCAAATAAGAATATAAAAAAATCTATAAGAAATAAAGTTTAAAAAAATGCGCTGATGAAACACAACAAAATAATCAAATAATAATTTTAAAATAATAGAGCATTTATTTTCAAACAAAATCTTAATACTTTTTTTCCGATTACAAAAAAAGGTCCAATAGTAATTTTCAAATAAGCCCAATGATAACAATAATAGTCTAAATACCTATATCCTCTACCATTCATCGTGTTACTACTTCACATTATCCGCCCAATCACAAGATTCTCCTTCTCCTCTTTCCATTTCTCTTCTATATTTCAACTTTGTTGCTTCACATGAACACAATTTTGTGTTTTAGTCCAATCTTTTACAAATTTTTTTATCTTAGAAAATATGGTAAATTCCACTATAATTAACTCACGCAACTGTGACGTTTCGAGTTCGAACTCGGGACAAGACGTTCAATCTAACAATATTTGCATTTGTCAATGAAACTAGACTTAAGGACCAATCTTCTACAATTTTGAATCAAGAAAAGAACTTCTTCGTAAAGTATCAACCATTACCACCAAAAGTGAGGAAGGGTACTAAAATGATTTTTTATTGTATTTTTAAAAGAAATGTTACCCAAAAAAAGATAGAAATATCAATAAAAAATCTAATTTTTTTGAACCAAACGGTTTTCAATTTGTTTCAAATACTGATTTGTTTTCCTAAATTGAATCTCAGTTTCTAGTTGAACCAAACAATCCAGTACGATTTTTAAAACATTGATTTTACTATATATTCAAATTAAAACATTCACTCAAAAATTTAATTCAAACATAGACTATTTTGCTACAAGATTACTAAATAAACTGACATAGATTTCAACTTGAATATTTTGTTCAAAAAACTCATTAAAAATAGAACCTAACTAACAATTATAGAAGGGTTATATTTTTTAAGCTAAAAATTTATTATAGTGAAATGGAAAATAACTGGGGGATATAAACCTAACTCAAGAAAGAAAAAAGTACTAAAAAAAACTTTAAATAGAAAGGTTATATTTGATTTTAACATGTCCTTAATTTTTCACCTCGATAAATCTTTAGCCTTAATATGTTCCTAAAACTCGATTCGTCTTGTCTAATACTTTGCGGTTAAAATGAAGTGAGAAAGGATAAGCCTTTGTGTTGAGTTGGACTTTACCACCAAAATTCTCAAAATTAAGAGTTTAAATAAATTTGTTTTATTCAAGCGAACTCGACTCTAGATTCATATAAATGATTTTAGTTGAGTTTATGCAAATAAATATATGTGAGTTTATTGAATTCATTGAAAAATAACAAAAAAGATTAAAAAAATTGTTAGAAATTTCTTGTGAGTTTACTGAGTTGAGTTGAGTTTAGTAATTACGTGTCCAATTAGATAAACTCAATTTTATTTTTGAGTTTACTAAAATTTGAGTTTATCTACAAATCGACTCAAAATTGACACTTAAAGTCTAATTAATAATTGTTTAAGGTAAGTTATGAATTCAAAATCTTTGGGGTCGTGTTGACCATTGTTTTAAAGAGATCTATTTCATTTTGTTAACTAAAATGTGTTTATTTTCAAAATATTCAACTTCAGCTATAAAGCATTTTAAATAGCAATTGAAGTTAAACTATAAAGAGAGGAAGGAAGAGCCAAAATACACAACTATGTATCTACTTATAATATATTAAAACAGCTCCACAAAACATTCTATTGTCATAGCATTATGAATTTTTCCATATAGCTCTGTTTTTGCCAAGTCAAATATATACTTACGTGTCACTCCAATTTTATTTGTAAACAAGCTCTATTTTTAGCTCTACTATTACAATATTACACTATTACACATTCTTGACCCATCCATCCATGCATTCTCTTTCAATTTTATAATCAATTCACATTAATATCAATAATACCACATTTATTTAGCAAGTGATGATCCATCCAAAATATTTTTTCTTTCTTACGCACTATTTTTCATTTTTAAATATATTTTTTTCTACATGTTTCAATCATTCTTCAACATGTGATAGTTCATAGTTGATTGGTATTCTTAAACACTTGCTTGAAGTTGTATCTTAAGAGCTGAAATATGGTATTGTATGCATTCCTCTCCAAATGCCTTCGTGATCCCTCCTTTCAATGAGACCATTATCATCGGTGATTAGAACAAATGACTTTTCTTATTAAATATTTGGTTTCTTATTTGTTTATTTCATGTCTTTTATTTTCTCTTCACATTTTCCTTTATTTAGATTGAAATATCGATTGTTACATGGAGATAAGGAGATTTGTGTTTTAAGTTCTAAAATATGATCTACAATACAACTTAAAATATGATCATTCAACCTTTAATGTACAACTAAGAATTAAATTGAGATTAGTAGAAAATGTTGACCGTATACAATTCATTTATGCATTTCACATACTTCATGATTTGGTTATTAACCATTTTTCATTCTCTATAGGTTTACTCTAATGTCACATTATGTGCTAAGATTATCTGGATCATGAGAATATTCATTGCATGTTCTAACTAGAGATCTTACTCCCATACATCCACACTAAAAGGTATTTTAGCAACATAGATACTATTTTTTAAGTCATATTTTATATTTTTTTAAATAAATTTAATTGAATATTTATAGGTCTTTTATACATTCCTTTTCTTTTCTCGCTATTGTTGTTTTGGGTTTGGAGAACAAGGACAATGTCATTGGTAGTAAGATTTGAATTTGTTTTAGTTTATTGTATGAAAATGTTTCTAACTTCCGTTAATACCATTTTTGTAACAACCCACTTAATAATTTTTTTTTAAGTCTAGAATTTAATTAGTGAAACTATTAAATTAAAATTAAAATAAGTGGTTTAAAACTTAATTAATTAAGGAAGGGGCAATAGGTAATATTTGGACAAGTACATGACAAAAAGGGAATTCCCTCTATATTCCCCCCTAAATACCACTCCGTAAACAATCTTCCCCATTTTCCAACAATTTTTCTCTCTGTGAGCAACGTAACACAAAAGCATCCATCCTTCCATTTCCCTTCTTTTCTCAAATCAATTGAAAGCTTCCTAGACTCCCTAAAACTATTCGCCAGCCTTGCATGTTCAAATCGACCTTGCATCCTTAAAGATTAGACTCAAATAACCAACAACTAAATAACTTGGGTCAATGCAGCAGTTTGACTCAAGAGAGAAGCTCGAAGTTGTCCCAATCAAACTATAACTTTATCCACTAAAAAACCAATTGTGAGTTCTTTACATGAAAACTTTTTATCATGTGAGATTGGGGATTAAATTTTATTACAAATTATGAAACTGAAACTATTTGGGAAAAAAGGGAATGGAAGAAAAGAACTAAAATAGTGAGGAAAAAAAATTTAGTACATAGGGTTTTCATTGAAAATTTTAATTTATCTATGTTAATTTAGAATATGCATGCAACTTATCTCTGTTTGTGTGATGTTTCTGAATGAATTGTGTTAGGAAAATTTAATTAGATGTGTAGACCTTAATTTAAGGTCAATATACTTGTCGAGCACGATTTCTAGTCATTATTGCTGCTGTCTCTGATGCGTATGAGAAACTGTGAGTTCTGAATTCTTTAAAGAAACTGTTTTGGGGTTATTACGGGTTAGGAGAAGTAGAGTGTGAGGAAATGAAACTTTTCGCATATAGATGTTTTAAAACTGCATCCAAATAATTTTTCATGACTCCGACGTTGTTACCATTTTCATGACTATAATGTTGTTATTAATTTCATGACTCTAATGTTGTTTCCATTTTTCTGCCTCTGATTCCAGTTTTGAATTAGCAACTTATGATTAAATTATTATGGATTTAGTATATTTCTAAGTTATTTATAATTGTTGTGGATGAAGGATGCATTGCATACATGACATATAATAAAACATCTCAAGTTCGGTACAGTCTCATTAATCAGATCATACATGGCCTAGTTTATAGTGGGGCATTTAGGTTGTTCCAAGCATGAAATAACATGTAAAGGAGAACAATCAAGACGTTGATTGGGGTTTGACCAGACCACCTTTACCAATCAGGACTAAATTATCTTGGTGACCCACATCAAGATATTGACAGACGTTTCCTTATCCAAAGGAAAATATTTAAGTTCATGCATATGTTTTTCAGAATTAAGAAAAAAATATTATTATAAGTAAAGATTTTATGAAAATTAAAACTGAAAGTTTTAACTTGAGATGCATAATTGTTTTCATGTTTTACACATAATTATGAAATAAATTCCTTGAGACTACCCCTCCCTTTAATTTCAAAGCTCACTAAGATATTTTTATCTCACCCCATTTATTTTTATTTAGTAGTGGGATGAACATAAGGTATGGATTTTGAAGTAGCAATGTCGATTTACAAGAAAGGGGGGGTCTGAATTGTAAATTCGCCCTTTTAAAATTCCTGTTAAAAACTTAAGAAAATAACTCAAGATTGATCTTGGTTATGAAAACAGAAAACGGAGAATGTTCTTGGTTAGTTAAAATCAACAATTCAGTTTATCTATTTAACTTGATAATTAAAAGACCGAAAGTAAATAGAGATAAGGGAAGAGATATCACACAAAGATATATCCTGGTTCACCCAACCCGGGCTACGTCCAATCCTCACAATGGTGAGATTTTCCACTAAGTGTTTAAAACAAAGAACCTTCTTGGATTTACAGCACCTAGCTCAGATCAACCTTGATCTGTTACAAACTTCAATCATTTCCACCCAGAAAGGAATTCAATCAGGTCACCTATCAACCTTGATAGGATTTTACACTTCACCTTTTAACCTTAAAAGGATTTTCTAAACAAACTACTCAAGCTATAAACACCTCTTATAGTCTTGAGTTTACACTAATGATGTAGAGTGTTTTTACAGAATCTGATTAAATCTCAACTCTTGTTTGAGGTTTAGATTCTTTACAAGATATTTCAGTAAGCTAATCACAATGAATTCGTGAATGAATGTTACTGATTTCTTGTGAGACTTTTCAACTATGAATGTGAGTGATTGATGATATATCTTGGCACTTGAATGTCTTTGATTTAATATGGAGTTTTGATTATGTCAAAACAGCTTGGAGAATGATGATGAACTTCTGCATAATGTTAATGAAAATTCTAGAGATTGATAATCAATCTAGAGTCCTAGTATCTGAACTTTCTATAGATTGATAATCATTTTGGAGGTTCAATTTTGATTATTCTGGATGTCTTCCTAATCTTTTCTTGGATCTGCTCTGATGTTTATATACTTCAAGATCGTTCAACGCTCTTGGCAGTCAAGCTGGGGAAGGATGTAACAAGCCTGGAGAATGATGGTCAGTATGCTGGAGAATGATTGTATCATTATGAACTGATGTCATCATATTGGAGGATGATGTTTGATCTTTGTGGAGATAGTTGTTAATCATGAATGTGCAAATACGAGAAGAGGGTTGAATTGTGTTTGCCAAAGTTGACAACTTTTTGATAATTTATAAAATAAATTAAATTGGTTTTTGGTTACTTACTTGGAGTAGAAGCAATTGGATTCAGAAGCAACAAGCAATAAAAGCATAATTAATTTGACACATAGATTTATCCTGGTTCACCATTAACTTGGCTACAATCCAGTCCCCTCATTCAGAAGGCTTCAATCCACTCATTCAAATACCTTGAATTACAAAGCACCTAACCCTCCAAGCTAGTCTTCCCAAATAGCCTGACAACCCCAGACTTTTGAGGAACAACACCACCTTGCCCTACAAGCCAAGTCTTCTCCTAACAACCTGACAACCCCAGATTGAAGAAGGAACTAAACCACTATTGGGTTGGATACAAGAGATTAGAACTTGAGTAGTTGCTTATGGAGAGCTAATAATAATAATAATAACTCTCACACTCTAAGAAAAGAACACTCAAAAAATATTTCTAACTTGAAACGTGTATTTCTCTCTTTGAACTCTAAGACTATTTTTTTCTGCTTTTCGATGATTTTGTTCTTTAGCCTTGAGTATCTATTTATAGTTGAAATTTAGGCTTCAATTTGGTCGTTGTTTAATTCTGAATTGTATTTTGTTAATATTGCGTTTGTAAATTCTTCAAATTTATTATGTTCCTTTTTTGTTGTATACAAATCTTGATTAAATCTTCTTCAAATTTTGATCAAGTCTTCTTCAAATTTTGATCAAATCTTTTTCAAATTTTGATCAAATCTTCTTCAAATTTTAATCAAATCTTCTTCAATTTCTGATCAAATCTTCTTCAAATCTTAATTAAATCTTCTACAAATCTTAACCATATCTTCTTTCATACTCTTTGAAGTCAAATATATTTTTCTCATAAAATACTTTTGTTAACATCAAAACTCTTGGTTCCAACAAATCATGCTGGAGAAAGATGTTTGCTACTGGAGATTGTTTATCAATCTGGAGACTGATGATACACTGTTGGAGAATGATGTTAAACATGCTGAAGATTAATGTTAACATGCTGGAAATTGATTGTTAACATGTTGGTGATTGACGTTAACATGATGGGGATTAATGTTAACATGCCGTAGATTGATCGTTAACATGCTGGAGATTGATGTTAACATGCTGGAGAATGATTGATCATTCTGGAGACTGATGATCATTCTGGACAACAAATCATTTTGGAGATTGATGATCATTCTGGACATTCTGGAGATTGATATAATCATTTTGGATATTTTGGAGACTGATCTAATCATTCTGGACATTCTAGAGACTGATATGATCATTCTAGAGACTGATCTGATCATTCTGGAGACTGATCTGATCATTCTGGACATTCTGGAGACTGATCAGTCTTGCTTAAACTTGCTTTATCCATCATATTCCATAGCTTTTCTACTTTGTATTTTGAATTGATTCTTTGCTGAGACGATATTCCTTGGATAGTATAGATCACATGATTGTGAAATCCAGGAGCAATGATTGTGAAATCCAAGAGCAATTTCTTCTTCAACAGAGGAGATCATTTGTTCTTGAAATTTCAGAACTTTGGAGAACGTTTTCCGTTTTCCAGACTTCTGTCAAGAATGTTCTCCGTTCTGTTTTTGTAATTTTGCTTCTTTCAAATGATCTTGCTTTTGATTTATAGCATAGTTTGATCATTGATTTGTTGTATGAATGTATTTGAACATCTTTCTTCATGAAGATGTTATCTTGAAGATGTAATAATCATTCTATTGAATGATTGATATATAATACATTCCTTTTGAGATTATTTCATTATTGAGTGGATACTTATGCACTTTGATGAAGTGAATTGATTCTTGCTTGTTCACTTATGCATTCATGTTCCGTAAACAAAACTTAAGTGAAATCATTAGTATACCACCATTCATAAAACTTAATAATTTATTTCATAAAGTTTGTTGTCATTAAAACATATATCATGCTAAATGACCAAGTGCTCTAACAGAAATCTAAAGACCCGAAAATATATGATATAGTTTTGTCATTTTAGAATTAGTATATAATAAAAAAATAATAATTACTTCTTTTCAAGAATATCCCTATATTGTCAATAACAGTAGGATAGCGTGCGATCGCGGATATGTAGTGCAGATCTTTTGTTCATTGCAACACCTTTGCGGTGGGAGACGTCTTCAACCGGTGTGGTGTTCGGCTATTCATGTCTGCAAATTGCAGCCAAATTGCGCTACTCTGAAGTAGATGAAAGAAACTAGTAATAATAATGACGTAAGACATATGGTATCATTGCACGTGTATTCTGCCAAATATCCAAGTTTTGATATGTAATTTACATTAACAAACTGTAACAACCTGTTGGTCCATCACCATATTCAAGCTAACGCTCGTTACATATGGATTTTTTAAGGATCAAATGATACCACTTATATATTAATGTTTTCATGTTATCTTTTCTTCTTATTTTTTAAATTCAAGTAATTTCCTAGTAGTCTGAAATTTAATTTCAAATATTATTGGATACACAATTTATTTAATTATTCATTAGGATAATATTTTAGAGTATTTATAGATATCCTATTTGATTTGTATTTATTACAACTTCTCTATGTTCCACGAATTAACCGTGGATAATGTGCAATAAAAGTTTTGTTTATTACTTTCTCTTCTTTTGTTAAAATTTTTTTGTGCTGAATTAAAAAAAATGGTTTATATGAAACATTTTCTGAATTGACTCCTCATTCTCACTTGACAAAAAAAAACTCACTCATTCTCACTTCTAAACAAGAAACGCTTCTTCTTCCCAAATTGCAATTTTGCTCCAATCCAGATTGCCACTGCTCAGACCACAATGATTTAGACCGCTCCGAACGCCGCTTCAACGTTCACTCTCTCTAATTAATAGCTTCTCTCGCTCTCTCGTTGTGTCTCGTTCGCTCTCTTTCTCTTTCTCTTTCTCTCGTTCACTCTCTATTTTTTCTTGCTCTATCTTGTTTGCTCTCTCTAATTTGTTCTATTTTCAATATTATTTGTTGAGTAAAGGAAGAAATAAATGGTTTATTAATTGATTTGCAAACCCTATTTTGTTTTTGCACAACCCACTGAAATCCCGAACATCTCAAGTCCATTACTGCATTCTCGAACGCATTCTTCTTCACAGGTAAGAACTTGAAAATGTCTAACTCTTGTAGTTTAATCCTTCTTGTGTAATTGAAACAAATAAGAAATGAATGACTATGGATCCTTTTTTTCTTCAATATCAAACCTCAATAGTCTTTGACAAATTAGTGGTGAATTAAAGTGAATTAGTGGTTTGGTTTCAGCCTATGTGTTAGCCAAAGCTGGTGTCCATGTTGTTTTGTACGAAAATATTTGTGATGACTTATGTTTACTCTTGCTTTTTATTCATATTTAAATCATAATATGACTTATGTTTTTTTGTTGTTGCGGTTTTTAGATTATGTTATAGCTAAATAAATTATACATTTTCTACCTAAATACTTTGTTGTTGAGTGTTTGTTGAAGGTTTGAATGTTTGTGTTTCTACATATATTGAATTCATATGTTGTTGAATGTTTGTGTATCAACTCAAATGTGAACATTAATTTCCCTAATCTAATTTGTTGGGTAAAGTTACTATGTGATCAGTATCGATAATTTTCCTTTTTTAGTTTTCGTAGTTAATTCACTATTGTTTGTGCCATTGTTCGCGCCTCGATTCACACTTCTGTTTGTGGTTCTATTTATGTGACGGTCAATAGGTAAGGTTGATCATCATCACTTCTTCTTCTTCTTCTACTTCTTCTTCTGCTTCTTCGTCTTCTTCATCATCATCACTTCTTCTTCTTTATTATCTTTGCATAATGATTATCTCTATGGTGCTTGAAATCAAAGTCTTATAAAAAAAAACTACAGATTGTAAAATTGAAACCAACTACAATAACATGTTTTTTTATTATCTTTTTTCGTCTCTTTTTTCCTCTTCTGCTTTTGTAAATCCGATATGCTATTAGCTTTGGTTTTCGCTAGCAAAACATTTGGTAAATAATAACAAATAAAATTAACTTGAAATGGATACTAAATGGAAACAATTATAACCTTTTACTAGCATAAAACAAAATTTGAAACTAGTTTATAATTGTAGGCATAACTAAGATATTTATCTCTTCTTTACTATAGAGATGACTGTAATAATCACCTAGGATTCTAATGAGTCCAACACCAGCCGATGAAGTTTGATTTATCAATCCACCTCACATATCACATAAATCATTTAAAAACTTCTTTTTGCATATTAAATTCAAAGATTTATGTTTTCAAGAAAAACAATTGAAAAGATAAATATACCAACATTGAATTTGACTAGTCCATTTTTTAACTTTTAGATTCTTCATTTCCTAAGTTTCTGTGATACTTAAAACTTATCTTCTTTGAAAAAAATTCAACATAGATTTTTTCTAAGTATGTTGAAGCTAAGTTTATGGTTAAGTTTATCACCTCTATTTCAGGCTCTACCACTTATTTAAAAGTACTATTGTAACTTGCTAAATGATCAAGTGCTCTAATAGAAATCTAAATACCCGAAAATATATGTTATAGTTTTGTCATTTTAGAATTAGTATATAATAAAAAAATAATAATTACTTCTTTTCAAGAATATCCCTATATTGTCAATAACACTAGGATAGCGTGCGATCGCGGATATGTAGTGCAGATCTTTTGTTCATTGCAACACCTTTGCGGTGGGAGCCGTCTTCAACCGGTGTGGTGTTCGGCTATTCATGTCTGCAAATTGCAGCCAAATTGCGCTACTCTGAAGTAGATGAAAGAAACTAGTAATAATAATGACGTAAGACATATGGTATCATTGCACGTGTATTCTGCCAAATATCCAAGTTTTGATATGTAATTTACATTAACAAACTGTAACAACCTGTTGGTCCATCACCGTATTCAAGCTAACACTTGTTACATATGGATTTTTTAAGGATCAAATGATACCTCTTATATATTAATGTTTACATTAACAAACTGTAACAACCTGTTGGTCCATCCATTCTTTGTTTCTTCTTTTTCAAAATATGGATGGCTACCATCCAAATTGTAGTTGGGTATATGATAGACTTTATGCTCAACGAGGGGAGTTAAAACCAGCCTTCACAAAAGGTGTTGACGAGTTTATAACGAAGGCAATAAGCTGAAATCAGTTTGTAAAAGATGGTGGCATCAAATTTCCTTGATAATTGCATGTGTAGAGGTGTATTGGCTACAAGTGAAGTCAAAGTTCACTTGTATAGGTTTGGGTTCCAACCAAATTATCCGTATAGGATTGAGCATGGCAAAGAAGCGCCACATATTGACCCAGAAAACGCTCCAAGTAGTAGTGGACGTATGGATAACAATGATCCATTTACATTAATGCAACATATGGTCGATGATGCATTTGATCCTATGTATTACTTCCAAAATTTGGTAATGAGGGCAACGAGGAAGAGATTAAATGGAGAGCCCCAAAATGATGATGCTCAAGACTTTTATGATTTGTTAGCTGCTACAAACAAACCCTTATATGAGGGTGTTTCTGATTCAAAACTTTCAATATGCGTGAAACTTTTAGCTTACAAATCAAATTGGAATGTTCCATAGAAGTGTCTTGATTTCTTTGCAAGCATGGCTGTAGATGTGTGACCTTTGAAGAATTCACTTCCAACAAAATTTACCAAGCCAAATTTTGACCATGTTAGGAATGAAGTCTGAGAAAATTGATTGTTGTGTTAAAGGGTGCATGTTGTACTACAAAGATACTAATGTAGATCTTGAGTGTAGTAGGTTTTGTCATGAACCCTAATATGTTCCTCGTAAGACTGGGATAGGAAACTATAAAGACATTCCAGTTAAGAGGATGTTCTATATGTCAATCACTCCTAGGTTAAAAAGATTGTATGCATCAATGAATATTGCTACCAAAATGAGATGGCATCATCATAATAGATCGAGTTCAAGAATTTTACATCATACGTCGGATGGGGAAGCTTGGAAGCATTTTGATGCAATGTATCCAGACTTTCAAAATGAACCAAGAAATGTAAGGCTTAGTTTATGTTCAGATGGCTTCACATCATACATTCAAGCATCTCCATCTCCATATTCTTGTTAGCCTGTTGTTGTGACCCTATATAATCTCCCGCTCGAAATGTGCATGAGTAAACCATTCATATTTTTGACTTCTCTCATACTTGGACCATCTAGCCCAGAAACAACATTGATGTGTATTTACAATCGTTAATAGATTAGCTTCAACAATTGTAGAGTGAATGGGTTTTGACTTATGATATTTTCTACAAGTGATAGATAATGCAGTTTCTAAATTGTTTGGATATGGACTTAGCCACAATTGGACTAAACGAAGCATGTTTTGGGACCTTATGTACTAGAAAGATAATTTATTATGGTACAATTTAGATGTCATGCACATAGAAAAAAATTTCTTTGATAATGTGTTTGACACTATCATAAATGTTAAGAACTAGACAAAGGATAATGAACAAATAAGAATGGACTTGACCATCATTTGCCAACTTAGCAACTTGGAGTTGGTTCCACATAACAATGGAAGAATGACAAAACCTAAGGAAAATTATTGTTTTACGTCTAATAGGCAAATAAAGTTTGTAAATGGATAAAGGAGCTTAAGATGGTAGATGGGTATGCTTCTAACTTGGCAAGATGTGCAAATGTTAATAGAGGGCAAATGAATGGGATGAAAAGCCACGATTGTCACGTTTTTATAGAGTGTTGTTTGCTTCCATTTGCATTTAGTTCATTGTTTGCCATGTGTGGAAACCACTAACAGAATTAAGTCAATTCTTTAAGGGCATGTGTAGCATTACCTTAAGACATGATGAATTGGTCAAATTGGGTGAAAATATTTCATTCATCATATGCAAACTTGAAAGAATCTTCCCACCAAGATTCTTTAATTCAATGGAGTATCTTCCTTATCACCTCTTGTATGAGGCAAAACTTGATGGTCCAGTTCAATATCGAGGGATGTATCCATTTGAAAGGTATTTTGTATTCACTATTAAGGATTTCATTTTTTTCTTGATATTTCCACATTTTTTAAGTTATTGCTCTCATTTTTTCCAGAATGATGGATGATTTTAAGCACATTGAAAAACAAGGCTAGAGTGGAAGACTCAATATGTATGTCATACTTACATCGAGAGACAACATATTTGTGTTCCCACTATTTCAAAACAATCTCCTTGCTTGCTAAACGTATTAAAGTTGCAAAATGGAATGATGTCGTCACAACAACATTGTCTGTTAGCAATCAATTAGGACATCCTAGTGAGAAGACCCAAATTCATTGGTTGAGTGATTCTGAAAGAATGTTTGCTCATGTACATATCCTCATCAATTGTAACAAGGTCAAGTCATATATTGAATAATTAGTTTGTAAGCACACACCCCACACAATTACCAAATATATGTTATAACAATTCTTTCGTTATTGTCAGCGCCTTTTTGGACTCTAATTCCATTACTGAAGAAGATCCTACATCTCAAACTAGTATGCATGGAGAATTCACATAATGGTTTCGTGTGTGTTTAAGTGCTTTATTGAAGTTTGTTGCAATTAAATTAGAACTTCTCACCTAACTATTGTGAATATCTTGTTTGTATAGGCCATTGACAAGGCAAATGGTGTGATCGACCCTAACTTTTTATCATTAGCTTGGGGTTCTGACTCAATGGTCAAAACTTGACACATGTATTAAATTTATGGGTACAAATTTCACACAAAAACATGGTCTTAGGGTAAGAAAACCATAAAAGGATATGGGAAAGTTGTTTATGGGAAAGTTGTTACAAAAGGAACAGAAGATGATTTCTACGGAGTCATCCAACATATCTTCGAGTTGGAGTATTACAAATTGCCTCACAAGGTAGCCTTCTTTTATTGCAAATGGTTTGATCCTAGACGGAATAGAGAAACCAAAGTTCATCCTCAATATGATATTGTAGATATCAAGATGAATTGGAAATAAGATCTCTATGATCCCTTCATAATTGCACAAAAAGCTAGACAAATGTATGCTATCCAAAAATGCAAACTGACAAGCATCACTGGTCTGCAATTATCAAAACAATGCCTCTGGGTCACGTAGATGTGGACAGTGTTGATGAGGACATGCCATATAAAGATGAAGTAATGGCACAAGTTGAACAATTAACTAAATTGAAGAAATGGTTGGTTCACATGATGAAACACATAGCGACGAAGAAGTCAATGTAACATTAGTTCTAAATATTCCAATTCATAATGATAGTGATATGGATGATGAAGATAGCGATGATACTTTAATCGACGTTTAAATTTTTAGTAAGTATGACAAGTAGTTGATTATTTGTATAAATCTTCATATTCTTCCTTTTTATATATATTAGTTTTAGCTTCAGATTCTTTAATATTGTAGAGTTAATAATCTTTAATACATCTTGAATTGTATTTACTATTGTGTGTGCTAATTATTTTTTATAGATGCCTTCAAAACAAAATATTACAGTCAAGCTTCCTTTGAAGAAAAATCGCATGATTTTACTGCATAAGCTAACTCATGCCCCTCAGCAGGTACAAGCAGTAATCGATCAATCACCTCTAAATGCCCATGCCAAAACACCAAACCTCAGCATGTGCGGCATCCCACCCAGTAACATGTCAAGCCTCCTACTCAACAAGTTGTAGTGCTTCCACCCCCACCTAATAAGGTGCATCAATCCGAACCAACTATTGTGACGATTCCAACAACGGGTTTTGTCCCACAAGACAACATTTCATTGACTGCTGATCGTTCCCCATCACAACCATTAACATATGTTTCCTCACGACATACTTCAATTTCCACTGATCCACCACCTTCAATACCTGCTGCTATGGGTAATAGGGGTCAAGGGTCACGATGCTCCAAGTCTAGTCATGGGGTTACACCCGATGGGAGAACAATGATATGGCCGGATGGTCGAGGGTACGTAATTGAGTTCGATTAACTTCTCTTACTACACGAGGCTTACAGGTCTTTTGAAATTATTTATCAAGTTATTTTTTTAAATTAAATGTATAGATATGTACTATATATCTATAACTTTTTAATAATTTGTAATGTACATACACTAGCATATTTTATGTTATTTATAATTTGTTTGTAGGTGGTTACCGTGTAGGGTGGCCTCGAGGATCGTCACTTCAGTCATGACTTCACAAATCCCATAATTAACTGTGGAACGCTGGTTTGACAAATTTGGTGTAAGATTATATTACTTGTTAATGAGTTCAACTATTGTGTAGATAGTAATTAATACATTATAACTTATTTGTAATGTAATGTTGCAAGATAAAATATACTTTTTTTTTCTTATGAAGACGCAATTGTGAATCAAAAATTAAAAACAAACTAACTATACATAACCCACTCGGATAATGACATTTCCTAGATAATTAAGATAATTAGAAAGAAAAAAATTACCCAATCAAACAAACTTTTTTAAAATCCTAGTGTGAGGCATCTACATCTAATTTAACCATATGTACTGAGAAGGAAAAGATCATCAAAATATAAGTCCATTGAACAAAATCATCAACTCTATAAAAATACGCACAAAATAGACTTAAAACCGTATAAAATTGTGACCATTTGACTCTCATCAAGTAAGAAATATGAACACATGTTCAAATAAAAAATATATAGTTTAACGCGCACAAAAACCTTTGTATTGTAAAAAACAAAAAAACATGATTTTCATATAAATAAGGGTTTTTGAGTTGCTTTCCAATTCACCATTTACCCATAAGAAAAAAAAACCAAAGAAACACAGCAAACCTTTTAAGAAAAAAAAAGGAAAAACATACAAAACCGTTTTGTTATAAATAAAGGCTTTTGGTTTGTTTTCAATTTGACCTTTCACTCACTCACAACTGTACTCACTCTTTTACTAAAAACATACATCACAAAGCAAGAAGAAGGTTGCATCTTTTATCTTCAAACATTTCCTTGCATCTCTGTTGATCATCGATCATGAAGCGTTCTTGTCATGATGATTATGTATGGCCGCTACTTGCAAAGGAGATGAAAAAAAATGGATCAAGAATCTTCAATTGTGATTTGTGCGACAAATCTTTCAGCTCCGGTAATGCCCTCGGTGGCCACAAAGCATACCACAACCGCTCTGACCTTGTTCAACCTCCATTCAAGAAACAGAAACTACATCAACGAACAGTCAGTTCTTGCTCTTTATCTTCTCCTTCTCCTCATGATGATGTGAAACAAAAACATACATGCTTCCATTATTCTTTATCATTTCCATTATTCTTTGTCCTGTAACACTTGCTTCTAAGAAATATTTCAGATTTGATAAATCAACTCTTAAAACCCTGTCACACAATACACCAACTCCTAAAACCCATCATATTTGTATTGAGAAATTAATTAAAAAACACCGAAAGAGACAAACCATCTCATGAATTAATCTTGGAAGATTCTTGGTTCCCATGTAATGTATGTCCTCATATTTTGTGCGATTCTTTTTGTTCATGTTACTTATTTTCTATATACAATGAATAAGTAAAGTCAACAATCTAAACAAGCGCATGATAAATAATTGTTATACGAATAAAATATTAATGACATTATACATATACTTGTTCATTCTTGGAACACCAACGATGTACTAAAGCACCATATTGAGAAGGATCAATCCTTGTGTCCGGGATGTAGGTAGCCATTTCCGCTTCTGTCTTACTACTGTCATATCCCTTTGATTTCAAATAATACTTGAATCGCCTCCACTTAACCCTCATGTTATCCTTTAATATCTTTTCAGTTTGCTCGGTGAATTCAAGAACAAACTGAAACTTTGTCTATCATATGAATAATTAACAAAACACAAATTTCATTAAACATATTATTGCAAAAAAATATTTATAAAACTTGAAATGAAATAGAACTTTTAAAAACTTATACAACACTAAATAAGTTCAATCATATCAGTGATATAGGACTCAAGCATCTTATTCCAACTAATATAATTGATTGGAGCACATTGGGATCTCCTTACCAAACTTCCTATTGCATTTAATAGAATTTTTCATTCCCAACCAATAGGATTACCAAAAGAATCTACATCCACCAATATAAACTCTTCATCAGGCATGTCCCACACATCTAGCATGTGCGTATAACCTCTTGTTCTCTTTTCACCTAAATCATATACTCTTATTAGCAAACCATAAAACACTCAATATCAATTGTCTTAGATCAATACAACCACACAAAGTCTAGTGAAATTGCAAGAGCACTAATAGAAACAAAAATAATTTACCTTCAGCTTCAACATGACTTCCCTCTTCAGACATAGAGTGGTTATTTTAGTTGAGTTCATTACACAGCCATCAATTGAGTGCCCTTCATCTTGTGATTGGCCACAATTTTGAGTAGTATTCAACATCCTTGTGCGCTTCCCCATGGTACTTTCTATGTATGCCGAAGCCAAATTATTTTTTAATTTGTGTAAAAATAAATAAACGATGACAGTAATAATTTCCATATCACTACTGCCTTTATAGCATCAAGTGTACTTCCATCAATCCAGATGCAACTGACCTTGTTTTCTGAAAGTTTTAAACAATTCTCATAAGTGTTTATCATCATTTCTTAATAAGAAACTTAAAAGGCATTAAATTGGCCTTACAAGAAGAAACTTATGTATCAAATCAAACATTGGAAAGGCATTAAATTACAAATAGAGGACTTTTTTTGTTGTTGAGGGAAACAGATGACATTCTTGTAAATTGGGATTACACTTCATTATTTTATTGCTTAACTTCCCTTCTTTAATAACTAAATAATAATATAATAGAACTCATTAACAGTTTAAGTTACAAACAAACTAATTTAAAAGTTATACTATTATGCAAAATATACAAATTAAAAAATATCACGAATGCAGAAAGTATACTACGACAAAAATTGCATTAATACTCTAAAAATTGACTTGAATCAAATTATCATGATTTCTACTGTAGAAAGTAATAACCACTAATAACAAGTTAGTGGTATCATACCTCAAAGAGGTATTTGGACAGAATTGAAATCGTAACATATCATCTACAATGTACTTCATTGACTTCAACTTTTTGTATTCTAAAATCATTATACCAAATGTAAGTTAAAAGAAATGGGTACAAGATTGAGGTATTCAGAGAGAACAAAAATATACTTATTATATGTATAAGAAAAAATATCGATAGCCACTATAACAAAAACTCAAATTATATTTGACAAAGATAAATGAATGCATTAGAGTACAGAAAAACTATCTTCACTCAAAATAAAAGCTCCTTAGCAGTTTCAAGCATTATTATGACTACATCCAATGACATTAAGGTTGAACTCTTTCATATCATAATACTTTCTCATGTAGGTGGGAGGATTTTTCCTCTATCAAATTATATATAATTTTTTGTTTCTCAAGATTGTTGGTTTTATTGTTCAAAAAAAGGTAGGAGGATTGTAAAATGTGGTTATCAATTGTTGATCTCAATCACAGTGAAAATACGTAAGGCGCTTACTTATGGTTTTATGATCAATATCGATGGACTCCATGGCTTTACAGAGCTTGTCTTTTAAAGACGGCGAAATGGCCTGAAGAATGTTTAGAGACATTAGAGTACAAATTCAGCTGAATTAATACAACAATCCAATCTGCTAAATTTTTATATTTCTAACTAATGAGTAAGGAAAGAACCTATAATACCAAATGCACTCAAGACACACAACACATCATAAAGAATAAGAATATATCGTTTCTCATTAAGCATCATCTTAATATTAAAATATAGTAATATAGCATACTCAAAATTTTAAAGTAAGAAAGAAAGCTACCTCTTACGAACTCGTGAAAGAAGAAAAGTTGCCTCGGTGCAGTTGAACTAAATATTAAGACTGAGTTTCCAATCCCACCGGTCACCACAATTTCCCTCATCTTGGACAAGGTTGTGAAAGAGTGAACCAACCATAAAATAAAGTGAAATATTTTGAAGAAAAATACAAACACAGAAAACGTGAAACTTGTTGCAACAGGTTAGTTAGCACTCAACTTCTATCAACTATCTAGGAATTTATATTGTAAGTATCATAAGCTTCTTCATGCAAGAAAATAACTAGTAAAATATCAATTATAATGAGAAAAGGAGCACTATTGGAGATATTGGATTAAGTTTATAACTGTTTATTTAGCTGCAACATCAATGAGTAAAAAAAAACCTCAACCATTTTTTCTGAATAATGTGAATTGTGAAGTATACTGTGACAACTACACATAACCAGCTGAGATTCAAGTAACACAAGCTACAAATACAAAGGCTAAGATACAAAGTTTCAATCAATGCATTACAGCTTACTACCACTTAACATAATATTCTATGACAGCTACAAATAACCAGCTGGGATTCAAGTACAACACATGCTACAAATCCAAAGGCTAAGATATAAAGTTTCAATCAATGCATTATAACTTACTACCACTTCACATACTTATGACAGGAACTTGAAATTCTTTCTATGGCATGTAAGTAGAGCAGCTGAAAACCATTGAAGTTAGATAGTAGGTAGTATTTTGAAGCTAACCTTAACTAGATCCTCTGTAAACTACTCCTTTATCCCTTATCAATCTCATTGCATCAGTGATCAGTCATTAAAATCTAGATGGTGTTCACAAACAGAAATTGTAATCTGCATCAATATTTCATGCCTACGTATAGAAGTCGATGAATTAGACTTAAAATCTTATTCGCGAGCAATATTGTTTCCATAATAAATGATGCCAAGTGTAAGACCCTTAATTTTTAATTAAAATTTTGGAATTAATTTTAAGTGTATTTTGGGAATATTTGTAAAATATTTAATATATGTATGTTTGAGTGAATATATATATATATAAATATTTATTTTGGAAGATGAATTAAAATTATTGGATGAAGAATAAATTAATTTCATTACGAGTAAATTAAATTAACGGACAGTTAATTAAGGGATTAGCGGCTAAATGCGACGAGACGGGTAAAGTGCTGGAAATCAGACAAGTGTCGGGTGAGGTGGCACCCACACAAGCCTATAAATAGGAGTGAGAAGGATGGTGAAATCAGAACACCATTCCTCCTCCCTCACTGCCCAAACTGCATGTAACAGTACCCCTTTTCCCTCCCATTATGTTTTCCTCCATTCCAGTTCACGATTTCAAAGAGAAAAGAGGGAGTTCCTCAAAAGTGCCATTAATTGGAAACCTAGGCACCAAACCAGAAAACCCTCAGTACAAAAGTTGTTCCCCACACCATTACGGAGCTAGAGAACCCAGTTTCGTAGCAGCAAACGCACGATGCAGTTTCGCCGTTTTTGACGCATACACGTGAGCAGTAGCAGAAACGCAACAAGGGTAAGGGCACCTTCCATTTTCTAGTTGCATTAGGGCTGTAAATGCATAACTGGCATAGCATTACTGATGTTTTCATCACTGTTTTGAAGAAAAACTATTTTGCAATGACATTTTGAAAAAAATGAAGAAAATGCATTATGTGATGTGTAATGAATCTGTGATATTGCTGTTCTGGTTGTTACTGCAATGTTGTTTGGTTTGTTTGGGAAAACTGAAAAATGTTCTGCATGTTATTTTAAAGGTGATTAAAATACATGTTCATAAACTGTTTTGAATGTTGTTATAAAATGTGAAAACACATTATGTTGGTGTTTGCTGCTATGTGATGATTTCTGCTTAACTGAATGTATTAATGTCATTCTGTTTGTGTGAGAAAGCTGAAATGCTTTGCATGTTGATTCTGTTTGTGTGAGAAAGCTAAAATGCTTTGCATGTTGTTCTGATGTTTGAGAAAACTGAAATGCTTTGCATGTTGTTCTGATGTGTGAGAAAACTGAAATGCTTTGCATGTTGTTCTGATGTGTGAGAAAGCTGAAATGCTTTGCATGTTGATTCTGTTGTGTGAGAAAGCTGGAATATGCTTTCCATGTTGTGTTGGTTGTGTAAGCATACTGGAGAATACCATGCATGTTATTTTGGAAATGCATGTTCTGGTTCTGGATGATTCTGATGGTGACTATTCTGTTTCTGTTTCTGGATGTTCTGGTGTTGATGATTCTGCGTCTGTTTCTGTTTTGAGTGATTCTGGTGTTGTTGATGTTTTCAAAAGAAAAGGGATTTTAAAATGATGAAAGTGTTTGCTTCTAGAAAATCTGTATTGATGTAAAAGTCTGAGTTTTGTGGTTTAAAAGAGTGATAAAACTGTTTTGGGGTTGGGCTGATTTTTCAAAAGAAACAGTTTGAAATGTGTTGAAATCTCAGGAAAATTTCACTGATTTCGAAGGTGTATTCGAATACAACATGAGTGTATTCGAATACAACCTACCAAGCTTTTGTTTTACTTAAGTTTTCAAACTTGTATTCGAATACGAGCCCCTGTATTCGAATACAGAGGAAGGATTTTTGCTTCTGACTTAGCATCTGTATTTGACTACGACTCTGTCGTATTCGAATACAGAAGTGAAATTTTAACATTGTATTCACATCTGTATTCGACTACAGGCATGCTGTATTTGAATACAGAATGCTAGTTTGCACTAGTTTGTGCTTCTGTATTCGAATACAAGGGAGCTGTATTCGAATACAGATTCGGGTTTTTCCAGAAACTCAGTTTTTAGCTTCTGTATTCGAATACAAGGAAGTTGTATTCGAATACAGATTCATGTCTTCCAGAAAATCAAGTTTTAAACACTGTCACGTGAATTTTAAAGGGTTGGGAAACTTTGAGAAGGGTTAAAATGATTTAAAATGGAACTTTTGGTGATATTTTGAAGTGGTGGTGATGATGTTTTTGAGACTTTACTGATGTAGTGAAAATGTTGATTTGTGCACTGAGACTGCCTCTGTATTCGAATACAGAGTGTAATTCTGCACTGTTTTTGGCTTTTGTATTCGAATACAGAGAAGCTGTATTCGAATACATATTCGTATTTTCCAGAAATCTCAGTTTTAAACACTGTGTTATGAATTTTAAGAGTTTGGGAAAAACATTGCAAAGTGTTAATGATTACTTGACTGTTTAATCATGATTGTGATGATGATAATCTTGATTGTGCTGAGATGTTTTGAAAGATGATGGAAAGGTTGAATTTTCCTGATAATGCATACTGTGTTAGTGAAGAGAAAACACTGCATATTCATACATTGCATAGTCAAGTGGTACCCGCGATGGGCCACAGAGTAATGCGCAACCACGTGCTGATCTGTTGAGCGATTGCACGAGTGCTGGTCTGTTGAGCGATTGTACCTTGGTATATAGGTGCGGGTCTGTTGAGCGACTGCATTGGTACTGGACTGTTGAGCGTCTGTACCCTGAAATGCGCAACCATGTGCTGATCTGTTGAGCGATTGCACGAGTGCTGGTCTGTTGAGCGACTGCACTAGGTACTGATCTGTTGAGCGATTGTACCTTGGTATATGTCAAACGTGCTGGTCTGTTGAGCGACTGCACTGGTGCTGATCTGTTAAGCGATTGCACCCTGGTCTTGAGGGCCGTTAAAGTCATACATATTTCAATTGTGCTGCTCTGTTGAGCGACTGCACCTTGGTGATTCCAAGAAATTGTATACATGAGCATATACATATTGCATCGAGGGATTGACCGGTGGGTCACGATTTGGATTATATGATGATGATTGGAAATTGATGTTGTGAGTACTTTGCAGAATCTGAATTTCTGATTTATTATTGTGATTGCTGAAGTGTTGGCTGTACTTACCACATATTTATCATAATAATAGGTTGCTGTTTTGAAAAAAGTACACATGTCATGAAATTTCAAAATGAGCATCATTATTTGTCATCATTGTTATATGATATGCCATCGATATAAGTGTTGTTGTGAGATATATGCTATGTGCTTATTTGTTAATTTCGGTCGGTGACCCTTGCTATTATATTGTGGAAATTGGGCTTTGCCCTCAGATGCCCCCCAAACCCATGCCACTCGTGGGTCCCAAGACGACGGAAACGTCGCTCGACTTCATTGATCGTGCCGTGCCTACTGCTTGGGTTTACGACCCCACCTCAAGTAGGGCTACATACACGGGGAGATTGAAGAGGACTTGTAGGACTAATGGAGTGGTGTACTACGTGGAGCACAGCTATGTGAGGATTGATTTTCCTTTGCCTTCTCGTTTGATATTGGAGGCGCACGGAATTTTTGATGATGCTGAGGAGGTAGCTAGAGGGGTTGAGACGGAGGCCAACGTAGGAGTGGTGACTCCTAACCCGGTGATTGGAAGAGATGCACATCAGTCTGAGACGGAAGAGAAGAATGAAGAAATTCGGAGGAAATCCGTGCTACTGTAGCTTTAGTGCATGATCAGTTAGACTTGATGTATAGGATTTGAGCTGGAAATGTAATTTGTTATTTTGGAAATTATTGTACTACTTTCTGCTAAAATATGCACTTTGATATTTTCTGTTGGGATGATTATGACATTGTTATCTTTTGAAAATGTATTAATGTTTAGTATTAAATTTCCAGAATTAAATACTTAGTGATATTACGATGAAGTTATTTAATTACGTTCATCGATTAATCCACGACGTACTATTTTTAAGAAACGGATTAAAGGAAACTTTTTATTTCGATTCTTTTGAAGTGATGAATTGGAAAATTATTTTAATTAATTATTAAAAAAAAAAAATACACTCGCGCTGTGTTTTAAACTCGGGGTGTTACAATTGTGGTATCAGAGCATTTGGTTAAAGTTTTGGGTTAAAGCTCTGATTAAAGCATTTGTTTTGAGTCATTATCTGATCATGCATAGGAGCAAGTAGTTAAAGTGTCAAGTCTTGTGTAAGTTGTGGTGTGACTAAAGTGATGATGGTTTTGTAGGAAACAATGCCTCCACGAAGAGACGACACCACAAGAGCCAATGTCAGCTGGGAAGATAGGATGGCTGAAGCGATGAATAATATGGCTGCGTCTGTTGCTGCACAGACAGCTGCAAAGACTCAACGAGACCTGGAGAAGAGAGAAAGAGAGATTCACACTGCTGAATCTAGAGGACTAGAGGATTTTCGTCGCCATAATCCTCCCAAGTTCAAGGGTGATGAGGGTCCAGAAAAAGAGGATCAGTGGATCCAAGAGATGGAGAAAATATTCGAGATGATTAATTGTCGGGCAGCGGTGAAAGTCAACTACGCCACATATCTGCTGATAGGGGATGCAGAGTATTGGTGGAGAAGTACAAGACTACTGATGGGGTTAGCTCAAGAGGAAGTGAACTGGGAAGCGTTCAAAAAGAAGTTTTTGGACAAGTACTTCCCGATGAGCACTAGGACCAAGTTGGGTGACGATTTTCTAAAATTGCACCAGGGGAATATGACAGTGGGAGAATACGCAGCTAAGTTTGAATCGCTGTCCAGACATTTCAGATTCTTCCGGGAAGAAGTTGATGAACAGTTTATGTGTCATCGCTTTCAAAATGGACTGAAGTATGAGATCCAAGATTCGGTCTTACCCTTGGGGATTCAACGTTTCCAAGTGTTAGTGGAGAAGTGTAGAGAGGTTGAAGAGATGAAGAACAGGAGAGCCAACAGAGGAGGGAACTTTAATTCTGGAGGGCCTAGTCGAATGCACAATCAGAACAATAGAGGGAAGCAAGTTGCCAAGCCGTATAATCGGCCACAAAACAACAAGAGAGGCCAGAATCGGTTGGGAAATCAGAATTTTGGACGGCAATTGGGACAAGGAGTCCGGTGTTATCGATGTGGTAAAGAAGGACATATTGCTACAGCTTGTACCGCGAGGGATCTGATGTGCTTCAACTACCAGAAGCCAAGACACGTGGCGAGGGATTGTTGGGTTCCGAAGGTGGAGCCAACTGTAACACCCCGAGTTTAAAATACAGCGCGAGTGTATTTTTTTTTTCAATAAATAATTAAAATGAGTTTTCCAAAATTAATGTCAAAGGAATTAAAATAAAATTTTCATCAGTTCATTTCAAAAGAGAACACCCCGGCTGTGGCCACTAAATAGCATCAGAGTGCAGAATAATACAGCGGAAAAGTCATACATTAATTCCCAAAATAAAATTACATATCCCAACTTAAAATCCTAGACATCAAGTCTAACTAATCATGCACTAAGCTACAGTAGCACGGTCTCCACCGTATCCTCTACAAGTCTCGTCTTCAGCCAGTTGTCCGCCCCTCTGCGTTGTCCACGAATACACCGTACGTGAAAAATAAGGAAAATTAACGACGTTACCGTCGTTAGTGTAACCGTCGGTGGGACGGGTTCGAGTATCATACGAGGGCAAAGCCCAATTTCCACAATAATAGTAAAGGGTCACCGACCGAAATGAACAAATAATCACATAACATATATTTCACAGCAACAAATACACCCATGGCATATCATATAACAATGATGAGAAAAAGATGCTCATTTTGAAATTTCACGACATGTATGCCTTTTCAAAACAGCAATCAATTAACATGGAAAAATATGTCATAAGTACAGCCAATACTTCAGCAATCACAATCATTTATCAGAAATTCAGATTTGAAAAAGTACTTATACACACAGCAATTTCCAATCATCAACATATGCCCAAATCGTGACCCACCGGTCAATCACCCCGATGCAATAATATGTTTATGCTCATGTATACAATTTCTTGGAATCACCAAGGTGCAGTCGCTCAACAGACCAGCACAATTTATATGTATGATAGACTTTAGCGGCCCTCAAGACCATGGTGCAATCGCTCAACAGATCAGCACCAGTGCAGTCGCTCAACAAACCAGCACGTTTCACATATTTGAATGGACCACCACGAACACGCAGCCATTCCACAGCCTGGATATAATGGACCACCACGAACACGCGGCCACCCAGAAACCGGATAGAATGGACCACCACGAACACGCGGCCACTCTACAACCAACCCATCACGGTTACTACATTCACGTGTATTAGCCTCTCACAGGCCAAATACACAGAAGTTAAATCCTCGCACGGATAGAATGGACCACCACGAACACGTGGCCATTCCGTAGCCCACTACTGTGGTTACTACTTAACTTCGCGGCCCATCACGGTCACCGCATTACTCTGTGGCCCATCGCGGTCACCACCTGACTATGAAATGCATGGACATGCAATGTTTTCTCTTCACTGAAAACAGTATGCAAAAAAAATCAGAAACACTCAACCTTTCCAGCATTTCCCCCAGAACATCTCAACACAATTAACTTCATCATCAACACATCAATGATTAAACATTAAAGCAATCATTATCACTTTACATTATCTCAAAATTCCATTCTGAATTATCATAAGTCTTTCCTCAACTCTTTAAAATTCATAAAACAGTGTTTAAAACTGAAATTTCTGGAAATTACGAATCTGTATTCGAATACAGCCTCTATGTATTCTAATACAAGAGCCAAAACAGTGCAGAATCAACACTATGTATTCGACTACAGCCCCCCTGGTAGTCGAATACATAGGCAGTCTCAATGCACAAATCAACATTTTTCACTACATCAGTAAAGTCCCAAAAACTTCGTCACCCCAACTCCAAACTATCACAAAAAATTCCATTTTAATTCGTCATAAACCTTCCCAATACTCCCCAACACGTAGGGTTCACAAAACAATGTTGAAAAACTTGGAATTTCTGAAAACCCGAATCCGTATTCGAATACAGATCCCTTGTATTCGAATAC
The DNA here is from genome assembly GCA_037974295.1 of Cicer cuneatum. Lineage (NCBI taxonomy): Eukaryota > Viridiplantae > Streptophyta > Magnoliopsida > Fabales > Fabaceae > Cicer > Cicer cuneatum. Next base: position 43,825,305 of record JBBPBO010000001.1, read on the forward strand.
AGAAGCTGAAACTGTAATTTCAACATTCTGTATTCGAATACAGCATGGCTGTAGTCCAATACTGAAGCCAAAAACAGAACCAGAATGATCAACATCAGAACATCAGAAACAGAACCAGAATGATCAACATCAGAACATCAAAAATAGAACCAGAATCAGAATCATCAACACCAGAACATCAGAAAATAGAACCAGAATCAGAATGATTAACACCAGAATCATCAGAAGCAAAACAGAATAATTCACATTAGAATCATCAGAAGCAAAACATAATGATTCACACCAGAATCATCAGAAGCAAAACATAATGATTCACACCAGAATCATTAGAAGCAAAACAAAATGATTCACACCAGAATCATCAGAAGCAAAACAGAACGATTCACACCAGAATCATCAGAAACAAAACAGAACGATTCACACAAGAATCATCAGAAGCAAAACAGAACGATTCACACCAGAATCATCAGAAGCAAAACAGAATGATTCACACCAGAATCATCAGAAGCAAAACAGAACGATTCATACTAGAATCATCAGAAGCAAAACAGAACGATTCACACGAGAATCATCAGAAGCAAAATAGAACGATTCACACGAGAATCATCAGAAGCAAAACAGAACGATACACTCCAGAATCATCAGAAGCAAAACAGAATGATTCACACCAGAATCATCCGAAGCAAAACAGAATGATTCACACCAGAATCATCAGAAGAAAAACAGAATGATTCACACCAGAATCATCAGAATGATTCACACCAGAATCATAAGATTGATTCACACCAGAATCATCAGAAGCAAAACAGAATGATTCACACCATAATCATCAGAAGCAAAACAGAATGATTCACACCAGAATCATCAGAAGCAGAAATAGAAACAGAATGACATTAATACATTCAGTCAAATAGAAATCATCACATAGCATCAAAACACCATCAGTATGCATTTTCGCATTTTATGCAAAACAGTTTTATGAACATGCATTTTGATCAACTTTAAAATAACATGCAAAACATTTTTCAGCTTTCCCACATAAGCAAAACAGCATGTTATATCAGCAAAAACAGCCAACATCACAAAATCATCAACATCAACATAATGCATTTCTCATTCTTCAAAATGACATGCAAAACAGTTTTTCTTCAGAAACAGAAATGGAACAACGTGCATGTCATAACAATATGCATTTACAGCCCTAATGCAACTAGAAAGTGGAAGGTGCCCTTACCCTTGTTGTGTTTTCTGCTTCTGCTCACGTTTATGCGTCAAAAACGGCGAAACTCCCGCCTGCGTTTGCTGCTACGAAACTGGGTTCTTTAGCTCCGTAATGTTGTGAGGAACAACTTTTGTACTGGGGGTTTGGTGTTTCGGTGCTTGGATTTCCAAGTAATGGCACTTTTGTGGAACTCTCTCTTTCCTTTCTTTTGAAATCGTGAACTGGTAAGCAGAACAGAATGAGAGAGAAGGGTACTGTTAGATGCAGTACTGTTACATGCAGTATGGTGGAGAGAAAGGTTTCTGTCTTTGCTCTGTCCTTTGCAGTCCATATATGGGCATCTCCATGTGCCTCCTCATCACAATTAATGTTAAAATATTGTTGGATCCTCCAACACTTAAACGTTTTGCAATTAGCCGCTAATCCTTAATTAACTGTCCGATTAATTTAATTACTCGTAATTAAATTAAGTTATTCTTCATCCAATAATGTTAATTCATCTTCCAAAATAAATATTTATATATATATATATATTCACTCAAAAGATACATAGATTAAATATTTTACAAATATCCCCAAAATACCCTTAATATTAATTCCAAAATTAATATTAAATTTAAGGGTCTTACACCAACTGTGAACGCGACTAGGGCTACTCCTCCTATTGCTAGAGGCCGCGTATACCACATGGGTGATGAAGCTGGGAATCAAGCTCCAAATTTAATCCAGCAAGATTGCGAGATTGCTGGTAACACCCTAACTGCACTTTTTGATTCGGGAGCAACCGATTCTTTCATTGCTATGGACTGTGTGCATCGTTTGAAGTTATCTGTGTCTGCTTTGCCTTTTGATTTGATTGTTTCCACACCCGCTAAAACTTTGACTGAAAACTCTGCATGTTTACACTGTACTGTAACGATTTAGAATAGAGATTTCTTGGTTAATTTAATCTGCCTACCCCTACAATCACTTGTGATCATTCTCGGCATGGATTGGATGACGTATAATTACGTAGTCTTGGATTGCGCTCAAAAACTAGTTCTTTTCCCCGAACCTGGAGTCGTTAGGTATTTGGCTGCTAACCAACTCGGAGAATCACTAAGAGAAGGAACTCAGGAATTTTTATCATTGGCTAACATGGAGACCAAGATGGATGTAAACATAGAAGATGTGGCGTTAGTCAAAGAATATCCGGACGTATTTCCATCCGAAATTCTAGGATTACCCCCGGTAAGAGAGGTGGAGTTCTTCATTGATTTGCACCCAGGAACTGGACCTATTTCAATTGCGCCGTACCGGATGTCGCCATTGGAATTAAGCGAGCTTAAGGGCCAAATTGAAGGTTTGTTGGAGAAAGGATTTATCAGACCAAGTGTGTCGCCCTGGGGAGCTCCGGTGTTGTTGGTAAAGAAGAATGATGGAAGTTCACGTTTATGTGTGGATTATCGGCAACTTAACAAGGTAACTATCAAGAATCGTTATCCTTTACCACACATCGATGATTTGATGGACCAATTGAGGGGAGCAGCAGTGTTTTCAAAGATAGATTTAAAGTCGGGATACCATCAGATTCGGGTAAGAAAAGGAGATATTCAAAAGACTGCTTTCAGAACCCGATATGGACATTATGAATATCTCGTTATGCCATTTGGAGTTAGGAATGCACCAGTGATTTTCATGGACTACATGAATAGGATCTTCAGCCCATTTCTGGATAAGTTCGTGGTGGTACTCGTCGATGATATTTTGGTTTATTCAAAGGATGAAGAAGAACACGGAGAACACCTACGCCAAGTTCTTGAAGTCTTGCGCGAGAAACGACTGTATGCCAATTTATCGAAGTGCGAGTATTGGCTAGATCAAGTAAACTTCTTGGGACATGTGATAACACAAGAAGGAATCGCTGTCGATCCGGCAAAGATTGAGACAATTCTTGCCTGGAAACAGCCCCAGACTATCACAGACATACGGAGTTTCGTCGGACTAGAAGGATACTACAAGAGATTTATTGAAGGATTTGCTCAGATTGTAGCTCCTTTGACACAACTCACCAGAAAGAATCAGCCGTTTGCATGGACGGAGAAGTGTGAGGAAAATTTTCAGTTGCTAAAGGAAAAGTTGACAGCCTCACCAGTATTGGTTTTGCCACAACCAGAGGAACCATATGAAGTTTACTGTGATGCACCTCACCAAGGTCTAGGATGTGTTTTGATGCAACACAAGAAAGCTGTAGCCTACGCCTCAAGTCAATTGAAAACTCACGAACGAAACTACCCTACTCATGATTTAAAGCTTGCTGCAGTAGTGTTTGCGTTAAAGGTCTTGAGACACTACTTATATGGATGCACATTCACGGTGTTCAGTGATCATAAAAACTTGAAGTATCTGTTCGATCAGAAAGAATTGAACATGCGTTAGAGAAGATGGATGGAGACTCTCAAGGATTTGACTTTTCATTGCAGTACCACCCTGGAAAAGCCAATGTGGTGGCTGATGCATTGAGTCGGAAAAGTGTATCAATATCTTCAATGATAATGGCCAGACAACAAGAGTTGTGGGAAGCATTTAGAGATCTACATTTGGACGTAGAGTTTGCACCAGGAATTTTAAAGTGTGGAATGATAACAATTTCGAGTTGTCTACTTGAGGAGATTGCAAACCTACAAGATGATGCATTGATCCAAGAAAAGAGGAATTTGATAGCGCAAGGACAGACAACTGAGTTCAGGGTCGGACCAGATAATATTATGAGATGTAATGGAAGAGTTTGTGTATCGGAAGTTGCAGATATGAGAAAAGCGATTTTGGAAAAAGCTCATAAGAGTAAGTTGAGTATTCATCCTGGAGCGACCAAGATGTACCAGGACTTAAGGCAGAATTTCTGGTGGCCAGGAATGAAAAGGGATGTGGCGGAATATGTATCCGCTTGTTTGACTTGTTAGAAAGCGAAAGTGGAACATCAACGACCTGCTGGAATGTTGCAACCTTTGGACATACCAGAATGGAAGTGGACAACATTTCCATGGATTTCATAACAGGACTGCCCAAGACAAGGAAAAAGAATGATTCAATTTGGGTAATAGTGGACCGTTTGACAAAGTCCGCACATTTCTTACCAGTAAGGACCACTTATAAGGTAGATAAGCTGACGGAAATTTACATCGCTGAGATTGTGAGGTTACAAGGCGTTCCATCAAGTATAGTATCTGACCGTGACCCAAAATTCACGTCTCATTTCTGGGGAGCACTGCATGAAGTTTTGGGCACAAAACTGAAATTGAGTTCAGCCTACCATCCACAAACAGACGGACAAACAGAGAGGACGAATCAGTCCTTGGAGGATCTCTTAAGAGCATGCGTGTTGGATGACAGAGTGAGTTGGGATGACATTCTGCCATTGATTGAGTTCACCTACAACAACAGTTTCCACGCTAGCATTGGGATGGCGCCCTATGAAGCATTATACGGACGCAAGTGTCAAACGCCCTTATGCTGGTATAAGGACGGAGAAAGTATGATTGTCGGACCAGAGATGGTGGAACAGACCACAGAGAAGATCAAGAAAATACAAGAGAAGATGAAGGTTTCGCAAGATCGTCAGAAGAGTTATGCGGACAAGCGTCGCAGACCTCTGGAATTCGAGTAGGGTGATCATGTATTTTTGAGGGTTACGCCTACAACTGGTGTTGGCATAGGTATTAAGTCAAGGAAGTTGACTCCTAAATTTATTGGGCCATACCAGATTACTGCTCGTATTGGACCTTTGGCGTATCAGATTGCTTTACCTCCAATACTGTCCAACATTCATGACGTATTTCATGTGTCGCAGCTAAGAAAGTACATTGCAGACCCGACACATGTAATCGAGCCTGACACAATTCAGCTAAGGGACAACCTGTCGTTTGAAGTATTTCCGGTAAGGATCGAAGACAGGAAGATTAAGCAGTTGAGAAACAAGGAAGTCCCACTAGTCAAGGTGATTTGGAATCCGACTACTGGAGACGCAACCTGGGAATTGGAAAGTAAAATGAAGGAACAATACCCTCAATTATTTACGGACATGTAGGTTCGAGGACGAAACTAATTTAAGGAGGTTAGTATTGTAAGACCCTTAATTTTAAATATTAATCTTGGAATTAATGTCAAGGGCATTTTGGAAATTTTTGTAAAATATTTAAATATGTATGTTTTGAGAAAATATATATATACACAAATATTTATTCTGAAGTATGAATTAAAATTATTGGATGTAGAATTAAATTAATTTAATTTCAAGTAATTAAATTAATCAGACCATTAAGTAAGGATTAGTGGCTAATTGCAAGACAATTAAAAGCTGGAAATCAGACAAGTGGCAAGTGAGGTGGCACCTTGAGAGCCTATAAATAGGAGTGAGAAGGATGGTGAAGTCAGAACACCATTCCTTCCTCCTCACTGCCCATATTGCATGTACCAACCCCATTTCCCCTCTCATTCTGTCTCTGTTCTGCCCAGTTTCCCGAATTCAAATTGAAGAGAGCGAATTCCTCAAGACTCCAGTAACTGAGAATCCAAGCCTCAAACCTGAAAACCCCCTGTAGTAAAGTTAATCCCCATCTCAATACGAAGATAAAGAACCCAGTTTTGTAGCAGCAAACTCAGGGAACAGCTTCGTCGTTTTTAGACGCAGAAAAAAAGAACGCAACAAGAACAAGAGAAATAGCAGAGCACGCTACAAGAGTAAGGGCACCTTCCATCTTTTAGCTGCATTTGGGCTATAAATTTGTGTTGTTTCAGTTCTGTCTTTAAAAGAAAAGCTATTTTCGAAAATGACATTTTGAAAGAAAATGCATTTTGTTGATAAGTGATTATTCTGATAGTTGTTGTTGGCTGTTTTACTGGTAAAATATGTTGTTTTACTTTTGTGTGAAGGCTGGAAAATGTTTGCATGCCATTTTAGTTATGATTAAAAACGCATGTTATAAAACTGTCTTGAAAATGGCATTAAAATGCAGAATGCATCCTGTTAGTGCTTGGTTGTTCTGTGATGTTTGCATGTCATTCTGTTGTGTTTTGAGAAAACGGAATGCATGCATGTTTGCTCTGGTGTTTTGGGAAAACTGAATGCATGCATGGTTGTTCTGATGAGTGAAAACACTGAAATGTTGCATGATGTTCTGATGGTTGGAAAAATCTGGATTGATTCTGATGATTGATCATCTGTCTTTGTTTTCGATAAACTGGTGTTAATGGTTCTAATTTTGTTTTATGTTGTGGGATTCTGGTGATGAAAATGACTCTGAATCTGGTCGTTTGGTGTGATCCTGGTGGTGTTGATGTTTTAAAAGGAAAAAGGGATTTTAAATGAGGGAAGTGTTTCCTGGAAAATGCAGAATCTGATTTGATATTTGGTTGTTGTTTTTCAAGAAATAGTTTGAAAAGTGTAGATGTTTCAGGAAGTATTTCACTGGTTTTTCGAAGGTGTATTTGAATACAACAAGTGTGTATTCGAATACAACCTGTCAAGTTTTGTTTTAACTAAAGTTCTCAAACTTGTATTCGACTACGAGCCCCTGTAGTCGAATACAAAGGTAGGATTTTGCTTCTGACTAAGCAACTGTATTCGACTACGACCATGTCGTATTCGAATACAGAAGTGAAATTTTTAACACTGTATTCGCATCTGTAGTTGACTACAGGCATGCTGTATTCGACTACAGACTCGAGTTTGTCCAGAAACTCAGTTTTTAGCTTCTGTATTCGAATACAAGGAAGCTGTATTCGAATACAGATTCGTGTGTTACAGAAAAAAAAACAAATTTTAATCACTGTCATGTGAGTTTTTGAAGTGTTGAGAAACTCTGAGAAGGTTTAAATGATTTGAAAAGAAGTCTGGGAAATGGTTTTAAAATGGAGAGAAAGATGTTTGAAAACCTTTAAGTGACATGGGAGAAAAGGCTGAATTTTTCAAAGGTTGAACTCCTGTATTCGACTACAGTCATGCTGTATTCGAATACAGAATGTTAAATTGCAATTCCTGGTTCTGTATTCGAATACAGGGGGTCTGTATTCGAATACAGATTCGAGTTTTCAGAAAATTTCAAGTTTTAAGAGTGTTTTGAAAACCCTGAGTATTTGGGGGGATACTGGGAATGTTGTGGTGGATTTAAATGGAACTTTTGGATGACATTTTGAAGTGGTGGTGATGGAGTTTTTAGATTTTACTGATATAGTGAAAGATGTGGTTTTGCACACAGAGACTGCCTCTGTATTCGAATACAGAGTGAGAGTCTGCACCGTTTTTGGCTTCTGTATTCGAATATAGAAGAGCTGTATTCGAATACAGATTCGAAAAATTCCAGAAAATCCCAGCTTTGAACACTGTGTCTGAATTTTTGAGAGGTTGGGAAAAACACTTCAAAGTGTTGATGATTGCCTGGCTGTCTGGTCATATTTGTGATGATGATTTTTGACTGTGCGGAGTTATTTTAAATTGTTTAAGAGGCATGAATTTTCTGATTTTGCATATTGTTTTTAGAGAAATGAAACGCTGCATATGCATGCATTGCATAGTCAAGTGGTACCCTCGATGGGCCACGGAGTAATGCGCAACCACGTGCTGATCTGTGAGCGATTGCATGAGTGCTGGTCTGTGAATGACTGCACTGGGTACTGATCTGTGAGCGATTGTACCTTGGTATATAAGTGCTGGTCTGTGAGCGACTGCACTGGTACTGGACTGCGAGCGTCTGTACCCTGAAATATGCAACCACGTGCTGATCTGTGAGCGATTGCACGAGTGCTGGTCTGTGAGCGACTGCACTAGGTACTGATCTGTGAGCGATTGTACCTGGGTTTATGTCAAACGTGCTGGTCTGTGAGCGACTGCACGAGTGCTGGTCTGTGAGCGACTGCACTGGTGCTGATCTGTGAGCGATTGCACCCTGGTCATGAGGGCCGTTAAATTGTGCTGGTCTGTGAGTGACTGCACCTTGGTGATTCCAAGAAAATTATGCATGAGCATATATGCATTACATTGAGGGATTTGACCGGTGTGTCACGATTGTTTATATGATGAATGTTGGAAATTAATGTGTGTGAGTGTTGTCCAGAATCTGAAATTCTGAATTAATGATTGTGTTTTGTTGACGTGTTGTTTGTACTTACCGCATACTTCATAATCATTGACTGCTGTTTTGAAAAGGCATGTAAGTCATAAATTTTCAAATGAGCATTATTATTTTCCTCATCATCATACGTTATACCATGATTAAAATCGTTGCTGGGTAATATATGCTATGTGAGTATTTGTTATTTTCGGTTGGTGACCCCTTGCTATTATATTGTGGACTTTGGGCTTTGCCCTCAGATGCCTCCCAAACCCACGCCGCCCATGGGTACCCGAACGACGGAAACGTCGTTGAATTTCCTTGATCGCTACTCGTGCACTGCTTGGGCATTTGACCCCCTCTCAAGCAGAGCGACTTATACGGGGTGGCTGGAGCGGACAAGTAGGACTGACGGCATGGAAGACTTCGTAGAGCGCACTCATGCGAGTATAGAGTTTCCCGTGCCTTCCCGCTTGGTGCTAGAGGCGCACGGAGTTTTCGACGATGCTGAGGAGTCTGCTGAAAGGGTTGAGACGGAGGCCACTGTAGGGGTGGTGACTCCCAACCCTGTGATTGGAAGAGAGATACATGAACCTGATGCGGTAGAGAAGCGTGAAGAGCTGAGACCAGTAGCGACTGAGATTCCGGGTCCATCTAGGATCTCCGATGATTGCTACGAGATTCCGGCACCGCCAAAGCGGCCACGAGTGTGTATTGACTTGACTTCTGAGGAGACCGACCCCTCTCTGCACGAGGAGGAGGAGGAGGTTATGTCGAAGCGAGCTGCAGAGTCAGAAGAGACTTGCGTGGGATGCGGAGGGAATCCGTGCTACTGCAGCTTCAGCGCATGATCAGTTAGACTTAATGTATTAGGTTTTGGGTTGAAATTGTAATTTGTCTTATTTTGGAAATACTGTACTATTTTCTGCTGAACCATGTACTCTGATAGTTGCTGTTGATGTATTATGACAATGATATTATGGGATGTATTAATGTTTAAAAAAAAAAAACTAATTTCCAAGATAAGTACTTAGTGATAATCCTGATGAAGTCTCTGGTTTACATTCATCGATTAATTTATAACGTACTATTTTATGAAGAACTTTATTTTAATTCTTTTGAAATAATTTTGGGAGAACACATTTTAATTATTAATTAAAAAAAAAATGCACCCGCGCTGTGTTTTAAACTCGGGGTGTTACACCTACTCCACTAGCGTCACACTCCACCTGGAATATCTTGTCGAAGTCAGGTAAAGCGAGAACTGGTGTCGTGCAAAGCTTCTCCTTGATCATCGCAAAGCTCTGCTCTTGTTCAGGTCCCCACTTGAACTTTCCTTTCTTCAGACACTCGGTGATAGGCGCAATAATGGTGCTGAAGTCGCGCACAAACCTCCTATAGAAAGTAGCCAGGCCATGGAAATTGCGTACTTCCGTCACAGACTTAGGTGCAGGCCAGTTTCTGATAGCACTCACCTTTTCTTCGTCCACCTGAATCCCATCTTCACCGACAACAAAACCCAGAAACAACAGCTTGTTGGTACAGAAGGTGCAATTCTTCAAGTTGATGTATAACTGGTTCTCTTGCAAGACCTGTAGCACTTGCTTCAAATGCCCTAGATGATCCTCCTTGGTTTTACTATAAATCATAATATCATCAAAGTAAACCACCACAAAAGAGCCAGTAAAAGGATGAAAAACCTGATTCATTAGCCTCATGAAAGTACTGGGGGCGTTGGATAACCCAAAAGGCATGACCAACCACTCGTAAAGGCTATCCTTGCTCTTGAAAGTCGTCTTCCATTCATCTCCGGGTCTAATTCGGATCTAATGATAACCACTCCGTAGATCTATCTTCGAAAACAACTTAGACCCCGATAACTCATTAAGCATGTCCTCCAGACGAGGAATGCGAAACCTGTACTTGATCGTTATCTGGTTGATGGCTCTGCTGTTGACGCACATCCACCACTGATTGTTCTTCTTAGGCACCAAAAGCACTGGAACTACACATGGGCTCATACTCTCTCTAATGAACCCTTTCTTCAGTAAATCCTCAATCTGCTCCCGCAATATCTCGTTCTCCTTGGGACTCATGCGGTAATGAGGTAGGTTCGGCAGGCTGGAACCTGAAATTAAATCAATCTGATGCTGAATATCTCGCATATGAGGCAAGTCGTCGGGTAGCTCATCCGAGATCAACTCCTCAAAATCCGTCAAGATTTCCTGCACCTCTTTCGGTGGTTCAGGCTCCTGTTTCATAGCACTCAGCAAACCCTTGACCACCACTAGGCAAAACCACTCATTTTCCTTGAAGGCATCAGTCAAATCATGCTCATCCTGCGTCATAACAAGAAAACTAGACTTCTCATTCCCTGTTCGTCTATTAAAACCAGAAACTGGGGCCATAGCTATCTTGTGTATTCCCCAGGTGAACATCATCACACTATCTCTGCCTCTATACGTGATATAATTGTCATACTGCCAAGGTCGCCCCAGTAGGACATGACACACATCCATAGTCAGAACATCACACACTACTTCTGCCTTGTAATGCCTCCCGATGGAAATAGGTACCTTGCAAGTCTATGTCAATTTGACCTGCGAACTCTTACTCACCCAGCCCAAAGCATAAGGCTTGGCATGCGGTTATGTTGGCAACTCCAGGTATTCCACCAGCTTCTGGGAGACCAAGTTCTCTGTACTCCTGTTATCCACGATCAGACTACACAACTTATTCTTAATAGAATAGTGTGTTCTATAAAGATCCTTTCTTTGCCCCTCTTCCTTTCAAGACAACAGGACTCTCTGCAGCACAAAATTCACCGCTTCTTCAGCGAACTCAACACCGTCATACTCGTTGCTTTCTTCCTCTTCCTCAGACTCCTCATTCAAGACTGCAGTCGTTCTCCTGGAAGGACAAACATTCGACTTGTGACCCTGCCCACCGCAACGGAAACACTTATCTCCCATCGGTTTCGCGCATGGGTTGGCTGACTTCTGGTTCGCTCTCTAGTTGAGCATAGCACTCTGGTTCCACCAGTTTCCTTTGCCGAGGAGTTAGAATCCTTAGTAGCAATGCTCTTATCCTTGTCACCAGCAACTTCATAATTACCCTGTGGAGTGAATCTGCGAAAAGATGAGAAATTTTTGGGGGATTTCTCCATCAGTTCCGCTTTCAAGGCTAGCGTAGAGGCCTCCGTCACAGTCCAGACAGTCTGTAGACTCATCTTCTCCTGTATCGACCCCTTCAAGCCATTAATATAGCGAGTCACCTTCTGACCCTCAATTTCCCCTAGTTCGTTGTGTTCTGAGAAACGCAGGAACTCTGCTGTATACTCGACCATGCTCCTTCTACCCTGAACGCAATCGATATACATCTTGTACAGAATCTGCTCATAATCTTCAGGCAAGAAACGCTCCAGCATCAACTGTTTCATTCGCCTCCATGTTCTGGTTGGCGCTTTCCTCTTGTAGTGCCTCTGAACAACAAGCTTATCCCACCACACAGTAGCGGTGCTCTTCAATTGAATTGCCACCATCTTCACCTACTTGTTTTATGGCATACCTATCACGTGAAGAACCGATCAACGTCAATCTGCCAATCCATAAACTCTTCAACCCCCATAGTTCCATAGAACAACGGGATATCAGCCTTGACTCTGTAGTCGTTGCGATTCTGTTGATTATCGTAACCCTGATTCTCCTCTAGGATCTCTTCTTCAGAACTAGAGTCCGATTCAATACGAGCCTGTAAGCCTCCATGTGGACGCCTGGGAGGTTCGTCTCTCTTGCCTCTATCCCTCCTATCATTGATGGCGTTCACTCGATCTGTCAAAGTCGCCATCTGCGTAGTCAAAGCAGTAAGGGTCGTGGTAAAAGCCGCAGTGATACCCTCGATGATCAAGATACGAAAAGAAATCGGAGAAAGCCTGCTCTGATGCCACCTGAAGCAGTCAGAATCATAAAAGATTAGCAAGCGCTAATCCTAAAAAAAAAGAACAAGTTCTAGAATCCACCAGATAAGAGAAAACTCTCAAAATTAATTATTTTATGAAAAGATACCTTTTGCTACAGCATAGAAAGTGTTTAAAAAGATAATAGAAACCCTAGTACGAAAATTAGGTAAAATAGAAAAAGCACAAAATTACAGAAAAAATAAAACGGCAGTTTTGAGGCTCTAGACGAGCCCAAAACGGTTCTGGAGCCCATACGTCATGGCGAAGCAATGTGTTGTGTTTGTGGTGCGATTCCCTTTCCGGAAAGATATAATAATAGGCAATCTGACACCGGACGATCGTTTTCTGCATTTCCTATTGCGTTTGCTCGCAAAGCCGTTTCTTCCTCAATTCTTGCCGCGAACCTTCCTACATCATTAAATTCACCTAAAATAGAAACTACAAAACTATAAACTTAAGTAATGAAATAAATCAACGATCAACGGGGAATAGGAATTCAAAGGTGGAAGAATTAATTGAAAACGAAATAGAAGAAATGAAAATCAACTAATTCGATGAAGTTTTAGAACACCAACAAAGAAGCATCGAGGATAACATCACCAACGATAAAGAACTGTTTGTTCCACATCTAAAATCTCTTCCACTATTTTTTTCAAGATCTAAATATGAAAATCGATGAAAGAAACACATGAGCTGCAATCTTTGAAACTTCAAATCGGTTTTAAAATACGGCTACAATCTATGATCTACTAATGCACGGTTGCCATGTTCAATAAATTCAAATCACTTAGAAGATACTCAATTGATAATTGCAATTGAGAATTGAAAAAAGATAACCTAAAAATGAAGATGCATACTAACGTAAGATGAAACAAAGTTACAGTTGCGAAAATGTGTAATATCGTACCACAATTCTATGTTCAGATGAGTGTTCACGTGATAGAGTATCTCCTAGTTGTAGATTCACCAATTTAGGGTTCCGATCTTCGATCTACGATTAAGAGAAAACACAGTTTATGAAAGAAGAGGAAAATCAAATTTGTAGTGACGAAGAGCAAATCGATTTTTTTAGAGACGATGAAAATGATTTCATCTTCAGTTATTATGAGAGAGAAAGAAATGTTTGTTGCCGAGAGAAAGAAATGTTCTCGTAGGAAACAATATACTATTTATGTTAATAAAGAGAAAAGGTAACATGTCTGTTGTAGCTAAAACTAATATTTAGTGACAAATAAAAAGAGCATCAGAAATTTACAGTGTCATAATAGGTCATTTAGTTCGTAGTGACATTAATTATGTTTGTGTGCTACTCTACTTGTGCACCAAAATTTAATTGCATAGTGTGCCATAGTAAGTGATATTCAAGAGATTGATTCTGAATTTTCTGTCTCATAGAATCACAGCTTGCACTACAATTAATTTAGGGTTTCTCACTGTAAAGTGATATTCCTGTTCCTTCTATTGTGTATATGTCTTCTTATTCAGTGCAACAACACCACTTAGTGTTTCTCAAGTATCACTTTCAATTGATTATTAACTGTTGTCTAATGTAGATTCAACCAATTTATTTATATTTTTGAAATGCACATTAAATCATTCTATGCTCTTCTTTGCTTAGATGTTGAATATTTTGAAGGTATTGTTGAACTTGTGACAATGTTGAACATGTACCTTCTTATATTGGTTTTGTAAAAATGATCTTCGAGTTTATGTTACAATGTGTTAAAAAATGTGACATATTAACTAGGTCCTCCCATAAACAAACATAAATAGTCCTTACTTATGATTCAAAATACCCAAATATGTATCAATCATTTAGATTATCACACCTCTGCACAATTTTAATACAAGCATTATATAAGACTGTTTTGAATGACTAAATTGTTGTTTTTACGATAGATTAGAAATTATTTATAAAGTATTTTTATGGTTTCGGAGTTATTAACTATAATTTCATGGACTAACTTGATAGATGGAGAAATAGTTTGTAGCTTTTTAGTTGGTTTTAATAGTTTAGGGATTAAATTGATGAGAGAGTGTTAGTTGAAAGACTAAATTGATGGTTTATTCTTAAATAAATTTGATAATTATTATTAATAGTTCTTGTTTTTCACAATAAACATTCATTCTCACCGGATACGCTCACTATTTTTATTGATATAATAATATATAATGTAAGATTGTTTATATGACATGTCACTCCCTTATTAATTCTTAATTATTTTATCTATTGTGAAATAGATTTTTGACAATAACACTAGGGTGAGATTGTAGGAGTCTCTTCCAACTTAATTAAGGGATCTGAGTTCAAATTTAATTATGAAAATGCTACGGTGTTAAATCTCCTTAGGGCTCGAGGATAATACTTGGTTCACACCAAAAAACAAATAAGATTTTTCATATCAAGCAATATTTTCTCATCAAATTTCGGTTTTTATTTTATTTGTTATTTATAAAACATATTATTTTATAACAATTTTTTCTCATAAAATTTCATTTATGTTATTTATTCTTTATTGTTAATTTACAATTTAAAAATAGTTTTAAATTTTATTTTTGAATTTAAAAAATATAATTTTATTTAAAAAAAATTTTGAATTTTTATTTAAAAAATTAATTATCTTTCTCTATTTATTTATAAAACATATTTTTTTCATTATTGAAACAAAATTTTGTCAACAAAACTTCATTTTTATTCTTTTATCTAAAATCCATGAAATTTAAAATCCAGATCCTCTAATTTAGTATTTATAATTTTTGTTCACATCTTTGTTCCGAACTATCAAATCTGGTGGACTCATGGTAGGCTTTTCTATGTTTTTTTTTTTATTAATGACGCTTTTTATTTTTTTTAGATGAAGATAAAATAACCTATACATTTTTATTTGGACAGAAAAACCATCTTTACTAATAATCCTCTTTAATAATATTTTCAAATATACACCTCAATAACTTTTTCAAAATGAGACACAAAAATATATTTTTATTTTCAAATTTTATGAAGAAAAAAAATATTAACAAACTACACATGCTATATTGAATCTATCTTTTAAATATTTTATTATTTTTATTTTAATTTCTTGTTTTATTTTCAAATAATTTATCTGGGTAAAATATCTCAACAATCTATATCTATTTTGATTATATCTGTCAAAAATATTTTATTATTATTATTATTATTATTATTATAATATAACCGTTAAACTGAAATCAAAAGATAATTATCATTTGTTAAACTCGTAGAATAAACTTTTTTTTTTATAATCATACAAGGTAAACATCAAGCACATCAATTAACATATAAAAGACGTAATGACAAGTTCATATAAGAAAATAGAGCTTCTAATTTCCAAAGTCACACTAAAATACAAGATAAAATAATGTTCGGAAAACATACTATTTTATAACAATACACATCTAAACAATTAATTCCCTTATCATAAACAATAACGTACTCTTTAATTCTATCCAAGTTTAAGTTTACGATGCCTTTGATTCGTAGATGGTTTGTCATTATTTGTCTTTGTATTGTCAAGAACATCTTCTGATTCTTTAGAGGGAAATGTTATTGCTTCCTCTTATTTATCTGGTTCCTCTAATATATATGAATTTGCAAAATTTTCATCGCTACTTGCTTTTGTCTTCAAAGGACCAATCATTGACTTGTATTTCTTTTGTCTTTCCTGCTTTGACTCAAAGTGTAGATCGTTAGATGCATATTGCAATACTTTTTATCGTGCTATATTATGACTTGCTCTTTTAGTAAACATAATTACTGGTTTATTAGGTAATAATATTTTGTATTAGAAACACTCAGATTATTATATATAACTTACTCGTAATTTATGTTACCTTAAAATAGATAGTCATTGATATAAATCCTTGTCTTCTAATTAAATCTACACCTTTAGCTAATACATTTAGAGGATAATTGTTCTTTATTTGTTTGTTTTTTGTTATCATCAAAATATCAACTACATAATTATAGCTAAAATCACTTTTGCCCTAACATACATTAACCGCGTACTTTTTTAATCACTAAATCACACTACTTGAAAGAGGTAAATGAGTCTATGTTAATGAAAATTCAAAATAATTAATGAAATAAATTTGTATGTGTCACAAAAAGATGTCTCAATTATTAAAAAAAATATTGTTGACCGTAAAAATATAAAGCATACCTAAAATATAAATTGTGCATTCAAACAACATTTTTCTTACTATTAACATTATTTCGACAATTAACTTACTATTTCTAACCACACTTATAATACAAGAGGAAGGAAGACTTTGTATTCAAATGAGCAAACAAAATCATTACATTGTAATTAATTAAAATTAACATTAACAATAACTCAGTGATACCTTTAGTTATTTACAATTATTCTATGTAAAAATAACTAATGCAATTGGTTTTAGTTCATTGAAGTTTCTCTCAACTCACCACCGCCTGAAAATTCAATCATTGATTTTCATCCCTTTCTTGCTCAACTGTGGATTCAAACATCATCGTAGCTTGGTCTTTCCCAGATAATCTGACTGAAAGGCACACCTCCATTGAAAGTGGATGGCTTGGGAGTTAAGCTAACAAGCTTATGAAAATCCCTAGAATCAATCTCATTGGGAAAAGGGTTCTATGAATGTTTCTGAGCAATTCCTTCTTGGAATTTAAATCCTGGATTTCTAAAACTTTTTGTCTTGTCACCTGACTTTAACCCTTGCATACAACAACCAACAACAACTCAAAAGCTTGATTAGGATCTTAGGCCTGTCACAAGAGTAGTAGAGACCCAAAATTCTGCTTACAATTGTAACTAGCATTGGGACACCAATTTGTATGGATGTCATGACTAACAAGTCAATGTTTGATAGTTCCTTTGGCCACTTTGCACGTACTTTGGTTGATATTGACCTGGACAAACATCTTAGAAACAAGATCTTAGTAGAAAGAAAAGGCTTTGCTTTCTTTATAGGTGTGGACTATGAAAATCTACCTGATTTCTGCAAAAACTACAAAATCATAGGTCATAACATAAGCACCAAAAGAGATCACAAAGGATCAACCTAAGGAAGTCCCAATCATTGAAGTAGAAGATACCCCATCCAAAGGGAAGGCACAGTAGAAAATAGATAATTTGAAAGACACAAGCAACACAAATGAAGAAACTAGTAGTGAGTTTATGGCTTATAGCAGCCACAATCTTGATATTGGTACACAAGAGTACAAGACCCTGCTAGCATTCCAGTCTTGGATATTGGTAATGACAACACAAATGAAAATCTGGAAACTGAGGCGTATGAAGACACACAAAGCACTCAGATTAAAATCTGTGGGTGCTACACAAATGTCTAATGAAGAAACAAATTTGAATGAAGGTGGCAATGCCCCAACACATCATGATATTGAACCAGAGGCTAACATACCTTTGGTTGTTCAAAATGACATGGACTTTCTCAAACAATCATTGGGAAACATGAGTGAGATGGAACCCATTGATATTCTAAATAATGATAATGCTGCAAGCAAGGCAATTTCTATATTTGAGACCAATGCTAATGCTAGTGAACAACAATTCCAGGTTGTGATATCTAAGTCACAAAGAAAGAAAAACAAGCAGCATGAGCAGACTGCTAGTGTAGGCTAGTACAAAACCAAATCAAAAGTTGGTTCCTCTGAGCCTGCTCAATAAAGTGCTTATACTGGAATATCAGAAGACTAGCCAATTCAACATCAAAATTGGCTCTCATAATATTGCTCACTAAGCATAAGCCTAACTTATGCCTTATTTCAGAATCTTAGATGAATTTTGATAATTTACCAAAGAGTTTTCTCTCTAGTCTCCAAATAAAATGTTTTACTTTGAACACAAGAAGTCAGATGCTGCCTAATATGTGGTGCCTATGCCCAATAAACTTGAACCTATTGTCATTTCCTCATATGAGCAACAAGTATCTTTCATTATTAAAGAAGGAAATGAAGCCTTTGGTATTTCTTCAATTTATGCCTCCACAAACTACATCAAGAGAAGTGAGCTACTGTCCTCTCTTGCCACTGTCGTACACAAAAACCAGCTCCCCTGGGTTTTCATAGGAGATTTTAAAGCCATCATGGGAGCTCATGAACATAGGGGAAGCCATGCACCATATAGATTACCTATTGAAGAATTCCAACATTGGACTGATACCAACAATCTGCTACACCTTCCAACTAAGGGTGCCAATGGAAGAGTAGGCTCTATCCATACTGATAAAAGATTAGATATGGCTGTTTGTAACCAGAATTGGATCAACTCGTGCACTTCCACAACCTGCTCCACCCTTAAAAGATCAAACTTTAACCATTTCCCTTTAATCTTGGATTTCAATCACAATGAGGTAAGACATACTTCTCGATTTAGATTCATGAAAATGTGGTCTACTCACCATGACTGTAAAAATGTTATTCAAAGCTGTTGGAATACAAATATTGTGGGCTGTCCCATGTTCATTCTTGCCCAAAATCTTAAGCTCCTCAAACATCAACTGAAGAATTGGAACAAGGAACTTTTGGAAATGTTTATACTCATGTTAGCAATGTTGTTGCTGAGCTTGACACCTTTCAGGTCCAAATCAATGCACATGGTCCTACTGACTTACTTCTTAATCAAAGAAAAGGCCAAAGTTAAACGACATGTTGAAGGAGATAGAAACACACATTACTTCCATAAAATGGCCAAAATCAGATATGGGACCAAAATGATCTCATCTGTCATAGAGACAATAACTGCATTGACAATCTCCATGATGAAGAAGTTATTCCAAACCTAATCACTAACACATTGAACAATATGCTCACTCTGATCCTCTCCTTGGATGAGATCCATAGTGAAATTTTCTCGATGAACAAAGATAGGGCTCAGGGTCCAGAGGGATTTGGGGCTTACTTTTACTAAACATATAGGGGATGTCTCAAATGCAGTTAAGGAATTTTTCTCCTCAAGATGCCAACACCCTTGCCCTAATCCCCAAGACTCCTAATGTAGACACAAATGACCAAAGATTGACTTCAGAGGCCATAAACATGCTTCATAATAAATCTTTTGGAGGAAACTTTGCCTTAAAGATTGACATAAGAAAAGCCTTCGACACTTTGGACTGGAGTTTCTTGATGAAAGCTTTAAAAGGCTTTGGTTTCAATTCTAGATTTTGGGGTTGGATTGATTGAATTTTACATTAGCTAAAATGTCAATATCCATAAATTGCAAATATGCAGGGCATTTCTATTGTAAAAGCGAAATTAGATAACGAGATCCTCTATCTCCATTACTTTTCTGTTTAGAAGCTCTTAGGAGAAGCATTACTATGTTAGTTGAAACTAGCAAGCTGGACTTAATCAAAGGGACTCATGGAGTTGATGAGCAATCTCACATTTCATATCCTGATGACATTAGGATCTTTTGGAAAGGGAAAAGCTCAAATATGGGTGCCTTTCTACAGCTTTTTCAGAGATATGCTAGCATATCAAGACATATTGTAAGCCTTATAGGCTTTACTATTTGCAAGCTCAATCACACAGCATAGGTTGAGATCAATTTTTGGCCTCATAGGCTTTACTATTGGCTCTCTTTCTTTTACCTATCTGGGTGTCCCTATCTTCAAAGGGGAAGCCTAATGTCTTTCACTTACATCCAATTGCCGACAAAATTATAACAAAGTTGTCAACTTGGAAGGCCTCACGTCTGTCCATTGCAAAGAGAATCCAACTGATTAAGAGTGTTATCCAAGGTATGCTTATATATAGCTTCATAGTCTATTCTTGGCATGTTAGCTTAATTAAAGACCTTGAGAAATGGATAAGAAACTTCATTTGGATTGGGGATGTAAATAACAGAAAGCCTGTGACTGTTGAAGGGGGGCTAGGAATTAGAGATCTTTGAAGTATAAATGACGTTGAATCTCTAAAATTGTCACAAGACCTTATGCACTCCAATAATTAGTGGGTCATCTTTCTTAGAAGTAGAGTTCTTAAAGGCAATAGACCTATTAGTTATCACATTTACTCATCAGAATTCAGGACTTATTTTGAATAGCAGATGGCTCCTTGGAGATGGTGCTTCCATATCCTTTTGGAATGATAAATGGTGTGCGTTCCAATTACCGAGACTCTACATATCACACAAATAATTCAACCTCTAGTAAAAGCCAAAGTTAAGGACTTCATTCTCAATAGGCAGTGGAGCATCCCTTAATTGCTGCTTCAAACCTTTCCTGCCTTAGACCAAATGCTCAAACAAGCTATTGTTCCAATAGAACCAGTCAATGATATGCTTCTTTGGAAATATTCATCTTCTGGTCAATTATCTTTTAAAGATGCATATCTTTTTTATAAGCCAATTGGACAAAACATCACTTGGGCTAAGCTAATCTGGAATAAGGATATTCCACCATCCAAATCACTTTTAGTTTGGAGACCTATGCATAATATGCCTACAGATGACATCTTATGCTCGAGAGGTTATTATCATCCCTTCATTTGCAGCTTATGTTGCAAGGAATGTGAATCCATTTTACATCTCTTATGTTCTTGACATCCTAGAATTTTGCAATAGATGATGGTCTCATCAATGTAAAGTTGTGATTCTAGCCTCCATCATAAATATTTGCAATGTGGTATGGTTTTGTAGAAACAAAGGTTCAACAACAAAAATATCACTTGGCAGGCTGCATCTACCATGGCTATCTAAAATGTCTAACTAATTGGAAATGGCACCAACCTGGAAAAAAAATCTATCATCAGAGAAGTCATATGGTAGCACCCTATCCTCTCTTGGATTAAATGCAACATAGATGGAGCTGCATTAGCTTCCCCTAGCCATGCTTCATGTGGGGGAATATACAGGAAAAATTATGCTCGTACATTATGCTTTGCAGTTAACTTAGGTTCTAATTTTTCCCTTCAAGCTGAACTAAGTGGACCCATGTATGCCATTGAAATTGCAACATCACCAGCTTTGGTTATAAACTGATTCTAAATTAGTTATTTTGGCATTCAAAACTCAGTCTTTAGTTCCTTGGAACCTAAGAAACAAGTGCAATAACTATGTACATCTAATCAAATAGATGTCTTTTATGGTCTCTCACATTTTCAGAGAGAGAAACCATTGTGTCGATAAGATAACTTCTATTGGATTATCCATTCAAGGAAGCACTTGGTGGCAAGATACTCCCCGGAAAATTATATTATGGGCGGTGTTACAAATGATTGTTGGATAGTTACAGTGACAACATTGTCGAAATGTCAGCTATTCATAATGATGCCTCTACACTTTTCTTTTTGTCCAAACTCTATCGTTATATTTCATTTCAAAAATATATAGGTATAGTATATAATTCTATAAATACCAATTAATTGTAAGATATTGAGCATAATCAAAACAAGTATGTAAATTTTTTTTAAAATTCAGTTTATTCTAGAAGTTCTACACACAAGATCAATTCCATGTAAGCTTACACAATACTCCTAAGCTCTCATGAAAAAAGCCAACCTCACTCACACATCTTCAAGTAATGAATTTCAATATTTCAATTTTAGTCTTTGTAAAACAAAATACAATTTTTCAGTCCATACGAAATTATCATACATGCAGTTTTAGCTCTTGTTGTTAAGTCAACATTTATTTTTGAATTAATTTTTGGAGGAAAGTTTACATCATTATAAAAAGTTCATCCAGAAAAAGTGAGCTCAAAATTCAATTTCTTTGTTCATATTTTCGTTACTTTTATTTGGAGTGTTTTAGATCTAAAAAATATATTATCTATTATAATATATTAAAACAGAACATTAAATTATATTTGTGACAACTCATCTTCGTTTATGCCACATCCTCTAATATTTGTCAACTCACGAAAATTCTGATGTGACACATTCTAAAGCATTCTATTTTTTCTATCTTCTACTTTTATTCTATTTTGTTTCTCCAATATGTAACACAAACTTTTTTTGTCCATCCAAGTACAATTATTCCATACATTATGCAATTTCAGCTTTACTTTATCACTCAATGACTCATCAATACACTTAATGACAATAATTATTCATCAAAACTTTCATTTCAATAACTCATACAAAAAAAAAACGACCAATATTTTCAAAGTATCACAATGCAAGTTCGACTACATACACACATCAAGATCTATCTTCTGCTTTTCAACCACTCTCTTGCACATTCTCAGTTCAAGCAATGATAATGACATTATGAAATGCAGTCAAGCTACACCTATTTGTGTGACACATTTTCATTATCAATTCACAGATACTTCAATAATATTGTTCCTCTGTTGTCAATTATTGTTCACTCGAAATTTTTTATGTCTTTAACATCTATAAACTTCTCTTGCATATAATTTTTTGCAACCTACTCTTGAAGTTGTTTGACCATGTCAAATAATTATTTGAAAATTTCATTTTACATTCCAATTATTTAGACGAAACAATAGTTAAAGTAATTGAAACCATTCTCCATCCAAAATACCACAACAATAGAATTTGGTTACACTCTATATTGAATTTTTATTTGTCTTGACAATTTTGTGTAACTAACATTTTTATTATGTAAAAAACATTATTATTATTTAAGGTTTTTGAACCTTAAGAAATTTCTATTTTGCTTTGTAGTATTTTTTTCATATAGATCACCTATATTTGCACACGTGAAGTATTGTTTCAATATTTTGAATGTTATTTTTAACAAACCACCACTCGCAAATGAATATTATAATAAACTATAAGGCACACAATATCATTTAGTGTATGCTTAGATTGACGATGAGATTGACAGAATTACGACAAGTATATAAAATTGAAAATGTCAAAAAGTACATAAATTTACAAATTTAACGTTTCAAAACTAATATAAATTATATAAAATGAAAGAACAATTATAGGTTAAATGTACAACTTTAACAATAAAGAAATGAATAAATATTTAGAAAATATATTATTAGAAGGAACACTTTAATGAAATCAAAAAACTTGAATAAACCAATTCCACATTTAAAAAATATTAAAGACAAGAATTGCATCTCTAAAGTTGTAAAATCTTATGAACAGTCTCATATTTTTCAATATACTTTGCATGAATTGTATTAGTTAACAATATTTTACTTTTTCCTTTGAACTAAAGCAAACCTATCTTATATATAAATATTCAAAAATATATTCACCTTTAAGCACATAAACGCTTGAGTATATTCTACTCTAAAACAAATTAAAATAACATTACTTTTCAATTACACATTATTGTTATTTTATACTCACTAATATATTTAATTCTATCGTGCAACGCACAGGTTAGCATCTAGTTCATATTTAATTCATCTCAAGTTAAAAAATTCTAATTTTTTGTGGATGAACTTTTGTTAATGTTCTAAAATGTGTGAAAAAATCATTCAAAAATTTTAGAGTTGAAGGGCAATTAAAAATGTTTCAATTCAAAAGAGACTAAAATTGTTTGTTGGATAAATTTGTAGAGACTAAAAATAGTATTTTATTTTATACGGACTAAAATTGAAATGTTGATATTTTATAGGGATTCAAAAATATTTTGTTAGAACCAAGTTTGTTGAAGAACAATGACCCTTAATTATTTTGATGATAACAAAATTATTTTATGAGAACAATTTATATTTAATGTATGTATTTAAGTGTGTGCAGACTCTCTTATATTAGTTTAAAAGCTTCACCCTGCACCTGTGATGAACAAAGAAAGAGAATCAACTCTACAAATTCTGCAAATTTGACTTTGATCAATTCACTATGTCTTTGATCAAGGCGTTTTCAACGCACCTCTGGTAAATCTGACTAATGCAAGCTCGTTTTGATAATTATGCGTCTAATTTTATGGCAACCTAGTTGATCGTTTAGTCAACAATTCAAGTCAACATTTTGATAAAGTCAAGGCTATGTTAAAAGTCAACTATCTCAAGTCATTCTCTGAGCCCATAAACTTTGAAGAAGTCAAGTTCTTCACACCCTCTGCTCATCAAAGTTGGGTTTACCTTCTGATTGAAGAAGTGCAATGACATTCTCTAAACATATCATCCTTTGTTATACTTTTCGTCTTAAATAAAGATACAATGAATTAATTATGAAGACATATATGGACATGTTTGAATTGTTGATTCAAGATCTGTGAAGATTGATAAGATTCATTTGATGTGAAGATTTTATGCCACCACAACAACATTCACAAACCTTAATTGTCTTTGGAATTTCGCTATATAAAGACTTGTAACCTATGAGAAAGCCAATTGCAAAATATACAACAATTGTAGAAATATTGTACTTTTACTTTAGTGCTAAAACTTTACTTATTTTATGAGTGCATACTTTGTAACATTCTCTGGTGACATTTCTTCATAAAACCCTTAAACACATTCTTGTAACCTAGCCCACTATAAGTTACTATCCTCAACAGCTTGATTGTACTAAGCTAAAAGGTTGAGAAGACTTGAACACAATCAATTTAACTAGTATGTGTTCAATGGACATGCAAAAAATATGATTGATAAGTGGATTAAATCCTTCAGAGTGAAGGGAGTGGACATAGCTATCGTGTTTGTGGTGAACCGGGATAAATCGGCTTATGTATCTTCTCTTCTTTATATTTTATTGCTTTATCTTATATCTTTTATCATCTCTTTTCGAAAAAAAAGATTCTTTGAAACAATACACAGTTGAATCCCTCATTTCTTGTTTTTATCATCTCTTTTTTTTCCACTAATTTTGGAGAACAAGGTAGCTCCCCCTAATTGGTATAAAATGTCATCAATTCTGGGAAGAATGTACTTATTCTTGATGGTCACTTTATTCAACTTTCTATAATCTATGCATAATCTCATACTGCCATCCTTCTTCTTCACTTAGAGCACAGGGGCTCCCCAAGGAGACACACTTGGTCTGATAAACGGCTTGGTTATTAGGTCCTTTAATTAGTTTTTCAACTCACTTAATTCTAATGGGGACATCCTGTAAGGGGCAATGGAGATTGACCCTATTCCAGGGACTAAGTCTATTGAGAACTTTATTTCCCTTTCAGGAGGCAATGAATTGAAGGTGCAAACACGAGAAGGGGGTTGAATTGTGTGTGCCAAAATTGAATTATTTTTGTTGTTTTGATGAATGTTGATGTGAATTACTTGATGAATAAATAATCAGACTTAGCAGCGGATAATAACAGCATAAGAACACAAAGATTTATCCTGGTTCACCATTAACTTAGCTACAAAGGCTTTAATCCACTAATTGAAAACTTTGAATTACAGCACCTGACCCTCCAAGCTAGTCTTCTCTAACAGCCTGACAACCCCAGACTTTTGAGGAATAACAACACCTTGACCCTACAAGCCAAGTCTTCTCTTACCAATCTGACAACCCCAGATTGAAGGAGGAATTCACACCACTATCGGGTTTGATTACAAGGGTTTGGAACTTTGCAATGTTGCTTCTAGAAAGCTGATTGTTGCACTGATTCTCAATCTCGAAAAATCACTTAGAAAATATTTCTCATGCACACAAGTGTTTCTCTCTTTTGAACTCTCGGATGACTTTGAATTTGAAGCTTGAGTTCTTGTGTTTTTCAATGCTTTCTTCTACTGCCTGAATTTATAGATGAGATATGGGCTTTGTCCAAGCTTAATTTCGAGACTGGACCATGTCTTCTTCTGATGTGGACCATGTTATCTTCTAGACCATGTTTGCTTCTAATCTGGACCATGTCTTCTTCTGGACTATGTTTCCTTCTGATATGGACCATGTTTCCTTCTAATTCGGCCCATGTCTTCTTCTGGACCATATTTCCTTCTGATCTGGAGCATGTCTCCTTCTGGACCATTTTTTCATTTTGATATGGACCACGAATGATATCCTCTGATGATGTCATTGATTCTTGCCTCAGATTGATGATATCCTCTGATTTTTGCCTTTGATAACATCCTCTGATTTTTGCTTCTGATAGGATCCTCTGGTGATATCCTTTGGTATCCATTGATGACATCTTCTGGTATCCTCTGGAGGTATCCTCTGATGATATCTTCTAGTATCCTCTGGTGATATCTTCTGGTATCTTCTGGTGATATCTTCTGGTGACATTTTCTGGCTATATCTTCTGGAGGTATGCTCTGGTGACGTCATCCTCTAGTGACGTCTTCCTCTGGTGATGTAACACCCCGAGTTTAAAACACAGCGCGAATGTATTTTTTTTTAAAATAAATAAATAAAGAATTTTCAGAATTAATTCAAGGGAATTAAAATAAGATTTTCATCTGTTCATTTCAAAAGAGAACACCTGGCCTGTGGCCACTAAACAATATTAGAGTGTGAAAAATACAGCAGAGAAGTCATACATTAATTCCCAAAATAAATTACATTTCCCAAAACTCAAGACCCTATACAAAAGTCTAGTCTGATCATGCACTAAGCTACAGTAGCACGGTCTCCACCGTATCCTCTACAAGTCTCGTCTTCAGCCAGCTGTCCGTCCCTCTGCGTTGTCCATGTAGGCTCCGTACGTGAAAAATAGGGAAAACTAACGACGTTACCGTCGTTAGTGTAACCGTCGGTGGGACAGGTTCGGGTATCATCTGAGCGCAAAGCCCAATTTCCACAATAATAGTAAAGGGTCACCGACCGAAATTAACAAATAATCACATAGCATATATTTCACAGCAACATATACACCCATGGCATATCATATAACAATGATGAGAAAAAGATGCTCATTTTGAAATTTCATGACATGTATGCCTTTTCAAAACAGCAATCAATTAACATGGAAAAATATGTCATAAGTACAACCAATACTTCAGCAATCATAATCATTTATCAGAAATTCAGATTTGAAAAAGTACTTATACACACAGCAATTTCCAATCATCAACATATGCCCAAATCGTGACCCACCGGTCAATCACCACGATGCAATATGTTTATGCTCATGTATACAATTTCTTGGAATCACCAAGGTGCAATTGCTCAACAGACCAGCACAATTTATATGTATGTTAGACTTTAACGGCCCTCAAGACCATGGTGCAATCGCTCAACAGATCAGCACCAGTGCAGTCGCTCAACAGACCAGCACGTTTCACATATTTGAATGGACCACCACGAACACGCGGCCATTTTGCAGCCCTGATAGAATGGACCACCACGAACACGCAGCCACTCTACAACCGATCACGGTTACTACATTCACATGTATTAGCCTCTCACAGGCCAAATACACAGAAGTTAAATCCTCGCACGAATAGAATGGACCACCACGAACACGCGGCCATCCGTAGCCCACTACTGTGGTTACTACTTAACTTTGCGGCCCATCACGTCACCGCATTACTCTGTGGCCCATCGCGGTCACCACCTGACTATGAAATGCATGGACATGCAATGTTTTCTCTTCAATGAAAACAGTATGTGAAAAAAATCAGAAACACTCAGCCTTTCCAGCATTTCCCCCAGAACATCTCAACACAATTAACTTCATCATCAACACATCAATGATTAAACATTTAAGCAATCATTATCACTTTACATTATCTCAAAATTCCATTCTGAATTATCATAAGTCTTTCCTCAACTCTTTAAAATTCATAAAACAGTGTTTAAAATTGAGATTTCTGGAAAATACGAATCTGTATTCGAATACAGGAGCCAAAACATTGCAGAATTAACACTCTGTATTCGACTACAGCCCCCCTGGTAGTCGAATACAGAGGCAGTCTCAGTGCACAAATCAACATTTTTCACTACATCAGTAAAGTCCCAAAAACTTCATCACCCCCACATCAAACTATCACAAAAAATTCCATTTGAATTCATCATAAACCTTCCCAATACTCCCCAACATGTAGGGTTCACAAAACAATGTTGAAAAACATGGAATTTCTAAAAACCTGAATCTGTATTCGAATACAGATCCCTTGTATTTGAATACAGAAGCTGAAACTGTAATTTCAACATTCTGTATTCGAATACAGCATGCCTGTAGTCGAATACAGAAGCCAAAAAAAGAACCCGAATGATCAACACCAAAACATCAGAAACAGGACCAGAATGATCAACATCAAAACATCAGAAACAGAACCAGATTCAGAATCATCAACACCAGAACATCAGAAAACAGAACCAGAATCAGAATGATTAACACCAGAATCATCAGAAGCAAAACCGAATGATTCACACCAAAATCATCATAAGCAAAATAGAATGATTCACACCAGAATCATCAGAAGCAAAACAGAATGATTCACACCAAAATCATCAAAAGCAAAACAGAATGATTCACACCAGAATCAGAAGCAAAACAAAATGATTCACACCAGAATCATCAGAAGCAAAACAGAAGGATTCACACCAGAATCATCAGAAGCAAAATAGAATGATTCACACCAGAATCATCAGAAGCAAAACAGAATGATTCACACCAGAATCATCAGAAGCAAAACAGAATGATTCACACCAGAATCATCAGAAGCAAAACAGAATGATTCACACCAGAATCATCAGAAGCAAAACTGAATGATTCACACCAGAATCATCAGAAGCAAAACAGAATGATTCACACCAGAATCATCAGAAGCAAAACAGAATGATTCACACCAGAATCATCAGAAGCAAAACAAAATGATTTACACCAGAATCATCAGAAGCAAAGCAGAATGATTCACTCCAGAATCATCAGAAACAAAACAGAATGATTCACACCAGAATCATCAGAAGCAAAACAGAATGATTCACACCAGAATCATCAGAAGCAAAACAGAATGATTAACACCAGAATCATCAGAAACAAAAAAGAATGATTCACACTAGAATCATCAGAAGCAAAACAGAATGATTCACACCAAAATCATCAGAAGCAAAACAGAATGATTCACACTAGAATCATCAGAAGCAAAACAGAATGATTCACACCAGAATCATCAGAAGCAAAAATCCTTCCTCTGTATTCGAATACAGGGGCTCGTATTCGAATACAAGTTTGAAAACTTAAGTAAAACAGAAGCTTGACAGGCTGTATTCGAATACACACATGTTCTATTCGAATACACCTTCGAAATCAGTGAAATTTTCCTGAGACTTCATCACATTTCAAACTGTTTCTTTTGAAAAATCAGCACAACTCCAAAATTGTTTTATCACTCTTTTAAACCACAAAACTCATATTTTTACATCAAACCAGATTTTCCAGAAGAAAACACTTTCATCAGTTTTAAACCCCTTTTTATTTTGAAATCATCAGCAACACCAGATTTTTATCAACAGAACAGCATGCAAGCATTTCAGTTTTCTCAAAACATCAGAAGAACATGCAAAGCATTCAGCTTCTTTCAAACATTAGAACAAAATGCAAAGCATTTAGCTTTCTCAAACATCATAACAACATGCAAAGCATTCAGTTTTTCTCAAACATTAGCACAACATTAACACATTCAGTCAAACAGCAAGCATCACATAGCAGCAAAATACTAACATAATGCATTTTTGCAATGTTCAAAACAGTTTTATGAATATGATTATTACTCCTCTTCAAAATAACATGCAATGCATTTTTCAGCTTTCCCCACAAACAAAACAATATTGGAATAATCACCCAAAATAGCATGTTGCAGATTTTTAAAACCTCTACAGAATGCATTTTTCATTCTTCAAAATGACATGCAAAACAGTTTTTCTTCAAAAACAGAAATGGAATAACGTGCATGTCATAACAATATGCATTTACAGCTCTAATGCAACTAGAAAGTGGAAGGTGCCCTTACCCTTGTTGCGTTTTCTGCTTCTGCTCACGTTTATGCGTCAAAAACGGCGAAACTCCTGCCTGCGTTTGCTGCTACGAAACTCGGTTCTTTAGCTCCGTAATGATGCGGGGAACAACTTTTGTACTAGGGTTTTGGTGTTTCGGTGCTTGGATTTCCAAGTAGTGGCACTTTTGAGGAACTCTCTTTTTCCTTTCTTTTGAAATCGTGAACTGGTAAGCAGAACAGAATGGGAGATAAGGGTACTGTTACATGCAGTATGGAGGAGAGAAAGTTTCTGTCTTTGCTCTGTCCTTTGCAGTCCATATATAGGCACCTCCATGTGCCACCTCATCACAATTAATGTTAAAATATTGCTGGAGCCTCCAGCACTTAAACGTTTTGCAATTAGCCGCTAATCCTTAATTAACTGTCCGATTAATTTAATTACTCGTAATTAAATTAATTTATTCTTCATCTAATAATTTTAATTCATCTTCCAAAATAAATATTTATATATATATATTCACTCAAAACATACATATATTAAATATTTTATAAATATCCCCAAAATACCCTTAATATTAATTCGAAAATTAATATTAAATTTAAGGGTCTTACAGGTGACGTCATCCTCTGATTTTTGCATTCTTTTTCGAAGTCAATTATGTTATTTTCATAAAATACTTTTGTTAACATCAAAACTTTAATTGTAAGAACCAACTTGGTTCCAACAATCTCCCCCTTTTTGATGATGACAAAACTTGTATTTTTTATAACAATTTTTCTTTCTGACTCCCCCTAAGACTAAGCTTCACTTTTTATTTTTCTCCCCATAATTCTAATGCCCCAGTTTTTCTTATCTTTTATCAAATATATTTCTCCCCCTTTTGTCATCAGACAAAAAGGAATGAAGGAGATCCTCTGTTTTTTTTGTTCCACCCTTTTTTTTAATAACATGAATAAGATATTACAATAAAATAAATAAATATAACAAAAAAAAAACTAATTATGCTATTTCTCAGGGATGAAGGTACGGTGAAGATTTTTCTTGATGAAGTCAAAACGTTTCTTCAGGTAGTGGTTTGGTGAATATGTCAGCCCATTGGTGGTCAGTGTCTACAAACTGAATTTTGAGTATCCCTTTTTGAACAAAATCTCTGATGAAGTGATGTTTGATCTCTATGTGTCTGGCTCTGGAATGAAGTATAGGGTTTTTGGTTAGATTGATGGCTGAAGTGTTGTCACAGTATAAGGGAATTTTGGTTTCCATGATTTTGTAGTCTTCCAGCTGATGTTTCATCCAAATGAGTTGAGAACTGCATCCAGCTACTGAAATGTATTCAGCCTCTGCTGTTAACATAGCAATTGTGCTTTGTCTCTTGCTTGACCAGGATATTAGGTTGTCTCCCAAGAAGGTGCAGTTTCCACATGTGCTCTTTCTTTTGAGTTTATCTCTAGCATAATCAGAGTCACAGTATCCACTAAGTTTGTATGTAGGAGTTTTCTTGTCGAACAAAGTA
The DNA here is from genome assembly GCA_037974295.1 of Cicer cuneatum. Classification (NCBI taxonomy): domain Eukaryota; kingdom Viridiplantae; phylum Streptophyta; class Magnoliopsida; order Fabales; family Fabaceae; genus Cicer; species Cicer cuneatum. The sequence continues at coordinate 43,856,871 of JBBPBO010000001.1, forward strand.
AGGTTGGTAACATCAGTTAAATGGGATTCCCTAGGGTCAGAATGAAATCTTGCACATACACATACACTAAACATGATGTCAGGTCTAGAAGCAGTGAGTTAAATGAGATATCCTATCATACCTCAATAGGTTTTTTGATCAAATTTTTGGCCTGAATCATCCTTTTCAAGTGAGCAGGTAGGGTGCATTGGGGTAGTCATAGGTTTGCAATCATTCATCTTAAACTTCTTGAGAAGCTCTTTTCTGTATTTCGTTTGATGAATGTATATACCTTTTTGACTTTGTTGAATATTTATCCCTAGGAAGAACTTAAGTTCTCCCATCATGCTCATTTGAAATTCATGCTGCATCAATTTAGAAAATTCTTGGCAAAGAGTGCCATTAGTAGATCCAAAGATAATATCATTAACATAAACTTGAATAATAAGAATATCATATTCTATTGACTTTCTAAAAAGTGTATTGTCTACTTGTCCTCTTTCAAAGTTATTTTTAAGCAAGAAGTTACTAAGTCTATCATACCATGCCTTTGGTGCTTGTTTTAAACCATACAAAGATTTTTTTAAGTTTAAAAACATGATTTGGAAATTCAGAACTTTCAAAACCTGGGGGTTGTTTAACATAGGCTTCTCACTTATATAACCATTTAGAAAAGTACTTTTAACATCCATTTGAAATAATGCAATGTTATTATTTGCAGCAAAGGAAAGTAGGATACAAATAGCTTCTAACCTGGCTATTGGAGCAAATGTCTCAGTGTAGTCAATACCTTTCTGCTGACTGTAGCCTTGTGCAACAAGTCGTGCCTTGTTTATGATCAATTCACCTTTTTCATTTAGCTTGTTTATGAAAATCCACTTGGTTCCAATAATGTTCTTTTCTGGTCTTGGTACTAGATCCTAAACATCATTCTTCTCAAATTCATTTAACTGTTATTACCTTGTAAGAATCCATCCATCTTCTGCCAATGCTTCATCAATAGAGGTAGGCTCAATGGATGAGAGTAACCCAAACAGACTAGTTTCTTTAAGTGATGATCTGGTCCTTAAATAATCACTTGCACTTCCAATGATTAGTGTTTCAGGATGAGATGACTTGTACTTCCATCCACATCTTCCTTCTTACTTATCTTCATATTCATTCTTTGAAGATTTGTCGTGTTCTTCTGTTTTGCTTTCATCCTCTACTTTTTCAAGTTCTATTGGTTTGTCTGCATCAGCTTCCTTTGGCTATGGAAAACCTACAATATCATCATCTTGCTTTGACTTTTAAAGGTCAAGCTGTTTGTCATCAAATTTAACATAATACAAGTCATATAATTTAAGAATGAAATCAATACAGCCAAAACATCAATTCTGCTTCTGATGGTTTCTACTTGTTTTTTATGTTAGAACCAAGTTGGTTCTTGCAATTAAAACTTTGATGTTAACAAATGTATTTTATGAAAATAACATATTTGACTTAGAAGAAGAATGAAAAATGTCATCGGAAGAATAGATTAGAAGATGACGTCAACAGAAGCAGAAATCAGAGCATGACGTCACCAGAGGATGTCATCAGAAGATGACGTCACCAGAAGCAGAAATCAGAGGATGATGTCACCAGAGGATATGTCCAGAGGATATCATCAGAGGAATCTGTCAGAGAAATATGCTTAAAATAGAATCCGAGAAAAATGCTCAAAACAGAATCTGAGAAAAATGCTTAAAATAGAATATGAGAAATATGCTCAAAACAGAATCTGAGAAAAATGCTCAAAACAAAATCTGAGAAAAATGCTTAAAACAGAATTGGAGCAAAAGACTCGAGAAACATAACCTAGCTAAAAATATGCTCAAAACAGAATCTGAGAAAAATGCTCAAAACAGAATTGGAGAAAAAGACTCGAGTAACAGAATCTAGCTAAAAGTATGCTCAAAACAGAAGCGGAGCAAAATGCTCAAAACAAATTAATCGAAATACACTCCAAAAGTAAAGCATCAGTGAGCAAAAGACTCAAAAATAGAATCTGAGCAAACTACTCCAGAATATTCTCAAAACAAATTAAATCGAAATACACTCCAGAAGTAAACCATCAGGGAAGTCCTAAAGTTCAACTATAAATAGAGACCTAATGCTGAAGAATAAAGTATTGAAAAACACAAGAACTCAAGCTTCAATTCAAAGTTATTTGAGAGTTCAAAAGAGAGAAACAAAAATGAGCAAGAGCAATATTTTCTAAGTGTTTTCGAGAGAAAAATACAGTGCAACAGTCAGCTTTCCAAAAGCAATAAAAGAGTGCAAGAATAAGTGCAGCAAACAGCTTTCCAGAAGCAACATTGCAAAGTTCCAAACCTTTATTATAGTGGTGTAGATTCCTTCTTCAATCTGGGGTTGTCAGATTGGTAGGAGAATACTTGGCTGGTTTAGTCAAGGTGTTGATATTCCTCAAATGTCTGGGGTTGTCAGGCTGTTTGAGAAGACTTAGCTGGTTTAGTTAAGGTGTTGTTGTTCCTCAAAAGTCTGGGATTGTCAGGTTGTTTGGGAAGAATAACTTGAAGGGTCAGTGGTGTTGTAATTCAAAGGAGTTCAAATTAGTGAAAAGGCCTTCTAGAGGAAGGGACTGGACGTAGCCTAGTTAACGGTGAGCCAGTATAAATTGTTGTGTTATTATGTTATTGTTATCTATTGTTGAATCTGATTAGTTATTTATCGAATAATTCAAATCAACATTTAACAAAACAACAAAAGTAATTAAGTTTGACAAACACAATTCAACCCCCCTTCTCGTGTTTGCACCTTCAATTGGCATCAGAGCTCGGTCTCAAGGCTGAGCACTTTACAATGTTTGAGGAAAGATCCAAGGGATCAAAATGTCCGGATTCAATGAAGAAGCTACTAGAGGAAACATCAACAGACCACCTTTGTTTGATGGAGAACGATTTGAATGCTGGAAGGACAGGGTGAGAAGTTTTTTTATTTCACAAGATCCTGAACTTTGGGACTTGGTGGAAGATGGTTATACTACTCCAGAAGATGCTGATGGTGTTAAAATTTCCAGAAGAGATATGGATGCTGATCAGAAGAAGATGTTCAAGTTGCATCACAAATCCAGAATGTTCATGATCAAAGCAATCACGTTCAAGGAGTTCGACAAATGCACTAACAAAGAAACAACAAAGAGCATCTATGATAGTCTGGTTCTGACTTACGAAGGCAGTAAGCAAGTCCAAGAAGCAAAGGCTAACATTCTAGTCAAGAAGTACGGGTTATTCAAGATGGAAGAAGATGAAGACATTGAAACTATGTTTTCCAGATTCCAAACTCTAGTATCAGGATTAAGGGTACTAGAAAAGAGCTACACTATTGCTGATCATGTAAGGAAAATACTTAGAAGTCTGACAATCAAGTGGAGACCAAAGATTACTGCTATTCAGGAAGCTAAAGATCTTAATACTCTAAAGCTGGAAGAATTAATCAGCTCCCTCAGATCACATGAAATTGAATTGAAGAAGATAAACCCAAGAAGAAGAACAAAACTCTAGCCCTGAAATCCAAGCAGAAGAAGGCTCTGAAAGCAACATCAGAAGATAGTGATTCAGACGATCAAAGTCTGAACTCAGAGGAAGAAGAAATTGCTTTCTTATCCAGGAAGTTCAGAAAGATGTGGCATAACAAAAGGAATAAATTTCCCCAGAGATATTCTAATCAGTCCAACAAAGGAAGTGATGATACACATGACAAGAAAGGTATCATCTGCTACGGATGCAATGAATCTGGACATATTAAGTCATAATGTCCAAATATAGAGAAAGGGAAGTACCAGAGGAAAGATTTCAGAACCAAGAAGAAAAGCATGATGGCTACTTGGGATGATTTTGATGAATCTTCTGAAGATGAACATGCAGATTTGGCTATGATGGCTCACACAAACTCTGGATCTAACACAAAATCTGATTCTGGAAGAGAATCAAAAGATGATGAAACTGAGGTATATTCTGAATTCACTCGATCTGATTTGATTACTGCTCTGAATGATTTTTTAAACAGTAATTACAAATTATCTTTAAAACTGAAAACACTTAAGAAAGAAAATAAAAATCTAACAGAAGAAGTTAATGTTTTAAAGAATCAGATTGCAGAATTTAAAATAGAAAATGTCATTCTTGAAATTGATATTGCAGAATCAAAAACAGAGAATGTATGCTTGAAAAATAGTTTTGCTGAACTTAAAGATGAAAGTTTAAATCTGAAAAATAATCATAATTCAACAGCAATTGAAAATACCACAAGTAATTCTGATATGCATGAACAAGTTCTTCATGAATTTCTTGATAGTGGTATTGAAAGAAGCATATATGCTTCTATGATTTATGGAGTCAGTAGAAACGGAAATAGAGGTATAGGATTTGAAGAAACAATAATTAAACCAAAACCTATATTTAAACCTGTTTCCTCTGATATAGTGTGTACTGGTTGTTACAAGAAAGATCATTCCAAAGAGTCTTGTCCTATGCTAAATACAAGAAAAAACAAGAAATTTTTCAAAACTAACAAACCTGGACCCAACCAGATTTGGGTACCTAAAAGCAAAATTGTTTTTGTTGCAGATGTCCTTAGCAAACAAGTTAAAACACCAGTCATGGTACCTGGACAGTGTATGCTCGCGACATATGACAGGAAAAAGTTTATGTTCCAAGAATTGACATTAAGCAAATGAGGCACAGTAACTTTTGGAGGAAAGCAAAAAGGTCAGATCATTGGTCAAGGAACAATTGGTAATGGTAACTCTCCTTCTATTAAAGATGTCTTGTTTGTTAAAGGTCTTAAACATAACTTGTTGAGTATAAGTCAGTTAAGTGATAACAATTATGATATTATATTCAATCAAAAGACCTGCAAGGCAATCACTCAGAAGGATGGATATGTGCTTTTCACAAGTCAGAGGCAAAATAATATTTATAAAATAAATCTGTTTAGTCTAGGAAAGCAAGAGGTTAAATGTCTTATGTCAGTGAATGAAGAGAATTTAATGTGGCACAAAAGATTAGGTCATGCTAATTTTAGATCAATTTCAGAATTGAACAAACATAAGTTAGTAAGAGGTTTACCTAATCTTAGTTACAAAACTGAAGTCTTGTGTGAAGGCTGTCAAAAGGGAAAACAAACCAAAAGTTCCTTTACTTCTAAGAAATCAGTAACTACATCAAAGCCTCTTGAACTTCTGCATATGGATCTGTTTGGACCAGTGAAAGTAGCATCTCTAAATGGAAAGAAATATGGCTTTGTTATAGTAGACGATTACTCTAGGTGGACATGGGTAAAATTTCTAAGAAGTAAAGATGAATCCCATACTGTATTTATGACATTCTGTAAACAAGTCATGAATGAAAAAGGTTTTAAGATAGTGTCAATTAGAAGTGATCATGGAGGAGAATTTGAAAACAAATTCTTTGAAAGTTTCTGTGATGAGAATGGAATTTCTCACAACTTTTCTTCTCCTAGAACACCTCAACAGAATGGAGTTGTCAAAAGGAAGAATAGATCACTCCAAGACATGGCCAGAACTATGTTAAATGATTTAAATGTTGCAAAACATTTTTGGACTGAAGCAATCAACACTGCATGTTATATTCAGAATAGAGTCTTTATTAGGTCTATGTTGAATAAAACACCATATGAATTATGGAAAAGTAAAAAGCCTAACATTTCTTACTTTAAACAATTTGGCTGTATCTGTTATATGCTAAATACGAAAGATATTCTTGGTAAGTTTGATTCTCGATCTCAAAAGTGTATCTTCATTGGATACTCTGAAAGATCTAAAGCTTATAGGGTGTTTAATACTGAAACTCATATTGTAGAGGAATCTATACATGTTAAATTTAATGACAAACAGCTTGACACTACAAAGTCAAAGCAAGATGTTGATATTACAGATTTAACAACACCAGAGGAAGCAGAAACAGATAAACCAGCAGAAGCAGATAAACCAGTAGAATTTGGAGAAGTGAAGGATACAAGCAAGTCAGAAGCATGTGATACATCTTCAAAGGATGAATCTGATCAAATCAGAACCAGTCATGAGAAGTTAGAAGAGAAATCTGGATGGAAATACCAGTCATCTCATCCTGAAAATCTGATCATTGGAAGTAGAAGTGATTCTTTAAGAACCAGATCATCATTTAAAGATATAAGTCTGTTTGGTTTAATCTCATCAATTGAGCCTACATCTGTTAGTGAAGCATTGACAGATGATGAATGGATTATTGCAATGCAGGAAGAGTTAAATGAATTTAAGAGAAATGATGTTTGGGATCTAGTTCGAAGACCAGAGAAGAACATTGTGGGAACCAAGTGGGTCTTCAAAAATAAGCTAAATGAAAAGTGCTTTTCTCAATGGTTATTTGAGTGAAGAGGTATATGTTAAACAACCTCCAGGTTTTGAAAATTTTGAATTTCCAAACCATGTCTTTAAACTTAGAAAATCCTTGTATGGGTTAAAACAAGCACCTAGAGCATGGTATGATAGACTCAGTAATTTCTTACTTAAAAATAACTTTGAAAGAAGACAAATAGACAATACTTTGTTTAGCAGATCAATAGACAATGATATTCTGATCATTCAAATTTATGTTGATGATATTATTTTTGGATCTACTAATGGAATTCTTTGTCAAGAATTTTCTGAATTAATGTAGCATGAATTTCAAATGAGTATGATGGGAGAACTTAAGTTCTTTCTAGGAATACAAATTCCACAAAGTCCATAAGGTATTTACATTCACCAAACTAAATATACAAAGGAACATCTCAAGAAGTTTAAGATGAGTGATTGCAAACCTATGGCTACACCAATGCATCCTACTCGTTCACTTGATAAAGATGAATCAGAAAAAAAGTTGACCAGAAAATCTACAGAGGAGTGATAGGATCATTACTCTACCTTACTGCTTTTAGACCTAATATCATATTTAGTGTGTGTGTGTGTGCTCGATTTCAATCTGATCCTAGAGAATCTCATCTAACTGCTGTTAAGAGAATTCTTAGATATCTGAAAAGCACTTCCAATCACACCTTGTTTTAGAAGAAAACTCCTATATACAAACTGAGTGGATACTATGATTCTAACAGTGTTGGAGATAAACTTGAAAGAAAAAGCATCAGTGGCTATTGTACCTTTTTAGGAGACAATTTAATTTCGTGGTCCAATAAGAGACAACACACCATTGCCATGTCAATAGCAGAGGCTGAATACATTTCAGCAGCTGGCTGCAGCTCTCAACTACTCTGGATGAAGCATCAACTTGAAGACTACAAAATATTAGAATCCAACATACCCATCTATTGTGATAACACCTCTTCAATTTGCCTAACGAAAAACTCTATCCTACATTTTAGAGCCAAACACATAGAGATCAAACACCACTTCATCAAAGATTATGTTCAAAAAGGGTTACTTAACATTCAATTTGTAGACACTGATCATCAATGGGCTGACATATTCACTAAACCACGACCTGAAGATAGGTTTGAATTCATAAAGAAAAACCTTAATCTTATCTTCATCCCTAACCTAATAGCTTAGTTTAATTTTTTTATATGTTATTTTATTTTTCGTGTACTTTTATATAAAAAAAAACAGAGGATCTTTTTTCTTCATTCAAACCTTTTTGTCTGATGACAAAGGGGGAGAAGAAGTAATATTTGATAAAATATAACAGGGAAAAGATGATGTATTTGAAAGGAGGAAAAGATGATGTATGATGTATTTGATATGATATCTGGGCATTAGACTTAAGGGGAGAAAATATAAAATGAAGCTTAGTCTTAGGGGGAATCAAAGTCAAAAGAAAGAAAAAGTTTTATAAAAAATACATTGTTTGTCATCATCAAAAAGGGGGAGATTGTTGGAACCAAGTTGGTTCTTGCAATTAAAGTTTTGATGTTAACAAATGTATTTTACGAAAATAACATATTTGACTTAGAAGAAGAATGAAAAATGTCATCAGAAGATGACGTCACTAGAAGCAGAAATTAGAGGATGACGTCACCAGAGGATGTCATTAGAAGATGACGTCACCAGAAGCAGAAACCAGAGGATATCATCAGAGGAATCTGTCAGAGAAATATGCTCAAATCAGAATCCAAGAAAAATGCTCAAAACAGAATCTGAGAAAAATGTTCAAAACAGAATATGAGAAATATGCTCAAAACAGAATCTGAGAAAAATGCTCAAACAAAATCTGATAAAAATGCTTAAAATAGAATTGGAGCAAAAGACTCGAGAAATAGAATCTAGCTAAAAATATGCTCAAAATAGAATCTGAGAAAAATGCTCAAACAGAATTGGAGCAGAAGACTCGAGAAACAGAATCTAGCTAAAAGTATACTCAAAACAGAAGCGGAGAAAAATGCTCAAAACAGATTAATCAAAATACACTCTAGAAGTAAAGCATCAGTGAGCTAAAGACTCAAAAACAGAATCTTAGCAAACTACTCCAAAATATTCTCTAAACAGATTAAATCGAAATACACTCCAGAAGTAAAGCATTAGTGAAGTCCTAAAGTTCAACTATAAATAGAGACTTAATGCTGAAGAATAAAGTATTGAAAAACACAAGAACTAGAGCTTCAATTCAAAGTTATTTGAGAGTTCAAAAGAGAGAAACAAAAATGAGCAAGAGCAATATTTTCTAAGTGTTTTCGAGAGAGAAATACTGCGCAACAATCAGCTTTCCAGAAGAAATAAAAGAGTGCAAGAATAAGTGCAGCAAACAGCTTTCCAGAAGCAACGTTGCAAAGTTCCAAACCTTTATTATAGTGGTCTAGATTCCTTCTTCAATCTAGGGTTGTCAGATTGGTAGGAGAAGACTTGGCTGGTTTAGTCAAGGTGTTGTTATTCCTCAAAAGTCTGGGGTATTCAGGCTGTTTGAGAAGACTTAGCTAGTTTAGTTAAGGTGTTGTTGTTCCTCAAAAGTCTGGGGTTGTTAGGCTATTTGGGAAGACTGACTTGAAGGGTCAGTGGTGTTGTAATTCAGAGTTTGAATTAGTGAAAAGGCCTTCTAGAAGAAGGGACTGGACGTAGCCTAGTTAACGGTGAACCAGTATAAATTGTTGTGTTATTATGTTATTATTATCCGCTGCTGAATCTGATTAGTTATTTATCGAATAATTCAAATCAACAGTGAACAAAACAGCAAAAGTAATTAAGTTTGACAAACACAATTCAACCCCCCTTCTCGTGTTTGCACCTTCATTTGAAACTACTGATATGTTGTTTCTGCTGAAGTGATCAAATTATGTGGATCACCTGGTTCTTCTAAATGTTTGAGAACCTGCAAAATACTTATCTAGCTTTGATTTTTAAGATCAAGCTTCTTGTTATCACAGTAAACATAGTATCAAAACAATAATAATATTTAAAGAAAGACATAACTGATATCTCAACAGTTTCAGTTTCACTTTGAAAATCCTCTTGTTTCTGGTTTTCAGATTCTGAATCTGCATATTCTGAGATTAGAGGGTTGAAGGTGCAAACACGAGAAAGGGGGTTGAATTGTGTTTGCCAAACATGAATTCTTTTCGCTGTTTTGTTGAATGTTGATGTGAATTATTTGATAAATAATTAATCAGACTTAGCAGCGGATAATAACAACATAAGAACACAGAGATTTATCCCAGTTCACCATTAACTTGGCTACATCGAGTCCCTTCTCTCCGAAGGCTTTAATCCACTAATTCAAAACACTTTGAATTACAACTCCTGACCCTCCAAGTCAGTCTTCCCAAACAATCTGACAACCCCAGACTATTGAGGAACGATAACAACACCTTGACCATACAAGTCAAGTCTTCTCCTACCAATCTGACAACCCCAGATTGAAGAAGGGATCTACACCACTATCGGGTTAGATTACAAGGGTTTGAGACTCTGCAAAGTTGCTTCTAGAAAGCTGATTGCTGCACTGATTTTTGCACTCTTTTGTTGCTTCAGGAAAGCTGATTGTTGCATTGAATTTCTCTCTCGAAAATACTTAGAAAATATTGCTTTTGCACTCAAGAATTTCACTTTTTTGAACTCTCAGATAACTTTGAATTTGAAGCTTAAGTTCTGTGTTTTTCGATCTATTTGAACTCTAAGATGAATCTGGATTTTATGCTTGAGTTCTTCTACTTTGAGATGCTTAAAGCTGCTGCCTGAAGCCCCCTTTTATTGCTGCAATTAGGGCTTTGTCCAAGCTTAAATTCTAGATAAATCTTGCTTAGATTTCCTTTGAATTTTCTGTTGGCCAATCCTGTTTCACTTAATTTCAAACCGTATCTTTTTTGCTTAAGATTGCATTTGAAAATTCTGTTAACCAATCATGTTTCTCTTAATTTTAGATCGTATATTTTTAGCTTCAGATTGCATTCGAATTTCCTTCAAGTCTTCAGTGATTTTTGAATCAAATCCCCTTAATGCTTTGATCAAATTTCTATCAAAATTCAATCAAGTCTTCTTCGAATTTTAATCAAGTCTTCACTGATCTGCATCATGATTTAAATTTTGAACCGTATGATCTTCTGATCTCGACCAACTCCGGACCATGTGATCTGATCAATACCATTATGTGATCTTCTAATCTGGACGATTGATCTTCTGATCTGAACCATTGATCTTCTGATCTGGACCAAGTTTGGACTAAGTCTTATGTTCTGGACCATGCTATCTTCTGGTCTAGAACAAGTCTGATGTTCTGGACCATGCTATCTTCTGGTTTGGACCAAGTCTTATGTTCTGGACCATGCTATCTTCTGATTTGGACCAAGTCTGACTTATGTTTCCTTCTTGTCTGGACCACGTCTCCTTCTGACAAGCTTCCTTCTGGTCTGGACCAAGTCTCCTTCTGGACTCTGTTTCCTTCTAATTTGAGCCAGGAATAATATCCTCTGATGATGTTATTGTTTCTTCCCTTTGATGATATCCTCTGATGTTTGCCTTTGATGACATCCTCTGGTGATATCCTTTGGTATCCTTTAGAGGTATCTTCTGGTACCTTCTTGTTACATCTTCTGGTATCCTCTGGATGCATCCTCTGGTGATATCTTCTGGCTGAATCTTCTGGTGGCATTTTTATCTTCTGGTGACGTCATTTTCTGGTGACATCTTCTGCTTTTGATTTGTATCTTTCGGACGTATCTTCTGGTTGTATATTATGGAGGTATCTTCTGCTGATGTCATCCTCTAGTGTATCCTCTAGTGATGTCATCCTTTGATTTTGACATCCTCTGATTTTTCATTCTTCTAAGTCAAAATCTGATTTTCATAAAATACTTTTGTTAACATCAAAACTTTAATTGAAAGAACCAACTTGGTTCCAACAATCTCCCCGTTTTTAATGATGACAAAACTTTGTATTTGTTATAACTATTTTTCTTTTTTTGACTTTGACTCCCCCTAAGACTAAGCTTTACTTTGAATTTTTCTCCCCCTAAGTCTAATGCTCCAAATACTTTATCAAATACATCTTCTCCCCCTTTGTCATCAGACAAAAAGGATTGAAGGAATAAAGGAGATCCTTTGAAATTTTTTTTTTCTGTTTTTTTTTATCTTCTGCTTTTTTTTTAATAACATGAGTACATGAAAATAATAATAAGAAATAAAATACATATAAAAAAAATTAACTAAGCTATTTGGTTAGGGATGAAGGTAAGGTTAAGGTTTTTCTTTATGAAGTCAAACTTATCTTTAGGTAGGGGTTTGCTGAATATGTCAGCCCATTGATGGTCAGTGTCTACAAATTGAATGTTGAGTGTCCCTTTTTGAACAAAATCTCTGATGAAGTGGTGTTTGATCTCTATGTGTTTGGCTCTAGAATGAAGGATAGGGTTTTTTGTTAGGTTGATGGGTGAAGTGTTGTCACAATATCCACTAAGTTGATACGTAGGAGTTTTCTTGTAAAACAGGGTGAGGTTGGCAGTGCCTTTTAGCTATCTAAGAATATTCTTAACGGCAGTTAAATGGGATTCCCTAGGGTCAGACTGGAATCGTGCACATACACATACACTAAACATAATGTCAGGTCTAGAAGTAGTGAGGTAAAAGAGGGATCCTATCACACCTCTGTAGGATTTTTTATCAACTTTTTGGCCCGAGTCACCCTTTTCAAGTGAACAGGTAGGGTGCATTGGGGTAGCCATAGTTTTGCAGTCACTCATCTTAAACTTCTTGAGAAGCTCTTTTGTAAATTTTGTTTGATGAATGTATACACCTTTTTGACTTTGTTGAATTTGAATCCCTAGGAAGAAATTCCTACTGCATCAATTTAGACATTTCTTGGTAGAGAGTGCCATTAGTAGATCCAAAGATAATATCATCAATATAAACTTGAATGATCAGAATATCATCTTTAATTGATTTTCTAAAAAGTGTATTGTCTACTTGTCCTCTTTCCAAGTTACTTTTAAGTAAGAAGTAACTAAGTCTATCATACCATGCCCTAGGTGCTTATTTTAAACCATACAAAGATTTTTTAAGTTTAAAAACATGGTTTGGAAATTCAGAACTTTCAAAACTGGGGTTGTTTAACATAGACTTCTTCACTTATTTAACCATTTAAAAATGCACTTTTAACATCCATTTGAAATAATAAAATGTTATTATAAGCAGCAAAGGAAAGTAGGATACGAATAGCTTCTAACCTGGCCACTGGATCAAAAGTCTCAGGGTAGTCAATACCTTCTTGCTGACTGTATCCTTGTGCAACACATCGTGCCTTATTTCTAACAACTTCCCCTTTTTCATTCAGCTTGTTTCTGAAAATCCACTTGGTTCCAATAATGTTCTTTTCTAGTCTTGGAACTAGATCCAAAATATCATTCATTTAGCTCTTCTTGCATTGGTAGACTCCATCTATATCTTTCTTCTGACTCATCTTCAGATTTATCCTTTGAAAATTTGTCGTATTCTTGCTTGTAGCTTCTGCTTTTTCAAGTTCTTTTGCATGCATCAGCTTCTAGTTCTAGTAGATCTATATCAGCTTATGGTTACAGTAAATCAGCATTGGTTACCTCTGGTTCTGGTAAACCAGCTTCGATTTCCTCTGGTTCTGGTAAACCAGCATCAGTTACCTCTGGTTATGGTTAACCTACATCAGCTTCATCTTGCCTTGACTTTTCAGGTTAAGTTATTTGTCATATAACATAATACAAATCAAATAATTTAAAAATGAACTTCATATAGCCAAACCATTAATTATGCTTCTGGTGGGTTTCTGCTTGTTTTCGAAACCACTGAAATACTGTTTCTGTTGAAGTGTTCACATCATGTGGATTGTAAGAACAGATGCACACCTAAGAGGGGGGGTGAATAAGGTGTTAGACTATTTTTCTGTTTTTAGGGTTTTGTGAGTTTGTTTAACTGGTTGTTTTAAGTTTATGAAAGCTTTGTAAAAGACTGAAAGTAAATCAGACAGAAATTTATCCTGGTTCCCCTTATAACCAAGGGTACATCCAGTCCTCTTGCACACCACAAGAGATTTTCCACTAATCGTTTGAATAAGTTACAAGTCTAACATTAAGACTTCAGTTACAAATTCTTAACTCTTAGCCAAAGTTAGTACACCAGTATCTCAGTTAACAATACTTGAAGAATCTACACTAAGTTCTTCAAGTGATACAATAACTTCAATTTGATTTTGTAATTATGTTCTTAACTAAGAACAAGATTATAACTCTAAGTATGATGATACTTAATCAAGCACACTTCCAAGTACAACTGAGAACCTTTCTTAATGATATGAAATTGAAAAGCATGTACTTGAAAATATGAAACTTAAGCTTTGAAAGTGTTTGATATTTCAGAAAATAATTCTAAGATTAGTAAGTCAAAAGTTGTAAGTAAGAACTGAAGCTATGAAGAATTTATACTCCATAGATAACACTTCAGATCAGTGGCAATTGTTGCCATAAGTTTTGATGAACTTATGCAATGATCCAGAACTGAAAAATTGCATTGTTTCAAAGTTGTATTCGAATACATCCTTAGTGTATTCGAATACACTTCTGTAACATTTAGTTTTTATTCAAAATTTGAACTTCTTATTCGAATAAGATACCTCGTAGTCGAATACAAATATGTAATTTTTGCCACTGACTTGAGTTGTATTCGAATACGTGAAGCTGTAGTCGAATACAAAAGTTCAATTTTAGCTACCGACTTGTCATCTGTATTCGGCTACGAAACTTCGTATTCGAATATATATCTCAGTTTTAGCTACTGACTTGCAATCTGTATTCGGCTATGACACTTCGTATTCGAATACAAATCTTCAGTTTTTGCTACTAACTTACTGTTTGTATTCGGCTATGAAAGGCTGTAGTCGAATACATCTTTGATTTTTGTAAAAAAAACTTTATTTTCCAACATATGTTTATGTATTTAAATATTTAGAAATCATTTTAATGCATATGCTAACAAGAGGGTTCTCATAATATTGTATTTGAATTGTAGTTTGAATTAATATGAAGTACCTTACGTCCTAAGTTACCTAATATGAATTTGAAGGATAAGTTGAATTAATATCCTTTTTCTTTTTGATCAATAATCTTTTTTTCTTTATAAAAAATGTAGATCTTTATTCTTTTTCATTCTCCCCCTTTTTGATTATGATAAAAACCTTGTTGCTTGAATTTTTCAACGACTTGATTTCTCCCCCTTGATATGTGCTTACTCCCCCTTGATATATGATTTTCTCCCTCTTTGTTTTTGAACTTATGTTTTGGAGGACCTGTAAAAAAAATTACTAGCAACCAATATATATTCACTTTTTCACCCCTTTTGACTTTATCAAAAAGGAAGAGGATATCACACAGCAATCAAAGCATACACAATATTAAAAAAATTAAACAGAAGCATTACATGAAATTTAGAAGGATTTGCAATAAAAAAAAAATAAGTTTTACAGTACCATATCTAGTAATGCATTTAAAAGGAAACTAAGAGTTTTAATCGGAAAAGTTAAACATAGAAGAAACAAATAACAGAAACTTGCAAGTAGCCAATCTAATCATCAAATTCTGGTGTAATGTGAAGATGATCAATTTTGTCGGATAGATTGCTGAGTTCTTGATGAAAGAATGCATGATGTTGAGAGATGGTTGTTTCAATATGTTGAATTTGGTTGTTGAAGGATGTGGTCATGGTTTGAATTTGATTAGTGAATGAATCATTCATGTGTTGAAATTGATCTACGACAAAGGATTGAATGGAGTTAAGTTTGTCCATGATCATTCTATTTGAAATGATGTCTTCAGCAGTTGCTGTGTTGTCTGCTTCTGATGCTGCTTCTCGTTCTGCTGCTGGGCCGGTTGTTGGTTCTGCTGCTGGTTCTGCCTCTTCTGCAATGTCATCTTGGGCATTTGATATATTTTGTCCAAGATCACCCTTATGAACATAAGTTTGAAGTTATTCACTCCATACTATTTTCATACTGGGCAGAACACTTAAATCTAACAAGTTGTCTTTGGTTGTTTGGTACAAAACATTGCCTGAGAAATCCACTTTAAAATGTTCCAAAATTCTTGTAACTTCTCTTGCGTAGGGCAACCCTATAGAGTCTTTGGAAGCAAACAGAACTGAGCGGACAAAATAAGCCCAATTGAGATCAGCCCCTTCAATCATAAAAATCATGATTTGAAGTTCGAACTTAGATATTTGTGAATAGTTCCTGGCTTTTGGTACCAAAATGTAACTTAAGAAGTAATGAAGCAATCTGTTGTCAACTGTGAGATTACCGACACCATATCTCTATCGAGCGAACTCCGAACTAGCCTGTGTTCTTTTTTGTTCCATAGTATCCTTATCAAATCGACACAGTGAAATATATGCATCGTATTTGGTAGTGTTTTCCCATTCACACAAGTGTCTTGGACACATTTTCTGACCTTCAAATGGTATGTGCAGAATTTCTCCAATAATCTTAGTGTCTAAATTAATAAGCTTTCCTTTAACCTTAGACACTAGCCTAGAACCATCTTTTTCAAGATTGCAGAAGAAAACCCTAACAAGGTCAGGATAGATGGGACCATTGTAACCAATGAACTCTTCTAATTTCTGAGCTTTCAGCAACTCTGGGAATTTAAACTCAGAAAAGGAATCTAATGTACGAATTTTTGGAGTTATCAATTTTTTGTTCGAAAAGTGGGTTCTGAACCTGTCAATTTCTTCTGGTGAGGGAAGTAACTGGGATAGGTCAACCATGTTATCATTCCTTCTTTTCTTTGAAGGACCCATTGCAGCAACCTTCGTTCTTGGACCTCTTTTTCGTGCATCCATATTGAGAAGATGACGTTTACGGTTTTGGGGAAATTGGGGTTTGGGTTTGATTTTAAAACAATCTTAGATGTAACCTATGATGAGGTGAAGGTTTAGAGATGATTGCATGTAAGTTTAGATGAATTTTTTGAAAAAAGGAAACCAGAGATTTTGATTGTATTCGGCTACTAACACTTTTGTATTCGGGAAAAACCTAAAATATGTTAAAAACGTTTTTATATGCTGAAAAACTCGAATCTGTATTTGACTACAGGTTTGATGTATTCGAATACAGATTTTTCTAGGAACGTGTATTCGAATACGACAGTAAAAATTTCGTTTTTAAAATAAAATTTTAACTAAAATTTTTTTTAAACATATATTAAAATACATAGATATCAAAGAATCATATATTAATATTTTTGTAAGAAAGGATGCAAAAATTTAAAATTAAAAGTGATATGACTTACAAAGCATTCAAACCTTTTTAGAGATCACTTTCATTTAGAATGCCCAGTTCCCTTCGTATTTTGTAAAATGATTCTCTAGGTAGTGGCTTTGTAAAAATATCCGCTAGTTGATGATGAGTGTCGACAAAGGTAACTTCAACATTGCCTTTGAGCACATGATCTCTCAAAAATTGATGACGTATGTCGATATGTTTTGTCCGAGAGTGCATGACTGGATTCTTAGTGATGTTGATAGCACTAGTATTGTCACATTTCAGAGGAATACACCCGAGATCAAGTCCATAGTCATATAGTTGTTGCTTAAGCCATAGGATTTGAGCACAACAACTGCCTGCTGCTATGTATTCTGCCTCAGCAGTACTTAAAGCCACACATGCTTGTTTCTTACAAGACTATGATACTAGGGCATTTCCTAAAATGTGACAGGTGCCGCTTGTGCTTTTTCGGTCCATCTTACATCCTGCATAGTCAGAGTCAGAATAACCAATGAGATTGCATATGCTACCTTTTGGATACCATAGGCCAGCATTGGTCGTTCCTTTTAGATATTTCATTATCGTCTTTACTGCTACAAGATGCGATTCCTTCGGATCTGCTTGAAACCTTGCACACAAACAGACACTAAACATAATATCTGGCCTACTGGCCGTTAGATATAAGAGTGACCCAATCATACCTCTATACCTTGATATATCAATTGATTTACCAATTTCGTCTTTATCAACATACATTCTGGATCCCATGGGAGTCACACTTTCTTTGCTGCTGTCCATCTCAAATCTTTTTAATAATTCTTTACAATATTTTGTTTGATGAATAAAGATGCCGTTCTTAAGTTGCTTGATTTGAAGTCCTAGGAAATAATTTAATTTTCCCATCATGGACATTTCAAATTCTCCTTGCATCATTAATGAGAATTCTTCACATATTTCATTTTTGGTTGATCCAAATATGATATCATCTACGTAGACTTGAACAAGTAAAGTATGATCATTTGTTCTTTTAATGAATCAGGTTTATCAACTTTACCTTTTTCAAATCCATGTTCACATAAAAATTTACTCAGCCTATCATACCAACCTCTTGGAGCTTTTTTCAAACCATAAAGCGCCTTCTTTAATTTGAAGACATGTGAAGGATTTTTGAAGTCTTCAAAGCTAGGCGGCTGTATGACATAGACTTCCTCATTGATATAGCCATTTAGGAACGCATTCTTGACATTCATTTGAAATAGTTCAAAATCCATAGAGCAAGCATAAGCAAGTAGTAGTCGGATTGCTTCTAATCTTGTTACTGGAGAAAATGTTTCATCAAAATAAATCCCTTCTTCTTGATTGTATCCTTGTGCGACCAACCTTGCCTTGTTTTGAATAACTATTCCATTTTCATCTAATTTGTTCTTAAACACCCATTTGGTACCAATGATGTGTTTATTTCCTGGATTTGGAACAAGTTCCCAAACTTTGTTTCTTTCAAACTGATTTAGTTCTTCGTGCATGGCAAGTATCCATTGATCATATTTGAGGGCTTCACCTATTTTAGAGGGTTCTATTTGAGAAACAAATGCCATATTTAAGCAAGCATCTTTGAGATTTAGCCTTGTTGTGACTCCTTTGTTGATATCACCTATTATGTTGTCAATCGGGTAATCACGATGGGTTCTCCATTCTTGAGGAAGATCAATGTGTTGATCTTGTTGTTCTGTATTGATTTCATCCTTTTGAGTTGTTTGATCAACTTGATTGTCTTTGCATATCTCGTTACTTATAACATCATCATCATCACAAATAATTTTATCCTCTTTCAAGGGGTTAGATTCATCAAAAGACACATGTATAGATTCTTCAACTATCAAAGTTCTTTTATTAAAAATTCTAAATGCTTTACTAGTTAAGGAATAACCACTAAAAATACCTTCATCGGCCTTCTCATTGAATTTGCTGAGATTATTCTCACCATTATTTAACACAAAGCATTTGCATCCAAATATGTGAAAGTGAGAGATATTCGGCTTTCTTCCTTTATAAAGTTCATATGGAGTTTTCTTCAGCATTGGTCGGATTATTACACGGTTGGATACATAACAAGCTGTACTTACAGCATCTGCCCAAAAGTATTTTGGTAGACTTGAGTTGCTTAGCATAGTTCTTGCAAGTTCTACCAAAGATCTATTCTTTCTCTCAACAACTCCATTTTGTTGAGGTGTTCTTGGTGTAGAAAAATTATGGAAGATTCCATTTTCTTCACAATATTCTACAAAAGAGGCATTTTGAAATTCTCCTCCATGATCACTTCTAATTGATACAATTTTGGTTGCTTGTTCATTTTGGACTAGTTTGGCATATTTCTTAAATGCTTTAAAAACATCATTTTTATTTGCAAAAAATAAGGTCCATGTGAACCTTGAAAAATCTGTTGGAACCAAGTTGGTTCTAAGTACTTAGGATTTTGATGTTTACAAAAACACTCCATGTAACCTTATTTTGTACTTAGAATTATTATATTAAATGCCACCAGAAGTTGAAGCTACCAGAGGCAGAAGATGAAGTCACCAGAGGTAGAAGATAAGTTACCAGAGGATAAAATCAGACCAGAGGATACACCTCCAGAAGATACCAGATAATGTATCCAGAAGGTACCAGATGATGCATCCTGAAAATTACCAGAGGATACACCTGGATGTCTAAACACCATTAGAGGATATCTTTCCTGGCCCATATCAGAAGGAAGCAAAGTCCAAAAGGAGACCTGGACCAAACCACAAGGAAGCCTGCCAGAGGGAGACTTGTTCCAAACCAGAAGCTATCATAAGTCAGACCTGGTCCAGAATTTATTCTGACCAGAAGATAGCTTAGCAGTGAAATGATAATCAGTCCAGACTTGATCTAGACTTAATCAGAGCATAAATTAATTGGTCCAGAACAAGAGATTCAACCCAGATTTGGTCCAGACCAGAAGATAGCAAGGTCCAGAGTATGAAACCAAGTCCAGACCAGAAGAAATGATGTCCAGATTGAATCCAGAACTGATCCAAATCAAAGGTAATTATCGAGACTAAAATATCATAAGTCTAGATTTAATTTTAGTTCAATCCAGACCCAGTCCATAATTGGTCCAGATCAGAGGGGAGATATTCAAATCAATGGTCCAGATTTAAGCATCATGGCCCAGTGTTGACCGAGATTAGAAGATCATAACATGTGGTCCAGTGTTGGCCGAAATCAGAGGATCGCAGCAGATCAGATTGCAAGTCCAGAGTGGTCGAGATCAGAAGATCATAAAGTGTGGTCCAGTGTTGGCCGAGATCAGAGGATCACAGCAGATCAGTTTGTATGGTATAGGTGTGGACCAAAGCAGAAGATCAAACGGTCCAGATTTAATCAACATGATGATCAGTGGAGACATGATTGAATTTGATCAAAGTATTAAAAGGATTTGATACAAAAATAAATTGAATACTTGTGGAATTCAGAAGCTATTGGCGGGAAGAAAGATTTGATCCAAAATTAATTAAGAACAGGATTGACCCAAGTTATTTTTGAAAGCAAATCTGGAGCTAAAAAGATATGTTTTTTTATTTAAGTGAAACCCGATTGGCCAAGTTATTTTTGCAAGAGAATCCAGCAAGATACAGCTCGAATTTAAGCTTGGAAGAGACCCTAATTCACATCTATAAAAGGAGGCTCAAGACTGAAGACTCAGCATCGAAAATCATAAAAGAGTCATACACTTCCAAAAGAAAACACTTGAGTTTTTAGTGAGGTTAATTGTGAGTTTCAGCTTTCCAGAAGCAAGCACTCGTGTTTTTCTTTCCCTTGTGTTAGATCTAAGTTGTTGAAGTAAAGTCTACAATCTGAGGGAGTCAAAAGGGGTAGCAGATTACTTAGCAATTAGATTCAAAGCGTTGTAATTCCTTCTACAATCTGGGGTTTTCAGATTGGTAGGAGAATACTTGACTTGAGAAGTCAAGGTGTTGTATTCCTCAAAAGTCTAGGATTGTTAGACTGTTTGAGAAGACTGACTTGGAGGATCAGTGGTATTGTTGTAATTCAAGGTTTTGAATTAGTGAAATCCTTCAAAGTGAAGGGACTGAACGTAGTCTTGTTAACGGTGAACCAGTGTAAAATTTTGTGTTTTATTTTTACTTTATATCCACTGCTAACTCTGTTTGATTCATACATCAGGTTTTGTTATAAAACTGCAAAAATAGAAAAAGTATTCAAGTTAGTCAAACACAATTCAACTCCCCCTTCTCGTGTTTGCACCTTCAAAATCATCAACTATTACTAGTCCATATGAATTTCCACCTAGACTTTTAGTTCTTGATGGACCAAACAAGTCCATATGTATTAATTGGAGTGTTCTTGAAGTTGATATAATATTCTTGGGTTTAAAGGAAACTTTAGTTTGTATACCCTTTTGACAAGCGTCACATAATTTATCCTTAATGAATTTCATTTTTGGTAAGCCTACAACAAGTTCATGCTTGACTAACTTGTTTAAGTGATCCATATGGATATGTGCAAATCTTTTATGCCATAGCCATGCATCATTGTTGTCACTTACCATAAGACATTTCATTTTTAAGGATAAATCATCAAGATTAATTGTAAAAAAAATTTTGAAACGCATACCAACAAACTGAATTTCACTTGTTACAATCATCTTTGTTGAAAGTGATTTTGTAACCTTTGTCACAAAGCTGGCTTATGCTTATGAGATTGTGCTTTAAACCTTCAACATAGAGGACATCTTCGATTGAAGGAGATGGAGCAATACCAACCTTTCCAATGCCCAAAATTTTTCCTTTGTTGTTATCTCCATAGATCACATAACCTTTTGATTCAATAGTTAGTGCTGAAAATTTAGTTTTGTCACCGGTCATGTGCTTTGAACATCCACTATCTAAGTACCACATATTTGATGTACTTGGTGTGTATTCCTACAAAACAAAAGTTATAGTTTATTAGGTACCCAAAGTGCTTTGGGTCCTTGAAGATTAGTACCTTTCTTAACTCACACATAATGCCCTTGAGGAACACCAATGTTCCTAAAATGACAAGCATTAGGTGTGTGGCCATTAAGACCACAATAGAAACATGTTGGAATCCTTTTAGGAAGACATGGTTTCTTTTGAATAGTACTCTTTTTAGAATAATGATGATTCTTTTGAACAGCTATTACTTTCTCATTTTTGGATTGGTTACTTGCCTTTACAAAGATAGTTTTACTAGTACTTGGTTTATCAAATTTTGAGTAACCAAGTCCACTTTTATCGTTTGAATATCTTTGCATGTTAAGTAAATTTTCCAATCCAGTTTCTCCTTTTTCGTATCTTTCGATAACTCTATTCATTTGGACAATTTTAAATGAGAGTGAATCACATTTATTGCATGTAGAATTCTGTTTTTGTTTTTCAAAATCTTGTTGCATAGTGTCGATCTTTTTATTAAGAGATAAAATTTGTTTCTTTTGATTCGACACTATTTTGTACAGATTTCTACATTCTATAAGTAGTTCTTTTATAGCCTGTTGTGCATCATTATCTTCAACACATGAATCATCATTATCACAAGTACTTTTACTACTAACCTCTTCTTCGTCATCAGAATGGTGAGATGCTATCAAAGCAACATTTGCGCATTCGTCATTTTTTGAATTTTAAGATGAACTTACTTCATTATCTTCCCATGTTATGTATGCCTTTTTGAACTCCTTCCTTTTGGTAGCATTCTTCTTGATAATTCTGCTTTCATGTGTCCTTGTTTCCCACATTCAAAGCAAGTAAAATTTTGATTTGTAGTGGACACATCTTTCTTTCTGAAGTTTTTCTTTTTCTTGAACGTTTAATTGTTTTGAAGAAATTTACCGAACTTTTTAACAAGGAGAGTGATATTTTCATCTTCATTGAAATTTTCTTCATTCATCAATTCTTTTGATTCTATTTTTAATGCAATACTCTTTGTTTTCTTTTCTAAACTCTCATTCTTTTCCAATCTTTCGTGTTCTATTTCATGCTCTTGCAATTTTCCGAAAAGTGCAGAGAGTGACATTTTAGATAAGCTTTTCTTTTCAGAAATTGCTGTCACTTTAGGCTGCCATGCTCTAGTTAATGATCTCAGAACCTTTAGGTTCAATTCATCATTAGTAAAGCTTTTGCCAAGTACTGTCAAGTGATTTGTTAAGTTAGAGAATC
>JBBPBO010000001.1:43880312-43898666 GCA_037974295.1 Cicer cuneatum
GTAATGCCCTCGGTGGCCACAAAGCATACCACAACCGCTCTGACCTTGTTCAACCTGCATTCAAGAAACAGAAACTACATCAACGAACCGTCAGTTCTTGCTCTTTATCTTCTCCTACTCCTCATGATGATGTGAAACAGAAACATACGTGTGTTGTATGTGACAAGGTTTTTCCATCAAACAAAGCTTTGTATGGACACATGCGATCGCACTCTAAAGAAGATTCAAAGGCTATTCAACGGCCAATAACAAGATCCCCTGACTGTGATTACCATGGTCAAGAAGTACTACCAGCTATTGACCCATCCAAATATTTGCTGCCAAGATCGCATAAAACGAAGAAAATGATGCAGTAAAAGTATAATTGATTATAAGGCCATTAATGTCGCTCAAATACTCTGTGATATGTGTCGCGCTGACCCTAAAAGGTTGAATTTTTCGACCAATATCGATATTCAAAAGAACAAGGAACAAGTGACGATACTGAAAAATAATAACAATGAAAACAAGTCATTAGTGGTCAGATTGAAGATTTCTAAACACAACCTCTAACCTCTTGCAAACACATCATGAAGATTGCAGCCAACATGATAAAAAAGAAGAGAAGAACAAGGAAGGTGAAACACACAAGGAATCAAGTCATCAATTGGGGCCAAGAGGAGTTGTTAAAGATTTTGATTTGAATGAGATACCCATTGACGTTGCAGAGGAACAAGCAAACTAGTGTGTTTGTTTTTCTTTTCATTAGGTCAACAATATTGTTTTACCATTCTTTGTTCTATTTTACTAGATTTTTGTTCTATTTGAAAGATAAGAAATCAGTTTCCCCTTGATTTCCTTACGTTTCATGGGATGTAGTTTTATACTTTCGTTATTATATAGCTACACAGCAATCGTATATATACAATTGGTTCAGTTAAAATTTCTTCCATTATTTTCATTTCTTTTCTTTATGTTTATACTTTTCGTTCCATATAACATTTGTTTTTCTTTTCACATCTTTTATGATTTGATCTTGGTCAATTCATTATCAAAGTAATAATTGAGTCGTAATGTATAGAAAACTAATAAAAAAAAGGGATAGAAACTACCTGTATTTTTCTTTTTTTCGGTTAAGAACAATATTACAAATTAATTATCAAAGTAACAATTAGTTCTCAGTTTCTCGCGTTGATCAATAATAAATTATTTGTTATTTATGAAAAACTGTGTGTATATTTTTTATAAAATAAATTGATTTTTTTAATTAGATTCCACAGCTATTATGTGGATCAAATTAAAAAATATGAGGATAAAGTTAAAAAATGCCACTAACCTTTAAATTGTACGAAATTTCTTCATGTTGTATTTATTACAACTTCTCTATGTTCCACGAATTCTCTGTGGATAATGTGCAATAAAAGTTTTGTTTATTACTTTCTCTTCTTTTGTTAAAAGTTTTTTGTGCTGAGTTAAAAAAAATGGTTTATATGAAACATTTTCTGAATTGACTCCTCATTCTCACTTGACAAAAAAAACTCACTCATTCTCACTTCTAAACAAGAAATGCTTCTTCTTCTCAAATTGCAATTTTGCTCCAATCCAGATTGCCACTGCTCCGACCACAATGATTTAGACTGTTCCGAATGCCGCTTCGACGTTCGCTCTCTCGTTGTGTCTCGTTCGCTCTCTTTCTCGTTGTGTCTCGTTCGCTCTCTTTGTCTTTCTCTCATTCACTCTCTATTATGTTTTGCTCTCTCTTGTTTGCTATCTCTAATTTGTTCTATTTTCAATGTTATTTGTTGAGTATAGGAAGAAATAAATGGTTTATTAATTGATTTGCAAACCCTATTTTGTTTTTTCACAACTCACTGAAATCCCGAACATCTCAAGTCCATTACTGCATTCTCGAACGCATTCTTCTTCACAGGTAAGAACTTGAAAATGTCTAACTCTTGTAGTTTAATCCTTCTTGTGTTACTGAAACAAATAAGAAATGAATGACTATGGATCCTTTTTTTTTCAATATCAAACCTCAATAGTCTTTGACAAATTAGTGGTGAATTAAAGTGAATTAGTTGTTTGGTTTCAGCCTATGTGTTAGCCAAAGCTGGTGTCAATGTTGTTTTGTACGAAAATATTTGTGATGACTTATGTTTACTCTTGCTTTCTATTCATATTTAAATCATAATATGACTTATGTTTATTTATTTATTTCTTTTGCGGTTTTTAGATTGTGTTATAGCTAATTAAATTATACATTTTCTACCTAAATACTTTGTTTTTGAGTGTTTGTTGAAGGTTTGAATGTTTGTGTTTCTACATATAGTGAATTCATATGTTGTTGAATGTTTGTGTATCAACTCAAATGTGAACATTAATTTCCCTAATCTAATTTGTTGGGTAAAGTTACTATCTGATCAGTATCGATAATTTTCCTTTTTTAGTGTTCGTAGTTAATTCACTACTGTTTATGCCATTGTTCGCGCCTCGATTCACACTTCTGTTTGTGGTTCTATTAATGTGACGGTCAATAGGTAAGGTTCATCATCATCACTTCTTCTTCTGCTTCTTCGTCTTCTTCATCATCATCACTTCTTCTTCTTCTTCTTCTTCATCTTTGCTTAATGGTTATCTCTATGGTGCTTGAAATCAATGTCTTATAAAAAAAAACTACACATTGTAAAATTGAAACCAACTACAATAACATGTTTTTTTATTATCCTTTTTCGTCTCTTATTTCCTCTTCTGCTTTTGTAAATCCGATATGCTATTAGCTTTGGTTTTCGCTAGCAAAACATTTGGTAAATAATAACAAATAAAATTAACTTGAAATGGATACTAAATGGAAACAATTATAACCTTTTACTAGCATAAAACAAAATTTGAAACTAGTTTATAGTTGTAGGCATAACTAAGATATTTATCTCTTCTTTACTATAGAGATGACTGTAATAATCACCTAGGATTCTAATGACTCCAACACCAGCCGATGAAGTTTGATTTATCAATCCACCTCACATATCACATAAATCATTTTAAAACTTCTTTTTGCATATTAAATTCAAAGACTTATGTTTTCAAGAAAAACAATTGAAAAGATAAATATACCAACATTGAATTTGACTAGTCCATTTTTTAACTTTTAGATTCTTCATTTCCTAAGTTTCTGTGATACTCAACACTTCTCTTCTTTGAAAAAAATTCAACATAGATTTTTTCTAAGCTTGTTAAAGCTAAGTTTATCAACTCTATTTCAGACTCTGCCACTTATTTAAAAGTACTGTTGTAACTTGCTAAATGAACAAGTGCTCTAACAGAAATCTAAATACCCGAAAATATATGATATAGTTTTGTCATTTTACAATTAGTATATAATAAAAAATAATAATTACTTCTTTTCAAGAATATCCCTATATTGTCAATAACGCTAGGATAGCGTGCAATCGCGGATATGCAGTGCAAATCTTTTGTTCATTGCAACACCTTTGCGGTGGGAGCCGTCTTCAACCGGTGTGGTGTTCAGCTATTCATGTCTGCAGTAGATGAAAGAAACTAGTAATAATAATGACGTAAGACATATGGTATCATTGCACGTGTATTCTGCCAAATATCCAAGTTCTGATATGTAATTTACATTAACAAACTGTAACAACCTGTTGGTCCATCACCATATTCAAGCTAACACTCGTTACATATGGATTTTTTAAGGATCAAATGATACCACTTATATATTAATGTTTTCATGTTCTCTTTTCTTCTTCTTTTTTAAATTCAAGTAATTTCCTAGTAGTTTGAAATTGTATTTCGAATATTATTGGATACACAATTTATTTAATTATTCATTAGGATAATATTTTAGAGTATTTATAGATATCCTATTTGATTTGTAAAATTATTTTCCCTTTCTCAGATCCATCACTCATCCATTCTTTGTTTCTTCTTTTTCAAAATATGGATGGCTACCACCCAAATTGTAGTTGGGTATATGATAGACTTTATGCTCAACGAGGGGGGTTGAAACCAGCCTTCACAAAAGGTGTTGACGAGTTTATAACAAAGGCAATAAGATGAAATTAGTTTGTAAAAGATGGTGGCATCAAATGTCCTTGATAATTGCATGTGTAGAGGTGTATTGGCTACAAGTGAAGTCAAAGTTCACTTGTATAGGTTTGGGTTCCAACCAAATTATTTGTATAGGACTGAGCATGGCGAAGAAGCCCCACATATTGATCTAGAAAACGCTCCCAGTAGTAGTGGACGTATGGATAACAATGATCCATTTACATTAATACAACATATGGTCGATGATGCATTTGTCCTATGTATTACTTTCAAAATATGGCAATGAGGGCAACGAGGAAGAGATTAATGAAGAGCCCCAAAATGATGATGCTCAAGACTTTTATGATTTGTTAGCTGCTACAAACAAACCCTTATATGAGGGGGTTTCTGATTCAGAACTTTCAATATGCGTGAAACTTTTAGCTTACAAATCAAATTGGAATGTTCCATAGAAGTGTCTTGATTTCTTTGCAAGCATGGCTGTAGATGTGTGACCTTTGAAGGATTCACTTACAAAAAAATTTACCAAGCCAAAATTTGACCATGTTAGGAATGAAGTCTGAGAAAATTGATTGTTGTGTTAAAGGGTGCATGTTGTACTACAAATATACTAATGTAGATCTTGAGTGTAGTAGGTTTTGTCATGAACCCTAATATGTTTCTCGTAAGACTGGGATAGGAAACTATAAAGACATTCCAGTTAAGAGGATGATCTATATGTCAATCACTCCTAGGTTAAAAAGATTGTATGCATCAATGAATATTGCTGCCAAAATGAGATGGCATCTACATAATAGATCGAGTTCATGAATTTTACGTCATACGACTGATAGGGAAGCTTGGAAGCATTTTGATGCAATGTATCCAGACTTTCAAAATGAACCAAAAAATGTAAGGCTTAGTTTACATTCAGATGGCTTCACATCATACATTCAAGCATCTCCATATTCTTGTTGGCCTGTTGTTGTGACCCTATATATTCTCCCGCTCGAAATGTGCATGAGTAAACCATTCATATTTTTGACTTCTCTCATACCTGGACCATTTAGCCCAGAAACAACATTGATGTGTATTTACAATCGTTAATAGATTAGATTGTGGAGTGAATGGGCTTTGACTTATGATATTTTCTACAAGTGATAGCTAATGCAGTTTCTAAATTGTTTGGATATGGACGTAGCCACAATTGGACTAAACAAAGCATATTTTGGGACCTTATGTACTAGAAAGATAATTTATTATGGTACAATTTAGATGTCATGCACATAGAAAAAAATTTCTTTGATAATGTGTTTGACACTATCATAAATGTTAAGAACAAGACAAAGGACAATGAAAAAATAAGAATGGACTTGACCATCATTTGCCAACTTAGCAACTTGGAGTTGGTTCCACATAACAATGGAAGAATGAAAAAACCTAAGGAAAATTATTGTTTTACGTCTAATAGGCAAAGAAAGTTTGTAAATAGATAAAGGAGCTTAAGATGGTAGATGGGTATACTTCTAACTTGGCAAGATGTGCAAATGTTAATAGAGGGCAAATGAATGGGATGAAAAGCCACAATTGTCACGTTTTTATAGAGTGTTGTTTGCTTCCATTTGCAGTTAGTTCATTGTTTGACCATGTGTGGAAACCACTAATAGAATTAAGTCAATTCTTTAAGGGCATGTGTAGCAGTACCTTAAGACATGATGAATTGGTCAAATCGGGTGAAAAGATTTCATTCATCATATGCAAACTTGAAAGAATCTTCCCACCAGGATTCTTTAATTCAATGGAGTATCTTCCTATTCACCTCTCGTATGAGGCAAAACTTGGTGGTCCAGTTCAATATCGATGGATGTATCCATTTGAAAGGTATTTTGTATTCACCATTAAGGATTTCATTTTTTTCTTGATATTTCCACATTTTTTAAGTTACTGCTCTCATTTTTTCCAGAATGATGGATGATTTTAAGCACAAATTGAAAAACAAGGCTAGAGTGGAAGACTCAATATGTATGTGATACTTACATCAAGAGACAACATATTTTTGTTCCCACTATTTCAAAACAATCTCCTTGTTTGCTAGAAGCCAACGTATTAAAGTTGCAAAATGGAATGATGTCGTCACAACAACATTGACTGTTAGCAATCAATTAGGACGTCCTAGTGGGAAGAGCCCAATTCATTGGTTGAGTGATTCTGAAAGAATGTTTGCTCATGTACATATCCTCATCAATTGTAACAAGGTCAAGACATATGTTGAATAATTAGTCTGTAAGCAAACACCCCACACAATTACCAAATATATGTTATAACAATTATTTCGTTATTGTCAACGCCTTTTTGGACTCTAATTCCATTACTGAAGAAGATCCTACATCTCAAACTATTATGCATGGAGAATTCACATAATGGTCTCCTGTGTATTTAAGTGCTTTATTGAAGTTTGTTGCAATTAAATTAGAACTTCTCACCTAACTATTGTGAATATCTTGTTTGTATAGGCCATTGACAAGGCAAATGGTGTGACCGACCCTAACTTTTTATCATTAGCTTGGGGTTCTGACTCAATGGTCAAAACTTAACACATGTATTAAATTTATGGGTACAAATTTCACACAAAAACATGGTCTTAGGGTAAGAAAACCATAAAAATTAGAGTTTATGGGAAAGTGGTTACTAAAGGAACAGAAGATGATTTCTACGGAGTCATCCAACATATCTTCGAGTTGGAGTATTACCAATTGCCTCACAAGGTAGCCTTCTTTTAGTTCAAATGGTTTGATCCTAGACGGAATAGAGAAACCAAAGTTCATCCTCAATATGATATTGTAGATATCAAGATGAATTGGAAATAAGATCTCTACGATCCTTTCATAATTGCACAAAAAGCTAGACAAATGTACGCTATCCAAAAATGCAAACTGACAAGCATCACTGGTCTGCAATTATCAAAACAAAGCCTCTGGGTCACGTAGATGTGGACAGTGTTGATGAGGACATGCCATATAAAGATGAAGTAATGGCACAAGTTGAACAATTAACTGAAATTGAAGAAATGGTTGGTTCGCATGATGAAACACATAGCGACGAAGAAGTCAATGTAACATTAGTTCTAAATATTCCAATTCATAATGATAGTGATATGGATGATGAAGATAGCGATGATACTTTAATCGACGTTTAAATTTTTAGTAAGTATAACAAGTAGTTGATTATTCGTATAAATCTTCATATTCTGCCTTTTTATATATATTAGTTTTAGCTTCATATTCTTTAATATTGTAGAGTTAATAATCTTTAATACATCTTGAATTGTATTTACTATTGTGTGTGTTGATTATTTTTCTTCGTTTTATATTTTATAGATGCCTTCAAAACAAAATATTAGAGTCAAGCTTCTTTTGAAGAAAAATCGCATGATTTTACTGCATAAGCTAACTCATGCCCCTCAGCAGGTACAAGCAGTAATTGATCAATCACCACTAAATGCCGATGCCAAAACACCAACCTCACAGCATGTGCGGCATCCCACCCAGCAACAAGTCAACCCTCCTACCCAACAAGTTGTAGTGCTTCCACCCCCACCTAATAAGGTGCATCAATCCGAACCAACTATAGCGACGATGTCAACAACGGGTTTTGTCCCACAAGACAACATTTCATTGACTGCTGATCGTTCCCCATCACAACCATTAACATATGTTTCCTCACGACATACTTCAATTTCCACTGATCAACCACCTTCAATACCTGCTGCTACGGGTAATAGGGGTCAAGGGTCACGATGCTCCAAGTCTAGTCATGGGGTTAAACCCGATGGGAGAACAATGATATGGCCGGATGGTCGAGGGTACGTAACTGATTTCGATTAACTTCACTTACTACACGAGGCTTACGGTTCTTTTGAAATTATTGATCAAGTTATTTTTTTAAATTAAATGTATAGATATGTACTATATATCTATAACTTTTTAATAATTTGTAATGTACATACACTAATATATTTTATGTTATTTATAATTTGTTTGTAGGTGGTTACCGTGTAGGGTGGCCTCGAGGATCGTCACTTCAGTCATGAATTCACAAATCCCATAATTAACTCTAGAACGCTGGTTCGACAAATTTGGTGTAAGATTATATTATATATCTTGTTAATGAGTTCAACTATTGTGTAGATAGTAATTAATACATTATAACTTATTTGTAATGTAACGTTGCAAGATAAAATATACTTTTTTTTTCTTATGATGACGCAATTGTGAATCAAAAATTAAAAACAAACTAACTATACATAACCCACTCGGATAATGACATTTCCTAGATAATTAAGATAATTAGAAAGAAAAAAATTACCCAATCAAACAAACTTTTTTAAAATCCTAGTGTGAGGCATCTACATCTAATTTAACCATATGTACTGAGAAGGAAAAGATCATCAAAATATAAGTCCATTGAACAAAATCATCAACTCCATAAAAATAGGCACAAAATAGATTTAAAACCATATAAAATTGTGACCATTTGACTCTCATCAAATAAGAAATAGAATAACATGTTCAAATAAAAAATATATAGTTTAACGCGCACAAAAACCTTTGTATTGTAAAAAAAAAAAATATATATGATTTTCATATAAATAAGGGTTTTTGAGTTGCTTTCAATTCACCATTCACCCATAAGAAAAAAAAACCAAAAAAACACAGCAAACCTTTAAAGAAAAAAAAGGAAAAACATATGAAACCGTTTTCATATAAATAAAGGCTTTTGGTTTGCTTTCAATTTGACCTTTCACTCACTCACAGCTGTACTCACTCTTTTACTAAAAACATACATCACAAAGCAAGAAGAAGGTTGCATCTTTTATCTTCAAACATTTCCTTGCATCTCTGTTGATCATCGATCATGAAGCGTTCTTGTCATGATGATTATGTATGGCCGCTACTTGCAAAGGAGATGAAAAAAAATGGATCAAGAATCTTCAATTGTGATTTGTGCGACAAATCTTTCAGCTCCGGTAATGCCCTCGGTGGCCACAAAGCATACCACAACCGCTCTGACTTTGTTTAACCTCCATTCAAGAAACAGAAACTACATCAACGAACAGTCAGTTCTTGCTCTTTATCTTCTCCTTCTCCTCATGATGATGTGAAACAGAAACATACATGTGATGTATGTGACAAGGTTTTTCCATCAAACAAAGCTTTGTATGGGCACATGCGATCGCACTCTTAAAAATATTCAAAGGCTATTCAACTGCCGCCAACAACAACATCCCCTGATCAACAAATACTACCAGCTATTGACATATAGTTGATTATGAACTTATTAATGTTGCTCAAATACTCTGCGATATGTCTCGCGGTGACCCTAAAAGGTTGAAACTTTGTACCAATATCGATAATCAAAAGAACATGGAACAAGTGACAATAATGAAAAATAATAACAACCAAAACAAGTTATTTGTTGTGAGATTCAAGATTCCTAAACACAACATCTTGCTAACACATCATCAAGATTGCAACCAACATGATAAAAAAGAAGAGAAGAACAAGGAAGGTGAAACACCCAAGGAATCAAGTCATCAATTGGGGCCAAGAGGAGTTGTTAAAGATTTTGATTTGAATGAGATACCAGTTGCAGATGAACAATCAAACTAGTGTGTTTGTTTTTCTTTTCATTAGGTCAACAATATTCATTGGATGATGTTTTATACTTTTGTTATTGTATAGCTAATCAGCAATTTATTAAAATTTTCTCTATTTTACTCATTTCTTATCTTTAAGTTTGTACTTTGTTGACACTAAAGGAATGTTCAGGCTATGGTTGGTGCAACAAAATGTATAAATTAATTATCAAATTAATAATTGATTCTCAGATTCAATAGCTAGTAATGTATATCATGTTAATCAATAATTTGAGTCATTCTTAATGGATCAATATATCAAGTTGATTTGGTGTTCAAGTAATGTAGGTATTAGTATTTGTTCACAAGTTTAACTCATTAACTATGCTACTATATATGGACATGGTTGAAAGTAGAATCAAGAAGGCTTCAATTGTTCAATTAACCAATAGTGTCTCATATTCCAAGACAATGCTGGGGTTATTAAGAAGATGGTTCTGTAGGTGTGATGAGTGATGGAATTTTTGCAGAAATCTTATAAAAAATGCAGACTAGATTGGGGCAAGGAATGTATAAATGATACACTGGAGTGAAGATTCTAATTTATATGTATAGTATTGGTTGCCTAGTGTGTGAAAATAGATAAAAATGTCTTGTGCTTTTGGAAGTTATATTAATAACCCTTTGTGGCCCCTTTGAGTCAGTAAGTGGCAAATAGTTATGTGATATTTCATTTAATTTAGGCTCACTCTCTCATTTAATTTAGGCTCTCTCTCACCTACCGTTTATACATTTAGTTATCTATTTTTTGGAAATTTTAAAATACAAGATGAACTCTTTTAGCAATCTCATCAAACTTTATATCTACTCAAAGAATTCCATTATGGTTTAGATTGGAAAATCTCTTTGTAATAAATAATTTGTGAAAAGTGTTTCCAAGTTACTAAGACGTGTTAGTGTTGTTTTACAGATAGTCTAGAGAGGTTGTTGACAAAAAAAAAATTACAAAATATGGTTATTGTTTTCAAAGACCTATCTTACCGAATATACTAGAATGATTTTCATTGAAAATATTTATTTGTAAATTTCCTTAGACATAAACTTGTGATTTCTTCTCCTTGAATCTCACCGATTTTACTCTAGATATAACACTGAAGTCTATATACCTAATGATCTTAGTGTGTTACTTTTGTTTACTCTTGACACTACTTTTGCTTGGAGTATATTATTTAATATATTTTTCTTTTGAAAATATAAGGAGAGGTTGCTGGTTTGAATTATGTGATAGTTAACACATCATAATGAGGTGGAATATTAATTTATCAAAAAAGATGGAATGGTAGGATTGTATTATATTTGCTTAATATAGTACAATTCTAATGCAAAATATTATTTGGATACACATTACAAAAAAACTAACTTCTAGTGATAGACAAAGTTTGTCACTAAACGTCAAAAACTGTAAGTAAAGGTTAATATACTTTGAGTGACACTCAAATCTATAGTCAACTTTAAGGGAGCGTCTTGCTACACTTTGAAGACTGTCACTACAGGTTTTTGATTTCTACTTACAACAATGACTATCACTAAAACCTAGATAAATATAAATAAAAAATTAATCTATTTCTATGGTTTATCTGTCACTAAAAACTACATAAATATAAATAAAAAATTGATCTATTCCTCTGGTATTGTCTGTCACTAAAAACTAGATATATATAAATAAAGAATTGATCTATTCCTACAGTATTGTTTGTCACTAAAACTTATTTATTAAATTAAATTTATTTTATGTCCCTACTAATTGTAATTCTAAATTATTAATACCAATAAGTTAAATTTAAATTTCTAATTTATTTTTATTAACTAACGTCATTGAAACATACAATAAAATATAATTCAATTTTACTAATTCTATTAAACGCATGTTACTTGCATTCCTAGCATTTTAATTATAGGAGTATCATGAATTAATCTTGAAAGATTCTTGGTTCCCATGTAATGTATGTCCTCATATTTTGTGCGATTCTTTTTGTTCATGTTACTTATTTTCTATATACAATGAATAAGTAAAGTCAGAAATCAAAACAAGCGCATGATAAATAGTTGTTATACGAACAAAATATTAATGACATTATACATATACCTGTTCATTCTTGGAACACCAATGATGTACTAAAGCACCATATTGAGAAGGATCAATCCTTGTGTCCGGGATGTAGGTAGCCATTTCCGCTGCTGTCTTACTACTGTCATATCCCTTTGATTTCAAATAATACTTGAATCGCCTCCACTTAACCCTCATGTTATCCTTTAGTATCTTTTCAGTTTGCTCGGTGAATTCAAGAACAAACCAAAACTTTGTCTATCATATGAATAATTAACAAAACACAAATTTCATTAAACATATTATTGCAAAAAAAATATTTATAAAACTTGAAATGAAATAGAACTTTTAAAAACTTATACAACACTAAATAAGTTCAATCATATCAGTGATATAGGACTCAGGCATCTTATTCCAGCTAATATAATTGATTGGAGAACATTGGGATCTCCTTACCAAACTTTCTATTGCATTTAATAGAGTTTTTCATTCCCAACAAATAGGATTACCAAAAGAATCTACATCCACCAATATAAACTCTTCATCTGGCATGTCCCACACATCTAGCATGTGTGTATAACCTCTTGTTCTCTTTTCACCTAAATCATATACTCTTATTAGCAAACCATAAAACACTCAATATCAATTGTCTTAGATCAATACAACCACACAAAGTCTAGTGAAATTCCAAGAGCACTAATAAAAACAAAAATAATTTACCTTCAGCTTCAACATGACTTCTTTCCCTCTTCAGACATAGAGTGGTTATTTTAGTTGAGTTCAATACACAGCCATCAACTGAGTGCCCTTCGTCTTGTGATTGGCCACGATTTTGAGTAGTATTCAACATCCTTCTGCGCTTCCCCATGGTACTTTCTACGTATGCCAAAGCCAAATTAATTTTTAATTTTTGTAAAAATAAATAAACAATGACAGTAATAATTTCCATATCACTACTGCCTTTATAGCATCTTTTTCTTGAAACTCTATAACTTATCGTAGTCTTAATACATCAAGTGTACTTCCATCAATCTAGATACAACTGACCTTGTTTTCTGAAAGTTTTAAACAATTCTCATAAGTGTTTATCATCATTTCTTAATAAGAAACTTAAAAGGCATTAAATTGGCCTTACAAGAAGAAACTTAGGTATCAAATCAAACATTGGAAAGGCATTAAATTACAAATAGAGGACTTTTTTTGTTGTTGAGGGAAACAGATGACATTCTTGTAAATTGGGAGTACACTTCATTATTTTATTGCTTAACTTCCCTTCTTTAATAACTAAATAATACTATAATAGAACTCATTAACAGTTTAACTTACAAACAATCTAATTTAAAAGTTATACTATTATGCAAAATATACATATTAAAAAATATCACGAATGCAGAAAGTATACTACGACAAAAATTGCATTAATATCTAAAAATTGACTTGAATCAAATTATCATGATTTCTACTGTAGAAAGTAATAACCACTAATAACAAGTTAGTGGTATCATACCTCAAAGAGGTATTTGGACAGAATTGAAATCGTAACATATCATCTACAATGTACTTCATTGACTTCAACTTTTTGTATTCTGAAATCATTATACCAAATGTAAGTTAAAAGAAATGGGTACAAGATTGAGGTATTCAGAGAGAACAAAAATATACTTATTATATGCATAAGAAAAAATATCCATAGCCACTATAACAAAAACTCAAATTATATTTGACAAAGATAAATGAATGCATTAGAGTACAGAAAAACTATCTTCACTCAAAATAAAAGCTCCTTAGCAGTTTCAAGCATTATTATGCCTACATCCAATGACATTAAGGTTGAACTCTTTCATATCATGATACTTTCTCATGTAGGTGGGAGGATTTTTCCTCTATCAAATTATATATAATTTTTTGTTTCTCAAGATTGTTGGTTTTCTTGTTCAAAACAAGGTAGGACGATTGTAAAATGTGGTTATCAATTGTTGATCTCAATCACAGTGAAAATACGTAAGGCGCTTACTTATGGTTTTATGATCAATATTGATGGACTCCATGGCTTTACAGAGCTTGTCTTTTAAAGACGGCAAAATGGCCTAAAGAATGTTTAGAGACATTAGAGTACAAATTCAGCTGAATTAATACAACAATCCAATCAGCTAAATTTTTATATTTCTAACTAATGAGTAATGAAAGAACCTATAATACCAAATGCACTCAAGACACACAACACATCATAAAGAATAAGAATATATCGTTTCTCATTAAGCATCATCTTAATATTAAAATATAGTACTATAGCATACTCAAAATTTTAAAGTAAGAAAGAAAGCTACCTCTTGCGAACTCATGAAAGAAGAAAAGTTGCCTCGGTGCAGTTGAACTAAATATTAAGACTGAGTTGTCAATCCCACCGGTCACCACAATTTCCCTCATCTTGGACAGGGTTGTGAAATAGTGAACCAACCATAAAATAAAGTGAAATATTTTGAAGAAAAATACAAATAGCAGAAAACATGAAACTTGTTGCAACAGGTTAGTTAGCACTCAACTTCTATCAACTATCTAGGAATTTATATTGTAAGTATCATAAGCTTCTTCATGCAAGAAAATAACTAGTAAAATATCAATTATAATAAGAAAAGGAGCACTATTGGAGATATTGGATTAAGTTTATAACTGTTTATTTAGCTGCAACATCAATGAGTAATAAAAAACCTCAACTATTTTTTCTGAATGATGTGAATTGTGAAGTATACTGTGACAGCTACAAATAACCAGCTGAGATTCAAGTAACACAAGCTACAAATCCAAAGGCTAAGATACAAAGTTTCAATCAATGCATTACAGCTTACTACCACTTAACATAATATTCTATGACAGCTACAAATAACAAGTTGGGATTCAAGTACAACACATGCTACAAATCCAAAGGCTAAGATATAAAGTTTCAATCAATGCATTATAACTTACTACCACTTCACATACTTATGACACGAACTTGAAATTCATTCTATGGCATGTAAGTAGAGCAGCTGAAAACCATTGCAGTTAGATAGTAGGTAGTATTTTGAAGCAAACCATAACTAGATCCTCTGTAAACTACTCCTTTATCCCTTATCAATCTCATTGCATCAGTGATCAGTCATTAAAATCTAGATGGTGTTCACAAACAGAAATTGTAATCTGCATCAATATTTCATGCCTACATATAGAAGTCGATGAATTAGATTTAAAATCTTATTCACTAGCAATATTGTTTCCATAATAAATGATGCCAAGCAATCTTAAAATCTTCATCAATCTTATTTACAACTTTATTCACAAGAAATTGAAGACAAAATCGTAGATAAATGATGTCAAATTCCTCTTCAAAAAGATTTATCAAAACTTAACTAGTCTTAATCATTCACGATGATATGGTCATAGAAAATTAGGCCTATATTTTGTAATGAAATGAAGCAGTCGGAATCACAAAAGATTAGCAAGCGCTAATCATAAAAAAAAGAACAAGTTCTGGAATCCACCAGAAAAGAGAAAACTCTCAAAATTAATTATTTTATTAAAAGATACCTTTTGCTACAACTTAGAAATTCTTTAAATAGATAATAGAAGCCCTAGTGTGAAAATTAAGTAAAACAGAAAAAGCCTGAAATTACAGGAAAAACTAAAACGGCTGTTTTGAGGCCCAAGATGAGCCCAAAACTATTTTGGAGCCCATACGTCATGGCGAAGCAATGTGTTGTGTTTGTGGCGCGATTCCCTTTCCGGAAAGGTATAATAATAGGCAATCTGACACCAGATGATTGTTTTCCGCATTTCCTGCTGCGTTTGCCCACAAAGCCGTTTCTTCCTCGATTCTTGCCACGAACCTTCCTACATCAGTCTCCTCCACCTCTAAAGAACTCGACCCCGAGTTCATACCAGGATAGAGGTCAGTATCCTCATGGAACTCATAAATATCAGCCACATTAAAGGTATTGGAAATATTCATGGATTCCGGCAAGTCGATTACATAAGTGTTGTCATTGATCTTCTTCAGCACCTGGAAAGGTCCGTACTTGCGAGGCTGAAGCTTCTTGTAAGTGCCAATCGGTAACCTCTCCTTACGCAGGAACACCATCACATCATTTCCCACAACAAAGACCTTGACTCTCATGCGCTTGTCAGCAGCGACTTTGTTCTTCTGCCCAGTAGTCTCTAACTTCGCCCTGACAGTCTCCTTAACGACTTGCACATCCTTGGCCATACTTTCAGATGCGGTACTCACCCCATGAGCCTTGGGTAGCACCACCAGATCAACCACATGCCGCGTTGGAGAAGTATAAACTAAAGAGAAAAGCAATTTTCCTGTAGCTGAGTGCACTGCGCTATTGTAAGCAAATTCGACCTGGGGTAAAGCCAGATCCCACTGCTTCGGCTTATCCCCGCAAACACTCCGAATCATATTCCCCAGCGTTTGGTTGGTGACCTTTGTCTGCCCATCAGTCTGAGGATGAGCTTTAGAACTCCTATTTAGTGCAGTACCAAACATCCGCCATAGAGTAATCCAAAAATGACTGAGGAACTTGGTGTCTCGGTTTGAAGTGATGGACCTGGGGACTCCGTGCAAACGCACAACCTCTTTGAAAAACAACTTGGCTGTGTCGGATGCATCAGCAGTCTTTTTACAAGCAATAAAGTGTGACATCTTTGAAAACCTGTCAACCACCACAAATACAGAATCTACTCCTCGCTGTGTACGAGGTAACCCCAATACAAAGTCCATCGAAAGATCTAACCTTTAGAAACCTGACAAGTGTAGCAGCGCTTGACGATAGTACCCACGTCACGGCGCAGATGAGGCCAGTAATACTGCTCTTCCAGACTGGTGATGGTTTTGTCTCTCCCCAAATGACCTCCAAGACCGTCACTATGCAGGTCTCGAATCAACTTCTCCCTCAAAGAAGAATTAGGAATGCAGGGTTGATTCCTCTTAAACAGGTAGCCCTCTCGAATATGAAAATCTGCGCTGGATGCTGATTTGTACACTTGAGCCACAACTCCTTGAACTCAGTTTCAAACTCATATAGTTCCTTCAGCAACTCAAAACCCAAAATCTTCTGAGCTAAGGTAATCAACAAGGAAGCCCTCCTACTCAACACATATGTTACCTTGTTCTGGGCGCCTGATTTGTGCTGAATGATAAATGGGAATTTCTGCAGAAAACTCACCCAGCGAGCATGCATCTTGTTTATCACCTTCTGACTATGGAGGAACTTTAGAGCAAAGTGGTCAGTGAACAAGATAAACTCCATCTGAATCAAATAATGCTCCCATTGCCTCAAAGCTTGAAAGACTGCAAAAACTCCTGTCATAAGTGCTCCACTTCTGCCTGGCGTCGCTCAGTTTTTCACTGAAGAAAGCCATTGGTCGCTTCTCTTGTGAAAGTACAGCACCTACCCCTACTCCACTGGCGTCACACTCCACCTGAAATATCTTGTCGAAGTCTGGTAAAGCGAGAACTGGTGCCGTGGAAAGCTTCTCCTTGATCATCGCAAAGCTCTGCTCTTGTTCAAGTCCCCACTTGAACTTTCCTTTCTTCAGACACTCGGTGATAGGCGCAGTAATGGTGCTGAAGTCGCGCACAAACCTGCTATAGAAAGTAGCCAGGCCATGGAAACTGCGTACTTCCGTCACAGACTTAGGTGCAGGCCAGTTTCTAATAGCACTCACCTTCTCTTCGTCCACCTGAATCCCATCTTCACCGACAACAAAACCCAGAAACAACAACTTGTTGGTACAGAAGGTGCACTTCTTCAAGTTGATGTATAACTGGTTCTCTTGCAAGACCTGTAGCACTTGCTTCAAATGCCCTAGATGATCCTCCTTGGTTTTGCTATAAATCATAATATCATCAAAGTAAACCACCACAAAAGATCCAGTAAAAGGACGAAGAACCTGATTCATTAGCCTCATGAAATTACTGGGGGCATTGGATAACCCGAAAGGCATGACCAACCACTCGTAAAGGCCATCCTTGCTCTTGAAAGCTGTCTTCCATTCATCTCCGAGTCTAATTCAGATCTGATGATAACCACTCCGTAGATCTATCATCGAAAACAACTTAGACCCCAATAACTCATCAAGCATGTCCTCCAAACGAGGAATGGGAAACCTGTACTTGATCGTTATCTGGTTGATGGCTCTACTGTCGACGCACATTCGCCACTGATTGTTCTTCTTAGGCACCAAAAGCATTGGAACTACACATGGGCTCATACTCTCTATAATGAACCCTTTCTTCAGTAAATACTCAATCTGCTCCCGCAATATCTCGTTCTCCTTGGGACTCATGCGGTAATGAGGTAGGTTCGGCAGGCTGGAACCTAGAATTAAATCAATCTGATGTTGACTATCTCGCATATGAGGCAAGTCGTTGAGTAGCTCATCCGAGATCAATTCCTCAAAATCCGTCAAGATTTCCTACACCTCTTTCCGTGGTTCAGGCTCCTTTTTCATAGCACTCAGCAAACCCTTGACCACCACTGGGCAAAACCATTTTGTTTCCTTGAAGGCATCAGTCAAATCATGCTCATCCTGCGTCATAACAAGAAAA
>JBBPBO010000001.1:43909352-43929521 GCA_037974295.1 Cicer cuneatum
TATGCATGGAGAATTCACATAATGGTCTCCTGTGTATTTAAGTGCTTTATTGAAGTTTGTTGCAATTAAATTAGAACTTCTCACCTAACTATTGTGAATATCTTGTTTGTATAGGCCATTGACAAGGCAAATGGTGTGACCGACCCTAACTTTTTATCATTAGCTTGGGGTTCTGACTCAATGGTCAAAACTTAACACATGTATTAAATTTATGGGTACAAATTTCACACAAAAACATGGTCTTAGGGTAAGAAAACCATAAAAATTAGAGTTTATGGGAAAGTGGTTACTAAAGGAACAGAAGATGATTTCTACGGAGTCATCCAACATATCTTCGAGTTGGAGTATTACCAATTGCCTCACAAGGTAGCCTTCTTTTAGTTCAAATGGTTTGATCCTAGACGGAATAGAGAAACCAAAGTTCATCCTCAATATGATATTGTAGATATCAAGATGAATTGGAAATAAGATCTCTACGATCCTTTCATAATTGCACAAAAAGCTAGACAAATGTACGCTATCCAAAAATGCAAACTGACAAGCATCACTGGTCTGCAATTATCAAAACAAAGCCTCTGGGTCACGTAGATGTGGACAGTGTTGATGAGGACATGCCATATAAAGATGAAGTAATGGCACAAGTTGAACAATTAACTGAAATTGAAGAAATGGTTGGTTCGCATGATGAAACACATAGCGACGAAGAAGTCAATGTAACATTAGTTCTAAATATTCCAATTCATAATGATAGTGATATGGATGATGAAGATAGCGATGATACTTTAATCGACGTTTAAATTTTTAGTAAGTATAACAAGTAGTTGATTATTCGTATAAATCTTCATATTCTGCCTTTTTATATATATTAGTTTTAGCTTCATATTCTTTAATATTGTAGAGTTAATAATCTTTAATACATCTTGAATTGTATTTACTATTGTGTGTGTTGATTATTTTTCTTCGTTTTATATTTTATAGATGCCTTCAAAACAAAATATTAGAGTCAAGCTTCTTTTGAAGAAAAATCGCATGATTTTACTGCATAAGCTAACTCATGCCCCTCAGCAGGTACAAGCAGTAATTGATCAATCACCACTAAATGCCGATGCCAAAACACCAACCTCACAGCATGTGCGGCATCCCACCCAGCAACAAGTCAACCCTCCTACCCAACAAGTTGTAGTGCTTCCACCCCCACCTAATAAGGTGCATCAATCCGAACCAACTATAGCGACGATGTCAACAACGGGTTTTGTCCCACAAGACAACATTTCATTGACTGCTGATCGTTCCCCATCACAACCATTAACATATGTTTCCTCACGACATACTTCAATTTCCACTGATCAACCACCTTCAATACCTGCTGCTACGGGTAATAGGGGTCAAGGGTCACGATGCTCCAAGTCTAGTCATGGGGTTAAACCCGATGGGAGAACAATGATATGGCCGGATGGTCGAGGGTACGTAACTGATTTCGATTAACTTCACTTACTACACGAGGCTTACGGTTCTTTTGAAATTATTGATCAAGTTATTTTTTTAAATTAAATGTATAGATATGTACTATATATCTATAACTTTTTAATAATTTGTAATGTACATACACTAATATATTTTATGTTATTTATAATTTGTTTGTAGGTGGTTACCGTGTAGGGTGGCCTCGAGGATCGTCACTTCAGTCATGACTTCACAAATCCCATAATTAACTCTGGAACGCTGGTTCGACAAATTTGGTGTAAGATTATATTATATATCTTGTTAATGAGTTCAACTATTGTGTAGATAGTAATTAATACATTATAACTTATTTGTAATGTAACGTTGCAAGATAAAATATACTTTTTTTTTCTTATGATGACGCAATTGTGAATCAAAAATTAAAAACAAACTAACTATACATAACCCACTCGGATAATGACATTTCCTAGATAATTAAGATAATTAGAAAGAAAAAAATTACCCAATCAAACAAACTTTTTTAAAATCCTAGTGTGAGGCATCTACATCTAATTTAACCATATGTACTGAGAAGGAAAAGATCATCAAAATATAAGTCCATTGAACAAAATCATCAACTCCATAAAAATAGGCACAAAATAGATTTAAAACCATATAAAATTGTGACCATTTGACTCTCATCAAATAAGAAATAGAATAACATGTTCAAATAAAAAATATATAGTTTAACGCGCACAAAAACCTTTGTATTGTAAAAAAAAAAATATATATGATTTTCATATAAATAAGGGTTTTTGAGTTGCTTTCAATTCACCATTCACCCATAAGAAAAAAAAACCAAAAAAACACAGCAAACCTTTAAAGAAAAAAAAGGAAAAACATATGAAACCGTTTTCATATAAATAAAGGCTTTTGGTTTGCTTTCAATTTGACCTTTCACTCACTCACAGCTGTACTCACTCTTTTACTAAAAACATACATCACAAAGCAAGAAGAAGGTTGCATCTTTTATCTTCAAACATTTCCTTGCATCTCTGTTGATCATCGATCATGAAGCGTTCTTGTCATGATGATTATGTATGGCCGCTACTTGCAAAGGAGATGAAAAAAAATGGATCAAGAATCTTCAATTGTGATTTGTGCGACAAATCTTTCAGCTCCGGTAATGCCCTCGGTGGCCACAAAGCATACCACAAC
The DNA here is from genome assembly GCA_037974295.1 of Cicer cuneatum. Lineage (NCBI taxonomy): Eukaryota > Viridiplantae > Streptophyta > Magnoliopsida > Fabales > Fabaceae > Cicer > Cicer cuneatum. Next base: position 43,912,014 of record JBBPBO010000001.1, read on the forward strand.
CGCTCTGACTTTGTTTAACCTCCATTCAAGAAACAGAAACTACATCAACGAACAGTCAGTTCTTGCTCTTTATCTTCTCCTTCTCCTCATGATGATGTGAAACAGAAACATACATGTGATGTATGTGACAAGGTTTTTCCATCAAACAAAGCTTTGTATGGGCACATGCGATCGCACTCTTAAAAATATTCAAAGGCTATTCAACTGCCGCCAACAACAACATCCCCTGATCAACAAATACTACCAGCTATTGACATATAGTTGATTATGAACTTATTAATGTTGCTCAAATACTCTGCGATATGTCTCGCGGTGACCCTAAAAGGTTGAAACTTTGTACCAATATCGATAATCAAAAGAACATGGAACAAGTGACAATAATGAAAAATAATAACAACCAAAACAAGTTATTTGTTGTGAGATTCAAGATTCCTAAACACAACATCTTGCTAACACATCATCAAGATTGCAACCAACATGATAAAAAAGAAGAGAAGAACAAGGAAGGTGAAACACCCAAGGAATCAAGTCATCAATTGGGGCCAAGAGGAGTTGTTAAAGATTTTGATTTGAATGAGATACCAGTTGCAGATGAACAATCAAACTAGTGTGTTTGTTTTTCTTTTCATTAGGTCAACAATATTCATTGGATGATGTTTTATACTTTTGTTATTGTATAGCTAATCAGCAATTTATTAAAATTTTCTCTATTTTACTCATTTCTTATCTTTAAGTTTGTACTTTGTTGACACTAAAGGAATGTTCAGGCTATGGTTGGTGCAACAAAATGTATAAATTAATTATCAAATTAATAATTGATTCTCAGATTCAATAGCTAGTAATGTATATCATGTTAATCAATAATTTGAGTCATTCTTAATGGATCAATATATCAAGTTGATTTGGTGTTCAAGTAATGTAGGTATTAGTATTTGTTCACAAGTTTAACTCATTAACTATGCTACTATATATGGACATGGTTGAAAGTAGAATCAAGAAGGCTTCAATTGTTCAATTAACCAATAGTGTCTCATATTCCAAGACAATGCTGGGGTTATTAAGAAGATGGTTCTGTAGGTGTGATGAGTGATGGAATTTTTGCAGAAATCTTATAAAAAATGCAGACTAGATTGGGGCAAGGAATGTATAAATGATACACTGGAGTGAAGATTCTAATTTATATGTATAGTATTGGTTGCCTAGTGTGTGAAAATAGATAAAAATGTCTTGTGCTTTTGGAAGTTATATTAATAACCCTTTGTGGCCCCTTTGAGTCAGTAAGTGGCAAATAGTTATGTGATATTTCATTTAATTTAGGCTCACTCTCTCATTTAATTTAGGCTCTCTCTCACCTACCGTTTATACATTTAGTTATCTATTTTTTGGAAATTTTAAAATACAAGATGAACTCTTTTAGCAATCTCATCAAACTTTATATCTACTCAAAGAATTCCATTATGGTTTAGATTGGAAAATCTCTTTGTAATAAATAATTTGTGAAAAGTGTTTCCAAGTTACTAAGACGTGTTAGTGTTGTTTTACAGATAGTCTAGAGAGGTTGTTGACAAAAAAAAAATTACAAAATATGGTTATTGTTTTCAAAGACCTATCTTACCGAATATACTAGAATGATTTTCATTGAAAATATTTATTTGTAAATTTCCTTAGACATAAACTTGTGATTTCTTCTCCTTGAATCTCACCGATTTTACTCTAGATATAACACTGAAGTCTATATACCTAATGATCTTAGTGTGTTACTTTTGTTTACTCTTGACACTACTTTTGCTTGGAGTATATTATTTAATATATTTTTCTTTTGAAAATATAAGGAGAGGTTGCTGGTTTGAATTATGTGATAGTTAACACATCATAATGAGGTGGAATATTAATTTATCAAAAAAGATGGAATGGTAGGATTGTATTATATTTGCTTAATATAGTACAATTCTAATGCAAAATATTATTTGGATACACATTACAAAAAAACTAACTTCTAGTGATAGACAAAGTTTGTCACTAAACGTCAAAAACTGTAAGTAAAGGTTAATATACTTTGAGTGACACTCAAATCTATAGTCAACTTTAAGGGAGCGTCTTGCTACACTTTGAAGACTGTCACTACAGGTTTTTGATTTCTACTTACAACAATGACTATCACTAAAACCTAGATAAATATAAATAAAAAATTAATCTATTTCTATGGTTTATCTGTCACTAAAAACTACATAAATATAAATAAAAAATTGATCTATTCCTCTGGTATTGTCTGTCACTAAAAACTAGATATATATAAATAAAGAATTGATCTATTCCTACAGTATTGTTTGTCACTAAAACTTATTTATTAAATTAAATTTATTTTATGTCCCTACTAATTGTAATTCTAAATTATTAATACCAATAAGTTAAATTTAAATTTCTAATTTATTTTTATTAACTAACGTCATTGAAACATACAATAAAATATAATTCAATTTTACTAATTCTATTAAACGCATGTTACTTGCATTCCTAGCATTTTAATTATAGGAGTATCATGAATTAATCTTGAAAGATTCTTGGTTCCCATGTAATGTATGTCCTCATATTTTGTGCGATTCTTTTTGTTCATGTTACTTATTTTCTATATACAATGAATAAGTAAAGTCAGAAATCAAAACAAGCGCATGATAAATAGTTGTTATACGAACAAAATATTAATGACATTATACATATACCTGTTCATTCTTGGAACACCAATGATGTACTAAAGCACCATATTGAGAAGGATCAATCCTTGTGTCCGGGATGTAGGTAGCCATTTCCGCTGCTGTCTTACTACTGTCATATCCCTTTGATTTCAAATAATACTTGAATCGCCTCCACTTAACCCTCATGTTATCCTTTAGTATCTTTTCAGTTTGCTCGGTGAATTCAAGAACAAACCAAAACTTTGTCTATCATATGAATAATTAACAAAACACAAATTTCATTAAACATATTATTGCAAAAAAAATATTTATAAAACTTGAAATGAAATAGAACTTTTAAAAACTTATACAACACTAAATAAGTTCAATCATATCAGTGATATAGGACTCAGGCATCTTATTCCAGCTAATATAATTGATTGGAGAACATTGGGATCTCCTTACCAAACTTTCTATTGCATTTAATAGAGTTTTTCATTCCCAACAAATAGGATTACCAAAAGAATCTACATCCACCAATATAAACTCTTCATCTGGCATGTCCCACACATCTAGCATGTGTGTATAACCTCTTGTTCTCTTTTCACCTAAATCATATACTCTTATTAGCAAACCATAAAACACTCAATATCAATTGTCTTAGATCAATACAACCACACAAAGTCTAGTGAAATTCCAAGAGCACTAATAAAAACAAAAATAATTTACCTTCAGCTTCAACATGACTTCTTTCCCTCTTCAGACATAGAGTGGTTATTTTAGTTGAGTTCAATACACAGCCATCAACTGAGTGCCCTTCGTCTTGTGATTGGCCACGATTTTGAGTAGTATTCAACATCCTTCTGCGCTTCCCCATGGTACTTTCTACGTATGCCAAAGCCAAATTAATTTTTAATTTTTGTAAAAATAAATAAACAATGACAGTAATAATTTCCATATCACTACTGCCTTTATAGCATCTTTTTCTTGAAACTCTATAACTTATCGTAGTCTTAATACATCAAGTGTACTTCCATCAATCTAGATACAACTGACCTTGTTTTCTGAAAGTTTTAAACAATTCTCATAAGTGTTTATCATCATTTCTTAATAAGAAACTTAAAAGGCATTAAATTGGCCTTACAAGAAGAAACTTAGGTATCAAATCAAACATTGGAAAGGCATTAAATTACAAATAGAGGACTTTTTTTGTTGTTGAGGGAAACAGATGACATTCTTGTAAATTGGGAGTACACTTCATTATTTTATTGCTTAACTTCCCTTCTTTAATAACTAAATAATACTATAATAGAACTCATTAACAGTTTAACTTACAAACAATCTAATTTAAAAGTTATACTATTATGCAAAATATACATATTAAAAAATATCACGAATGCAGAAAGTATACTACGACAAAAATTGCATTAATATCTAAAAATTGACTTGAATCAAATTATCATGATTTCTACTGTAGAAAGTAATAACCACTAATAACAAGTTAGTGGTATCATACCTCAAAGAGGTATTTGGACAGAATTGAAATCGTAACATATCATCTACAATGTACTTCATTGACTTCAACTTTTTGTATTCTGAAATCATTATACCAAATGTAAGTTAAAAGAAATGGGTACAAGATTGAGGTATTCAGAGAGAACAAAAATATACTTATTATATGCATAAGAAAAAATATCCATAGCCACTATAACAAAAACTCAAATTATATTTGACAAAGATAAATGAATGCATTAGAGTACAGAAAAACTATCTTCACTCAAAATAAAAGCTCCTTAGCAGTTTCAAGCATTATTATGCCTACATCCAATGACATTAAGGTTGAACTCTTTCATATCATGATACTTTCTCATGTAGGTGGGAGGATTTTTCCTCTATCAAATTATATATAATTTTTTGTTTCTCAAGATTGTTGGTTTTCTTGTTCAAAACAAGGTAGGACGATTGTAAAATGTGGTTATCAATTGTTGATCTCAATCACAGTGAAAATACGTAAGGCGCTTACTTATGGTTTTATGATCAATATTGATGGACTCCATGGCTTTACAGAGCTTGTCTTTTAAAGACGGCAAAATGGCCTAAAGAATGTTTAGAGACATTAGAGTACAAATTCAGCTGAATTAATACAACAATCCAATCAGCTAAATTTTTATATTTCTAACTAATGAGTAATGAAAGAACCTATAATACCAAATGCACTCAAGACACACAACACATCATAAAGAATAAGAATATATCGTTTCTCATTAAGCATCATCTTAATATTAAAATATAGTACTATAGCATACTCAAAATTTTAAAGTAAGAAAGAAAGCTACCTCTTGCGAACTCATGAAAGAAGAAAAGTTGCCTCGGTGCAGTTGAACTAAATATTAAGACTGAGTTGTCAATCCCACCGGTCACCACAATTTCCCTCATCTTGGACAGGGTTGTGAAATAGTGAACCAACCATAAAATAAAGTGAAATATTTTGAAGAAAAATACAAATAGCAGAAAACATGAAACTTGTTGCAACAGGTTAGTTAGCACTCAACTTCTATCAACTATCTAGGAATTTATATTGTAAGTATCATAAGCTTCTTCATGCAAGAAAATAACTAGTAAAATATCAATTATAATAAGAAAAGGAGCACTATTGGAGATATTGGATTAAGTTTATAACTGTTTATTTAGCTGCAACATCAATGAGTAATAAAAAACCTCAACTATTTTTTCTGAATGATGTGAATTGTGAAGTATACTGTGACAGCTACAAATAACCAGCTGAGATTCAAGTAACACAAGCTACAAATCCAAAGGCTAAGATACAAAGTTTCAATCAATGCATTACAGCTTACTACCACTTAACATAATATTCTATGACAGCTACAAATAACAAGTTGGGATTCAAGTACAACACATGCTACAAATCCAAAGGCTAAGATATAAAGTTTCAATCAATGCATTATAACTTACTACCACTTCACATACTTATGACACGAACTTGAAATTCATTCTATGGCATGTAAGTAGAGCAGCTGAAAACCATTGCAGTTAGATAGTAGGTAGTATTTTGAAGCAAACCATAACTAGATCCTCTGTAAACTACTCCTTTATCCCTTATCAATCTCATTGCATCAGTGATCAGTCATTAAAATCTAGATGGTGTTCACAAACAGAAATTGTAATCTGCATCAATATTTCATGCCTACATATAGAAGTCGATGAATTAGATTTAAAATCTTATTCACTAGCAATATTGTTTCCATAATAAATGATGCCAAGCAATCTTAAAATCTTCATCAATCTTATTTACAACTTTATTCACAAGAAATTGAAGACAAAATCGTAGATAAATGATGTCAAATTCCTCTTCAAAAAGATTTATCAAAACTTAACTAGTCTTAATCATTCACGATGATATGGTCATAGAAAATTAGGCCTATATTTTGTAATGAAATGAAGCAGTCGGAATCACAAAAGATTAGCAAGCGCTAATCATAAAAAAAAGAACAAGTTCTGGAATCCACCAGAAAAGAGAAAACTCTCAAAATTAATTATTTTATTAAAAGATACCTTTTGCTACAACTTAGAAATTCTTTAAATAGATAATAGAAGCCCTAGTGTGAAAATTAAGTAAAACAGAAAAAGCCTGAAATTACAGGAAAAACTAAAACGGCTGTTTTGAGGCCCAAGATGAGCCCAAAACTATTTTGGAGCCCATACGTCATGGCGAAGCAATGTGTTGTGTTTGTGGCGCGATTCCCTTTCCGGAAAGGTATAATAATAGGCAATCTGACACCAGATGATTGTTTTCCGCATTTCCTGCTGCGTTTGCCCACAAAGCCGTTTCTTCCTCGATTCTTGCCACGAACCTTCCTACATCAGTCTCCTCCACCTCTAAAGAACTCGACCCCGAGTTCATACCAGGATAGAGGTCAGTATCCTCATGGAACTCATAAATATCAGCCACATTAAAGGTATTGGAAATATTCATGGATTCCGGCAAGTCGATTACATAAGTGTTGTCATTGATCTTCTTCAGCACCTGGAAAGGTCCGTACTTGCGAGGCTGAAGCTTCTTGTAAGTGCCAATCGGTAACCTCTCCTTACGCAGGAACACCATCACATCATTTCCCACAACAAAGACCTTGACTCTCATGCGCTTGTCAGCAGCGACTTTGTTCTTCTGCCCAGTAGTCTCTAACTTCGCCCTGACAGTCTCCTTAACGACTTGCACATCCTTGGCCATACTTTCAGATGCGGTACTCACCCCATGAGCCTTGGGTAGCACCACCAGATCAACCACATGCCGCGTTGGAGAAGTATAAACTAAAGAGAAAAGCAATTTTCCTGTAGCTGAGTGCACTGCGCTATTGTAAGCAAATTCGACCTGGGGTAAAGCCAGATCCCACTGCTTCGGCTTATCCCCGCAAACACTCCGAATCATATTCCCCAGCGTTTGGTTGGTGACCTTTGTCTGCCCATCAGTCTGAGGATGAGCTTTAGAACTCCTATTTAGTGCAGTACCAAACATCCGCCATAGAGTAATCCAAAAATGACTGAGGAACTTGGTGTCTCGGTTTGAAGTGATGGACCTGGGGACTCCGTGCAAACGCACAACCTCTTTGAAAAACAACTTGGCTGTGTCGGATGCATCAGCAGTCTTTTTACAAGCAATAAAGTGTGACATCTTTGAAAACCTGTCAACCACCACAAATACAGAATCTACTCCTCGCTGTGTACGAGGTAACCCCAATACAAAGTCCATCGAAAGATCTAACCTTTAGAAACCTGACAAGTGTAGCAGCGCTTGACGATAGTACCCACGTCACGGCGCAGATGAGGCCAGTAATACTGCTCTTCCAGACTGGTGATGGTTTTGTCTCTCCCCAAATGACCTCCAAGACCGTCACTATGCAGGTCTCGAATCAACTTCTCCCTCAAAGAAGAATTAGGAATGCAGGGTTGATTCCTCTTAAACAGGTAGCCCTCTCGAATATGAAAATCTGCGCTGGATGCTGATTTGTACACTTGAGCCACAACTCCTTGAACTCAGTTTCAAACTCATATAGTTCCTTCAGCAACTCAAAACCCAAAATCTTCTGAGCTAAGGTAATCAACAAGGAAGCCCTCCTACTCAACACATATGTTACCTTGTTCTGGGCGCCTGATTTGTGCTGAATGATAAATGGGAATTTCTGCAGAAAACTCACCCAGCGAGCATGCATCTTGTTTATCACCTTCTGACTATGGAGGAACTTTAGAGCAAAGTGGTCAGTGAACAAGATAAACTCCCTCTGAATCAAATAATGCTCCCATTGCCTCAAAGCTTGAAAGACTGCAAAAACTCCTGTCATAAGTGCTCCACTTTTGCCTGGCGTCGCTCAGTTTTTCACTGAAGAAAGCCATTGGTCGCTTCTCTTGTGAAAGTACAGCACCTACCCCTACTCCACTGGCGTCACACTCCACCTGAAATATCTTGTCGAAGTCTGGTAAAGCGAGAACTGGTGTCGTGGAAAGCTTCTCCTTGATCATCGCAAAGCTCTGCTCTTGTTCAAGTCCCCACTTGAACTTTCCTTTCTTCAGACACTCGGTGATAGGCGCAGTAATGGTGCTGAAGTCGCGCACAAACCTGCTATAGAAAGTAGCCAGGCCATGGAAACTGCGTACTTCCGTCACAGACTTAGGTGCAGGCCAGTTTCTAATAGCACTCACCTTCTCTTCGTCCACCTGAATCCCATCTTCACCGACAACAAAACCCAGAAACAACAACTTGTTGGTACAGAAGGTGCACTTCTTCAAGTTGATGTATAACTGGTTCTCTTGCAAGACCTGTAGCACTTGCTTCAAATGCCCTAGATGATCCTCCTTGGTTTTGCTATAAATCATAATATCATCAAAGTAAACCACCACAAAAGATCCAGTAAAAGGACGAAGAACCTGATTCATTAGCCTCATGAAATTACTGGGGGCATTGGATAACCCGAAAGGCATGACCAACCACTCGTAAAGGCCATCCTTGCTCTTGAAAGCTGTCTTCCATTCATCTCCGAGTCTAATTCAGATCTGATGATAACCACTCCGTAGATCTATCATCGAAAACAACTTAGACCCCAATAACTCATCAAGCATGTCCTCCAGACGAGGAATGGGAAACCTGTACTTGATCGTTATCTGGTTGATGGCTCTACTGTCGACGCACATTCGCCACTGATTGTTCTTCTTAGGCACCAAAAGCATTGGAACTACACATGGGCTCATACTCTCTATAATGAACCCTTTCTTCAGTAAATACTCAATCTGCTCCCGCAATATCTCGTTCTCCTTGGGACTCATGCGGTAATGAGGTAGGTTCGGCAGGCTGGAACCTAGAATTAAATCAATCTGATGTTGACTATCTCGCATATGAGGCAAGTCGTTGAGTAGCTCATCCGAGATCAATTCCTCAAAATCCGTCAAGATTTCCTACACCTCTTTCCGTGGTTCAGGCTCCTTTTTCATAGCACTCAGCAAACCCTTGACCACCACTGGGCAAAACCATTTTGTTTCCTTGAAGGCATCAGTCAAATCATGCTCATCCTGCGTCATAACAAGAAAATTGGACTTCTCCTTCCCTGTTCGTCTATTAAAACTAGAAACTGGGGCCATAGCTATCTTGTGTGTTCCCCAGGTGAACATCATCACATTATCTCTACCTCTATACGTGATATCATTGTCATACTGCCAAGGTCGCCCCAGTAAGACATGACACACATCCATATTCAAAACATCACACACTACTTCTGCCTTGTAATGCGTCCCGATGGAAATAGGTACCTTGCAAGTCTGCATCAGTTTGACCTGCGAACTCTTACTCACCCAGCCCAAAGCATAAGGCTTGGCATGCGGTTATGTTGGCAACTCCAGGTATTCCACTAGCTTCTGGGAGACCAAGTTCTCTGTACTCCCGTTATCCACGATCAGATTACACAACTTATTCTTTATAGAACAGTGTGTTCTAAAAAGATTCTTTCTTTGCCCCTCTTCCTTTCAAGACAACAGAACTCTCTACAGCACAAAATTCACCGCTTCTTCAGCGAACTCAACACCGTCATACTTGTTTCTTTCTTCCTCTTCCTTAGACTCCTCATTCAAGACTGCAGTCGTTCTTTTGGAAGGACAAACGTTCGACTTGTGACCCTGCCCACCGCAACAGAAACACTTATCTCCCATCGGTTTCGCGTATGGGTTGGCTGACTTCTGGTTCTCTCTCTAGTTGGGCGTAGCACTACTGGTTCCACCAGTTTCCTTTGCCGAGGAGTTAGAAACTTTAGCAGCAACGCTCTTATCCTTGTCACCAGCAACTTCAGAATTACCCTGTGGAGTGAATCTGCGAAAAGATGAGAAATTTTCGGGGGATTTCTCCATCACGGTCCAAACAATCTACAGACTCATCTTCTCCTGTATCGACGCCTTCAAGCCATTAATATAGCGAGTCACCTTCTAATCCTCAGTTTCCGCTAGTTCGTTGTGTTCTGAGAAACGCAGGAACTCTGCTGTATACTCGGTCACGCTCCTTCTACCCTGAACGCAATTGATATACATCTTGTACAAAATCTGCTCATATCTTCAGGCAAGAAACGCTCCAGCATCAACTGTTTCATTCGCCTCCACATTCTGATTGGCGCTTTCCTCTTGCAGTGCCTATGAACAACAAGCTTATCCCACCACACAACAGCGGTGCTCTTCAATCAAATTGCCACCATCTTCACCTGCATGTTTTCTGGAAAACCTATCACGTCGAAGAACCGATCAATGTCAATATGCCAATCCAGAAACTCTTCAACCCCTATAGTTCCATAGAACAACGGGATATCAGCCTTGACTCTGTAGTCGTTGCGATTCTGTTGATTATCATAACCCTGATTCTCCTCCAAAATCTCTTCTTCAGAACTAGAGTCCGATTCAATACGAGCCTGCAAGCCTCCATGTGGATGCCTGGGCGGTTCGTCTCTCCTGCCTCTGTCCCTCCTATCATTGATGGCGTTAACTCGATCCGTCAAAGTCGCCATCTGCGTAGTCAAAGCAGTAACGACCGCGGTAAAAGCCACAATGATACCCTCGATGTCTGCTCTTGTGACTGGTTGATCTCCCATGGCTGTTCAAGATACGAAAAGAAACAGGAGAAAGCCTACTCTGATGCCACCTGAAGCAGTCGGAATCACAAAAGATTAGCAAGTGCTAATCCTAAAAAAAAAAGAACAAGTTCTGGAATCCACCAGAGAAGATAAAACTCTCAAAATTAATTATTTTATTAAAAGATACATTTTTCTACAGCATAGAAAGTCTTTAAAAAGATAATAGAAACTCTAGTGCAAAAATTAGGTAAAACAGAAAAAGCCCGAAATTACAGAAAAACTAAAACGGCAGTTTTGAGGCTCAAGACGAGCCCAAAACGGTTCTGGAGCCCATACGTCATGGCGAAGCGATGTGTTGTATTTGTGGCGCAATTCCCTTTCCGAAAAGATATAATAATAGGCAATCTGACACCGGACGATCGTTTTCCGCATTTCTTGCTACGTTTGCCCGCAAAGCCGTTTCTTCCTCGATTCTTGCCGCGAACCTTCTTACATCATTAAATTCACCTAAAATAGAAACTACAAAACTATAAACTTAAGTAATGAAATAAATCAACGACCAACGGGGAATAGGAATTCAAAGGTGGAAGAATTAATTGAAAACGAAATAGAAGAAATGAAAATCAACTAATTCGATGATGTTATAGAACACCAACAAAGAAGCATTGAGGATAACATCACCAACGATAATGAACTGTTTGCTCCACATCTAAAATCTCTTCCACTATTTTTTTCAAGATCTAAATATGAAAATCAATGAAAGAAACACATGAGCTGCAATCTTTGAAACTTCAAATCTGTTTTAAAATACGGCTACAATCTATGATCTACTAATGCACGGTTGCCATGTTCAATAACTTCAAATCACTTAGAAGATACTCAATTGATAATTGCAATTGAGAATTGAAAAAACATAACCTAAAAATGAAGATGCGTACTAACGTAAGAATGAAACAAAGTTACAGTTGACGAAAATGTGTAATATCATACCACAATTCTATGTTCAGATGAGTGTTCATGCGAAAGAGTATCTCCTAGTTGTAGATTCACCAATTTAGGGTTCCGATCTTCGATCCACGGTTAAGAGAAAACACTGTTTATGAAAGAAGAGGAAAATCAAATTTGCAGTGAAGAAGAGGAAAATCAAATTTGTAGTGACGAAGAGCAAATAGATTTTTTTAGAGAAGATGAAAATGATTTTATCTTCAGTTGTTATGAGAGAGAAAGAAATGTTTGTTGCTGAGAGAAAGAAATGTTCTTGTAAGAAAGAATATACTATTTATGTTAATAAAGAGAAAAGGTAACATGTTTGTTGTAGCTAAAACTAATATTTAGTGACAAATAAAAAGAGCATCAGAAATTTACAGTGTCACAATAGGTCATTTAGTTCGTAGTGACATTAATTATGTTTGTGTGCTACTCTACTTGTGCACCAAAATTTAATTGCATAGCGTGCCATAGTAAGTGATATTCAAGAGATTGATTCTGAATTTTCTGTCTCATAGAATCACAGCTTGCACTACAGTTAATTTAAGGTTTCTCACTGTAAAGTGATATTCCTGTTCCTTCTATTGTGTATATGTCTTCTTATTCAATGCAACAACACCACTTAGTGTTTCTCAAGTATCACTTTCAATTGATTATTAACTATTGTCTAATGTAGCTTCAACCAATTTATTTATATTTTTGAAATGCACAATAAATCATTCTATGCTCTTGTTTGCTTAGATGTTGAATATTTTGAAGGTATTGTTGAACTTGTGACAATGTTGAACATGTACCTTCTTATATTGGTTTTGTAAAAATGATCTTCGAGTTTATGTTAGAATGTGTTCAAAAATGTGATATATTAACTAGGTCCTCCCATAAAGAAACATAAATAGTCCTTACTTATGATACAAAATACCCAAATATGTATCAATCATATACATTATCACACCTCTGCACAAGTTTAATACAACAAGCATTATATAAGACTGTTTTGAACGACTAAATTGTTGTTTTTACGATAGTTTAGAAATTATTTTTAAAGTATTTTTATGGTTTAGGAGTTATTAACTATAATTTAATGGACTAGATAGATGGAGAAATAGTTTGTGACTTTTTAGTTGGTTTTAATAGTTTAGGGATTAAATTGATGAGAGAGTGTTAGTTTAAAGACTAAATTGATGGTTTATTCTTAATTAAATTTGATAATTATTATTAATAGTTCTCGTTTTTCACAATAAACATTCATTCTCACCGGATTCGCTCACTATTTTTATTGATATAATAATATATAATGTAAGATTGTTTATATGACATGTCACTCCCTTATTAATTCTTAATTATTTTATCTATTGTGAAATAGATTTTTGACAATAACACTTGGGTGAGATTGTAGGAGTCTCTTCCAACTGAATTAGGGGATCTGAGTTCAAATTTAGTCATCAAAATGCTACGGTGTTAAATCTCCTTAGAGCTCGAAGATAATACTTGGTTCACACAAAAAAAAAAAGATTTTCCATATCAAGCAATATTTTCTCATCAAATTTTGGTTTTTATTTTATTTGTTATTTATAAAACATATTATTTTATAACAATTTTTTCTCATAAAATTTCATTTATGTTATTTATTCATTATTGTTAATTTACAATTTAAAAATAGTTTTAAATTTTATTTTTGAATTTAAAAAATATAATTTTATTTAAAAAAAATTTTGAATTTTTATTTAAAAAATTAATTATCTTTCTCTATTTATTTATAAAACATATTTTTCTCATTATTGAAACAAAATTTTGTCAACAAAACTTCATTTTTATTCTTTTATCTAAAATCCATGAAATTTAAAATCCAGATTCTCTAATTTAGTATTTATAATTTTTGTTCACATCTTTGTTCCGAACTATCAAATGTGGTGGACTGATGGTAGGCTTGATTGTGAAAGGAGTAACCTACATATCTTTACATCCCAGTCTTGTAAAATAATAATCTACACCTTTTTTTAGAAAAAAAAAATCACTTTATCATCTTAAATAATAAATAAAATTGAAGCGGAGTTTTGTAAATTTTATTTTAATTATTAATAATTTAAAGAGGGGTAAATTGTTAATACATCTTTTCTATGTTTTTTTTTATTAATGACGCTTTTTAATTTTTTTTAGATGAAGATAAAATAACCTATACATTTTTATTTGGACAGAAAAACTATCTTTACTAATAATCCTTTTTATTAATATTTCAAATATACACCTCAATAACTTTTTCAAAATGAGGCACAAAAATATATTTTTATTTTTAAATTTTATGAAGAAAAAAAATATTAACAAACTAGACATGCTATATTGAATCTATCTGTTAAATATTTTATTATTTATATTTTAATTTCTTGTTTTATTTTCAAATAATTTATCTGGGTAAAATATCTCAAAAATCTATATCTATTTTGATTATATCTGTCAAAAATATTTTATTATTATGATTATTATTATTATATAACCGTTAAACTGAGATCAAAAGATAATTATCATTTTTTAAACTCGTAGAATAAACTTTTTTTTTTATAATCATACAAGGTAAACATCAAGCACATCAATTAACATATAAAAGACATAATGACAAGTTCATATAAGAAAATAGAGATTGTAACTTCCAAAGTCACACTAAAATACAAGATAAAATAATGTTCGGAAGTTAATTTTTATAAATAAAACATACTATTTTATAACAATACACATCTAAACAATTAATTCCCTTATATCATAAAAAATGAACGTACTCTTAAATTCTATCCAAGTTTAAGTTTATGATGCCTTTGATTCGTAGATGGTTTGTCATTATTTGTCTTTGTATTGTCAAGAACATCTTCTGATTCTTTAGAGGGAAATGTTATTGCTTCCTCTTATTTATCTAGTTCATCTAATATATGTGAATTTGCAAAATTTTCATCGAGCCTTGAATTTTTATGGTCAAACATTTTGTATACTCTATAGACTTTAGACCTTTAAGATTATCCAAAAAATGTGTACTTTTGATATCGTGAATCGAATTTGCCAAGATTCTCTTTGGTGTTCAAAATATAACATATGCAACCAAACTGATGAAAATAAGAAATATTAGTTTCTCTCTGAATATAACATTGTTCACTGTCTCTGCCCAAAGTGTTTGACAATATTCATTTCAAGAATCATGGTGTGTGTCATTCCTAAAGAGATCTATTTTTACTTTCTACACCACCATTATGCTGGGATCTTCTGTACGAAAAAAAATTGTATAGAATTTCATTATTTTCATAGAATTTTTCAAAAGCTTTATTTTCAAATTCACCACCATGATTACTACGAATTGTTATTATATAAATATCTTTTTCATTTTGCACTTGTTTGGATAGGGTCCTAGTTTGTTAGCTCTGAAAGGTGTATTGTCTTTCCATGTTTTCAACATAGGACAAATTCTCTCATCATGACCTTTCTTTAAACAATATGAGCAAACAATTTCAAGTAAGTTAAACTTTGGAGTTTCCTCTAGTTCCTCAAAGCCATCACCTGTTCTGTTGTTTCTGCTAAAACCATAGATCATAAAAGCTTGTTTCTGTCTATGTCATTCACAAGAAATTCTTGAAAGGGTTTTTCATACTTAACATAATTACAATCACCTACTTTTGAAGTTTTGGAAACATTATACTTTAGAGTTAAATTTTCCATTTTAGTTATAGGCAGATAGTCATTGTAGCGCTACTTGCTTTTGTCTTCAAAGGACCAATCATTGACTTGTATTTCTTTTGTCTTTACTGCTTTGACTCAAAGTGCAGATCGTTAGATGCATATTGCAATACTTTTTATCTTGCTATATTATGACTTGCTCTTTTAGTAAACATAATTACTTGTTTATTAGGTAATAATATTTTGTATTAGAAACACTCAGATTATTATCTCTAACTTACTCGTAATTTATGTTACCTTAAAATAGATAGTCATTGATATAAATCCTTGTCTTCTAATTAAATCTGCTCCCTTAGCTAATACAGTTAGAGGATAATTGTTCTTTATTTGTTTGTTTTTTGTTATCATCAAAATATCAACTACAGAATTATAGCTAAAATCAATTTTGCACTAACATACATTAACTGCTTTAGAGTACTTTTTTAATCACTAAATCATAGTGCTTGAAAGTGGTAAATGAGTCTATGTTAATGAAATATTCAAAATAGTTAATGAAATAAATTTGTATGTGTCACAAAAAGATGTCTCAATTATTAAAAAAAATATTGTTGACCATAAAAATATAAAACAATACCTAGAATATAAATTGTGCATTCAAACAACATTTTTCTTACGATTCACATGTATTTCGACAATTAACTTACTATTTCTAACTACACTTATAATACAAGAGGAAGGAAGACTTTGTATTCAAATAAGCAAACAAAATCATTACATTGTAATTAATTAAAATTAACATTAACAATAACTCAGTGATACCTTTAGTTATTTACAACTATTATATGTATAAATAACTAACCCAATTGGTTTTAGTTCATTGAAGTTTCTCTCAACTCACCACCGCCTGCAAATTCAATCATTGATTTTCATCCCTTTCTTGCTCAATTGTGGATTCAAACATCATCGTAGCTTGGTCTTTCCCAGATAATCTGACTGAAAGGCACGCCTCCATTGAATGTGGATGGCTTGGGAGTTAAGCTAACAAGCTTATGAAAATCCCTAGGATTAATCTCATTGGGAAAAGGGTTCTATGAATTCTATTTCTCATATATTGAATATGTAAGATGTTTTTGAGCAATTCCTTCGTGGAATTTAAATCCTAATTTATAAAACTTTTTGTCTTGTCACATGACTTTAACCCTTGCATACAACAACCAACAACAACTCAAAAGCTTGATTAGGATCTTAGGCCTGTATCAAGAGTAGTAGATGAAGGTGCAAACACTAAAAAGGGGGTTGAATTGTGTTTGACTAACTTGAATACTTTTTCTGTTTTTGCAGTTTTATAACAAAACCTGATGTATGAATCAAACAGAGTTAGCAGCGGATATAAAGTAAAAATAAAACACAAAATTTTATACTGGTTCACCGTTAAAGAGGCTACGTCCAGTCCCTTCACTTTGAAGGATTTCACTAATTCAAACCTTGAATTACAACAATACCACTGACCTTCCAAGTCAGTCTTCTCAAACAGTCTAACAATCCTAGACTTTTGAGGAATACATCACCTTGACTTCTCAAGTCTAGTCTTCTCCTACCAATCTGACAACCCCAGATTGTAGAAGGAATTACAACGCCTTGAATCAAATTGCTAAGTAATCTGCTACCCCTTCTCACTCTATCAGATTGTAGACTCTACTTCAAAAATTTAGATATAACACAAGGGAAATAAAATAACACGAGTGCTTGCTTCTTGAAAGCTGAAACTCACAATTAACCTCACTGAAAACTTGAGTGTTTGCTTTTGGAAGTGTATGACTCTTTTGTGATTTTCGATGCTGAGTCTTCAGTCTTGAGCCTCCTTTTATAGATGTGAATTCGGGTCTCTTCCAAGTTTAAATTCGAGCTGTATCTTGCTGGATTCTCTTGCAAAAATAACTTGGCCAATCGGGTTTTATTTAAATAAAAAACATATCTTTTTAGCTCCATATTTGCTTTCAAAAATAACTTAGGCCAATCCTGTTCTTAATTAATTTTGGATCAAATCTTTCTTCCCGTCAATAGCTTCTGAATTCCAC
>JBBPBO010000001.1:43934104-44063746 GCA_037974295.1 Cicer cuneatum
CCTCTAATTTCGGCCAACTCTGGACCACACTTTCTGATCTTCTGATCTCGACCACTCTGGACTTGCAATCTGATATGCTGTGATCCTCTGATCTCGGCCGACACTGGACCACACGTTCTGATCTTCTGATCTCGGCCAACACTGGGCCATATTGTCTGATCATCGGATTTCGACCAACACTGGATCATGATGCTTAAATCTGGACCATTGATCTGAATATCTTCCCTCTGATCTGGACCAATTCTGCACTGGGTCTGAATTGAACTGAAATTAAATATGGACATATGATATTTAAGTCTGGATATTTACCTTCTGATCTGGATCCGTTCTGGATTATATCTTGATATCATTTCTTCTGGTCTGGACTTAGTTTCATACTCTAAACCATGCTATCTTCTGGTCTGGGCTAAATCTAGATTAAATCTCTTGTTCTGGACCCATTAATTTATCCTCTGATTATGTCTGGATCAAGTCTGGACTGTTTATCATTTCACTACCAGGCTATCTTTTGGTCAGAATAAATTTTGGACTAAGTCTGACTTATGATATCTTCAGGTCTGGAACAAGTCTCCCTCTGGCAAGCTTTCTTCTGGTGTGGTCCAGGTCTCCTTCTGGACTTTGCATCCTTCTGTTCTGGGCCAGTAAAGATATCCTCTGGTGGTGGTTTGACATCTTGGTGTATCCTCTAGGAATTTCAGGATGTATCCTCTGGTACCTTTTGGATGCATTATCTGATGTCTTCTGGAGGTGTATCCTCTGGTCTGTTTTTATCCTCTAGTAACTCATCTTCTGCCTCTGGTGTCGTCATCTTCTGCCTCTGGAAACTTTATCTTCTGGTGGCATTTAATGTAATAATTCAAGGTACAAAATAAGATTATATGGAGTGCTTTTGTAAACATCAAAATCCTAAGTACTTAGAACAAACTTGGTTCCAACAATCTCCCCCTTTTTGATGATGACAAAACCTTAACTTATTTTTCTAGCTTGTAACCCGAAGTACTTGAATTACTCCCCCTCAGACCAATCTCTCCCCCTAAGTCTAATAATGACTTTTTCTTCTCCTTTTCGACTCCTTCTTAAATCACTCTTTCTTTTCTTCTCTTCTCCTCTCCTTTTCAACTCCTTCTCTTTTCATCTCTTTCTGATTTATTTTTCTCTCTCCCTGTTTCTTCTCCTTTTCAACTCCTTCTCTTTTCACTCTTTCTTTTGCTCTCTTTCTTTTTCTCTCTCCCTATTTCCTCTCATTTTCAACTCGTTCTCTTTTCATCTCTTTCTTTTTCACTCCTTCTTTCTTTTTATCTCTCCTTTGCTACTTATTTCTCCTTTTTCTCTCTCTCCCCCTTTTTGTCATAAGCCAAAACGAGGTCCTACTATTTTTGTATTTTTGTTTTTCTCTTTACAAAGTACAAAAATTAAAAAAAAATAAAAGACATAAAATAAAATTACAAGAAAATTAAAAACTCCTAGGACGACTACTTGAGCTAGTCAGATATGGAGATAATGTTGAGATGCTTCTTGATGAACTCGAACCTATCTTCAGGTAGTGCTTTGGTGAAGATGTCAGCCCATTGATGATCAGTGTCCACCAACTGGATGCTTAAAGTCCCTTTTTGAACATGGTCCCTAATGAAATGGTGTTTTATTTCAATGTGTTTGGCTCTAGAGTGTAAGATAGGGTTCTTGGTTAGGTTTATGGCTGAAGTGTTATCACAGAACAAAGGGATATTGGTTTCAAATATATTATAATCTTCAAGTTGATGTTTCTTCTAGATTTACTGTGAGCTGCATCCTGCTGCTGATATATACTCAACTTCAGCTATTGACATGGCAATGGTTCTTTGTCTTTTGCTTGACCAAGAGATCAAATTATCACCTAAGAAAGTTGCCACTTGTACTTTTCCTTTCAAGCTTGTCTCCAGCATAATCGGAATCACAAAAACCTCTTAGTTTGAAGGTGACGGTTTTCTTGTATAACAAAGCAAGGTTGGTGGTTCCTTTAAGGTATCCCAAAATTCGTTTGACAGTAGTTAAATGGGATTCCCTAGGGTCAGCTTGAAAATGGGCACAAACACAAACACTAAACAAAATGTCAGGTCTAGAAGCAGTTAAGTAAAGAAGGGATCCGATCATACCTCTGTGTGGAGGCATTGTTTCCTACAAAACCATCATCACTTCAGTCACACCACAACTTACACAAGACTTGATACTTTAACTACTTGCTTCTATGCATGATCAGCTAATAACTCAAAACAAATACTTAAATCAGAGCTTTAACCCAAAACTTTAACCAAATGCTCTGATACCATAATTGTAACACCCCGAGTTTAAAACACAACGCGGGTGCATTTTTTTTTTCAAATAAATAATTGAAATGAGTTTTTCCAAAATTAATATCAAAGGAATTAAAATAAAATCAGTTCATTTCAAAGGTTATCACCCAATCAGTGTCAGAGTGCAGAATAATACAGCGGAAAAAGTATTACATTAATTCCCAAAGTAAAATTTATATTTCCCAAAACTCAAGACCCTATACAAAAGTCTAGACTGATCATGCACTAAGCTACAGTAGCACGGTCTCCACCGTATCCTCTATAAGTCTCGTCTTCAGCCAACCGTCCGTCCCTCTGCATTGTCCACGTAGACTCCGTACGTAAAGATCAGGGGAAACTAACGACGCTTCCATCGTTAGTGTATCCGTATGTAGGACGGGTTCGGGTAACATCTGAGGGCAAAGCCCAAAGTCCACAATATAATAGCAAGGGTCACCGACCGAAATTAACAAATAAGCACATAGCATATATCTCACAACAACACATATATTCATGGCATATTGTATAATAATGATGAAAAGATGCTCATTTTGAAATTTCATGACATGTATGCCTTTTCAAAACAGCAACGAATTAATATGGAGAAAACATGTTGTAAGTACAATCACCACTTCAGCAATCACAAACATTAATCAAAAAACTCATATTTCAACAAGTACTTACACACATCAATTTTCCAATGATCAACAATATCCAAAACTTGACCCACCAGTCAAACACCCAGATGCAATATGCATATGCTCATGTACTCAACTTCTTAGAATTACCAAGGTGCAGTCGCTCACAGACCAGCACAATATGTTTGACATTAACGGCCCTGAAGACCAAGGTGCAATCGCTCAACAGATCAGCACCAGTGCAGACGCTCAACAGTCCAACACGTTTGACATATACCAAGGTACAATCGCTCAATAGATCAGTACCTAGTGTAGTTGCTCAACAGACTAGCACTCGTGCAATCACTCAATAGATCAGCACGTGATTGCGCATTTCAGGGTACAGACGCTCAACAGTCCAGTACCAGTGCAGTCGCTCAAAAGACCGGCACCTATATACCAAAGTACAATCTCTCAACAGATCAGTACTTAGTGCAGACACTCAATAGTCCAGCACTCGTGCAATCGCTCAACAGATCAGCACGTGGTTGCGCATATTTGAATGGACCACCACGAACACGCAGCCATTCCGTAGCCCGGATAGAATGGACCACCACGAACACGCGGCCATTCCGTAGCACGGATAGAGTGGACCACCACGAACACGCGGCCAATCTGAACCCGGATAGAATGGACCACCACAAACACGCGGCCATTCCACAACCCATCACGGTTACTACATTCACGTGTATTAGCCTCTCACAGGCCAAATACACAGAAGTTAAATCCTCACACGAATAGAATGGACCACCACGAACACGCGGCCATTCCGTAGCCCGAGTAGAATAGACCGTCCAATACACGCGGAACTACTTTGACCCCGAATAGAACATATCGTCTAATACACGCGGAACTATTCTATAACCCATGGTTACTACTTAACTTCGCAGCCCATCACGGTCACCGCATCAACTCTGTGGCCCATCGCGGTCACCACTTGACTATGCAATGCATGAACATGCAATGTTTTCTCTTCACTGAAAACAGTATGCAATAACAGAAAATTCATGCCTTTCCATCATATTTCAAAACATCTCAATATAATCAAATCATCATCAACACATCAATGATTAAACAGTCAAGCAATCATTAAAAATTCACATTATCTCACAAATTCCATACTTAATCATCTCAAGTCTTTCCATTGTTCCCCAAACTCTTAAAATTCACAAGGCAGAGTTTAAAACTTGAGTTTCTAGAAAAACAAGAATCTATATTCAAATACAGCTTCCTTGTATTCGAATACAGAAGCTAAAAACTGAGTTTTCTGGAAAAACACGAATCTGTATTCGAATATAGCTTCCTTGTATTCGAATACAAAAGCTAAAAACTGAGTTTCTGGAAAAACACGAATCTGTATTCGAATACAGATCCCTTGTATTGGAATACAGAAGCTGAAACTAGTGAAAATCTGCAATTTTAACATTCTGTATTCGAATACAGAAGACAAAACCAGAATGATCTACATCAGAAACAGAACCAGAAGGATCAACATTAGAAAACAGAACCAGAAGGATCAACATCAGAAACAACAGAATGATTCACACCAGAATCATCAGAAGCAAAACAAAATGACTCACACCAGAAGCAAAACAGAATGATTCACACCAGAAGCAAAACAGAATGATTCAATCCAGAATCATCAGAGGCAAAACCTAATGATTCACACCAAAATCATCAGAAACCACACAGAATGATGTTGGAACCAAGTTGGTTCTAAATAATCTGGGTTTTGATGTGTACAAATACACTTGATGGAATCTTATTTTGAACTTGAATTACTACGGTAAAACCATCAGAAGATGAATGTATCAGAGGATACATTCTGAATTTACAGAAGATGCATTTATGGAATTATCAGAAGATAAACCAGAATGTCCAAAACCGACCAGAAGATAACTTTGGAGGCTTATATCAAACAGAAACAAAATCAGAAGAACATCTGGAAAACATCAGAGGGAAGCCTGCCATAATATGAATTGCTCCAAACAAGAATGATTCAAATATCAGAAGCAATCAAGAAGTTATACTGATCAGAACATAGCCTGGCAGTGTAATTTCAACATAGTCCATAATTGGCCAGAAGTGACCAGAAGATATCTTTGATGGATTATATCAGAGGGAATAAATATCAGAAGATTCTTTGGACCATACTATTGTGAAGCCTGCCATGTGGAGAGTTGTTCCAGGCCATAAGTTGTCAAAAGCAAGAAGTAATCCAGAAGATAATTTGACCAGAACATGGCATGACAATCGAATTTTGAATAACCCAGACTTCATCCAGAATTGATCAGAAGAAGCACAGAATGGTTCATGCCAGAATCACCAGAAGTAGAAACAACAGAATGATTATCAGAATCATCAGAAGCAGGAATCAGGATGATGATCAGAATCATCAGAAGCAGGAAACAGGATGATGATCAGAATCATCAGAAGCAGGAAACATGATGATTATCAGAATCATCAGAAGCAGGAAACAAGATGATGATCAAAATCATCAGAAGCAGGAAACATGATGATTATAGGAATCATCAGAAGTAGAAACAGGATGATTATCAGAATCATTAGAAGCAGAAATAAGATGATTATCAGAATCATCAAAAGCAGAAACAGGATGATTAACAGAATCATCAGAAGCAGAAACAGGATGATTAACATCAAAACATCAGAAGCAGAAATAGGATGAATAACATCAGAATCATCAGAAGCAGAAACAGGATGATTTACATCAGAATCATCAGAAGATGGTTAACATCAGAACCATCAGAATCATCAGAAGATGGTTAACATCAGAACCATTAGAAGCAGAAACAGAATGTTTTAGATCAGAACCATCAGAATCATCAGAAGATGGTTAACATCAAAACCATCAGAAGCAGAAACAGAATGTTTTAGATCAGAACCATTAGAAGCAGAAATAGAATGGTTCACATCAGAACCATCATAAGCAGAAGTAGACACAGAATGATCCACACAAGGATCATCAGAACCAGAAACAGAATGATCCACACAAGGATCATCAGAACCAGAAACAGAAACGGAATGATCCACACAAGGATCATCAGAACCAGAAACAGAAACGAAATGATCCACACAAGAATCATCAGAACCAGAAACAGAAACGAAATGATCCACACAAGGATCATCAGAACCAGAAACAGAATGATCCACACAAGGATCATCAGAACCAGAAACAGAAACGAAATGATCCACACAAGGATCATCAGAACCAGAAACAGAATGATCCACACAAGGATCATCAGAACCAGAAACAGAAACAGTATGATCCACACAAGGATCATCAGAACTAGAAACAGAAACAGTATGATCCACACAAGGATCATCAGAACCTGAAACAGAAACGAAATGATCCACACAAGGATCATCAAAACCAGAAACAGAAACAATATGATCCACACAAGGATCATCAGAACCAGAAACAGAAATAGAAATTCTTCTTCTGTATTCGACTACAGGGCTCGTAGTCGAATACAAGTTTGAAAACTTAAGTAAAACAGAAATTTTACAGGTTGTAGTCGAATACACACATGTTGTATTCGAATACACCTTCGAAAACCAGTGAAAATTTCCTGAGATTCAACCCTTTTCAAACTGTTTTCTTTTAAAACAACAACCAAACAACAGAACAGATTCAACACTTTTTCCAGAAGACAGTTCCCTCATTTAAAATCCATTTTCCTTTTAAATCATTAACACCACCAGAATCACACAAAACAGAAATGGAATCAAGATCCAACCCCAATCATCCAGAACCAGAAAACAGAATGTTCACTCACCAGAATCATTCAGATTTTGAAACCATCAGAACAAACATGCAAGCATCACAGCTTTCTCAAAACATCAGAATAACATGTATAGCATTTCAGCTTTTCAAACAATCAGAACAACATGCAAAGCATTTCAGCTTCCTCAAACATCAGAATAACATGCATAGCATTTCAGTTTTTACAATCATCAGAACATGACCAATGTTTTCAACCAAAACAGAAATCATCACACAGCAGCAAAACACCAACAGAATGCATTTTTGCATTTTTAAAACTATTTTCCAAAACAGTTTTATGAACATGTATTTTAACCATCTTTAAAATAACATGCAAGACATCTTCAGTTTTCTCACACAAGTAAAACAGCATTAATGCATTCAACCAAAAACAGCCATCACAGAATCATCACATATCAACAAAAATGCATTTTCTTCATTTTTCAAGATGTCATTTTGAAAACATGTTTTTCTTTCAAAACAGAACTGAAATAACATGCATTTACAGCCTTAATGCAACTAGAAAGTTGGAAGGTGCCCTTACCCTTGTTGCGTGTTCTGCTATTCCTCTCGTTTCTGATTCTACCCCCGTTTGCGCGTCCAAAACCGGTGAAACTGCAGCTTGAGTTTGCTGCTACGAAACTGGGTTCTTTAGCTCCGTAATGGTATGGGGAATAAGTTTTGTACTGGGGTTTTGGTGTTTCAGTGTTTGGATGTTCCAGTAATGATGCTTTGAAGAGTTCCCTTTCTTCTTCTTTTATAACCGTGACTGGAAATGGGAAGGCAGAAAACAGAGGCAGAATGCGAGGGAAAAATGGGTTACTATTACATGCAGTATGGGCAGCAAGGAAGGAGGGATGGTGTTCTGATTTCTGCCCTGCCCCTCACCTGTACTTATAGGCTCACTTGAGTGCCACATCCCTTAAAACAATGATAAAATAATGCTGGATTTCCCAGCTGGATTTTTCAGCACTTAATCCTTTTTCAATTAGCCACTAATCCTTAATTAATGGTCTGATTAATTTAATTACTCGAAATTAAATTAATTTAATCTTCATCCAATAATTTTAATTCATCCTCCAAAATAAATATTTATATATATATATATATATATATTCAATCAAACATACATATATTAAATATTTTACAATATTCCCAAAATACACTTAATATTAATTCCAAAATTAATATTAAATTTAAGGGTCTTACAGTAACAGCTTATGATTCTGGTAAATATCCAGATTTCTCTTCTGACTTATCTTGGCTGTTTCTGACTTGATCAGATTTATCTTTTGAAGATTTGTCATGTGTTGCTGACTTGCTTGTATCCTCTACCTTTCCAAGTACTTCTGTTTCTTCTGCTTCTGCTCCCTTTGGTTCTAGTGAGCTTGCACTATCTTTATCTCGCTTTGATTTTTTTTAAGATCAAGCGTCTTGTTCTCACTGTAAACATAAATATCAAACAATAATAGTATTTACAGCAAGATGTAACCTCTATGTCAACAGTTTCAGTTTTACTCTGAAAATCCTCTTGCTTATGATTTTCAGACTCCGAATCTGTATCTTCTATGATTACATGGTTTGGATGAGGGGATTTGAATTCCCTTCCAAGTTTGTAGTCTTGATGAATCTCACTGGAGTGTTTGAAGAACTCTCCTGATTCCGATCCTTTTCTTTTTGCTTTGGCTGATACACCATGTTCCTCTGGTGATTCTGGTAATTTAACTGATTCTGGTAATTATGCTGGTTCTGGTTCTGGTTCGGGTGCTGGTTCGGGTTCTTGTACTGATTCTGATTCTAGTTCCAGTGTTGATTCTGGTTCCAGGTCATGTGCCTCTGATACTGGTTCCAGTTCTGGTTCTGGTTCCAGTTCATGTACCACTGATACTGGTTCCAATTCTGGTTCTGGTTCTGGTTCCATTTCCTGTACCTTTGATATTGGTTCCTGTTCTGATTCTGGTTCCAATTCCTGTTCTGATTCGTGTGATATGTGTGTTATCTTTGATATTTCCTGTTCCTCATATGATTCTGGTTCTTGTTTTGATAGGTATTGTGTTGAGTAGTTCTTCTTCTACCAGAGTCAATTGGCTTCTGTTTGGTAGATGTTGGAACATAAACCGTCTTCTGCTTGTGCATTGCCAACATCCATTGTCTAGACACCATTGTTGGTGTCTCCTTCTGGTTGCTCAGAATATATGCAACATAGATAATTTGATCTTTTGGTACCCAGAACTTATTGGGTCCAGGTTTGTTAGTTTTAACAGCTCTCTGATCTTGTTCAGATTTTACCATTGGACAAAATAATTCAGAGTGACCTTTCTTAGTACAAACAATACATAAAACATCATAATGAACAGTTTTAGTTTTAGCAATAGTTTCTGTATAACCAAGACCTCTCTTTCCAATGATACTGTTTCCATAAATCATAGATGCATATTTACTTCTTTCCATTCCATTAGAAATAAAGTTTTGTAAAAAATTTTCATGCATATCAGATTCACAAACAGTTTTGGAAGTGGAACACACATTACTCTTGAGAGTTTGGTTTTCAGATTTGAGTCTTGCAACTTCAGTTTTAAAATCCTTATTTTTAGTTGCATACTCATAATTTTGATTCTTTAAAACTTGAACTTCTTTGGTCAGATTTTTCTTATCTTCCCTAAGAGTTTTTAGTTTTAAAGCCATCTTATTGTTTGCATTTAAAAAATCTTTTATAGCATCGATTAATTCAGATTTAGAGAGATCAGAAAATACCTCATTGTATTCATCTTCTGAATCTGTTCTAGGGCCTGAGCTGTATATAGAACTTGAGTTGGTATGGGCCATCAGAGCCAGAATTGCTCCCTTTGATGTGGTTCTAGACTTGGTTGAATGTCTGCTTCGATCATTCTTCCTTCTGCCTGCTTTCCTTCCTGAAATGTTGCTTTTATGAAGTCAAGAGGCAGACTTGATGTGTGCCATCTTTGCTGTTTCTGCCTCTTCTTCATTAGACGATTCTTCCTTTGATTCAGATGCATCCCAGGCTGCCATCAGACCCTTCTTTCTGAATCTGGAACTCTTCTTGTGTTGTTTGCCTTTTTCCAGATTTGGACATTCTGACTTCATATGTCCAGGTTCATTGCATCGATAACAAAAGATACTCTTGTTTTCAGATTCTTCCTTTCCTTTGTTGTTATGTTTCTTCTTGAAGCTTCTCCTCTTCCTGTTTTCCCAGATCTTAACCATCTGTTTGGTTAAGTAAGCCATATCATCACAGTCACTGTCGCTATCCTCTGTTTATGATGTTGCCCTTGCAGCTTTCTTCTGTTTTGACTTCAGGGCCAGATTCTTCTTCTTCTTTGGTTCATCTGCTTCTAGTTCTATTTCATGAGACCTGAGCGAGCTGATCAGATCTTCAAGTTTTAAGTTATTCAAATCTTTGGCTTGTTGAACTACAGTAACCATTGGTCTCCACTTGGTTAGTAGGCTTCTTAGAATCTTCTTCACATGATATGCTGTTGTCTAGCTTTTCTTCAAGACCATCAGTCCAGATATCAAGGTCTGGAATCTACAGAACATTGCATCAATGTCTTCATCATCTTCCATCTTGAACATCTCATACTGTTTGACCAGTATGTTAGCCCTTGCTTCTTGAACCTGCTGGCTTCCTTCATAGGTCAAACCAGACTGTCGAATATGCTCTTTGCTGTTTCTTTATCTGTGCATCTGTCAAATTCCTTGAATGTGATGGCACTGATCATGATGTTTCTGGACTTGTGATGCAGTTTGAATAATTTGCTCTGATCTGGTTTCATATCTTCCACATTCAACACTTTAGGTGGATATCTCGGAACAGTAGGTGCAGTGTATCCTTTGACTACCATCTTCCATAGTTCCGGATCTTGAGATATGAAGAAACTTCTCATTCTGTCCTTCCAATACTCAAACCTTTCTCCATCAAACAGTGGTGGTCTGTTGATGTTGCCTCCCAAATCATCTTTGGGTTCTGCCATGTTGAACCCCTTGGACCTTTCCTCAAACACTATTAAGTGCTCAGCCTTGAGACCGAGCTATCATGCCAATTGAAGGTGCAAACACGAGAAGGGGGGTTGAATTGTGTTTGACTAACTTGAATACTTTTTCTGTTTTTGCAGTTTTATAACAAAACCTGATGTATGAATCAAACAGAGTTAGCAGCAGATATAAAGTAAAAATAAAACACAAAATTTTATACTGGTTTACCGTTAACGAGGTTACGTCCAGTCCTTTAACTTTGAAGGATTTCACTAATTCAAACCTTGAATTACAACAATACCATTGACCCTCCAAGTCAGTCATCTCAAACAGTCTAACAATCCTAGACTTTTGAGGAATACATCACCTTGACTTCTCAAGTCAAGTCTTCTCCTACCAATCTGACAACCCTAGATTGTAGAAGGAATTACAACGCCTTGAATCAAATTGCTAAGTAATCTGCTACCCCTTCTCACTCCATCAGATTGTAGACTCTACTTCAAAAATTTAGATATAACACAAGGGAAATAAAATAACACGAGTGCTTGCTTCTTGAAAGCTGAAACTCACAATTAACCTCACTGAAAACTTGAGTGTTTGCTTTTGGAAGTGTATGACTCTTTTGTGATTTTCGTTGCTGAGTCTTCAGTCTTGAGCCTCCTTTTATAGATGTGAATTCGGGTCTCTTCCAAGCTTAAATTCGAGCTATATCTTGTTGGATTCTCTTGCAAAAATAACTTGGCCAATCGGGTTTTATTTAAATTAAAAACATATCTTTTTAGCTCCATATTTGCTTTAAAAAATAACTTGGGCTAGTCCTGTTCTTAATTAACTTTGGATCAAATCTTTCTTCCCGCCAATAGCTTCTGAATTCCACAAGACTTCAATTTATTTTTGTATCAAATCCTTTTTATACTTTGATCAAATTTAATCATGTATCCACTGATTATCATCTTGATTAAATCTGGACAGTTTGATCTTCTGCTCTCGTCCATACCTGGACCATACTAAGTGATCTGCTGTGATCCTCTGATTTCGGCCAACTCTGGACCACACTTTCTGATCTCGGCCAACTCTGTGATCTTCTGATCTCGGCCAACACTGGGCCATATGGTCTAATCATCGGATTTCGACCAACACTGGATCATGATGCTTAAATCTGGACCATTGATCTGAATATCTTCCCTCTGATCTAGACCAATTCTGCACTGGGTCTAGATTGAACTGAATTTAAATATGGACATATGATATTTAAGTCTGGATATTTACCTTCTGATCTGGATCAGTTCTGGATTGAATCTTGATATCATTTCTTCTGGCCTAGACATAGTTTCATACTCTAAACCATGCTATCTTCTGGTCTGGGTTAAATCTGGATTAAATCTCTTGTTCTAGACCCATTAATTTATCCTCTGATTATGTCTGGATCAAGTCTGGACTGTTTATCATTTCACTGCCATGCTATCTTTTGGTCAGAATAAATTCTAGACTTAGTCTGACTTATGATATCTCCTGGTCTGGAACAAGTCTCCTTCTGGACTCTGCATCCTTCTGTTCTGGGCCAGTAAAGATATCCTCTGGTGGTGGTTTGACATCTTGGTGTATCCTCTAGGAATTTCAGGATGCATCCTCTGGTACCTTCTGGATGCATTATCTGGTGTCTTCTGGAGGTGTATCTTCTGGTCTGTTTTTATCCTCTAGTAACTCATCTTCTTCCTTTGGTGTCTGGATCTTCTGCCTCTAGAAACGTTATCTTCTTGTGGCATTTAATGTAATAATTCAAGGTACAAAATAAGATTACATGGAGTGCTTTTATAAACATCAAAATCCTAAGTACTTAGAACAAACTTGGTTCCAACAATCTCCCTGTAAGACCCTTAAAAATTAATATTAATTTATGGAATTAATATTAAGGGTATTTTTGGGATATTTGTAAAATATTTAATATATGTATGTTTTGAGTGAATATATATATATATATATATATATATATAAATATTTATTTTGGAAGATGAATTAAAATTATTGGATGAAGATTAAATTAATTTAATTTCGAGTAATTAAATTAATCGGACCATTAATTAAGGATTAGTGGCTAATTGCAAGACAATTAAGTGCTGAAGGATTCATCATTATTTTAACAATATTTTTAGGTGAGGTGGCACCTCAAAAACCTACAAATAGGAGTGAGCATGATGGTGAAATCAGAACACCATCCCTCGTTCCTCACTGCCCATACTGCATGTAATAGTGTTGCATGTAACAGTACCTTTCCCTCCCATCCTGTGTGCTGTTTCTGCCTTCCTCTTGCAGTCACGATTACAAAGAAAGAAAAGAGGGAACTTTTCAAAGTGCCATTACTTGGACATCCAAGCACTGAAACACCAAAACCCCAGTACAAAAGTTATTCCCCATACCATTACAGAGCTAAAGAACCCAGTTTCGTAGCAGCAAACTCAAGCTGTAGTTTCACTGGTTTTGGACGCGCAAACGGGAGCAGAATCAGAAACGAGAGGAATAGCAGAACACGCATCAAGGGTAAGGGCACCTTCCAACTTTCTAGTTGCATTAGGGCTGTAAAATGCTTGTTGTTTCATTCTGTTTTTGAAGAAAAACTATTTTTACAATGACACGTTTGAAAAATGAAGATAATGCACTTTTGTGATGTGTAAGGAATCTGTGATGTTGTTGTTCTGGTTGTTACTGCAAAGCTGTCTTATTTGTGTGAGAAAGCTGAAAGAAACATTTTGCATGTTATTTTAAATATGATTAAAATGCATGTCATAAAACTGTTTTGGAAAAATAGTTTTAAAATGCAAAAATGCATTATGTTTTGCTGCTCTATGATGCTGCATGTGATTCTAATGTGTTGTGAAAGCTGAAATGCTTACATGATTATTCTGATGTTTGAGAAAGACTAGAATATGCTTGCATGTTGTGTTGTTTGTGTAAGAATGCTGAAAATGCCTTGCATGTAGTTTGGAGATGCATGTTCTGATTCTGGTGTGATCATTCTGTTTCTGTTCTGGATGATTTGGTGATTAATGATTTTGATTCTGCTTCTGTTGTAAATGATTCTGGTGATGTTGATGATTTAAAAGAAAAAGGATTTTTAATGAGGGAAGTATTGTCTGGAAAAAAAAAGTGTTGAATCTGTTTTGTTGTTTGGTTGTTGTTTTAAAAGAAAACAGTTTGAAAAGGGTTGAAATCTCAGGAAAATTTCACTGGTTTTCGAAGGTGTATCCGAATACAACATGTGTGTATTCGACTACAACCTGTAAAGTTTCTATTTTACTTAAGTTTTCAAACTTGTATTCGACTACGAGCCCCTGTAGTCGAATACAGAGGAAGGATTTCTACTTCTGATAATCATCTTGTTTCTGCTTCTGATTGATTCTGATAATCATTCTGTTTTGCTTCTGATATTAATCATCCTGTTTCTGCTTCTGATAATTTTGATAATCATCTTGTTTCTGCTTCTGATGATTTTGATAGTCATTCTGTTTTGCTTCTGATGATTCTGGTGAGTCATTCTGTTTTGCTTCTGATGATTCTGCTGTGAGTCATTCTGTTTTGCTTTTGATGATTCTGGTGTGATCATTCTGTTTTGCTTCTGATGATTCTGGTGTGAATCATTCTGTTTTGCTTCTGATGATTCTAATTTTGGTACTATTTCTGATGTTGATCATTCTAGTTCTGTTTCTGAAGTTGGTCATTCTAGTTTTGTTTCTGATGTTGATCCTTCTGGTTCTGTTTCTGATGTTGATCCTTCTGGTTCTGTTTCTGATGTTGATCATTCTGGTTCTGTTTCTGATGTTGATCATTCTGGTTCTGTTTCTGATGTTGATTATTCTGGTTCTGTTTTCTGATGTTCTGGTGTTGATGATTCTGATTCTAGTTCTGTTTCTGATGTTCTGGTGTTGATGATTCTGATTCTAATTCTGTATCTAATGTTTTGATGTTAATCATTCTGATTCTGGTTCTGTTTTCTGATGATCTGATGTTGATCATTCTGGTTTTGTCTTATGTATTCGACTACAGGCATGCTGTATTCGAATACAAAATGTTAAAATTGCAGATTTTCACTAGTTTCAGCTTCTGTATTCGAATACAAGGGATCTGTATTCGAATACAGATTCGTGTTTTTCCAGAAACTCAGTTTTTAGCTTCTGTATTCGAATACAAGGAAGCTGTATTCGAATACAGAATCGTATTTTCCAGAAAACTCAGTTTTAAACATTATTTTGTGAATTTGAAGAGTTGGGGGAAAGACTTATGATGATTAAGAATGGAATTGTGTGACAATGTAAAGTGTTAATGATTACTTGAATGTTTAATCATTGACGTGTTGATGATGATATTGATTATATTGAGATGTTTTGAAATATGATGGAAAGGCATGAATTTTTATGATTTTGCATACTGTTTTCAGTGAAGAGAAAACATTGCATGTTCATGCATTGCATAGTCAGGTGGTACCCGCGATGGGCCACGAGTTGATGCGGTGACCGTTATGGGCCGCGAAGTTAAGTAGTAACCACAGTAGTGGGCTACGGAATGGGCGCGTGTTCGTGGTGGTCCATTCTATTCGTGCGAGGATTTAACTTCTGTGTATTTGGCCTGTGAAAGGCTAATACACGTGAATGTAGTAACCGTGATGGGTTGTAGAGTGGCCGCGTGTTCGTGGTGGTCCATTCTATCCGAGTTCAGATTGGCCGCATGTTCGTGGTGGTCCATTCTATCCGGGCTACAGAATGGCCGCGTGTTCGTGGTGGTCCATTCAAATATGTTAAACGTGCTGGTCTGTTGAGCGACTGCACGAGTGCTGGTCTGTTGAGCGACTGCACTAGGTGCTGATCTGTTGAGCGATTGCACCTTGGTCTTGAGGGCCGTTAAAGTCAAACATATTGTGCTGGTCTGTTGAGCGACTGCACCTTGGTGATTCCAAGAAAATTGTATACATGAGCATATACATATTGCATTGAGAGATTGACCGGTGAGTCACGATTGGATTATGATGATGAGTGCAAATTGAATGTGTGTGAGTACTGTTCAGAATCTGAATTTCTGATTTAATGATTGTGATTTGCTGAGGTGTTGTTTGTACTTACCACATATTTCATAATAATTGGCTGCTGTTTCGAAAAGGCACATATGTCATTAAATTTCAAATGAGCATTATTATTTTCCTCATCATTGTCATATATTATGCCATGAATATATGTGTTGTTGTGAGATATATGCTATGTCCTTATTTGTTAATTTCGGTCGGTGACCCTTGCTATTATATTGTGGACTTTGGGCTTTGCCCTCAGATGTTACCCAAACCCGTCCTACCGACGGATACACTAACGACGGAAACGTCGTTAGTTTCCCCTGATCTTTACGTACGGAGTCTACGTGGACAACGCAGAGGGACGGACGGTTG
This sequence comes from Cicer cuneatum, assembly GCA_037974295.1. Classification (NCBI taxonomy): domain Eukaryota; kingdom Viridiplantae; phylum Streptophyta; class Magnoliopsida; order Fabales; family Fabaceae; genus Cicer; species Cicer cuneatum. The sequence goes on from JBBPBO010000001.1 coordinate 43,950,296, forward strand.
GCTGAAGACGAGACTTATAGAGGATACGGTGGAGACCGTGCTACTGTAGCTTAGTGCATGATCAGTCTAGACTTATGTATAGGGTCTTGAGTTTTGGGAAATGTAATTTTATTTTGGGAATTAATGTATTACTTTTTCCGCTGTATTAACCTTTGAAATGAACTGATTTTATTTTAATTCCCTTGATATTAATTTTGGAAAACTCATTTTAATTATTTATTGAAAAAAAAAAAATACACCCGTGCTGTATTTTAAACTCGGGGTGTTACACTCCCCCTTTTTGATGATGACAAAACCTTAACTTATTTTGCTAGCTTGTAACCCGAAGTACTTGAATTACTCCTCCTCAGACCAATCTCTCCCCCTAAGTCTAATAATGACTTTTTCTTCTCCTTTTCAACTCCTTCTTAAATCACTCTTTCTTTTCTTCTCTTCTCCTCTCATTTTCAACTCCTTCTCTTTTCATCTCTTTCTGATTTATTTTTCTCTCTCCCTGTTTCTTCTCCTTTTCAACTCCTTCTCTTTTCACTCTTTCTTTTTCTCTCTTTATTTTTCTCTCTCCCTGTTTCCTCTCCTTTTCAACTCCTTCTCTTTTCATCTATTTCTTTTTCACTCCTTCTTTCTTTTTATCTCTCCTTTTCTACTTATTTCTCCTTTTTCGCTCTCTCCCCCTTTTTGTCATCAGCCAAAACGAGGTCCTACTATTTTTGTATTTTTGTTTTTCTCTTTACAAAGTACAAAAATTAAAAAAAATAATAAAAGACATAAAATAAAATTACAAGAAAATTAAAAATTCCTAGGACGACTACTTGAGCTAGTCAGATATGGAGATAATGTTGAGATGCTTCTTGATGAACTCGAACCTATCTTCAGGTGGTGCTTTGGTGAAGATGTCAGCCCATTGATGATCAGTGTCCACCAACTAGATGCTTAAAGTCCCTTTTTGAACATGGTCCCTAATGAAATGGTGTTTTATTTCAATGTGTTTGGCTCTAGAGTGTAAGATAGGGTTCTTGGTTAGGTTTATGGCTGAAGTGTTATCACATAACAAAGGGATATTGGTTTCAAATTTATTATAATCTTCGAGTTGATGTTTCTTCTAGATTTACTATGAGCTGCATCCTGCTGCTGATATATACTCACCTTCAGCTGTTGACATGGCAATGGTGCTTTGTCTTTTGCTTGACCAAGAGATCAAATTATCACCTAAGAAAGTGCAGTTGCCACTTGTACTTTTCCTTTCCAGCTTGTCTCCATCATAGTCAGAATCACAAAAACGTCTTAGTTTGAAGGTGGCGGTTTTCTTGTATAACAAAGCAAGGTTGGTGGTTCCTTTAAGGTATCCCAAAATTTGTTTGACAGCAGTTAAATGGGATTCCCTAGGGTCAGCTTGAAAACGGGCACAAACACAAACACTAAACAAATGTCAGGTCTAGAAGCAGTTAAGTAAAGAAGGGATCCGATCATACCTCTGCATGTTTTCTGGTCTACCTTTTGGCAGGTTTCATTTTTCTCAAGTGAGCAGGTTGGGTGCATGGGGGTGGCCATAAGCTTACAGTCACTCATCTTGAACTTTTTGAGAAGTTCTTTAATGTATTTAGATTGGTGAATGAGTATACCTGATTTGCCTTGGTGAATCTGAATTCCTAGGAAGAACTTAAGTTCTCGCATCATGCTCATTTGGAACTCTTTCTGCATTAGGTCAAAAAACTCCTTGCACAAAGTGCCATTAGTAGATCCAAAGATGATATCATCAACATAAACTTGAATAATCAAAATATCATTTTTAATGGATTTTCTAAATAGAGTATTATCAATCTGGCCTCTATCAAATTCATTCTTAAGCAGAAAGTTAATAAGTCTGTCATACCATGTCCTTGGTGCTTGTTTTAAACCATATAAAGATTTTTTAAGTTTAAAAACATAGTTTGGAAAATCAGAATTTTCAAATCTAAGGGGCTGTTTGACATAGACTTCCTCACTTATATAGCCATTTAAGAATGCACTTTTAACAGCATTATATCACGATTAGCAGCAAATGATAAAAGAATTCTAATTGCTTCTATAAGACCCTTAAATTTAAGAATTAAATTATGGAATTAATATTAAGGGTATTTTGAGATTTTTGAAAATATTTAATATATGTATGTTTTGAGTGAATATATATATAAATATTTATTTTGGAAGATGAATTAAAATTATTGGATGAAGAATAAATTAATTTAATTACGAGTAATTAAATTAATCGGACCGTTAATTAAGGATTAGCGGCTAATTGCAAAACGTTCAAGTGCTGGAGGATCCAGCAATGTTTTAACATTATTTGTGATGAGGTAGCACATGGAGGTGCCTATATATGGACTGTAAAGGACAGAGCAAAGGCAGAAACCTTTCTCTCCTCCATACTGCATGTAACAGTACTAAATGTAACAATACCCTTCTCTCCCATTCTGTTCTGCTTACCAGTTCACAATTTCAAAAGAAAGGAAAAAGAGAGTTCCTCAAAAGTGCCATTACTTGGAAATCCAAGCACCGAAACACCAAACCCCCAGTACAAAAGTTGTTCCCCACATCATTACGGCGCTAAAGAACCCAGTTTCGTAGCAGCAAATGCAGGCAGGAGTTTCGCCGTTTTTGACGCATAAACGTGAGCAGAAGCAAAAAACGTAACAAGGGTAAGGGCACCTTCCACTTTCTAGTTGCATTAGGGCTGTAAATGCATAACTGTCATGACATTACTGATGTTTTCAACATTGTTTAAAGAAAGACTGTTTTTGCAATGACATTTTGAAAATGAAGAAAATGCATTTTGTGATGTGTAATGAATCTGTGATGTTTGTTGTTCTAGTTGCTAGTGCAATGCTGTTTGGTTTGTGTGGGAAAGCTGAAAAATATTTTGCATAAAATGTGAAAATGCATTATGATGGTGTTTTGATAATATGTGATGCTTACTGTTTTGGCTGAATGCATTAGTGATGTTCTGTTGTGTGAGAAAACTGGAATATGCTTTGGATGTTGTGTTGGTTGTGTAAGAAAGCTGGAATATGCTTTGCATGTTGTGTTGGTTGTGTAAGCAAGCTGGAATATGCTTTGCATGTTATTTTGAAGATGATCAAAATACATATCTTTAAAACTGTTTTGAATGTTGTTATAAAATGCGTTCTGTGGGTGTATTGCTGCTATGTGATGATTCTGTTTCTGTTTCTGATGATCCTGGTGTTGATGATTCTGTTTCTGTTTCTGATGATCCAGGTGTTGATCATTCTGTTTTGCTTCTGATGATTCTGGTGTGAATCATTTGTTTTCCTCCTGATGATTCTGGAGTCAATCATTCTATTTTGCTTCTGATGATTCTGGTGTGAATCATTCTGTTTTGCCACTGATGATTCTGGTGTGAATCATTTTGTTTTGCTTCTAATGATTCTGGAGTGAATCATTCTATTTTGCTTCTGATGATGCTGGTGTGAATCATTCTGTTTTGCTTCTGATGATTCTGGTGTGAACCATTCTGTTTTGCTTCTGATGATTCTGGCGCGAATCATTCTGTTTTGCTTCTGTTGATTCTGGTGTGAATCATTCTGTTTTGCTTCTGATGATTCAAGTGTGAATCGTTCTGTTTTGCTTCTGATGATTCAGGTGTGAATCGTTTTGTTTGGTTCTAATGATTCAGGTGTGAATCGTTCTATTTTGCTTCTGATGATTCAGGTGTGAATCGTTCTGTTTTGTTCTGATGATTCTGGCGTGAATCGTTCTGTTTTGCTTTTGATGATTCTGGTGTGAATCGTTCTGTTTTGCTTCTGATGATTCTGGTGTGAATCGTTCTGTTTTGGTTCTGATGATTTTGGTGTGAATCGTTCTGTTTTGCTTCTGATGATTCTGGTGTGAATCGTTCTGTTTTGCTTCTGATGATTCTGGTGTGAATCGTTCTGTATTGCTTCTAATGATTCTGGTGTGAATCGTTCTGTTTTGCTTCTGATGATTCTGGTGTGAATCGGTCTGTTTTGCTTATAATGATTCTGGTGTGAATCGTTCTGTTTTGCTTCTGATGATTCAGGTGCGAATCGTTCTGTTTTGCTTCTGATGATTCTGGTGCGAATCGTTCTGTTTTGCTTCTGATGATTCTGGTGTGAATCGTTCTGTTTTGCTTCTGATGATTCTGGTGTGAATCGTTCTGTTTTGCTTCTGATGATTCTGGTGTGAATCGTTCTGTTTTGCTTCTGATGATTCTGGTGTGAATCGTTCTGTTTTGCTTCTGATGATTCTGGTGTGAATCGTTCTGTTTTGCTTCTGATGATTCTGGTGTGAATCTTTCTGTTTTGCTTCTGATGATTCTGGTGTGAATCGTTCTGTTTTGCTTCTGATGATTCTGGTGTGAATCGTTCTGTTTTGCTTCTGATGATTCTGGTGTGAATCATTCTGTTTTGCTTCTGATGATTCTGGTGTGAGTCATTCTGTTTTGCTTCTGATGATTCTGGTGTGAATCATTCTGTTTTGCTTCTGATGATTCTGGTGTGAGTCATTCTGTTTTGCTTCTGATGATTCTGGTGTGAGTCATTCTGTTTTGCTTCTGATGATTCTGGTGTGAGTCATTCTGTTTTGCTTCTGATGATTCTGGTGTGAATCATTCTGTTTTGCTTCTGATGATTCTGGTGTGAATCATTCTGTTTTGCTTCTGATGATTCTGGTGTGAATCATTCTGTTTTGCTTCTGATGATTCTAGTGTGAATCGTTCTGTTTTGCTTCTGATGATTCTGGTGTGAATCATTCTGTTTTGCTTCTGATGATTCTGGTGTGAATCGTTCTGTTTTGCTTCTGATGATTCTGGTGTGAATCGTTCTGTTTTGCTTATGATCATTCTGGTGTGAATCGTTCTGTTTTGCTTCTGATGATTCTGGTGTGAATCCTCCTGTTTTGCTTCTGATGATTCTGGTGTGAATCGTTCTGTTTTGCTTCTGATGACTCTGGTGTGAATCGTTCTGTTTTGCTTCTCATGATTCTGGTGTGAATCGTTCTGTTTTGCTTCTGATGATTCTGGTGTGAATCGTTCTATTTTGCTTCTGATGATTCTGGTGTGAATCGTTCTGTTTTGCTTCTGATGATTCTGGTGTGAATCGTTCTGTTTTGCTTCTGATGATTCTGGTGTGAATCGTTCTGTTTTGCTTCTGATGATTCTGGTGTGAATCGTTCTGTTTTGCTTCTGATGATTCTGGTGTGAATCGTTCTGTATTGCTTCTGATGATTCTGGTGTGAATCGTTCTGTATTGCTTCTGATGATTCTGGTGTGAATCGTTCAGTTTTGCTTCTGATGATTCTGGTGTGAATCGTTCTATTTTGCTTCTGATGATTCTGGTGTGAATCGTTCTGTTTTGCTTCTGATGATTCTTGTGTGAATCGTTCTGTTTTTCTTCTGATGATTCTGGTGTGAATCGTTATGTTTTGCTTCTGATGATTCTGGTGTGAATGGTTATGTTTTGCTTATGATGATTCTGGTGTGAATCGTTCTGTTTTGCTTCTGATGATTCAGGTGTGAATCGTTCTGTTTTGCTTCTGATGATTCTGGTGTGAATCGTTCCGTTTTTTCTTCTGATGATTCTGGTGTGAATCGTTCTGTTTTGCTTGTGATTATTTTGGTGTTAATCATTCTGATTCTGGTTCTGTTTTCTGATGTTCTGGTGTTGAAGATTCTGTTTCTGATGTTCTGATGTTGATCATTTTGGTTCTGTTTCTGATGTTCTGATGTTGATCATTCTGGTTCTGTTTTTGGCTTCTGTATTCGACTACTGTCATGGTGTATTCGAATATAGAATGTTGAAATTACAGTTTCAGCTCTGTATTCGAATACAAGGGATCTGTATTCGAATACATATTCGGGTTTTCAAAAATTCCAAGTTTTTCAACATTGTTTTGTGAACCCTACGTGTTGGGGAGCATTGGGAAGGTTTATGACGAATTAAAATGGAATTTTTTTGTGATAGTTTGAAGTGAGGGTGATGAAGTTTTTGGGACTTTATTGATGTAGTGAAAAATGTTGATTTGTGCACTGAGACTGCCTTTGTATTCGACTACCAGGGGGGTTGTAGTCCAATACAGAGTGTTAATTCTGCACTGTTTTGGCTCCTGTATTCGAATACAAAAAGGCTGTATTTGAATACAGATTTGTATTTTCCAGAAATCTCAGTTTTAAACACTGTTTTGTGAATTTTAAGAGTTTGGGGTACAATGGAAAGACTTGAGATGATTAAGTATGGAATTTGTGAGATAATGTGAATTGTTAATGATTGCTTGACTGTTTAATCATTGATGTGTTGATGATGATATTGATTATGTTGAGATGTTTTGAAATATGATGGGATGGCATGAATTTTTCTGATTTTGCATATTGTTTTCAGTGAAGAGAAAACACTGCATATTCATGCATTGCATAATCAGGTGGTGACCGCGATGGGCCACAGAGTTGATGCGGTGACCGTGATGGGCCGCGAAGTTAAGTAGTAACCATGGGTTATAGAATAGTTCTGCGTGTATTAGATGGTCTGTTCTATCCAGGGTCAGAGTAGTTCCGCGTGTATTAGACGGTCTATTCTACTTGGGCTACGGAGTGGTTCCGCGTGTATTAGACGGTCCATTCTATCTGTGCGAGGATTTAACTTCTGTGTATTTGGCCTGTGAGAGGCTAATACATGTAATTGTAGTGACCATGATGGTTATAGAATAGTTCCGCGTGTATTAGACGGTTGTTCTATCCGGGTTTAGAGTATTTCCGCGTGTATTAGATGGTCTATTCTATCTGGGCTACGGGATGGTTCCGCGTGTATTAGACGGTCCATTCCATTCGTGAAATTGTGCTGGTCTGTGAGCGACTGCACTGGTACTGGTCTGTGAGCGACTGTACCCTAGTATGTGTATAATGTGCTGGTTTGTTGAGCGACTGCACGAGTACTAGTCTGTGAGCGACTGCACCTTGGTAATTCCAAGATATTGTATACATGAGCATATACATATTGCATCGGGGTGATTGACCGGTGGGTCACGATTGGGTTATGTGATGATGATTGGAAAGTGATGTGTGTGAGTACTTTATGAAAACTGAATTTCTGATGAACGATTGTGAATGCTAAAGTGTTGGCTGTACTTACAACTTATTTTCCATCTTAATTGGTTGTTGTTTTGAAAAAATACATGTCATGAAATTTCAAATGAGCATCATTATTTTTATCATTGTTATATGATATGCCATGTATATATTTGCTGCTGTGAAATATATGTTATGCGATTATTTGTTAATTTCGGTCGGTGACCCTTGCTATTATATTGTGGAAATTGGGCTTTGCCCTCAGATATTACCTGAAACCGTCCTACCGACGGATACACTAACGACGGAAACGTCGTTAGTTTCCCCTGATCTTTACGTACGGAGCCTACATGGACAACGCAGAGGGACGGACAGCTGGTTGAAGATGAGACTTGTAGAGGATACGGTGGAGACCGTGCTACTGTAGCTTAGTGCATGATCAGAAGAGACTTTTGTATAGGGTCTTGAGTTTTGGGAAATGTAATTTTATTTTGGGAATTAATGTATGACTTTTCCGCTGTATTCTTCCGCACTCTGATTTAGTGGCCACAGGCCGGGTGTTCTCTTTTGAAATGAACTGATGAAAATCTTATTTTAATTCCCTTGACATTAATTTTGGAAAACTCATTTTAATTATTTATTGAAAAAAAAATACAGTCGCGTTGTGTTTTAAACTCAGGGTGTTACAGCTTCTAACCTGGCCGCTGGAGCAAATGTCTCAGTGTAATCGATACCTTCTTGTTGACTGTATCCTTGAGCTATTAGTCTGGCTTTGTTCCTTACCACTTCACCTTTTTCATTGAGTTTATTCCTGAACACCCACTTGGTTTCAATAATGTCTTTGTTTGGTCTGAATACAAAATCTGAAACATCATTCCTTTGGAATTCATTCAGCTCTTCTTGCATTGCAAGTATCCAACCTTCCACTGCTAGAGCATCATCAACATTGGTTGGTCTGCATCAACTTCTGGTTCTAGAAGATCTAGAAACAACTTCTGATTCTAATAAATCAACTTGTGGTTCTGGTAAATCTGTAACAGCATCTGATTCTGGTAAATATCCAGATTTCTCTTCTAACTTATCTTGGCTGTTTCTGACTTGATCAGATTTATCTTTTGAAGATTTTTCATGTGTTGCTGACTTGCTAGTATCCTCTACCTTTCCAGGTACTTCTGTTTCTTCTGCTTCAGCTTCTGCTCCCTTTGGTTCTGGTGAGCCTGCAATATCTTTATCTAGCTTTGATTTTTTTTTAAGATCAAGCATCTTGTTGTCACAGTAAACATAAATATCAAACAATAATAGTATTTACAGCAAGATGTAACCTCTATGTCAACAGTTTCAGTTTTACTCTGAAAATCCTCTTGCTTATGATTTTCAGACTCCGAATCTGTATGTTCTATGATTACATGGTTTGGATGAGGGGATTTGAATTCCCTTCCAAGTTTGTAGTCTTGATGAATCTCACTAGAGTGTTTGAAAAACTTTCCTAATTCTGATCCTTCTCTTTCTGCTTTGGCTGATACACCATGTTCCTTTGGTGATTCTGGTAATTTAACTGATTCTGGTAATTATGCTGGTTCTAGTTCTGGTTCGGGTTCAGGTTCTAGTACTGATTCTGATTCTGGTTCCAGTGTTGATTCTGGTTCCAGGTCATGTGCCTCTGATACTGGTTCCAGTTCTGGTTCTGGTTCCAATTCCTGTACCACTGATACTGGTTCTAGTTCTGGTTCCAGTTCCTGTATCTTTGATACTGGTTCCTGTTCTGATTCGTGTGATATGTGTGATTTCTTTGATATTTCCTGTTCCTCATATGATTCTGGTTCTAGTTCTGATAGGTATTGTGTTGACCAGTTCTTCTTCTACCAGAGTCAATTGGCTTTTGTTTGTTAGATGTTGGAACATAAACCTTCTTCTGCTTGTGCATTTCCAACATCCATTGTCTAGACACCATTGTTGGTGTCTCCTTCTGGTTTCTCAGAATATCTGCAACATAGACAATTTGATCTTTTGGTACCCAGAACCGATTGGGTCCAGGTTTTTTAGTTTTAACAGCTCTCTGATCTTGTTCAGATTTTACCATTGGACAAGATAATTCAGAGTGACCTTTCTTAGCACAAACAATACATAAAACATCATAATGAACAATTTTAGTTTCGGCAATAGTTTCTGTATAACCAAGACCTCTCTTTCCAATGATACTGTTTCCATAAATCATTGATGCATATTTACTTCTTTCCATTCCATTAGAAATAATGTTTTGAAAAAATTGTTCATGCATATCAGATTCACAAACAGTTTTGGAAGTGGAACACGCATTACTTTTGAGAGTTTGGTTTTCAGATTTGAGTCTTGCAACTTCAATTTTAAAATCCTTATTTTCAGTTGCATACTCAGAATTTTGATACTTTAAAACTTGGACTTCTTTGGTCAGATTTTTCTTATCTTCCCTAAGAGTTTTTAGTTTTAAAGCCATCTTATTGTTTGCATTTAAACAATCTTTTAAAGCATCGATTAATTCAGATTTAGAGAAATCAGAAAATACCTCATTGTATTCATCTTCTGAATCTGTTCCAGAGCCTGAGCTGTATCCAGAACTTGAGTTGGTATGGGCCATCAGAGCCAGAATTGCTCCCTCTGATGTGGTTCTAGACTTGCTTGAATGTTTGCTTTGATCATTTTTCCTTCTTCCTGCTTCAATCACTTTGAAGGATTTCACTAATTCAAACCTTGAATTACAACAATACCACTGACCCTCCAAGTCAATCTTCTCAAACAGTCTAACAATCCTAGACTTTTGAGGAATACATCACCTTGACTTCTCAAGTCAAGTCTTCTCTTACCAATCTGTCAATCCTAGATTGTAGAAGGAATTACTACGCCTTGAATCTAATTGCTAAGTAATCTGCTACCCCATCTGACTCCCTCAGATTGTAGACTCTACTTCAACAACTTAGATCTAACACAAGGGAAAGAAAATAACACGAGTGCTTGCATCTGGCAAGCTGAAACTCACAATTAACCTCACTAAAAACTTGAGTGTTTGCTTTTGGAAGTGTATGAATCGTTTGTGATTTTCGATGCTGAGTCTTCAGTCTTGAGCCTCCTTTTATAGATGTGAATTCGGGTCTCTTCCAAGCTTAAATTCGAGTTGTATCTTGCTGGATTCTCTTGCAAAAATAACTTGGCCAATCGGGTTTTATTTAAATAAAAAACATATCTTTTTAGCTCCATATTTGCTTTCAAAAATAACTTGGGCCAATTATGTTCTTAATTAATTTTGGATCAAATATTTCTTCCCGCCAATAGCTTCTGAATTCCACAAGACTTCAATTTATTTTTGTATCAAATCCTTTTAATACTTTGATCAAATCTAATCATGTCTCCACTGATTATCATCTTGATTAAATCTGGACCGTTTGATCTTCTGCTCTCATCCACACCTAGACCATACTAAGTGATCTGCCGTGATCCTCTGATTCCGGCAAACCCTGAACCACACTTTCTGATCTTCTGATCTCGACCACTCTGGACTTGCAATCTGATCTGCAGTGATCCTCTGATCTCGGCCAACACTGGACCACACATTCTGGTCTTCTGATCTCGGCCAACACTGGGTCATATGGTCTGATCTTATGCTTTCGACCAACACAGGATCATGATGCTTAAATCTGGACCATTGATCTGAATATCTTCCCTCTGATCTGGACCAATTCTGCATTGGGTCTGGATTGAACTGAAATTAAATATGGACATATGATATTTAAGTCTGGACATTTACCTTCTGATCTAGATCAGTTCTAGATTGAATCTGGACATCATTTCTTCTGGTCTGGACTTAGTTTCATACTCTAAACCATGCTATCTTCTAGTATGGGCTAAATCTGGATTAAATCTCTTGTTCTGGACCCATTAATTTATCCTCTGATTAAGTCTGGATCAAGTCTGGACTGTTTATCATTTCATTGCTAGGCTATCTTCTGATCAGAATAAATTCTCGACTAAGTCTGACTTATGATATCTTCAGGTCTGGAACAAGTCTCCCTCTGCCACGCTTCCTTCTGCTCTGATCCAAGTCTCCTTCTAGACTCTGCTTCCTTCTGTTCTGGGCCAGTAAAGATATCCTCTGGTGGTGTTTTGACATCCTGGTGTATCCTCTAGTAATTCTTGGATGCATCCTCCAATACCTTCTGGATGCATTATCTGGTGTCTTCTGGAGGTGTATCCTCTGGTCTGTTTTTATCCTCTGGTAACTCATCTTCTACCTCTGGTGTCTTCATCTTCTGCCTCTGGAAACTTTAACTTCTGGTGGCATTTAATGTAATAATTCAAGGTACAAAATAAGATTACATGGAGTGCTTTTGTAAACATCAAAATCCTAAGTTCTTAGAACCAATTTTAGTTCCAACATTAGAGACCCAAAATTCTACTTACAATTGTAAGTAGCATTGGGACACCAATTTGTATGAATGTCATGACTAACAAGTCAATGTTTGATAGTTCCTTTGGCCACTTTGCACGTACTTTGGTTGATAGTCACCTGGACAAACATCTTAGAAACAACATCATAGTAGAAAGAAAAGGCTTTGCTTTCTTTATAGGTGTGGACTATGAAAATCTACCTGATTTCTGCAAAAACAACAAAATCATAGGTCATAACATATGCACCAAAAGAGATCACAAAGGATCAACCTAAGGATGTCCCAATCATTGAAGTAGAAGATACCCCATCCAAAGGGAAGGCATAGTAGAAAAAAGATAATTTGAAAGACACAACCAACACAAATGACGAAACTAGTAGTGAGTTTATGGCTTATAGCAGCCACAATCTTGACATTGGTACACAAGAGTACAAGACCCTGCTAGCATTCCAGTCATGGATATTGGTAATGACAACACAAATGAAATTCTGGAAACTGAGGCGTATGAAGACACACAAAGCACTCAAATTAAAATCTGTGGGTGCTACACAGATGTCTAATGAAGAAACAAATTTAAATGAAGGTGGCAATGCCACAACACATCATGATATTGAACCAGAGGCTAACATACCTTTGGTTGTTCAAAATGACACGGACTTTCTCAAACAATCATTGGCAAACATGACTGAGATGGAACCCATTGATATTCTAAATAATGATAATGCTGCAAGCAAGGCAATTTCTATAATTGAGACCAATGCTAATGCTAGTGAACAACAATTCTAGGTTGTGATATCTAAGTCACAAAGAAAGAAAAACAAGCAGCATGAGCAGACTGCTAGTGTAGGCTAGTACAAAACCAAATCAAAAGTTGGTTCCTCTGAGCCTGCTCAATGAAGTGCTTATACTAGAATATCAGAAGACTAGCCAATTCAACATCAAAATTGGCTCTCATAATATTGCTCACTAAGCATAAGCCTAACTTATGCCTTATTTCAGAATCTTAGATGAAATTTGATAATTTAACAAAGAGTTTTCTCTCTAGACTCCAAATAAAATGTTTTACTTTGAACAAAAGAAGTCAAATGCTGCCTAATATGTGGTGCCTATGCCCAATAAACTTGAACCTATTGTCATTTCCTCATATGAGCAACAAGTATCTTTCATTATTAAAGAAGGAAATGAAGCCTTTGGTATTTCTTTAATTTATGCCTCCACAAACTACATCAAGAGAAGTGAGCTACGGTCCTCTCTTGCCACGGTCATACACAAAAAGCAGCTCCCCTGGATTTTCATAGGAGATTTTAAAGCCATCATGGGAGCTCATGAACATAGGGGAAGCCATGCACCATATAGATTACCTATTGAAGAATTCCAACATTGGACTGATACCAACAATCTGCTACACCTTCCAACTAAGGGTGCCAATGGAAGAATAGGCTCTATCCATACTGATAAAAGATTAGATATGGCTGTTTGTAACCAGAATTGGATAAACTCATGCACTTCCACAACCTGCTCCACTCTTAAAAGATCCCCAAGCCTCCTAATGTAGACACAAATGACCAAAGATTGACTTTAGAGGCCATAAACATGCTTCATAATAATTATTTTGGAGGAAACTTTGCCTTAAAGATTGACATAAGAAAAGCCTTCGACACTTTGGACTGGAGTTTCTTGATGAAAGCTTTAAAAGGCTTTGGTTTCAATTCTAGATTTTGGGGTTGGATTGATTGAATTTTACATTAGCTAAAATGTCAATATCCATTAATTGCAAATATGCAGGGTATTTCTATTGTAAAAGCGAAATTAGATCAGGAGATCCTCTATCTTCATTACTTTTCTGTTTAGTTGAAGAAGCTCTTAGGAGAAGCATTACTATGTTAGTTGAAACTAGCAAGCTGGACTTAATCAAAGGGACTCATGCAGTTGATGAGCAATCTCACATTTTATATCCTGATGACATTAGGATCTTTTGGAAAGGGAAAAGCTCAAATATGGGTGCCTTTCTACAGCTTTTTCAGAGATATGCTAGCATATCAAGACATATTGTAAGCCTTATAGGCTTTACTATTTGTAAGCTCAATCACACAGCATAGGTTGAGATCAATTTTTGGCCTCATAGGCTTTACTATTGCCTCTCTTTCTTTTACCTATCTGGGTATCCCTATCTTCAAAGGGGAAGCCTAAGGTCTTTCACTTACATCCAATTGCCGACAAAATTATAACAAAGTTGTCAACTTGGAAGGCCTCACGTCTGTCCATTGCAAAGAGAATCCAACTGATTAAGAGTGTTATCCAAGGTATGCTTATATATAGCTTCATAGTCTATTCTTGGCATGTTAGCTTAATTAAAGACCTTGAGAAATGGATAAGAAACTTCATTTGGATTGGGGATGTAAATAACAGAAAGCCTGTGACTGTTGAAGGGGGGCTAGGAATTAGAGATCTTAGAAGTATAAATGACGTTGAATCTCTAAAATTGTCACAAGACCTTATGCACTCCAATAATTAGTGGGTCATCTTTCTTAGAAGTAGAGTTCTTAAAGGCAATAGACCTATTAGTTATCACATTTACTCATCAGAATTCAGGACTTATTTTGAATAGCAGATGGCTCCTTGGAGATGGTGCTTCCATATCCTTTTGGAATGATAAATGGTGTGCGTTCCAATTACCGAGACTCTACATATCACACAAATAGTTCAACCTCTAGTAAAAGCCAAAGTTAAGGACTTCATTCTCAATAGGCAGTGGAGCATCCCTTAATTGCTGCTTCAAACCTTTCCTGCCTTAGACCAAATGCTCAAACAAGCTATTGTTCCAATAGAACCAGTCAATGATATGCTTCTTTGGAAATATTCATCTTCTGGTCAATTATCTTTTAAAGATGCATATCTTTTTTATAAGCCAATTGGACAAAACATCACTTGGGCTAAGCTAATCTGGAATAAGGATATTCCACCATCCAAATCACTTTTAGTTTGGAGACCTATGCATAATATGCCTACAGATGACATCTTATGCTCGAGAGGTTATTATCATCCCTTCATTTGCAGCTTATGTTGCAAGGAATGTGAATCCATTTTACATCTCTTATGTTCTTGACATCCTAGAATTTTGCAATAGATGATGGTCTCATCAATGTAAAGTTGTGATTCTAGCCTCCATCATAAATATTTGCAATGTGGTATGGTTTTGTAGAAACAAAGGTTCAACAACAAAAATATCACTTGGCAGGCTGCATCTACCATGGCTATCTAAAATGTCTAACTAATTGGAAATGGCACCAACCTGGAAAAAAAATCTATCATCAGAGAAGTCATATGGTAGCACCCTATCCTCTCTTAGATTAAATGCAACATAGATGGAGCTGCATTAGCTTCCCCTAGCCATGCTTCATGTGGGGGAATATACAGGAAAAATTATGCTCGTACATTATGCTTTGCAGTTAACTTAGGTTCTAATTTTTCCCTTCAAGCTGAACTAAGTGGACCCATGTATGCCATTGAAATTGCAACATCACCAGCTTTGGTTATAAACTGATTCTAAATTAGTTATTTTGGCATTCAAATCTCAGTCTATAGTTCCTTGGAACCTAAGAAACAAGTGCAATAACTATGTATATCTAATCAAATAGATGTCTTTTATGGTCTCTCACATCTTCAGAGAGAGAAACCATTGTGTCGATAAGATAACCTCTATTGGATTATCCATTTAAGGAAGCACTTGGTGGCAAGATACTCCCCCAGAAAATTACATTATGGGCGGTGTTAAAAATGATTGTTGGATAGTTACAGTGACAACATTGTTGGAATGTCAGCTATTCATAATGACGCCTCTACACATTTCTTTTTGTCCAAACTCTATCGTTATATTTCATTTCAAAAATATATAGGTATAGTATATAATTCTATAAATACCAATTAATTGTAAGATATTGAGCATAATCAAAACAAGTATGTAATTTTTTTTTAAAATTCAGTTTATTCTAGAAGTTCTACACACACGATGAATTCCATGTAAGCTTACACAATACTCCTAAGCTCTCATGAAAAATGCCAACCTCACTCACACATCTTCAAGTAATGAATTTCAACATTTCAATTTTAGTCTTTGTAAAACAAAATACAATTTTTCAGTCCATACAAAATTATCATGCATGCAATTTTAGCTCTTGTTGTTAAGTCAACATTTATTTTTGAATTAATTTTTGGAGGAAAGTTTACATCATTATAAAAAGTTCATCCACAAAAAGTGAGCTCCAAATTCGATTTCTTTCTTTGTTCATATTTTCGTTACTTTTATTTGGAGTGTTTTAGATCTAAAAAATTTGTTATCTATTATAATATATTAAAACAGAACATTAAATTATATTTGTGACAACTCATCTTCGTTTATGCCACATCCTCTAATATTTGTCAACTCACAAAAATTCTGATGTGACACATTCTAAAGCATTCTATTTTTTCTATCTTCTACTTTTATTCTATTTTGTTTCTCCAATATGTAACACGAACTTTTTTTTGTCCATCCAAGTACAATTATTCCATACATTATGCAATTTCAGCTTTACTTTATCACTCAATGACTCATCAATACACTTAATGACTGTGATTATTCATCAAAACTTTCATTTCAATAACTCATACAAAAACAAAAAAAAAACCAATATTTTCAAAGTATCACAATGCAATGCAAGTTTGACTACATACACACATCAAGATCTATCTTCTGCTTTTCCACCACTCTCTTGCACATTCTCAGTTCAAGCAATGATAATGACATTATGAAATGCAGTCAAGCTACACCTGTTTGTGTGACACATTTTCATTATCAATTCACAGATACTTCAATAATATTGTTCCTCTGTTGTCAATTATTGTTCACTCGAAATTTTTTATGTCTTAAACAACTACAAACTTCTCTTGCATATAATTTTTTGCCACCTACTCTTGAAGTTGTTTGACCGTGTCAAATAATTATTTGAAAATTTCATTTTACGTTCCAATTATTTAGACGAAACAATAGTTAAAATAATTGAAACCATTCTCCATCCAAAATACCACAACGATAGAATTTGGTTACACTCTATATTGAATTTTTATTTGTCTTGACAATTTTGTGTAACTAACATTTTTATTATGTAAAAAACATTATTATTATTTAAGGTTTTTGAACCTTAAGAAATTTCTATTTTGCTTTGTAGTATTTTTTTCATATAGATCACCTATATTTGCACACGTGAAGTATTGTTTCAATATTTTGAATGTTATTATGAATGTTATTTTTAACAAACCACCACTCGCAAATGAATATTATAATAAACTATAAGGCACACAATATCATTTAGTGTATGCTTAGATTGACAGAATTACGACGAGTATATAAAATTGAAAATGTCAAAAAGTACATAAATTTACAAATTTAACGTTTCAAAACTAATATAAATTATATAAAATGAAGAACATATCATAGGTTAAATGTACAACTTTAACAATAAAGAAATGAATAAATATTTAGAAAATATATTATTAGAAGGAACACTTAAATGAAATCAAAAAACTTGAATAAACCAATTCCACATTTAAAAAATATTAAAGACAATAATTGCATCTCTAAAGTTGTAAAATCTTATGAACAGTCTCATATTTTTCAATATACTTTGCATGAATTGTATTAGTTAACAATATTTTACATTTTCCTTTGAACTAAAGCAAACCTAGCTTATATATAAATATTCAAAAATATATTCACCTTTAAGCACATAAACGCTTGAGTATATTCTACTCTAAAAAAAATTGAAATAACATTACTTTTCAATTACACATTATTGTTATTTATACTCACTAATATATTAAATTCTACCGTGCAACGCACGGGTTAGCATCTAGTTCATATTTAATTCATCTCAAGTTAAAAAATTCTAATTTTTTGTGGATGAACTTTTTGTAATGTTCTAAACATGTGTGAAAAAATCATTCAAAAATTTTAGAGTTGAAGGGCAATTTAAAATGTTTCAATTCAAAAGAGACTAAAACTGTTTGTTGGATAAATTTGTAGAGACTAAAAATAGTATTTTATTTTATAGGGACTAAAATTGAAATGTTGATATTTTATAGGGATTCAAAAATATTTTGTTAGAACCAAGTTTGTTGAAGAACAATCACCCTTAATTATTTTGATGATAACAAAATTATTTTATGAGAACAATTTATATTTAATGTATGTATTTAAGTGTGTTCAGACTCTCTTATATTAGTTTAAAGGCTTCACCCTGCACCTATGATGAACAAAGAAAGAGAATCAACACTGCAAATTCTACAAATTTGACTTTGATCAATTCACTATGTCTTTGATCAAGGCGTTCTCAACGCACCTCTGGTAAATCTGACTAATGCAAGCTCGCTTTGATAATTATGCGTCTAATTTTATGGCAACCTAGTTGATCGTTTTGTCAACAATTCAAGTCAACGTTTTGGTAAAGTCAAGGCTATGTTAAAAGTCAACTATCTCAAGTCATTCTCTGAGCCCATAAACTTTGAAGAAGTCAACTTCTTCACACCCTCTGCTCATCAAAGTTGGGTTTACCTTCTGATTGAAGAAGTGCAATGGCATTCTCTAAAAATATCATCCTTTGTTATACTTGTCGTCTTAAATAAAGATACAATGAATTAATTATGAAGACATATATGGACATGTTTGAATCGTTGATTCAAGATCTGTGAAGATTGATAAGATTCATTTGATGTGAACATTTTATGCAACCACAACAACATTCACAAACCTTAATTGTCTTTGGAATTTCGCTATATAAAGACGTGTAACCTATGAGAAAGCTAATTGCAAAATATACAACAATTCTAGAAATATTGTACTTTTACTTTAGTGCTAAAACTTTAGTTATTTTATGAGTGCATACTTTGTAACATTCTCTTGTGACATTTCTTCATAAAACCCTTAAACCACATTTGTAACATCCTCTAAATTTATTATTTAAAATAATTAAGGCTTATATATATATATATATATATATATATATATATATATATATATTTCAATATTAATTTAGGTGTGATAATTATTTTCCTTGTTCGACTTATTGTAGTTGATAAAATTATTAGCAAGACTTATTTAATCAATGGAGAAGTTTTATATAATTATATATATATATATATATATATATCTGTGTGTGTGTGTGTATTTTTAGTACAAGAAGAATTTGAGCTAAGGGTTTGTGGCTAGGTGTGACCCAACCCATAATAGAAATTTGGACTTGGAGTTGGTGGCTTAGTTTTTGTATGATCAAGGTTAAGAAAAGAAATAATAAATAAATAAAATAATATTTTCTCCCTTTTATTCTTTATTTTGGCCCAACACTATCTACCCAATAATCTCCACTTTAAATTTTCCTGAAGTTCACAATATTTCCATACTAAGTAATAATAAGCAGAAAAAAATACCGAAACCCTAGCCGTCATCTCCTTCACACCTCCTCTTCTTCATGCATCAAACTTTTCTTGTGAACAACTTCGTGGGGGCTTAGAGCTTCGTACTAGGAAGAAAAGCGGCCAAGGTAAGGGCTTTTCCCCGCACAAATTATAGTTAGACCGTTAGTTGGATACATGAAATTAATAATTGTAACTGCTTGCTTTTGAAAGAAATAAATGTAGACTAATAAAATAAAATAATGAAATCCGAAATCTTTTATGTTGAGTTTGATATGTAATGTATGTCTTTTTAAGAAGTAAAATATGAATTTTTATATTTTACGTGATAAAGTTTTAATTTTTCTGATGGGTATGAAGCAAAATATAATTTTTTTTTATGTTATATATATATGATAACATTTTGATTCGATGATGTTTATGAGTTGGAGTTTGAAGTTTCTTGTTATATATAATGTTTTAATCTTTATGGTGTAAATGGAGTCAAGTTCTAATTTTTATGCGTACGTGGTGAAAATTATTATTTAATGATTATTTGACTATGAATATATGATTCTCATGATTGTGATGTGTGAATATGATGATGGTTTTAAAAATTTGATATTTTTGTTGAATGCATATGACATGATTCTTAGTGGGCTGTGTGCGAGTATAGTTTTGATAATATATGGTCATGTCATGGCATATGCATCTTTGTGGGAGTTGCCTTAGTAGCAGGTTTATTTTCCCCATTGGTATGGGTGATTTTTTCTGTGTGGAAGTTGCCTTAGTTGCAGGTTTATATCCGGATCATATAGTTTTAGGAGCATGCATTATACATATATTTTTTATATACGATTTTCCGTTTATGCATTTTTTCTTTTAAATTGGAAGTTTTTACTTTTATATGTTTTGTGTTATTCTTCTATATGTTTAGCTTTGGTTTGATGTGGACGATGGTAAAAAGACTGACCCTTACAACAACATTTTAGGTACTAATGAGTTCGAGGAGATTCAAGAGTAGTTGATGAATATTAACCTGCGGCGAACGTGGGGTAAAAATAGGGTTTTCAAGACAATTTTGTAATAATAAGATTTCCACAATATTTTCTATGTCTATTTTAAATCCTTGTCACCAAACTTTAATAAGCGTTTTTTTTGTTCTAGCTTTGAATAAACAATTTTTAATAATATTAAATAAATGTGATTGTTACTAATTATTTTAAAAGCGTAAATGTTAACTACTCTTACCAAAAAAAAATTGTCGTAAATTTTTCTAAAAGTATTTTTTTTAAATAATGTTTTGGATCTAAAAATTCGGGGCATTACAACATTCTTGTAACCTAGCCCACTATAAGTTACTATCCTCAACAGCTTGATTGTACTAAGCTAAAAGGTTGAGAAGACTTGAATACAATCAATTTAACTAGTATGTGTTCAATGGACATGCAAAAAGTATGATTGATAAGTGGATTAAATCCTTCAGAGTGAAGGGAGTGGGCATAGCTATCGTGTTTGTGGTGAACCAGGATAAATCGGCTTATGAATCTTCTCTTCTTTATATTTTATTGCTTTATCTTATATCTTTTATCATCTCTTTTTGAAGAAAAGATTCTTTGAAACAATACACATTTGAATCCCTCATTTCTTGTTTTTTTTCACTCTTGAATCCCTCATTTCTTTGAAACAATGCACAGTTGAATCCCTCATTTCTTGTTTTTATCATCTCTTTTTTTTTCACTAATTTTGGAGAACAAGGTAGCTCCCCATAATTGGTCTAAAATGTCATCAATTCTGGGAAGAAGGTACTTATTCTTGATGGTCACTTTCTGGGAAGAAGGTACTTATTCTTGATGGGCACTAATTTCTATAATCTATGCATAATCTCGTACTGCCATCCTTCTTCTTCACTAAGAGCACAGGGGCTCCCCAAGGAGACACACTTGGTCTGATAAACGGCTTGGTTATTAGATCCTCTAATTAGTTTTTCAACTCACTTAATTCTAATGGGGACATCCTGTAAGGGGCAATGGAGATTGACCCAATTCCAGGGACTAAGTCTATTGAGAACTTTATTTCCCTTTCAGGAGGCAACGAATTGAAGGTGCAAACACGAGAAGGGGGGTTGAATTGTGTGTGCCAAAATTGAATTATTTTTGTTGTTTTGATGAATGTTGATGTGAATTACTTGATGAATAAATAATCAAACTTAGCAGCGGATAATAACAGCATAAGAACACAAAGATTTATCATGGTTCACCATTAACTTGGCTACAAAGGATTTAATCCACTAATTCAAAACGTTTCTTGATGAAGTCAAAACGTTTCTTCAGGTAGTGGTTTGGTGAATATGTCAGCCCATTGGTGGTCAGTGTCTACAAACTGAATTCTGAGTATCCCTTTTTGAACAAAATCTCTGATGAAGTGATGTTTGATCTCTGTGTTTGGCTCTGGAATGGAGTATAGGGTTTTTTGTTAGATTGATGGCTGAAGTGTTGTCACAGTATAAGGGAATTTTGGTTTCCATGATTTTGTAGTCTTCCAGCTGATGTTTCATCCAAATGAGTTGAGAACTACATCCAGCTGCTGAAATGTATTCAGCCTCTGTTGTTAACATGGCAATTGTGCTTTGTCTTTTGCTTGACCAGGATATTAGGTTGTCTCCCAAGAAGGTGCAATTTCCACCTGTGCCATTTCTTTTGATTTTATCTCCAGCATAGTCAGAGTCACAGTATCCACTAAGTTTGTATGTAGGAGTTTTCTTGTTGAACAAAGTAAGGTTGGTAGTGCCTTTTAGATATATAAGGATTCTTTAAACAGCAGTTAAATGGGATTCCCTAGGGTTAAATTGAAATCTTGCACATACACATACACTAAACATGATGTTAGGTCTAGAAGCAATGAGGTAAATGAGATATCCTATCATACCTCTATAGGTTTTTTGATCAACTTTTTGGCTTGAATCATCCTTTTCAAGTAAGAAGGTAGGGTGCATTTGGGTAGTCATAGGTTTGCAATCACTCATCTTAAACTTCTTGAAAAGCTCTTTTGTATATTTCATTTGATGAATGTATATACCTTTTTGACTTTGCTGAATTTGTATCCCTAGGAAGAACTTAAGTTCTCCCATCATGCTCATTTGAAATTCATGTTGCATCAATTTAGAAATTCATGGCAAAGAGTGCCGTTAGTAGATCCAAAGATAATATCATTAACATAAACTTGAATAATAAGAATATCATCTTCTATTGACTTTTTAAAAAGTGTATTGTCTACTTGTCCTCTTTCAAAGTTATTTTTAAGCAAGAAGTTACTAAGTCTATCATACCATGCCTTAGGTGCTTGTTTTAAACCATACAAATATTTTTTTAAGTTTAAAAACATGATTTGGAAATTCAGAAGTTTCAAAACCTGGGGGTTGTTTAACATAGGCTTCTCACTTATATAACCATTTAAAAAAGTACTTTTAACATCCATTTGAAATAATACAATGTTATTATTTGCAGCAAAGGAAAGTAGGATACGAATAGCTTCTAACCTGGCTATTGGAGCAAATATCTCAGTGTAGTCAATACCTTTTTGCTAATTGTAGCCTTGTGCAACAAGTCGTGCCTTGTTTCTGATCAATTCACCTTTTTCATTTAGCTTGTTTCTGAAAATCCACTTGGTTCCAATAATGTTCCTTTCTGGTCTTGGTACTAGATCCCAAACATCATTCCTCTCAAATTCATTTAACTCTTCTTGCATTGCAAGAATCCATCCATCTTCTGCCAATGCTTCATCAATAGAGGTAGGCTCAATAGATGAGAGTAACCCAAACAGACTTGTTTCTTTAAGTGATGATCTGGTCCTTAAAGAATCACTTGCACTTCCAATGATTAGTGTTTCAGGATGAGATGACTTGTACTTCCATCCACATCTTCCTTCTTACTTATCTTCAGATTCATTCTTTGAAGATTTGTCGTGTTCTTCTGTTTTGCTTTCATCCTCTACTTTTTCAAGTTCTCTTGGTTTGTCTGCATCAGCTTCCTTTGGTTCTGGCAAACCTACACTATCATCATCATGCTTTGACTTTTAAAGATCAAGTTGTTTGTCATCAAATTTAACATAACACAAGTCATATAATTTAAGAATAAAATCAATACAGCCAAAACATCAATTCTGCTTCTGGTGGTTTCTACTTGTTTTTGAAACTAATGATATGTTGTTTCTGCTGAAGTGATCAAATTATGTGGATCACCTGGTTCTTCTAAATGTTTGAGAACCTGCAAAATACTTATGTAGCTTTGATTTTTAAGATCAAGCTTCTTGTTATCACAGTAAACATAGTATCAAAACAATAATAATATTTAAAGAAAGACATAACCGATATCTCAACAGTTTCAGTTTAACTCTAAAAATCCTCTTGTTTCTGGTTTTCAGATTCTGAATCTGCATATTCTGAGATTAGAAGGTTGAAGGTGCAAACATGAGAACGGGGGTTGAATTGTGTTTGCCAAACTTGAATTGTGTTTGATAAATAATTAATCAGACTTAGCAGTGAATAATAACAACATAAGAACACAGATTTATCATGGTTCGCCATTAACTTGGCTACATCCAGTCCCTTCTCTCCGAAGGCTTTAATCCACTAATTCAAAACACTTTAAATTACAACACCTGACTGTTGAGAAAAAATCTCTTTTAATGATAACAAAATTATCTTAATATTATGATTACACTAATGCGTGCATTTAAGTATTGTACTAAGAAAGGAACAGGATCCAAAGATCGCAACCTCTTGTCCAGAAGAATGAATGCATGCAGGAAACAAAGCCGTTAATTCCTGAAGCAGAAAATCTGAAGTTAAAACACCAGAAGCAGAACATCTAGAAAACAGAAGCAAAACATCTGGAACAAAAAACCAAAAGCAGAACATCTGGAAAACAGAAGCAAAACATCTGGAACAGAAAAACATAAGCAGAACATCTGGAACAGAAAACCAGAAGCAAAACATCTGGAATAGAAAACCAGAAGCAGAACACCAGAAGCAGAATTCCAGAATCAGAAAACCTGAAAGTTGAAGACACCAGATAATGCATCTAGAAGGTACTAGAGGATGCATCCTGATATTACCAGAGGATATCTTTGCTGGCCCATATCAGAAGGAAGCAAAGTTAGAAGGAGACATGGACCAGACCAGAAGGAAGCCTACCAGAGGGAGACTTGATCCAGACCAGAAGGAATCATAAGTTAGACTTAGTCCAGAAGTTATTCTGACCAGAAGATGGCCTGGCAGTGAAATGATAAACCGCCCAGACTTGATCCAGACTTAATCAGAGGATAAGTTAATGGGTCCAGAACAAAAGAATTAATCCAGATTTAACCCAGACCAAAAGATAGAAGGGTTCAGGGTATGAAACTAAGTCCAGACCAGAAGAAATGATGTCCAGATATGATCCAGACCTGATCCAAATCAGAAGGTAAAATATCCAAATTGAAATATCATTTGTCTAGATTTAATTTCAGTTCAATCCAGACGCAGTTCAGAATTGGTCCATATCAGAGGGAAAAGGTTCAGATAAATGGTCCAGATTTAAGAATATGGCCCAGTGTTGGCTGAGATCAGAAGATCAGACCATGGCCCAGTGTTGGCCGAAATCAGAAGGTCAGAATGTATGGTCCAACATTGACCGAGATCAGAAGATCACAGCAGACCAGTTTGCTAGTCCACTTTGGCCGACATCAGAAATGAATATCAGAAGATATACATCAGAAGATGAATTTCAGAAGAAATAAATCAGAGGATAAAAAGATGAACATCAGAGGATAAAAATCAGAAGATGAACTTCACATGATAAACATCAGAAGATGCATACCAGAAGATACACACCAGAAGATAAATATCAAAGATGAACTCTAGAAGGTAAACATCAGGAGATGAAACACCAGAAGGTAAACATCAGAAGACAAATACCATACGGTGAAATTCAGACACCAAAAGGAAATTACCAAAGGATAAACTCTAGCTGCTTCTTCATCCTCTTACATTAAGAACAACTAACAGTTCCAAAGTATCAAAAGCTACATCATTCGCGAACAGAGAAGGGTCATGTCTTGGAACCAAAAAAGAGCACTTGCAAGTTGTCAAAACGTATGGAATGATCTAACCTCCAGGAAAGCTACGTAAAGAAGTAACCTCCCTAGTGCCAAGCTGTAAAAGGACAGAATGGCAAGGCTATAAATTCAAAACAAAACTAAGGATCATTACAACATGGAAAAACGGTCAGAAAGGAAAATTTTCTTGAAGAAAAAGTTTCCTTCTCTCTATAAAAGGAAGGCTGCTCTTCTTTAGCAAAACACACAACTACACGAGCAAAATAGAAAAATATCAAGAGGCTATCAAGAGCATTATCAATCTCCTTTCAAGCTTTCTATAATTTTACACTAGATCTTTGTTTCATCTTTGTAGAAAGTAATTCCTATCAAACTACTTCATATCATCTTTAGAACTTCAAGTGAGTAACACTTGAGAGAAATCAGAACGAAAGAATTGTAAGCTTGGTGAAGCTATAAAATACACGATTTGTAATCAACCTCAGTGAGAGGCTGATAGCTTTTGATACTTAGTAAAAACTCACAAGTGTGTGAGGACTAGACTTAGCCTTCATTGGGTGAACCAGTATAAAAATTCGTGTGTCATTATTCTCTCTCTACTTTTCAACATCTAATAATCATCCTCTGAAAAAGGACAGTAGTTTAAAACTAAAACAGAATTTTTAAAACCTTGAATGTCTCTATTCAACCCCCTTCTAGTGATATTCTAGCCACTTCAATTGGCATCAGAGGAAGGTTCTCTAAGAAACTACACCAAACAGTGTAAGAGAAAAATATCCAAAAAGAAAAAATGTCCAAAGCTAAGTATAACCCAAGAGGAGGATCATCCAGCAGACCTCCCTACTTCGATGGAACTGACTACTACCACTGGAAAGGCAAGATGAGATTGTTTCTCATATGTCAAGATAACAACATGTGGTCAGTGGTAGAAAAAGGAAATCATGTCATCAGAATCAACAGTGCAAATCCAACCTCGAAAGAAAATGCCAAGGTACTTCTAAATTCTAAAGCTCATTTATTTTTAACGTGTGCTTTGAGCAGGGAAGAGTATGATAGAGTTGAAGAATGCCAAAGTGCTAAGGAACTATGGGACACCTTGAAGATCCATCATGAAGGTTCAAGTCACGTTAAAGAGGCCAGAATTGACATGGGAGTAAGAGAATTCGAGTTGTTTGAAATGAAGGAAGAAGAAATAATTGATGAAATGTTCTCAAGAATGACAATCATCCTGAACAACTTAAGGTCTCTGGGAAAAGAATACTCCATCCAAGAGAGAATAAGGAAGATATTAAGAAGTTTACCAAAGGAATGGAGACCCATGGTGATTGCCATCACATAAGCAAGAAATTTAGCCACCATGAGGTTAGAAGATCTGGTTGGAACTCTTAGAGCTCATGAACCTCTATTGCTTGCTAATAAACCATGCAAAAAGAGAAAAATGATTGCATTGAAATGCAGTCAAACTGAAAGTCCATCCTCCAAAAACTCTGAAAATATCACAAAAAAGGATAACTCAGAATATCATCTTTCTGAAGAGGAGGATGAACTGGCTCTAATTTCCAGAAGAATCCAAAGAATAATCAACAGAAGAGGACAAGACAAAAGATCCTCTCAGAAAGAAAAGATTGACAAAAGCCAAATAACTTGTTATGGATGCAATAAAATGGGACACTACAAAACTGAGTGTCCTCTAAACAAAAGAAACATAAGAAGATGTCACAAGAATAAATCTATGATGGCAACTTGGGATGACAGTGATCAATCATCCTCCGAGCAAGAAAAGGAAGAAGAAGCCAACCTTTGTCTCATGGAAAACTCAGAAATAGATGAGGTAAGCATCACTGATTTATGTCCTTCTTGTGAAAAGTTAGAAATAGAATTTGACAATCTCTTGAATGACTCAAACACTTTATCTCAAAAATGTGGTTTTCTTAAAAACCAAAATCATGAAATAAAAAAACTGAATAAGGAACTTCAAGCTAAGAATGAAGAATTTCAAAAAATCAGTTTAGACTTGCAGCAATCAAATAAAAAATTGTCTGAGCAACAAAACACTTTAAACAAAGAGAATGTCAAAATCTATCCTCCTGAAGAGGACACAGAAAAGAAGGACTTGAAAATCAAAGTTGAAGAACTAAAAAATGACATTACCAACTTTGTCAAATCCACAGAAACATTAAAAAAAATTATGGGATCTCAATCTGGTATATTTGACAAAGCTGG
Organism: Cicer cuneatum; assembly: GCA_037974295.1. NCBI lineage: Eukaryota > Viridiplantae > Streptophyta > Magnoliopsida > Fabales > Fabaceae > Cicer > Cicer cuneatum. The sequence goes on from JBBPBO010000001.1 coordinate 43,977,530, forward strand.
TATTGGTTTTAAAAGTTCTCAAAAACAAAAATTATATGAAAATTTTTTTCTACCAAAGAACCTAGAGGATAGACCTAAGTGCACTTTTTGCAAAAAGCATGGACATACTATCAAAGTATGTCTTGCTAAGAAAAAAGCTAAAAGTAACAAAAGGAAATGTTCATTTTGTAATAAGCATGGACATCATGATTCCATTTGCTATCACAAAAAGAAAATCCTTACAAAAGGACGGACTAACCACCAAGGACCCAATTCTATATGGGTACCTAAGTCTCTTCTAAATTCTAACACAGGTACATCCTATTATCACCAAAAGAAAGCCCTGGTTCTATGACAGCAGATAAGCATTGCTTTATCTCTTTGGAATCAAAAGATGGAGGATCAGTTACATTTGGCAACAATGATAAAGCTCAAATCAAAGGAACAGGTATTATTGGTAAAAACAATTCTGCCAAAATCAAAAATGTTCAGTATGTTGATGGTTTAAAACATAACTTGCTAAGCATTAGCCAACTTTGTGATAGTGGATTTGAAGTAATTTTTAAACCCACTCTATGTGTAACACCCTGAGTTTAAAACACAACGCGAGTGTATTTTTTTTTAATAAAAAAAACGAATAAATAAATAAATAAAAGAGTTTTCAAAATTAATTTCAAGGGAATTAAAATCAATTCAAATTAAATATCATTCGACATCGTAATCCAAAATAGTAAGGTAATTAAAAACCAACATCACGATTAATCGAATGAGATATTTTTGGGAAATTGATCTTTATAATATACTAAAATAAAGATACACCAAAACTGAATTCTCAATCCACCAAAATATTTATCAGAGTGCGGAAAAGTTTTACAATAATTCCCAAAATAAATATTTACAACCACTGAGCTCAAAACCCTATACATAAGTCTAAACTGATCATACACTAAGCTACAGTAGCACAGTTTCCACCGCATCATCCACAAGTCTTATCTTCACCCAGCTGTCCATCCCTTTACGTAGCCCACAATGTAAAGATCAAGGAAAATTAACGACGTTCCCTGTCGTTAGTGTGACCGTCAGAGGTACGGGTTTGATTAACATCTGAGGGCAAAGCCCAATTTTCCACAATAATTGTAAAGGGTCACCGACTGAAATTAACAAATACCACATAGCATTTATATCAGCAATATCAAACATGTTCATGGCACATCATAAAACAATGATGATAAATAAGGATGCTCAATTTTGAAAATACATGACATGTATGCCTTTGCAAAACAGCAACCAAATTAATATGAAATCAAGTTGTAAGTACAATAGTCAATTCAACAATAACACCAATTCATCATAAATTCCAGATTTCATAAAGTACTTACACACACAACAATTTTCAACCATCATCATAAACCAAAACGTGACCCACCGGTCAATCTCCCCGATGCAATATGTATATGCTCATGTATACATTCTCTTGGATTCACCAAGGTGCAGTCGCTCAACAGACCAGCACATTTTACATATGTAAGACTTTAACAGCCCTCAAGACCAGGGTGCAATCGCTCACAGATCAGCACCAGTGCAGTCGCTCACAGACCAGCACTCGTGCAGTCGTTCACAGACCAGCACGTGGTTGCGCATTTCAGGGTACAAACGCTCACAGTCCAGTACCAGTGCAGTCGCTCAACAGACCGGCAATTATATACCAAGGTACAATCGCTCACAGATCAATACCTAGTGCAATCGCTCACAGATCAGCACTCGTGCAATCGCTCACAGATCAGCACTCGTGCAATCGCTCACAGATCAGCACGTGGTTGCGCATTACTCTGTGGCCCATCGCGGGTACCACTTGACTATGCAATGCATGAATATGCAGTGTTTCACTTCACTGGAAACAGTATGCAACATCAGTAAAATTCATGCATTTCCATCATTTTTCAAAACATTTCAACACAATCAATGATTAACCATTCAAGCAAACATTATCACTTTGCATTACCTCAAGGTTCCACTCTTAATTATCAAAAGTCTTTACCCAACTCTCAAAATTCAGAACCAGTGTTTAAAACTGAAATTTTCTGGAAAAACGAATCTGTATTCGAATACAGCTTCATTGTATTTGAATACAGAAGCCAAATAGGGCAGAATCAACACCCTGTATTCGAATACAGACACCTTGTATTCGAATACAGAGGCTGTCACAGTGCAAAAGTCAGAATTTCCACAACTTCAGTAAAGTCTCAAAAACTTCATCACCACCACTTCAAAACTATCACAAAAATTCCATTTTTATTCACCAGAAACCTTCCCAAGGTACCCCAACACTTACGGTTTATAAAACAATGTTTAAAACTTGAATTTCTAAAAAAGTACGAATTTGTATTCGAATACAGCTCCCTTGTATTCGAATACAGAAGCTAAAACAGTGAAAAATCAGCATTCTGTATTCGAATACGAGGTTGTCGTAGTCGAATACAGATGCGAAGTTAGTGGCAAAAGTTGCAGATCTGTATTTGGCTACAGAGGGTCGTAGTCGAATACAGATGCTAAAACAGAAGCAAAAATTGTTAATCTGGATTCGACTACAGAGGGTCGTAGTTGAATACAGATGCTAAGTCAGAAGCAAAATTGGCAAATGGGTATTCGACTACAGGGGGTCGTAGTCGAATACAAGTTCAAAAATCTGAAGAAAACAGAAGCTTTGCAGGCTGTATTCGAATACACTTAAGCCGTATTCGAATACACCTTCGAATTCAGTGAAATTTTCCTGAAACTTCAACACATTTTCAAAACCTTTTCCTTTGAAAAACCAACCCAACACCAGAATCATAATTACCAATCTTTAGACACCTCAAAACTCAGAACATTTTTCATTAAACATCAACAACAGATTTTTAACAAAACACAATCAGAAACAGAATCATCACTACCAGAATAACCTCACTGATTTTCTTAAATCACCAAAATAGTCTCACACAAACTAACTCAAGCATTTGGATCATCTCCAAAACAAACCCAAACAAATCATCATTCAACACCACAGAATGATTTCTTACTCAACACAACAAATAAAACATCATCAACACAATAAATTTCTTCACTGAAAACAGCAGGAACATCAAAACAGTTTGATTTCCAAAACCTAACACAATGTTTTTCAAAAACATAAACCAATAATCATTCATCACACATGCATTTACAGCCCTAAATGTAATCTAGAAAGTTGGAAGGTGCCCTTACCTTAATTACGTTCTCTTTGCTCGATTAAGCTTCTGCGACAAAAGTCGACGATACTCCCATTCGCGTTCGCCGCTACGAAAGTTAGTTCTTTAGCTCCGTAACGATCAGAGGAATAACTTTCGTACTCGAAACTTTCTGATTCGACACTCTGATTTTCAAGAAAATTGTCTTTTGAGTAAACTATTTTTCTTCGCCAACACCCAAAAATATTAAAAGAAGAAGAAGAAGAAGATAATAAAGCAGAAACTAGCACAGTAGAGGAAAGAAGAAAAAGCTTCTCACTTAAATATCCACATAAATGCAGACTGACACAGCAGAGGAAAGAATGAATTGTTTCTTTCTTAACAAATATCTACGCCACCTCACCTAACACTTATATTAAAATATCCTTTTGATCCTCCAGCACTTAACACGTCTTGTCGCAATTAGCAGAAAACATCTTAATTAACGGCCCGATAATTTAATTACTCAAAATTAAATTAATTCATCCATTGTCCAAGAACTCCTCAACAAAATGGAGTTGTTGAAAGGAAAAATAGAACTTTACAAGAAATGGCTAGAACTATTCTAAATGAAGCCAACATTGAAAAATATTTTTGGACTGAAGCTATCAACACAGCTTGCTATGTTTCAAACCGAGTTTCAATTAGAAAAATTTTAAACAAAACTCCATACGAACATTGGAAAGGTAGAAAACCAAATATTTCTTATTTTCATATATTTGGATGTTACTGCTACATCCTAAATAATAAAAAAAATTGGGAACGTTTGATCCAAAATCTGATAAAGGTATATTTTTGGGATACTCCACATCTTCAAAAGGTTATAGAATCTATAATCTTAGAACTCAAACTGTGGAGGAATCCATGCAAGTTATTTTTGATGAATTTGATGACTTGTGTTTAGAAAACATGGATAAAATTGAAGAAGATGAAAATTCATCCTCTAAATTTCACAACCCAAATGAGGAGGACATTTCTGATCAAACCTTTCAGCAGCCTCCAAGAGGATGGAAGACTATAACGTATCATCCTCCAGATCTGATCATAGGTGATACTGCCATAAGTCAAGCCATAAGTGATCAAGCCATAAGGATGGAAGACTATAACATTGATCAAGCCATAAGTGATCAATCATGGATGAATGCCATGATGGAGGAACTATCTCAGTTTGAAAGAAATAAAGTGTGGAATCTTGTGCCCCATCCTCTGGAAAAATCCATCATTGGAACCAAATAGATCTTCATAAACAAACAAAATGAGGATGGAGAGGTCATACAAAATAAAGCAAGATTAGTGGCACAAGGTTACAACCAACAAGAAGGAATTGATTATGATGAAACATTTGCACCAGTTGCAAGACTCGAAGCAATCAGACTCCTCTTAGCTTATGCCACACATAAAGGAATAAAACTATATCAAATGGATGTCAAAAGTGCCTTCTTGAATGGATTCTTAAATGAAGAAGTATATGTTCACCAACCTCCTGGATTCAAGGATAAAAAGAAACCAGATCATGTGTACAAGCTATCAAAAGCTCTTTATGGATTAAAGCAAGCTCCTAGAGCTTGGTATTAAAGGTTGAGTTGCTTTCTAAAAGAAAATGACTTCTCAAGAGGTCAGATTGATACAACTTTGTTTAAAAATATTCATAATGAGGATATGTTGATTGTTCAAATTTATGTGGATGACATAATCTTTGGATCCACAAATGAGAAAATGTGCAAAGAATTCTCCAACCTCATGTAAAGCGAGTTTGAAATGAGCATGATGGGAGAATTAAAATTCTTTCTTGGATTACAAATAAAACAATTAGAATCAGGAATCTTCATTTCTCAAGAAAAATATACCAAGGATCTCCTGAAAAAATATAACATGAATCTTGCAAAATCAATGAGCACTCCTATGCATCCATCCTACTAACTACATCAAGATGATGAAGGAACCTCTATTTCTGAAAAGGAGTACAGAGGAATGATTGGATCCTTGCTGTACTTAACAGCCAGCAGACCTGACATTGTGTTTTCAGTAGGTATGTGTGCAAGGTTTCAATCATCCCCTAAAGAATCACACCTCACTGCTGTAAAAAGGATATTCAGGTATCTAGTTAGAACCACAAATCTGGGAATTTGGTACAAAAAGGATTCAAATCTTGATCTTCTGGCATATTGTGATGTTGATTATGCTGGTGACAAAATTGAGAGGAAAAGCACAAGTGGAGCATGTCAATTTCTGGGCTCATCTCTAATTAGTTGGTCATGTAAAAAACAAAATACCATAGCTCTCTCCACTACAGAAGCTGAATACGTTTCTGCTGCTCAATGTTGCTCTCAAATTCTCTGGGTAAAAAATCAAATGGAAGACTACTCTTTAAGGTACACAAAAATTCCCATCCTTTGTGACAACACAAGTGCTATTAATCTTTCCAAAAACCCTATTCAACACTCTAGATCTAAACATATTGAGATTAAACATCATTTCTTAAGAGATCATGTTCAAAAAGGAGATGTTGAATTAATTTTCATTGAAACTGAAAATCAGCTTGCTGACATTTTCACCAAACCTCTCCAGGAGGATCGTTTCAAAAAAATTTTGAAAAACTTTCCATTATAAATCTTTCAAAAATTGTATAAAAATAAGATTTACAAAACTTTAAATCATAATGTTATTTTTATTGTTTTATTACTCTAAAGAAAAATAAATCTGAGGATGGACAACTCAGAAAAATCTTTATCCTCCTCCAAAAAGTTGAAATATGCAAAAGTCAGAGGGAGGCAAGTCAAATCACTGCTGATTACACTCTTCTCTGCAAAAAGGTTCCTCGATTTCCGTTACTTACTCACTGCCCAATGGATAAGTCACACGTGCTCCTCCCTAGCCTGACATGATTAAACCTATGCCTCCATACTTCTTCCCTCCAACGGTAACAAATAATTTCACTATAAATTAACTCATGTGTCTTCTTCCATTTACCCATTGTAAAAATTCAAAACCTCAAGTATCCAAAAATGGCTCGCACCAAATCTGCATGAAAAAGAAAACTTTCCTCAAACTCATCTGAAAATCAATCTGAAAACTACTCAAGTGACTCCTCGTCTGATGATTCCTCTCCTTCCAAGTAGACCACCATCCTTTGGGCACCCGCTGACTTTTTGCTGTTGACAAATTTGGGGGAGATAGATTAAAACTAAAATTGTCAATGATTAGGAACTTAGAAAAGAGGTTGTTTTTTGAAATTATCGTAATTCAATCCTCTATGTTTTTTTTTTCTTTTGAACCACTTTTTTGTATGATCTTCTTATAATCAATATAAAGTATTCGGATTGGTTCAAAAATCTTTAAATTCTTTTATGCACTATCTGAGGGGGAGCCCCTATTCCTTTCAGCTCATACTGCGGGGGAGCTTCATACTCAAGAACATATGGAAAACAGAAGCAAAACATCTGGAACAGAAAACCAGAAGCAGAAAACCTGAAAGTTGAAGACACCAGATAATGCATCCAGAAGGTACTAGAGGATGCATCCTGAAATTACCAAAGGATATCTTTGCTGGCCCATATCAGAAGGAAGCAAAGTCAGAAGGAGACATGGACCAGACTAGAAGGAAGCCTGCCAGAGGGAGACTTGATCCAGACAGAAGGAATCATAAGTCAGACTTAGTCCAGAAGTTATTTTGACCAGAAGATGGCCTGGCAGTGAAATGATAAACAACCCAGACTTCATCCAGACTTAATCAGAGGATAAGTAAATGGGTCCAAAACAAAAGAATCAATCCAGATTTAACCCAGACCAGAAGATAGCAGGTTTAGGGTATGAAACTAAGTCCAGACTAGAAGAAATGATGTCTAGATATGATCCAGACCTGATCCAAATCAGAAAGTAAAATGTCCAGACTGAAATATCATTTGTCCATATTTAATTTCAGTTCAATCCAGACCCAGTTCAGAATTGGTCTAGATTAGAGGGAAAAGGTTCAGATAAATGGTCCATATTTAAGAATATGGCCCAGTGTTGACCGAGATCAGAAGATCAGACCATGGCCCAGTGTTGGCCGAAATCAGAAGGTCAAAATGTATGGTCTAGCATTGGCCGAGATCAAAGGATCACAGTAGACCAGTTTGCTAGTCCAGGTTGGCCGACATCAGAAATGAATATCAGAAGATATACATCAGAAGATGAATTTCAGAAGAAATAAATCAGAGGATGAAAAGATGAACATCAGAGGATAAAAATCAGAAGATGAACTTCACATGATAAACATCATAAGATGAATACCAGAAGTTAAAAACCTGAAGATAAACATCAGAAGATGAATACCAGAAGATACACACCAGAAGATAAATATCAGAAGATGGACTCTATAAGGTAAACATCGGGAGATGAAACACGAGAAGGTAAACATCAGAAGACGAATACCATAAGGTGAACTTCAGACACCAAAAGGAAATTACCAGAGGATAAACTCTAGTTGCTTCTTCATCCTCTTACATTAAGAACAACTAACAGTTCCAAAGTATCAAAAGCTGCATCATTCGCGAACAGAGAAGGGTCATGTCTTGGAACCAGAAAAGAGCACTTGCCAGTTGTCAAAACCTATGGAATGATCTAACCTCCAGGAAAGCTATGTAAAGAAGTAACCTCCCTAGTGCCAGGTTGTAAAAGAACAGAATGGCAAGGTTGTAAATTCAAAACAAAACTAAGGATCATTACAACTTGGAAAAATGGTCAGAAAGGAAAATTTTCTTGAAGAGAAAGTTTCCTTCTCTCTATAAAAGGAAGGCTGCTCTTCTTCAGCAAAACACACAACTACACGAGCAAAACAGAAAAATATCAAGAGGCTATCAAGAGCATTATCAATCTCCTTTCAAGCTTTCTATAATCTTACACTAGATCTTTGTTTCATCTTTGTAGAAAGTAATTCCTATCAAACTATTTCATATCATCTTTAGAACTTCAATTGAGTAACACTTGAGAGAATTTAGAAGGAAAGAATTGTAAGCTTGGTGAAGCTATAGAATACACGATTTGTAATCAACCTTAGTGAGAGGCTGATAGCTTTTGATACTTAGTAAAAACTCACAAGTGTGTGAGGACTGGACGTAGCCTTCATTGGGTGAACCAGTATAAAAATTCGTGTGTCATTATTCTCTCTCTACTTTTCAACATCTGATAATCATCCTCTGAAAGAGGACAGTAGTTTAAAACTAAAACAAAATTTTTAAAACCTCGAATATCTCTATTCAACCCCCCTTCTAGTGATATTCTAGCCATTTCACTGACCCTCCAAGTCAGTCCTCCCAAACAGTCTGACAACCCCAGACTATTGAGGAACGATAACAACACCTTGACCATACAAGTCAAGTCTTCTCCTACCAATCTGAAAACCCCAGATTGAAGAATGGAACTACACCACTATCGAGCTAGATTACAAGGGTTTGAGACTCTGCAATGTTGCTTTTGGAAAACTGATTGCTACACTGATTTTTGGACTCTTTTGTTGCTTCTGGAAAGTTGATTGTTGCATTGAATTTCTCTCTCGAAAATACTTAGAAAATATTGATTTTGAACTCAAGAATTTCTCTCTTTTGAACTCTCGGATAACTTTGAATTTGAAGCTTGAGTTCTGTGTTTTTAGATCTCTTTGAACTCTAACATAAATCTGGATTTTATGCTTGAGTTCTTCTACTTTGAGATGCTTAAAGCTGCTGCCTGAACCCCTCTTTATAGCTGCAATTAGGGCTTTGTCCAAGCTTAAATTCTAGATAAATCTTGCTCAGATTTCCTTTGAATTTTCTGTTGGCCAATCCTGTTTCACTTAATTTCAAACCGTATCTTTTTTGCTTAAGATTGCATTTGAAAATTCTGTTGACCAATCCTGTTTCTCTTAATTTCAGATTGTATCATTTTAGCTTCAGATTGCATTCGAATTTCCTTCATGTCTTCAATGATTTTTGAATCAAATCCCCTTAATAATTTGATCAAATTTCTATCAAAATTCAATCTAGTCTTTTTCGAATTTTAATCAAGTCTTCACTAATCTGCATCATGATTTAAATTTTGGACCGTATGATCTTCTAATCTCGACCAACTCTGGACCATGTGATCTTCTGATCTGTACCATTGATCTTCTGATCTCAACCATTGATCTTCTGATCTGGACCAAGTCTAGACTAAATCTTATGTTCAGGACCATGCTATCTTCTGGTCTGGACCAAGTCTTATGTTCTGGACCATGCTATCTTCTGGTCTTGACCAAGTCTTCTGTTTTGGACCATGCTATCTTCTAGTCTGGACCAAGTCTTATATTCTAGACCATGCTATCTTCTGGTCTGGACCAAGTCTGACTTATGTTTCCTTCTGGTCTGGACCAGGTCTCCTTTTGACAAGCTTCCTTCTGGTTTGGACCAAGTCTCCTTCTGGACTCTACTACCTTCTGATATGGGCCAAGAATAATATCCTCTGATGATGTTATTGTTTCTTCCCTTTGATGATATCCTCTGATGTTTGCCTTTGATGACATCCTTTGGTGATATCCTCTAGAGGTATCTTCTGGTACCCTCTGGTGACATCTTCTGGTATCCTCTGGATGCATCCTCTGGTGATATCTTCAAGCTGGATCTTTTGGTGGCATTTTTATCTTCTGGTGACATCTTCTGCTTCTGATTTGTATCTTCTGGAGGTATCTTCTGGTTGTATATTCTGGAGGTATCTTCTGCTGACGTCATCCTCTGGTGTATCCTCTGGTGATGTCATCCTTTGATTTTGACATCCTCTGATTTTTCATTCTTCTAAGTCAAAATCTAATTTTCATAAAATACTTTTGTTAACATCAAAACTTTAATTCAAAGAACCGACTTGGTTCCAACAATCTCCCCGTTTTTAATGATGACAAAACTTTGTATTTTTTATAACTATTTTTCTTTCTTTTGACTTTGACTCCCCCTAAGACTAAGCTTTACTTTGAATTTTTCTCCCCCTAAGTTTGATGCCCCAGATACTTTATCAAATACATCTTCTCCCCCTTTGTCATCAGACAAAAAGGATTGAAGGAATAAAGGAGATCCTCTTAAATTTTTTTTTATCTTATGCTTTTTTTTTATCTTCTGCTTTTTTTTTAATAACATGAGTACACGAAAATAATCATAAGAAATAAAATACATATAACAAAAAAATTTTAACTAAGCTATTTGGTTAGGGATGAAGGTAAGGTTAAGGTTTTTTTTTATGAAGTCAAACTTATCTTCAGGTAGGGGTTTGGTGAATATGTCAGCCCATTGATGGTCAGTGTCTACAAACTGGTGTTAAGTGTCCCTTTTTGAACATAATCTCTGATGAAGTGGTGTTTGATCTCTATGTGTTTGGCTATAGAATGAAGGATAGGGTTTTTTGTTAGGTTGATGGCTGAAATGTTGTCACAATATCCACTAAATTTATACGTAAGAGTTTTCTTGTAAAATAGGGTGAGGTTGGTAGTGCATTTTAGCTATCTAAGAATTCTGTTAACAACAATTAAATGGGATTCCCTAGGGTCAGACTGAAATCATGCACATGCACATACACTAAACATAATGTTAGGTCTAGAAGTAGTGAGGTAAAGGAGTGATCCTATCATACCTCTGTAGGATTTTTGATCAACTTTTTGGCCTGAGTCATCCTTTTCAAGTGAACAGGTAGGGTGCATTGGGGTAGCCACAGGTTTGCAGTCACTCATCTTAAACTTCTTGAGAAGCTCTTTTGTATATTTTGTTTGATAAATGTATAGACCTTTTTGACTTTGCTGAATTTGAATCCTTAGAAAGAAATTCCTACTGCATCAATTTAGACATTTCTTGGTCGAGAGTGCCATTAGTAGATCCAAAGATAATATCATCAATATAAACTTGAATGATCAGAATATCATCTTTAATTGATTTTCTAAAAAGTGTATTGTCTACTTGTCCTCTTTCCAAGTTACTTTTAAGTAAGAAGTAACTAAGTCTATCATACCATGCCCTAGGTGCTTATTTTAAACCATACAAAGATTTTTTAAGTTTAAAAACATGGTTTGGAAATTCAGAACTTTCAAAACCTGGGGGTTGTTTAACATAGACTTCTTCACTTATATAACCATTTAAAAATGAACTTTTAACATCCATTTGAAATAATAAAATGTTATTATAAGCAGCAAAGGAAAGTAGGATATGAATAGCTTCTAACTTGGCCATTGGATCAAAAGTCTCAGTGTAGTCAATAACTTCTTGCTAACTATATCCTTGTGCAACACATCGTGCCTGGTTTCTGACAACTTCCCCTTTTTCATTCAGCTTGTTTTTGAAAACCCACTTGGTTCCAATAATGTTCTTTTCTAGTCTTGGAACTAGATCCAAAATATCATTCATTTAGCTCTTCTTGCATTGGTAGACTCCATCTAAATCCTTCTTCTGACTCATCTTCATATTTATCCTTTGAAGATTTGTCGTATTTTTGCTTGTAGCTTCTGCTTTTTAAAGTTCTTTTGCCTGCATCAGCTTCTGGTTCTAGTAGATCTGTATCAGCTTATTGTTCTAGTAAATCTGCATCGATTTCCTCTGGTTCTGGTAAACCAGCTTCGGTTTCCTCTGGTTCTAGTAAACCAGCATCAGTTTCCTCTAGTTATGGTTAACCTACATCAGCTTCATCTTGTTTTGACTTTTCAGCTCAAGCTATTTGTCATATAACATAATACAAATCAAATAATTTAAAAATGAACTCAATACAACTAAACCATTAATTCTGCTTCTGGTGGTTTCTGCTTATTTTCGAAACCACTGAAATACTGTTTCTGTTGAAGTGTTCACATCACGTGGATCACTTGGTTCCTCTGACAGTTTGAAAACCTGCAGAATACTTATCTAGCTTTGATTTTTTAAGATCAAGCTTCTTGTTATTACAGTAAACATAAATATCAAACAATAATAGTATTTACAACAAGATGTAACCTCTATGTCAACAGTTTCAGTTTTACTCTAAAAACATACATTTTTGAGAACCAAGAGGCAGCTTCATCTCATTGATAGCCCTCTCCTCCTAAGGGTGGTATTTCCCTTATGGGTGACTTCATCTAACAAATAGCTCTCTCCTCCCAATCCTGCAATGCATCATAATGCATCAATTAGGGAGCTTACATCTCGTTGACAGCTTTCTCCTCCTAAGGATGACATCTCTCATAAGGGTGGCTCCATCTAACAGGTAATTGTCCCCAATCAAAAGGATGTATTTAGGTGCACCTACCTCCATTAACGATTTCATAATTATAACCACGATTTCCAAAACACATATTTAAATATCATTTCTCATTTCATTGTAACACTTGGAAAACATAGTCCACTATACATCAATTTGATATTTAAATACTTTATAACTCATTAATAAATCAAACTATAAACATATTATATAACAAAGACCATAAAAATATTAAAAGGATGAAATTAAGAAAAATTCAAAGGTTGTGTTTCCCAATTTTTAAATAAATACTTTAATATAGAAAACGAGAAAAATAATAATTATAGCATAATAAAAATATGTGACAATGATCATCGTCTACTCACAATTATGAAGAATTGAAAAAATTTGTTCTCCAATAACTCTTAGAGTAGCAAACATGACGTTAGCTAACAAATCTGAGTATCAAAAATATTCTCTAGACTTTAGAAAAATTATTCTAAATTTTAGCTAACTATAGGAAACCATAAAAATCCTTAAAATCAACTCTAAGCACCATAATAAGATTTTTAAACAAAACCACATTTTTCTTGCGATATATTCTTAGCATTAAAATTGTGTACTTACCTCAAAGAGTCTCCATAAAAAATTTTCAAGAAATGGATACATTTCTCCTTCCTAACAGCACAAACCCTAACCCAAAAATTCTACCAAGGAACTTATGAAAATTTGAAAAGGCTTGCTTATGAAATGTATATCCTTCCTATGCGTTTATGGTTTAGGGAGACTAGTTTATGACTTTAAATGACAAGAAGAAAAAAATTGAAAATGGGGGTGGGGTAGTTGTAGCCGAGAGGGAGAGGAAAGGAAGAGGTGAAGTGAGATAAAAGGAGAGTAAAAATGGGGTAATTTGTGTTGTTTTATTTATTTAATATATATATATATATTTATATATTTTCTAAAACGATGCGTTTCAATCTCTTCCCTTGATGAAAGTGTGGGTACTTTGCACGTATGACTTCTTCGGGTTACCAAGTTGTTTCTTCACCGGATGGACCACGCCAAAAAACTTTTATTGAAATAATATCCTTTGAGTGTAAACGTCTCACTTGGTGATCTAATATAGCTAGCGGATGGTCAGTGTATGATAGACTCTCATCTAACTATAGATCTTAATGATTTATCACATGACAAAGGTTGTGAAGATACTTTCGAAGCATCGAAATATGAAAGATTGGATGAACTCCCGAGATATCCGGTCGAATTGCCAAGCGATACACTCTCGGTATGACCCTCTCTAAAATTTCAAATGGTCTAACGAACCTTGAACTTAGTTCTCCCTTTTTACCAAACCACAAAACTCCTTTCATTGGTGAAACACGTAAAAATACATGTTTTCCAACTGAAAACTTGGCGTCTTTTATCATAATAAGAATTTTGTCTACTCTGAATTGTCACTAAGCGATATTACCATAAAAATAAAATTTTCATAAATCACAAAATCCATACATAGACATATTGATAAGGTTAAAAAAAATATAACCCATTAAAACATTTTCTACAACCCATTGCCTCATTGCTAATTTCATTCAAATCCTACAACGATTGCCAACTTCTAATTGAGTTGAAATACTTGTGTATAAGTTGTAAAAAGTAACTTAAGAAAGCAACAAAAAAGAGTTACTTCTCTAATTAATAGGATTATTCCAACAGAAAATTCAAACAAAACATAAACTATACTTTTTCTTTTCTTATGAAGACGCAATTGTGAATGAAAAATTAAAAACAAACTAACTATACATATCCCACTCGGATAACAACATTTCCTAGATAATTAGAAAGAAAAAAATTATCCAATCAAACAAACATTTTTCAAATCCTAGTGTGAGGCATCTTCATCTACTTTAACCATATGTACTGAAAGGGAAAAGATCATCAAAATATAAGTCCACCAAACAAATTCATCAACTCCATAAAAATAGGCATAAAATAGACTTAAAACCGTATAAAATTGCGACCATTTGGGTTGCTTTCGAATAAATAAGGATTTTTGTATAAATAAGGATTTTTGGGTTGCTTTCGAATTGATTGTTCACTCATTCACTCACTCTGCTGTACTTCACTACCTACACACATAAATCAAATTTTTACACCGTCAATCAATTACAACTGTTTGATTGTTAATAATGTTTGACTTTTGTCATAACTATTTATAAAATCACACGTATGATTGGTTATAATTTGTTAAGTTGTAATTTTCTTTTTACAAAAATTAAACTCATTATTAAAATCCTGACACCCAATGTGTGGACATAACTAACAATATATATAGCTAAATTATGATTAGCATTTATAGCTTTTCTTACAAAAGATTGAGATTTTTTGCAATTGATTTCACAAATCATAATTATAATTTAGCTCAAATAAAATGAGTTTAATATGATTAATTATAGTTATAAAAATAAATTTAATTTATATACACAGTTAGACTAAATAGTTTTTACACTTACAATGAATCACATTTATCTCATGGTTAAAAATATTTGATTTGTATGATAATCATCTTAAAATAATAAACATAAGTGGTTATTATATGCTTTAATGCATGCAAAAATTAATAAAAACATCAAAATTATGTTTTTAAAAATACAAATAGATTCCTATGAAAAAATACCAAAAAAAAAAATTTTGAAGCATATGGTAATAAATTATTAATTATTAATTTTCTGAATCTGAATTTTCTTTCACAAATTTTATAAGAGAATTATATAAACAAGAGAAAATAAGACAGCAAACCTTTTAAGAAAAAAAAAAAAAGGAAAAATTTAAGAAACCTTTTTCATATAAACAAAGGCTTTTGGTTTGCTTTCAATTTGACCTTTCACTCACAGCTGTACTCACTCTTTTACTAAAAACATACATCACAAAGCAAGAAGAAGGTTGCATCTTTTATCTTCAAACATTCCCTTGCATCTCTGTTGATCATCGATCATGAAGCGTTCTTGTCATGATGATTATGTATGGCCGCTACTTGCAAAGGAGATGAAAAAGAATGGATCAAGAATCTTCAATTGTGATTTGTGCGACAAATCTTTCAGCTCCGGTAATGCCCTCGGTGGCCACAAAGCATACCACAACCGCTCTGACCTTGTTCAACCTCCAATCAAGAAACAGAAACTACATCAACGAACCGTCAGTTCTTGCTCTTTATCTTCTCCTTCTCCTCATGATGATGATGTGAAACAGAAACATACGTGTGTTGTATGTGACAAGGTTTTTCCATCAAACAAAGCTTTGTATGGACACATGCGATCGCACTCTAAAGAAGATTCAAAAGCTATTCAACGGCCACTAACAAGATCCCCTGACTGTGATTACGATGGTCAAGAAGTACTACCAGCTATTGAGCCATCCAAATATTTGCCACCAAGATGGCATAAAACGAAGAAACGATGCAGTAAAAGTATAATTCATTATGAAGCTATTAATGTCGCTCAAATATTCTGTGATATGTCTCGCGCTGACCCTAAAAGGTTGAATCTTTCGACCAATATATTCAAAAGAACAAGGAACAAGTGACCATGGTGAAAAATAATAACAATGAAAACAAGTCATTAGCGGTCAGATTCAAGATTTCTAAACACAACCTCTTGCAAACACATCATGAAGATGGCAGCCAACATGATAAAAAAGAAGAGAAGAACAAGGAAAGTGAAACACACAAGGAATCAAGTCATCAATTGGGGCCAAGAGGAGTTGTTAAAGATTTTGATTTGAATGAGATACCCATTGACGTTGCAGAGGAACAAGCAAACTAGACTGTTTGTTTTTCTTTTCATTAGGTCAACAATATTGTTTTACCATTCTTTGTTCTATTTTACTAGGTTTTTGTTCTATTCAAAGATAAGAAATCAGTTTTCCCTTGATTTCCTTACGTTTCATGGGATGTAGTTTTATACTTTCGTTATTATATAGCTACACAACAATCGTATATATACAATTGGTTCACTTAAAATTTCTTCCATTGTTCTCATTTCTTTTCTTTATGTTTATAATATTCCTTCCATATAACATTTGTTTTTCTTTTCACATCTTTTATGATTTGATCTTGGTCAATTCATTATCAAAGTAATAATTGAGTCTATAGCTAGTAATGTATAGAAAACTAATAAAAAAAGGGATAGAAACTAAGTGTAGTTTTCTTATTCTCCGTTAAGAGCAATGTTACAAATTAATTATCAAAGTAATAATTAGTTCTCAGTTTCTCGTGTTGATCAATAATAAATTATTTGTTATCCATGAAAAACTGTATGTATATTTATTATAAAATAAATTATTATTTTTAATTAGATTCTATCGTTAGTATGTTCCACGAATTCTCCGTGGATAATGTGCAATAAAAGTTTTGTTTATTACTTTCTCTTCTTTTTGTTAAAAGTTTTTTGTGCTGAGTTAAAAAAATGGTTTATATGAAACATTTTCTAAATTGACTCCTCATTCTCACTTGACAAAAAAAAACTCACTCATTCTCACTTCTAAACAAGAAACCCTTCTTCTTCCCAAATTGCAATTTTTCTCCAATCTAGATTGCCACTGCTCCGACCACAACGATTTAACTGCACCGAATGCCACTTTGACGTTCACTCTCTCTAATTAATAGGTTCTCTCGCTCTCTCGTTGTGTCTCATTCTCTCTCTCTCTCTCTCTCTCTCTCTCTCTCGTTGTGTCTCGTTCGCTCTCTCTCTCGTTGTATCTCATTCGCTCTCTTTCTCTTTCTCTCGTTCACTCTCTATTCTGTTTTTCTCTCTCTTGTTTGCGCTCTCTAATTTGTTCTATTTTCAATATTATTTCTCACTCTCTCTCTCGTTGTGTCTCGTTCGCTCTCTCTCTCTCGTTGTATCTAATTCGCTTTCTCTCGTTCACTCTCTATTCTGTCTTTCTCTCTCTTTTTTGCTCTCTCTAATTTGTTCTATTTTCAGTATTATTTGTTGAGTAAAGGAAGAAATAAATGGTTTATTAATTGATTTGCAAACCCTATTTTGTTTTTGCACAACTCACTGAAATCCCGAACATCTCAAGGCCATTACTACATTCTCGAACGCATTATTCTTCACAGGTAAGAACTTGAAAATGTCTAACTCTTGTAGTTTAATCCTTCTTGTGTAACTGAAACAAATAAGAAATGAATGACTATGGATCCTTTTTTTTTCAATATCAAACCTCAATAGTCTTTGACAAATTTGTGGTGAATTAAAGTGAATTAGTGGTTTGGTTTTAGCCTATGTGTTAGCCAAAGTTGGTGTCAATGTTGTTTTATACGAAAATATTTGTGATGACTTATGTTTACTCTTGCTTTCTATTCATATTTAAATCATAATATGACTTATGTTTTTTTTTGTTGCGGTTTTTAGATTGTGTTATAGCTAAATAAATTATACATTTTTTACTCAAATACTTTGTTGTTGAGTGTTTGTTGAAGGTTTGAATGTTTATGTTTCTACATATAGTCAATTCATATGTTGTTGAATGTTTGTGTATCAACTCAAATGTGAACATTAATTTCCCTAATCTAATTTGTTGGGTAAAGTTACTATCTGATCAGTATCGATAATTTTCCTTTTTTAGTCTTTGTATTTAATTCACTACTGTTTGTGCCATTGTTCGCACCTCGATTCACACTTATGTTTGTGGTTCTATTTATGTGACGGTCAATAGGTAAGGTTCATCATCATCACTTCTTCTTCTTCTTCTACTTCTTCTCCTTCTTCGTCTTCTTCATCATCTTTGCATAATGATTATCTCTTTGGTGCTTGAAATCAAAGTCTTATAAATAAAAAATTACACATTGTAAAATTGAAACCAACTACAATAACATGTTTTTTTATTATCTTGTTTTGTCTCTTATTTCCTCTTCTGCTTTTGTAAATCCGATATTCTATTAGCTTTGGTATTCGCTAGCAAAATATTTGGTAAAAAATAACAAATAAAATGAACTTAAAATGGAAACAGTTATAACCTTTTACTAGTATAAAACAAAATTTGAAACTAGTTTATAATTGTAGGCATAACTAAGATATTTATCTCTTCTTTATTTTAGAGATGACTGTAATAATCACCTAGGATTCTAATGAGTCCAACACCAGCCGATGAAGTTTGATTTATCAATCCACCTCACATATCACATAAATCATTTAAAAACTTCTTTTTGCATATTAAATTCAAAGACTTATGTTTTCAAGAAAAACAATTGAAAAAATAAATATACCAACATTGAATTTGACTAGTCCATTTTTTAACTTTTAGATTCTTCATTTCCTAAGTTTCTATGATACTCAACCCTTCTCTTTTTTGAAAAAAATTCAACATAGATTTTTTCTAAGTATGCTGAAGCTATGTTTATGGTTAAGTTTATCACCTCTATTTCAGGCTCTGCCACTTATTTAAAAGTACTATTGTAACTTGCTAAATGACCAAGTGCTCTATCAGAAATCTAAAGACCCAAAAATATAAGATATAGTTTTGTCATTTTAGAATTAGTATATAATAAAAAAATAATAATTACTTCTTTTCAAGAATATCCCTATATTGTCAATAACACTAGGATAACGTGCGATCGCGGATATGCAGTGCAGATCTGTTGTTCATTGTAACACCTTTGCGGTGGGAGCCGTCTTCAACCGGTGTGGTGTTCGGCTATTCATGTCTGCAAATTGCAGCCAAATTGCGATACTCTGAAGTAGATGAAAGAAATTAGTAATAATAATGACCTAAGACATATGGTATCATTGCACGTGTATTCTGCCATATATCCAAGTTCTGATATGTAATTTACATTAACAACCATTCGGTCCATCACCATATTCAAGCTAACACTCGTTACATATGGATTTTTTAAGGATCAAATGATACCACTTATATATTAATGTTTTCATCTTATCTTTTCTTCTTCTATTTTAAATTCAAGTAATTTCCCAGTAGTCTGAAATTTTATTTCGAATATTATTGGATACACAATTAATTTAATTATTCATTAGGATAATAATTTAGAGTATTTATAGATATCTTATTTGATTTGTATTTATTACAACTTCTCTATGTTCCACGAATTATCCGTGGATAATGTGCAATAAAAGTTTTGTTTATTACTTTCTCTTCTTTAGTTAAAAGTTTTTTGTGCTGAGTTAAAAAAAATGGTTTATATGAAACATTTTCTGAATTGACTCCTCATTCTCACTTGACAAAAAAAAACTCACTCATTCTCACTTCTAAACAAGAAACACTTCTTCTTCCCAAATTGCAATTTTGCTCCAATCCAGATTGCCACTGCTCCGACCACAACGATTTAGACCGCTCTGAACGTCGCTTCAACGTTCACTCTCTCTAATTAATAGGTTCTCTCGCTCTCTCGTTGTGTCTCATTCGCTCTCTCTCTTTCTCTCTTTCTCTCTCGTTGTGTTTTGTTCGCTCTCTTTCTCTTTCTCTAGTTCAATCTCTATTCTGTCTTGCTCTCTCTTGTTTGCTCTCTCTAATTTGTTCTATTTTCAATATTATTTGTTGAGTAAAGGAAGAAATAAATGGTTTATTAATTGATTTGCAAATGCTATTTTGCTTTTCTTGATATTTCCACATTTTTTAAGTTATTGCTCTCATTTTTTCCAGAATGATGGATGATTTTAAGCACAAATTGAAAAACAAGGCTAGAGTGGAAGACTCAATATGTATTTCATACTTACATTGAGAGACAACATATTTTTGTTCCCACTTTTTCAAAACGATCTCCTTGTTTGGTAGAAGCCAACGTATTAAAGTTGCAAAATGGAATGATGTCGTCACAACAACATTGTCTGTTAGCAATCAATTAGGACGTCCTAGTGGGAAGACCCAAATTCATTGGTTGAGTGATTCTGAAAGAATGTTTGCTCATGTACATATCCTCATCAATTGTAACAAGGTCAAGTCATATGTTGAATAATTAGTTTGTAAGCACACACCCCACACAATTACCAAATATATGTTATATCAATTCTTTCGTTATTGTCAATTCCTTTTCGGACTCTAATTCCATTACTGAAGAAGATCCTACATCTCAAACTAGTATGCATGGAGAATTCACATAATGGTTTCGTGTGTATTTAAGTGCTTTATTGAAGTTTGTTGCAATTAAATTAGAACTTCTCACCTAACTATTGTCAATATCTTGTTTGTATAGGCCATTGACAAGGAAAATGGTGTGACCGACCCTAACTTTTTATCATTATCTTGGGGTTCTGACTCAATGGTCAAAACTTGACACATGTATTAAATTTATGGGTACAAATTTCACACAAAAACATGGTCTTAGGGTAAGAAAACCATAAAAATTGAAGTTTATGGGAAAGTGGTTACTAAAGGAACAGAAGATGATTTCTACGGAGTCATCCAACATATCTTCGAGTTGGAGTATTACAAATTGTCCCACAAGGTAGCCTTCTTTTATTGCAAATGGTTTGATCCTAGACAGAATAGAGAAACCAAAGTTCATTCTCAATATGATATTGTAGATATCAAGATGAATTGGAAATAAGATATCTATGATCCCTTCATAATTGCACAAAAAGCTAAACAAATGTATGCTATCCAAAAATGCAAACTAACAAGCATCACTGGTCTGCAATTATCAAAACAAAGCCTCTGGGTCACGTAGATGTGGGCAGTGTTGATGAGGACATGTCATATAAAGATAAAGTAATGGCACAAGTTGAACAATTAACTGAAATTGAAGAAATGGTTGGTTCACATGATATAACACATAGCGACGAAGAAGTCAATGTAACGTTAGTTCTAAATATTCCAATTCATAATGATAGTGATATGGATGATGAAGATAGTGATGATACTTTAATCGACGTTTAATTTTTAGTAAGTATAACAAGTAGTTGATTATTTGTATAAATCTTCATATTCTGCCTTTTTATATATATTAGTTTTAGCTTCAGATTTTTTAATATTGTAGAGTTAATAATTTTTAATACATCTTGAATTGTATTTACTATTGTGTGTGCTAATTGTTTTTCTTCATATTATTTTTTATAGATGCCTTCAAAACAAAATATTAGAGTCAAGCTTCCTTTGAAGAAAAATCGAATGATTTTACTGCATAAGCTAACTCAGGCCCCTCAGCAGGTACAAGCAGTAATTGATCAATCACCACTAAATGCCGATGCCAAAACACCAACCTCACAGGATGTGCGGCATCCCACTCAGCAACACGTCAAGCCTCCTACCCAACAAGTTGTAGTGCTTCCACCCCCACCTAATAAGGTGCATCAATCCGAACCAACTATAGTGACGATGCCAACAACAGGTTTTGTCCCACAAGACAACATTTCATTGACTGCTGATCGTTCCCCATCACAACCATTAACATATGTTTCCTCAAGACATACTTCAATTTCCATTGATCCACCACCTTCAATACCTGCTGCTACGGGTAATAGAGGTCAAGGGTCACGATGCTCCAAGTCTAGTCATGGGGTTACACCGGATGGGAGAACAATGATATGGCCGGATGGTCGAGGGTACGTAACTGATTTCGTTTAACTTCTCTTACTACACGAGGCTTACGGTTCTTTTGAAATTATTTATCAAGTTATTTTTTTAAATTAAATGTATAGATATGTACTATATATCTATAACTTTTTAATAATTTGTAATGTACATACACTAGTATATTTTATGTTATTTATAATTTGGTTGTAGGTGGTTACCGTGTAGGGTGGCCTCGAGGATCGTCACTTCAGTCATGACTTCACAAATCCCATAATTAACTGTGGAACGCTGGTTCAACAAATTTGGTGTAAGATTATATTATATATCTTGTTAATGAGTTCAACTATTGTGTAGATAGTAATTAATACATTATAACTTATTTGTAATGTAATGTTGAAAGATAAAATATACTTTTTTTTCCTTATGAAGACGCAATTGTGAATCAAAAATTCAAAATAAACTAACTATACATAACCCACTCAGATAATGACATTTCCTAGATAATTAAGATAATTAGAAAGAAAAAAATTTCCCAATCAAACAAACTTTTTTAAAATCCTAGTGTGAGGCATCTACATCTAATTTAACCATATGTACTGAGAAGGAAAAGATCATCAAAATATAAGTCCATTGAACAAAATCATCAACTCCATAAAAATAGGCACAAAATAGACTTAAAACTGTATAAAATTGTGACCATTTGACTCTCATCAAGTAAGAAATAGGAACATATATTCAAATAAAAAATATATAGTTTAACGCGCACAAAAACACCTTTGTATTGTAAAAACAAAACAAAAAACATGATTTTCATATAAATAAGGGTTTTTGAGTTGCTTTCCAATTCACCATTCACCCATAAGAAAAAAAAAACCAAAAAAACACAGCAAACCTTTGAAGAAAAAAAAGGAAAAACATACGAAATCGTTTTCATATAAATAAAGGCTTTTGGTTTGCTTTCAATTTGACCTTTCACTCACTCACAGCTGTACTCACTCTTTTACTAAAAACATACATCACAAAGCAAGAAGAAGGTTGCATCTTTTATCTTCAAACATTTCCTTGCATCTCTGTTGATCATCGATCATGAAGCGTTCTTGTCATGATGATTATGTATGGCCGCTACTTGCCAAGGAGATGAAAAAAATGGATCAAGAATCTTCAATTGTGATTTGTGCGACAAATCTTTCAGCTCCGGTAATGCCCTCGGTGGCCACAAAGCATACCACAACCGCTATGACCTTGTTGAACCTCCATTCAAGAAACAGAAACTACATCAACGAACCGTCAGTTCTTGCTCTTTATCTTCTCCTTCTCCTCATGATAATGTGAAACAGAAACATACATGTGATGTATGTGACAAGGTTTTTCAATCAATCAAAGCTTTGTATGGGCACATGCGATCACACTCTAAAAAATATTCAAAGGCTATTCAACCGCCGCCAACAACAACATCCCCTGATCAACAAATACTACCAGCTATTGACCTATCCAAATATTTGCCGCCAAGATCGCATAAAACGAATAATCGATGCAGTAAAAGTATAGTTGATTATGAACTTAATAATGTTGCTCAAATACTCTGCGATATGTCTCGCGGTGACGTGACCCTAAAAGGTTGAAACTTTCTACCAATATCCATAATCAAAAGAACATGGAACAAGTGACAATAATGAAAAATAATAACAACCAAAATAAGTTATTTGTTGTGAGATTCAAGATTCCTAAGCACAACATCTTGCAAACACATCATCAAGATTGCAACCAACATGATAAAAAAGAAGAGAAGAACAAGGAAGGTGAAACACCCAAGGAATCAAGTCATCAATTGGGGCCAAGAGGAGTTGTTAAAGATTTTGATTTGAATGAGATACCAGTTGCAGATGAACAATCAAACTAGTGTGTTTGTTTTTCTTTTCATTAGGTCAACAATATTCATTGGATGATGTTTTATCCTTTTGTTATTGTATAGCTAATCAGCAATTTATTAAAATTTTCTCAATTTTACTCATTTCTTATCTTTAAGTTTGTACTTTGATGACACTAAAGGAATGTTCAGGCTATAGTTGGTGCAACAAAAGAATTCCGTTATGGTTTAGATTGGGAAATTCTCTTTGTAATGAATAATTTGTGAAAAGTGTTTCCAAGCTATTAAGATGTGTTAGTGTTGTTTTAAAGATAGTTAGTCTAGAGAGGTTGTTGACAAAAAAAAAATTACAAAGTATGGTTATTGTTTTCAAAACTTATCTTACCGAATATATTGGAATGATTTTTATTGAAAATATTCATTTATAAATTTCCTTAGACATAAACTTGTAATTTCTTTTCCTTGAATCTCACCGATTTTACTCTAGATATAAAACTGAAGTCTATATACATTATGATCTTAGTGTGTTACTTTTGTTTACTCTTGACACTACTTTTGCTTGGAGTATATTATTTAATATATTTTGCTTTTGAAAATATAAGGAGAGGTTGCTCGTTTGAATTATGTGATAGTTAACACATCATAATGAGGTGGAATATTAATTTATCAAAAAAGATGGAATGGTAGGATTGTATTATATTTGCTTAATATAGTACAATTCTAATGCAGAATATTATTTGGATACACACTACAAGAAAACTGACTTCTAGTGACAGACAAATTTTGTCATTAAATGTCAAAAACTATAAGTAAAAGTCAATATACTTTGAGTGACACTCAAATCTATAGTCAACTTTAAGGGGGCGTCTTGCTACACTTTGAGGACTGTCACTACAGGTTTTTGATTTCTACCTATAACAATGACTATCACTAAAACCTAGATAAATATAAATAAACAATTAATCTATTTCTACGGTTTATCTGTCACTAAAAACTACATAAATATAAATAAAAAATTGATTTATTCCTATGGTATTGTCTGTCACTAAAAACTAGATATATATAAATAAAGAATTGATCTATTCCTACGGTATTGTTTGTCATTAAAACTTATTTATTATTATTTATTAAATTAAATTTATTTTATGTCCTTACTAATTGTAATTCTAAATTATTAATACCAATAAGTTAAATTTAAATTTCTAATTTATTTTTATTAACTAATGTCACTGAAACATACAATAAAATATAATTCAATTTTACTAATTCTATTAAACGCATGTTACTTGCATTCCTAGCATTTTAATTATAGCACTAACATGAGTATCATATATTTGTGGCAATATTGAAATGAAATTATGAGCATTAGAAGCTTATGAATAGAAATCTCATAGACAAATATTTCTCCACTAATTAGATCATAAAATCTTTGCTCACACTTTCTAGTCTTGATGGATACACAAAGTCAACATTCTTAAATTCAACTTATCCTAACACTTTTTCTAAAATCTCTCTTTCCATGTTTTCAGAATCTATCTTTGGAACTCTATCATTTCCATTATTCTTTGTCCTGCAACACTTGCTTCTGAGAAATATTTCAGATTTGATAAATCAACTCCTAAAACCCTGTCACACAATAAACCAACTCCTAAAACCCATCATATTTGTATTGAGAAATTAATTAAAAAACACCAAAAGAGACAAACCATGTCATGAATTAATCTTGGAAGATTCTTGGTTCCCATGTAATGTATGTCCTCATATTTTGTGCGATTCTTTTTGTTCATGTTACTTATTTTCTATATACAATGAATAAGTAAAGTCAACAATCAAAACAAGCACATGATAAATAATTGTTATACGAACAAAATATTAATGACATTATACATATACCTGTTCATTCTTGGAACACCAATGATGTACTAAAGCACCATATTGAGAAAGATCGATCCTTGTGTCCTGGATGTAGGTAGCCATTTCCGCTTCTGTCTTACTACTGTCATATCCCTTTGATTTCAAATAATACTTGAATCGCCTCCACTTAACCCTCATGTTATCCTTTAGTATCTTTTCAATTTGCTCGGTGAATTCAGGAACAAACCAAAACTTTGTCTATCATATGAATAATTAACAAAACACAAATTTCATTAAACATATTATTGCAAAAAAAATATTTATAAAACTTGAAATGAAATAGAACTTTTAAAAACTTATACAACACTAAATAAGTTCAATCATATCAGTGATATAGGACTCAGGCATCTTATTCCAGCTAATATAATTGATTGGAGCACATTGGGATCTCCTTACCAAACTTCCTATTGCATTTAATAGAGTTTTTAATTCCCAACCAATAGGATTACCAAAAGAATCTACATCCACCAATATAAACTCTTCATCTGGCATGTCTCACATCTAGCATGTGTGTATAACCTCTTATTCTCTTTTCACCTAAATCATATACTCTTATTAGCAAACCATAAAACACTCAATATCAATAGTCTTAGATCAATACAACCACACAAAGTCTAGTGAAATTGCAAGAGCACTAATAGAAACAAAAATAATTTACCTTCAGCTTCAACATGACTTCCCTCTTCAGACATAGTGTGGTTATTTTAGTTGAGTTCATTACACAGCCATCAATTGAGTGCCCTTCGTCTTGTGATTGGCCACGATTTTGAGTAGTATTCAACATCCTTCTACGCTTCCCCATGGCACTTTCTACGTATGCCAAAGCCAAATTAGTTTTTAATTTTTGTAAAAATAAATAAACAATGACAGTAATAATTTCCATATCACTACCGCCTTTATAGCATCTTTTTCTTGAAACACTATAACTTATCGTAGTCTTGATACATCAAGTGTACTTCCATCAATCCAGATGCAACTGACCTTGTTTTCTAAAAGTTTTAAACAGTTCTCATAAGTGTTTATCATCATTTCTTAATAAGAAACTTAAAAGGCATTAAATTGGCCTTACAAGAAGAAACTTATGTATCAAATCAAACATTGGAAAGGCATTAAATTACAAATAGAGGACTTTTTTTTGTTGTTGAGGGAAACAGATGACATTCTTGTAAATTGGGAGTACACTTCATTATTTTATTGCTTAACTTCCCTTCTTTAATAACTAAATAATACTATAATAGAACTCATTAACAGTTTAACTTACAAACAAACTAATTTAAAAGTTATACTATTATGCAAAATATACAAATTAAAAAATATCACGAATGCAGAAAGTATACTACGACAAAAATTGCATTAATACTCTAAAAATTGACTTGAATCAAATTATCATGATTTCTACTGTAGAAAGTAATAACCACTAATAACAAGTTAGTGGTATCATACCTCAAAGAGGTATTTGGACAGAATTGAAATCGTAACATATCATCTACAATGTACTTCATTGACTTCAACTTTTTGTATTCTGAAATCATTATACCAAATGTAAGTTAAAAGAAATGGGTACAAGATTGAGGTATTCAGAGAGAACAAAAATATACTTATTATATGCATAAGAGAAAATATCCATAGCCACTATAACAAAAACTAAAATTATATTTGACAAAGATAAATGAATGCACTAGAGTACAGAAAAACTATCTTCACTCAAAATAAAAGCTCCTTAGCAGTTTCAAGCATTATTATGCCTACATCCAATGACATTAAGGTTGAACTCTTTCATATCATGATACTTTCTCATGTAGGTGGGAGAATT
Organism: Cicer cuneatum; assembly: GCA_037974295.1. NCBI lineage: Eukaryota > Viridiplantae > Streptophyta > Magnoliopsida > Fabales > Fabaceae > Cicer > Cicer cuneatum. The sequence continues at coordinate 44,005,053 of JBBPBO010000001.1, forward strand.
TTTCCTCTATCAAATTATATATAATTTTTTGTTTCTCAAGATTGTTGGTTTTCTTGTTCAAAAAAAGGTAGGAGGATTGTAAAATGTGGTTATCAATTGTTGATCTCAATCACAGTGAAAATACGTAAGGCGCTTACTTATGGTTTTATGATCAATATCGATGGACTCCATGGCTTTACAGAGCTTGTCCTTTAAAGACGGCGAAATGGCCTGAAAAATGTTTAGAGACACTAGAGTACAAATTCAGCTGAATTAATACAACAATCCAATCAGCTAAATTTTTATATTTCTAACTAATGAGTAATGAAAGAACCTATAATACCAAATGCACTCAAGACACACAACACATCATAAAGAATAAGAATATATCGTTTCTCATTAAGCATCATCTTAATATTAAAATATAGTACTATAGCATACTTAAAATTTTAAAGTAAAAATGAAAGCTACCTCTTGCGAACTCGTGAAAGAAGAAAAGTTGCCTCGGTGCAGTTGAACTAAATATTAAGACTGAGTTGTCAATCCCACCGGTCACCACCATATTTTCAATTTAAATTTTTCAAAGCTTGGAGCCAACAATTTCCCTCATCTTGGATAGGGTTGTGAAAGAGTGAACCAACCATAAAATAAAGTGAAATATTTTGAAGAAAAATGCAAACAGCAGAAAACATGAAACTTGCTGCAACAGGTTAGTTAGCACTCAACTTCTATCAACTATCTAGGAATTTATATTGTAAGTATCATAAGCTTCTTCATGCAAGAAAATAACTAGTAAAATATCAATTATAATGAGAAAAGGAGCACTATTGGAGATATTAGATTAAGTTTATAACTGATTTATTTAGCTGCAACATCAATGAGTAATAAAAAACCTCAACTATTTTTTCTGAATAATGTGAATTGTGAAGTATACTGTGACAGCTACAAATAACCAGCTGAGATTCAAGTAACACAAGCTACAAATCCAAAGGCTAAGATACAAAGTTTCAATCAATGCATTACAGCTTACTACCACTTAACAAAATATTCTATGACAGCTACAAATAACCAGCTGAGATTCAAGTACAACACATGCTACAAATCCAAAGGCTAAGATAAAGTTTCAATCAATGCATTATAACTTACTACCACTTCACATACTTATGATAGGAACTTGAAATTCTTTCTATGGCATGTAAGTAGAGCAGCTGAAAACCATAGAAGTTAGATAGTAGGTAGTATTTTGAAGCAAACCTTAACTAGATCCTCTGTAAACTACTCCTTTATCCCTTATCAATCTCATTGCATCAGTGATCAGTCATTAAAATCTAGATGGTGTTCACAAACAGAAATTGTAATCTGCATCAATATTTCATGCCTACATATAGAAGTCGATGAATTAGACTTAAAATCTTATTCACAAGCAATATTGTTTCCATCATAAATGATGCCAAGCAATCTTAAAATCTTCATCAATCTTATTTACAACCTTATTCACAAGAAATTGAAGACAAAATCGTAGAGAAATGATGTCAAATTCCTCTTCAAAAAGATTTATCAAAACTTAACTAGTCTTAATCATTCACGATGATATGGTCAAAGAAAATTAGGCCTATATTTTGTAATTAAATTAACCTAAAATAGAAACTACAAAACTATAAACTTAAGTAATGAAATAAATCAACGATCAACGGGGAATAGGAATTCAAAGGTGGAAGAATTATTTGAAAACGAAATAGAAGAAATGAAAATCAACTTATTCGATGAAGTTTTAGAACACCAACAAAGAAGCATCGAGGATAACATCACCAACGATAAAGAACTGTTTGCTTCACATCTAAAATCTCTTCCACTATTTTTTTCAAGATCTAAATATGAAAATCGATGAAAGAAACACATGAGCTACAATCTTTGAAACTTCAAATCGGTTTTAAAATACGGCTACAATCTATGATCTACTGATGCACGGTTGCCATGTTCAATAACTTCAAATCACTTAGAAGATACTCAATTGATAATTGCAATTGAGAATTGAAAAAACATAACCTAAAAATGAAGATGCGTACTAACGTAAGAATGAAACAAAGTTACAGTTGACGAAAATGTGTAATATCATACCACAATTCTATGTTCAGATGAGTGTTCACGCGATAGAGTATCTCCTAGTTGTAGATTCACCAATTTAGGGTTCCGATCTTCGATCTACGATTAAGAGAAAACACTGTTTATGATAGAAGAGAAAAATCAAATTTGCAGTGAAGAAGAGAAAAATCAAATTTGTAGTGACGAAGAGCAAATCGATTTTTTTGGAGAAGATGAAAATGATTTTATCTTCAGTTATTATGAGAGAGAAAGAAATGTTTGTTGCCGAGAGAAAGAAATGTTCTCGTAAGAAAGAATATACTATTTATGTTAATAAAGAGAAAAGGTGTCATGTCTTTTGTAGCTAAAACTAATATTTAGTGACAAATAAAAAGAGTATCAGAAATTTACAGTGTCACAATAGATCATTTAGTTCGTAGTGACATTAATTATGTTTGTGTGCTACTCTACTTGTGCACCAAAATTTAATTGCATAGCGTGCCATAGTAAGTGATATTCAAGAGATTGATTCTGAATTTTCTGTCTCATAGAATCACAGCTTGCACTACAGTTAATTTAAGGTTTCTCAATGTAAAGTGATATTCCTGTTCCTTCTATTGTGTATATGTCTTCTTATTCAGTGCAACAACACCACTTAGTGTTTCTCAAGTATCACTTTCAATTGATTATTAACTGTTGTCTAATGTAGCTTCAACCAATTTATATTTTTGAAATGCACAGCAAATCATTCTATGCTCTTGTTTGCTTAGATGTTGAATATTTTGAAGGTATTGTTGAACTTGTGACAATGTCGAACGTGTACCTTCTTATATTGGTTTTGTAAAAATGATCTTCGAGTTTATGTTAGAATGTGTTCAAAAATGTGACATATTAACTAGGTCCTCCCATAAACAAACATAAATAGTCCTTACTTATGATACAAAATATCCAAATATGTATCAATCATATAGATTATCACACCTCTGCACAATTTTAATACAACAAGCATTATATAAGACTGTTTTGAATGACTAAATTGTTGTTTTTACGATAGTTTAGAAATTATTTTTAAAATATTTTTATCGTTTAGGAGTTATTAACTATAATTTAATGGATTAACTTGATAGATGGAGAAATAGTTTGTGACTTTTTAGTTGGTTTTAATAGTTTAAGGATTAAATTGATGACAGAGTGTTAGTTTAAAGACTAAATTGATGGTTTATTCTTAATTAAATTTGATAATTATTATTAATAGTTCTCGTTTTTCACAATAAACATTCATTCTCACCGGATACGCTCACTATTTTTATTGATATAATAATATATAATGTAAGATTGTTTATATGACATGTCACTCCCTTATTAATTCTTAATTATTTTATCTATTGTAAAATAGATTTTTGACAATAACACTTGGGTGAGATTGTAGGAGTCTCTTCGAACTTAATTAGGAGATCTGAGTTCAAATTTAGTCATGAAAATGCTACGGTGTTAAATCTCCTTAGGGCTCGAGGATAATACTAGGTTCACACAAAAAAAAAAAGATTTTCCATATCAAACAATATTTTCTCATCAAATTTCGGTTTTTATTTTATTTGTTATTTATAAAACATATTATTTTATAGCAATTTTTTCTCATAAAAATTCATTTATGTTATTTATTCTTTATTGTTAATTTACAATTTAAAAATAGTTTTAAATTTTATTTTTGAATTTAAAAAATATAATTTTATTTAAAAAAAAATTTGAATTTTTATTTAAAAAATTAATTATCTTTCTCTATTTATTTATAAAACATATTTTTTTATCATTGAAACAAAATTTTGTCAACAAAACTTCATTTTTATTCTTTTATCTAAAATCCATGAAATTTAAAATCCAGATTCTCTAATTTAGTATTTATAATTTTTGTTCACATCTTTGTTCCGAACTATCAAATGTGGTGGTCTGATGGTAGGCTTGATTGTGAAAGGAGTAACCTACATATCTTTACATCCCAGTCTTGTAAAATAACAATCTACACCTTTTTTTAGACAAAAAAAAAAAATCACACTTTATCATCTTAAATAATAAATAAAATTGAAGCGGAGTTTTGTAAATTTTATTTTAATTATTAATAATTAAAAGAGGGGTAAATTGTTAATACATCTTTTCTATGTTTTTTTTTTATTAATGACGCTTTTTAATTTTTTTAGATGAAGATAAAATAACCTATACATTTTTATTTGGACAGAAAAACCATCTTTATTAATAATCCTCTTTAATAATATTTCAAATATACACCTTAATAACTTTTTCAAAATGAGACAAAAAAATATATTTTTATTTTTAAATTTTATGAAGAAAAATTAACAAACTAGACATGCTATATTGAATCTATCTGTTAAATATTTTATTATTTATATTTTAATTTCTTGTTTTATTTTCAAATAATTTATCTGGGTAAAATATCTCAACAACCTATATCTATTTTGATTATATTTGTCAAAAATATTTTATTATTATTATTATTATTATTATTATTATTATATATAACCGTTAAACTGAAATCAAAAGATAATTATCATTTTTTAAACTCTTAGAATAAACTTTTTTTTTTTATAATCATACAAGGTAAACATCAAGCACATCAATTAACATATAAAAGACATAATGACAAGTTCATATAAGAAAACAGAGCTTCTAAGTTCCAAAGTCACACTAAAATACAAGATAAAATAATGTTTGTAGTTAATTTTTATAAATAAAACATACTATTTTATAATAATACACATCTAAACAATTAATTCCCTTATATCATAAAAATTGAACGTACTCTTTAATTCTATCCAAGTTTAAGTTTACGATGCCTTTGATTCGTAGATGATTTGTCATTATTTGTCTTTGTATTGTCAAGAACATCTTCTGATTCTTTAGAGGGAAATGTTATTGCTTCCTCTTATTTATCTGGTTCCTCTAATATATGTGAATTTGCAAAATTTTCATCGAGCCTTGACTTTTTATGGTCAAACATTTTGTATACTCTATAGACTTTAAACCTTTAAGATTATCCAAAAAATGTGTACTTTTGATATCGTGAATCGAATTTGTCAAGATTCTCTTTAGTGTTCAAAATATAACATATGCAATCAAACTGATGAAAATAAGAAATATTAGTTTCTCTCTGAATATAACATTGTTCACTGTCTCTGCCCAAAGTGTTTGACAATATTCATTTCAAGAATCATGGTGTGTGTCATTTCCTAAAGAGATCTATTTTTACTTTCTACAACACCATTATGCTGGGATCTTCTATAAGAAGAAAAATTGTATAGAATTTCATTATTTTCATAGAAGTTTTCAAAAGGTTTATTTTCAAATTCACCACCATGATTACTACGAATTGTTATTATATAAATATCTTTTTCATTTTGCACTTGTTTGCATAGGGTCCTAGTTTGTCAGCTCTGAAAGGTGTATTGTCTTTCCATGTTTTCAACATAGGACAAATTCTCTCATCATGACCTTTCTTTAAACAATATGAGCAAACAATTTCAAGTAAGTTAAACTTTGGAGTTTCCCCTAGTTCCTCAAAGCAACACCTGTTCTGTTGTTTCTGCTAAAACCATAAATCATAAAAGCTTGTTTCTGTCTATGTCATTCACAAGAAATTCTTGAAAGGGTTTTTCATACTTAACATAATTACAAGCACCTACTTCTGAAGTTTTGGAAACATTATACTTTAGGGTTAAATTTTTCAATTTAGTTATAGACAGATAGTCATTGTAGCGCTACTTGCTTTTGTCTTCAAAGGACCAATCATTGACTTGTATTTCTTTTGTCTTTACTGCTTTGACTCAAAGTGTAGATCGTTAGATGCATATTGCAATACTTTTTATCGTGCTATATTATGACTTGCTCTTTTAGTAAACATAATTACTTGTTTATTAGGTAATAATATTTTGTATTAGAAACACTCAGATTATTATCTCTAACTTACTCGTAATTTATGTTACCTTAAAATAGATAGTCATTGATATAAATCTTTGTCTTCTAATTAAATCTGCACCCTTAACTAATACAGTTAGAGGATAATTGTTCTTTATTTGTTTGTTTTTTGTTATCATCAAAATATCAACTACAAAATTGTAGCTAAAATCACTTTTGCACTAACATACATTAACCACTTTAGAGTAATTTTTTAATCACTAAATCATGGTACTTGAAAGCGGTTAATGAGTCTATGTTAATGAAATATTCAAAATAGTTAATGAAATAAATTTGTGTGTGTCACAAAAAGATGTCTCAATTATTAAAAAAGAATATTGTTGATCGTAAAAATATAAAGCAGTACCTAAAATATAAATTGTGCATTCAAATAACATTTTTCTTACAATTAACATTATTTCGACAATTAACTTGCTATTTCTAACCACACTTATAATACAAGAGGAAGGAAGACTTTGTATTCAAATAAGCAAACAAAATCATTACATTGTAATTAATTAAAATTAACATTAACAATAACTCAGTGATACCTTTAGTTATTTACAATTATTCTATGTATAAATAACTAACCCAATTGGTTTTAGTTCATTGAAGTTTCTCTCAACTCACCACCGCCTGAAAATTCAATCATTGATTTTCATCCCTTTCTTGCTCAACTGTGGATTCAAACATCATCGTAGCTTGGTCTTTCCCAGATAATCTGACTGAAAGGCACGCCTCCATTGAAAGTGGATGGCTTGGGAGTTAAGCTAACAAGCTTATGAAAATCCCTAGGATTAATCTCTTTTGGTGCTTATGTTATGACCTATGATTTCTGCAAAAACTACAAAATCATAGGTCATAACATAAGCACCAAAAGAGATCACAAAGGATCAACCTAAGGAAGTCCCAATCATTGAAGTAGAAGATAGCCCATCCAAAGGGAAGGCACAGTAGAAAATAGATAATTTGAAAGACACAAGCAACACAAATGAAGAAACTAGTAGTGAGTTTTTATGGCTTATAGCAGCCACAATCTTGATATTGGTACACAAGAGTACAAGACCCTGCTAGCATTCCAGTCTCCGATATTGGTAATGACAACACAAATGAAAATCTGGAAACTGAGGCGTATGAAGACACACAAAGCACTCAGATTAAAATCTGTGGGTGCTACACAAATGTCTAATGAAGAAACAAATTTGAATGAAGGTGGCAATGCCCCAACACATCATGATATTGAACCAGAGGCTAACATACCTTTGGTTGTTCAAAATGACATGGACTTTCTCAAACAATCATTGGGAAACATGAGTGAGATGGAACCCATTGATATTCTAAATAATGATAATGCTGCAAGCAAGGCAATTTCTATATTTGAGACCAATGCTAATGCTAGTGAACAACAATTCCAGGTTGTGATATCTAAGTCACAAAGAAAGAAAAACAAGCAGCATGAGCAGACTGCTAGTGTAGGCTAGTACAAAACCAAATCAAAAGTTGGTTCCTCTGAGCCTGCTCAATAAAGTGCTTATACTGGAATATCAGAAGACTAGCCAATTCAACATCAAAATTGGCTCTCATAATATTGCTCACTAAGCATAAGCCTAACTTATGCCTTATTTCAGAATCTTAGATGAATTTTGATAATTTACCAAAGAGTTTTCTCTCTAGTCTCCAAATAAAATGTTTTACTTTGAACACAAGAAGTCAGATGCTGCCTAATATGTGGTGCCTATGCCCAATAAACTTGAACCTATTGTCATTTCCTCATATGAGCAACAAGTATCTTTCATTATTAAAGAAGGAAATGAAGCCTTTGGTATTTCTTCAATTTATGCCTCCACAAACTACATCAAGAGAAGTGAGCTACTGTCCTCTCTTGCCACTGTCGTACACAAAAACCAGCTCCCCTGGGTTTTCATAGGAGATTTTAAAGCCATCATGGGAGCTCATGAACATAGGGGAAGCCATGCACCATATAGATTACCTATTGAAGAATTCCAACATTGGACTGATACCAACAATCTGCTACACCTTCCAACTAAGGGTGCCAATGGAAGAGTAGGCTCTATCCATACTGATAAAAGATTAGATATGGCTGTTTGTAACCAGAATTGGATCAACTCGTGCACTTCCACAACCTGCTCCACCCTTAAAAGATCAAACTTTAACCATTTCCCTTTAATCTTGGATTTCAATCACAATGAGGTAAGACATACTTCTCGATTTAGATTCATGAAAATGTGGTCTACTCACCATGACTGTAAAAATGTTATTCAAAGCTGTTGGAATACAAATATTGTGGGCTGTCCCATGTTCATTCTTGCCCAAAATCTTAAGCTCCTCAAACATCAACTGAAGAATTGGAACAAGGAACTTTTGGAAATGTTTATACTCATGTTAGCAATGTTGTTGCTGAGCTTGACACCTTTCAGGTCCAAATCAATGCACATGGTCCTACTGACTTACTTCTTAATCAAAGAAAAGGCCAAAGTTAAACGACATGTTGAAGGAGATAGAAACACACATTACTTCCATAAAATGGCCAAAATCAGATATGGGACCAAAATGATCTCATCTGTCATAGAGACAATAACTGCATTGACAATCTCCATGATGAAGAAGTTATTCCAAACCTAATCACTAACACATTGAACAATATGCTCACTCTGATCCTCTCCTTGGATGAGATCCATAGTGAAATTTTCTCGATGAACAAAGATAGGGCTCAGGGTCCAGAGGGATTTGGGGCTTACTTTTACTAAACATATAGGGGATGTCTCAAATGCAGTTAAGGAATTTTTCTCCTCAAGATGCCAACACCCTTGCCCTAATCCCCAAGACTCCTAATGTAGACACAAATGACCAAAGATTGACTTCAGAGGCCATAAACATGCTTCATAATAAATCTTTTGGAGGAAACTTTGCCTTAAAGATTGACATAAGAAAAGCCTTCGACACTTTGGACTGGAGTTTCTTGATGAAAGCTTTAAAAGGCTTTGGTTTCAATTCTAGATTTTGGGGTTGGATTGATTGAATTTTACATTAGCTAAAATGTCAATATCCATAAATTGCAAATATGCAGGGCATTTCTATTGTAAAAGCGAAATTAGATAACGAGATCCTCTATCTCCATTACTTTTCTGTTTAGAAGCTCTTAGGAGAAGCATTACTATGTTAGTTGAAACTAGCAAGCTGGACTTAATCAAAGGGACTCATGGAGTTGATGAGCAATCTCACATTTCATATCCTGATGACATTAGGATCTTTTGGAAAGGGAAAAGCTCAAATATGGGTGCCTTTCTACAGCTTTTTCAGAGATATGCTAGCATATCAAGACATATTGTAAGCCTTATAGGCTTTACTATTTGCAAGCTCAATCACACAGCATAGGTTGAGATCAATTTTTGGCCTCATAGGCTTTACTATTGGCTCTCTTTCTTTTACCTATCTGGGTGTCCCTATCTTCAAAGGGGAAGCCTAATGTCTTTCACTTACATCCAATTGCCGACAAAATTATAACAAAGTTGTCAACTTGGAAGGCCTCACGTCTGTCCATTGCAAAGAGAATCCAACTGATTAAGAGTGTTATCCAAGGTATGCTTATATATAGCTTCATAGTCTATTCTTGGCATGTTAGCTTAATTAAAGACCTTGAGAAATGGATAAGAAACTTCATTTGGATTGGGGATGTAAATAACAGAAAGCCTGTGACTGTTGAAGGGGGGCTAGGAATTAGAGATCTTTGAAGTATAAATGACGTTGAATCTCTAAAATTGTCACAAGACCTTATGCACTCCAATAATTAGTGGGTCATCTTTCTTAGAAGTAGAGTTCTTAAAGGCAATAGACCTATTAGTTATCACATTTACTCATCAGAATTCAGGACTTATTTTGAATAGCAGATGGCTCCTTGGAGATGGTGCTTCCATATCCTTTTGGAATGATAAATGGTGTGCGTTCCAATTACCGAGACTCTACATATCACACAAATAATTCAACCTCTAGTAAAAGCCAAAGTTAAGGACTTCATTCTCAATAGGCAGTGGAGCATCCCTTAATTGCTGCTTCAAACCTTTCCTGCCTTAGACCAAATGCTCAAACAAGCTATTGTTCCAATAGAACCAGTCAATGATATGCTTCTTTGGAAATATTCATCTTCTGGTCAATTATCTTTTAAAGATGCATATCTTTTTTATAAGCCAATTGGACAAAACATCACTTGGGCTAAGCTAATCTGGAATAAGGATATTCCACCATCCAAATCACTTTTAGTTTGGAGACCTATGCATAATATGCCTACAGATGACATCTTATGCTCGAGAGGTTATTATCATCCCTTCATTTGCAGCTTATGTTGCAAGGAATGTGAATCCATTTTACATCTCTTATGTTCTTGACATCCTAGAATTTTGCAATAGATGATGGTCTCATCAATGTAAAGTTGTGATTCTAGCCTCCATCATAAATATTTGCAATGTGGTATGGTTTTGTAGAAACAAAGGTTCAACAACAAAAATATCACTTGGCAGGCTGCATCTACCATGGCTATCTAAAATGTCTAACTAATTGGAAATGGCACCAACCTGGAAAAAAAATCTATCATCAGAGAAGTCATATGGTAGCACCCTATCCTCTCTTGGATTAAATGCAACATAGATGGAGCTGCATTAGCTTCCCCTAGCCATGCTTCATGTGGGGGAATATACAGGAAAAATTATGCTCGTACATTATGCTTTGCAGTTAACTTAGGTTCTAATTTTTCCCTTCAAGCTGAACTAACTGGACCCATGTATGCCATTGAAATTGCAACATCACCAGCTTTGGTTATAAACTGATTCTAAATTAGTTATTTTGGCATTCAAAACTCAGTCTTTAGTTCCTTGGAACCTAAGAAACAAGTGCAATAACTATGTACATCTAATCAAATAGATGTCTTTTATGGTCTCTCACATTTTCAGAGAGAGAAACCATTGTGTCGATAAGATAACTTCTATTGGATTATCCATTCAAGGAAGCACTTGGTGGCAAGATACTCCCCGGAAAATTATATTATGGGCGGTGTTACAAATGATTGTTGGATAGTTACAGTGACAACATTGTCGAAATGTCAGCTATTCATAATGATGCCTCTACACTTTTCTTTTTGTCCAAACTCTATCGTTATATTTCATTTCAAAAATATATAGGTATAGTATATAATTCTATAAATACCAATTAATTGTAAGATATTGAGCATAATCAAAACAAGTATGTAAATTTTTTTTAAAATTCAGTTTATTCTAGAAGTTCTACACACAAGATCAATTCCATGTAAGCTTACACAATACTCCTAAGCTCTCATGAAAAAAGCCAACCTCACTCACACATCTTCAAGTAATGAATTTCAATATTTCAATTTTAGTCTTTGTAAAACAAAATACAATTTTTCAGTCCATACGAAATTATCATACATGCAGTTTTAGCTCTTGTTGTTAAGTCAACATTTATTTTTGAATTAATTTTTGGAGGAAAGTTTACATCATTATAAAAAGTTCATCCACAAAAAGTGAGCTCAAAATTCGATTTCTTTGTTCATATTTTCGTTACTTTTATTTGGAGTGTTTTAGATCTAAAAAATCTATTATCTATTATAATATATTAAAACAGAACATTAAATTATATTTGTGACAACTCATCTTCGTTTATGCCACATCCTCTAATATTTGTCAACTCACGAAAATTCTGATGTGACACATTCTAAAGCATTCTATTTTTTCTATCTTCTACTTTTATTCTATTTTGTTTCTCCAATATGTAACACAAACTTTTTTTGTCCATCCAAGTACAATTATTCCATACATTATGCAATTTCAGCTTTACTTTATCACTCAATGACTCATCAATACACTTAATGACAATAATTATTCATCAAAACTTTCATTTCAATAACTCATACAAAAAAAAAAACGACCAATATTTTCAAAGTATCACAATGCAAGTTCGACTACATACACACATCAAGATCTATCTTCTGCTTTTCAACCACTCTCTTGCACATTCTCAGTTCAAGCAATGATAATGACATTATGAAATGCAGTCAAGCTACACCTATTTGTGTGACACATTTTCATTATCAATTCACAGATACTTCAATAATATTGTTCCTCTGTTGTCAATTATTGTTCACTCGAAATTTTTTATGTCTTTAACATCTACAAACTTCTCTTGCATATAATTTTTTGCAACCTACTCTTGAAGTTGTTTGACCATGTCAAATAATTATTTGACAATTTCATTTTACATTCCAATTATTTAGACGAAACAATAGTTAAAGTAATTGAAACCATTCTCCATCCAAAATACCACAACGATAGAATTTGGTTACACTCTATATTGAATTTTTATTTGTCTTGACAATTTTGTGTAACTAACATTTTTATTATGTAAAAAACATTATTATTATTTAAGGTTTTTGAACCTTAAGAAATTTCTATTTTGCTTTGTAGTATTTTTTTCATATAGATCACCTATATTTGCACACGTGAAGTATTGTTTCAATATTTTGAATGTTATTTTTAACAAACCACCACTCGCAAATGAATATTATAATAAACTATAAGGCACACAATATCATTTAGTGTATGCTTAGATTGACGATGAGATTGACAGAATTACGACGAGTATATAAAATTGAAAATGTCAAAAAGTACATAAATTTACAAATTTAACGTTTCAAAACTAATATAAATTATATAAAATGAAAGAACATATTATAGGTTAAATGTACAACTTTAACAATAAAGAAATGAATAAATATTTAGAAAATATATTATTAGAAGGAACACTTTAATGAAATCAAAAAACTTGAATAAACCAATTCCACATTTAAAAGATATTAAAGACAAGAATTGCATCTCTAAAGTTGTAAAATCTTATGAACAGTCTCATATTTTTCAATATACTTTGCATGAATTGTATTAGTTAACAATATCTTACTTTTTCCTTTGAACTAAAGCAAACCTAGCTTATATATAAATATTCAAAAATATATTCACCTTTAAGCACATAAACGCTTGAGTATATTCTACTCTAAAACAAATTAAAATAACATTACTTTTCAATTACACATTATTGTTATTTTATACTCACTAATATATTAAATTCTACCGTGCAACGCACGGGTTAGCATCTAATTCATATTTAATTCATCTCAAGTTAAAAAATTCTAATTTATTGTGGATGAACTTTTTGTAATGTTCTAAATATGTGTGAAAAAATCATTCAAAAATTTTAGAGTTGAAGGGCAATTAAAAACGTTTCAATTCAAAAGAGACTAAAACTGTTTGTTGGATAAATTTGTAGAGACTAAAAATAGTATTTTATTTTATAGGGACTAAAATTGAAATGTTGATATTTTATAGGGATTCAAAAATATTTTGTTAGAACCAAGTTTGTTGAAGAACAATCACCCTTAATTATTTTGATGATAACAAAATTATTTTATGAGAACAATTTATATTTAATGTATGTATTTAAGTGTGTGCAGACTCTCTTATAATAGTTTAAAGGCTTCACCCTGCACCTGTGATGAACAAAGAAAGAGAATCAACACTGCAAATTTGACTTTGATCAATTCACTATGTCTTTGATCAAGGCGTTCTCAACGCACCTCTGGTAAATCTGACTAATGCAAGCTCGCTTTGATAATTATGCGTCTAATTTTATGGCAACCTAGTTGATCGTTTTGTCAACAATTCAAGTCAACATTTTGATAAAGTCAAGGCTGAAGGTGCAAACACGAGAAGGGGGTTGAATTGTGTTTGTACTACGTGAATTCTTTTTCTGTTTTTGATGATTATTTGAAATCTGAAATATAATCAAGTAGAGTTAGCAGCGGATAAAGTAAAATAAATAACACAAGGATTTATCTTGGTTCACCATTAACTAGGCTACATCCAGTCCCTTTACCTAGAAGGATTTTTCCACTAATTCAAAACCTTTGAATTACAACAACACTACTGACCCTCCAAGTCAATCTTCCCAAACAGTCTAACAATCCTAGACTTTTGAGGAACACAGCACCTTGACTTCACAAGTCAAGTCTTCTCCTACCAATCTGACAACCCCAGATTGCAGAAGGAATTACAACACCTTGAATCTAATTGCTAAGTCACCTGCTACTTCTTCTGACTCTTCAGATTGTAGACTCTACTTCAACAATATAGATTTAACACAATGGAACGAAAAACACGAGTACTTGCTTCTGGAAAGTTGAAACTCACAATTAACCTCACTGAAAACTCGAGTGTTTGCTTCTGGAAGTGTCTGAGTCCTTTTATAAATGAATAATTAGGGTTTCTTCCATGCTTAATTTCGAGCTGAATCTGCCCACATTCTCTTGCAAAAATAACTTGGCCAATCGGGTTTCGCTTAAATAAAAAACGTATCTTTTTAGCTCCAGATTTCCTTTGAAAATTCTTTTGAGCAATCTTGTTTCTTTTAATTTCAAACCATATCTTTTTAAGCTTCATATTGCATTCGAATTTCTTCAAGTCTTCAGTAATTTTTGAATCAAATCCCCTTAATACTTTGATCAAATTTCTATCAAAATTTAATCAAGTCTTCTTCGACTTTTAATCAAGTTATGACTGATTTTCATCATGATTAAAATCTGGACCGTATGATCTTCTGATCTCGACCACATCTGGACCATATAATCTTATCATCCTCAATAATGTGATCCTCTGATCTCGGCCAACACTGGACCACATGATCTGATCTTCTGATCTCGGCCAACACTGGGCCATATGGTATGATCTTTTGATCTCGGCCAACACTGGGCCATGATGCTTAAATCTGGACCATTGATCTGATCATTTTCCCTCTTATATGTACCAAGTCTGGACTGAGTCTAGATTGAATCTAAATTAAATCTGGACTTATGATATTTTAATCTGGACATTTATCTTCTAATCTGGATCAAGTCTGGATTAAATCTGGACAATCATTTCTTCTGATCTGGACTGAGTTTTATGCTCTGGACCATGCCATCTTCTGGTTTGGACTAAGTCTGGACCAAGTCACTTGTTCTAGACCAGTTATCTGTTGGAACCAAGTTGGTTCTAAGTGAAGGTGCAAACACGAGAAGAGGGGGTTGAATTGTGTTTGACTTATCTTAAAACTTTTCTTGTTTTAATACTTTCAAAACAAAACTTGATGTATAATTAAAACAGAGTTAGCAGCGAATAAAAATAAAAATAAAAACTCACAGATTTTATACTGGTTCACCGTTAACGAGGCTACGTCCAGTCCCTTCGCCTTGAAGGATTTCACTAATTCAAACTTGAATTACAACCTTGCTACTGACCCTCCAAGTCAGTCTTCTCAATAGTCTAACAATCCTAAACTTCTTGAGGAAAAACACCTCCTGTTCTTCAGCCAATCTGACACCCCAGATTGTAGAAGAATTCTCAACACTACAAATCTAATTGCCAAGTAACCTGCTACCTCTACTGACTCCCACAGCTTGTAGACTCTACTTCAACAACTTAGATTTGACAAAGTGGAACGAAAACAACAAGAGTACTTGCTTTAAAAACTGAGACTCAACAATTGACTTATATGAAAATTTGAGAGTGTTTGCTTTTGAAGTGTATGACCCTTTTGTGATTTTCGATACTAAGTAATCTGTCTTGTGCCTCCTTTTATAGATGCTTATTTGGGCCTCTTCCAATCCTTAAATTCGAGCTAAATATTGCTGGATTCTCTGGAAAAAATAAATTGACCAATCGGGCTTCAATTAATTCCAAAACATATCTTTTTTTTAAGCCTTAGATTTCTTTCATAAATTAACTAGCCAATCAAATCTGTGTACTGCTTCCCGCCAATAGCTTATGACTTCCATGCTCCTTCACTTTAATTAAAAACGAATCTTTAACAATAATTTGATAAAAATATCTTCAGATCCTCACCATTGATTCCCATGATCAAATCTGCACCATGTGATATTCCACAGCTGGACCAGCCTGATTGCTAAGCTATTATCCTCCGAATTCAGCCATTCCTGGACCACACTTCATAGCCCTCTGATCTTCTGATTTCGGCCTTCCTGGATGCGCGCCTGATCAGCTATGAACTTCTGGATTTGGCCATTTCTGGACTGCACAGCCTGTCCCTTTGATTTCGGCCACTTCTGGGCCATGGTCTGATTTTCTGATCTTCACCATCACTGGACTCAAAAAATTATTTCTGAACCATTGATCTGGATATTTTTACTCTGATCTGGACAGATTCTGGAATTTGGTCTGGAACAAACTGAAATAAACTTGATCAAAAAATATTTCAGTCTGGACATTTTACCTTTAATTTTGGACCATGTCTGGGTTGATTCTGGAACTCATTTCTTTTGTTCTGGACTTAGTTCCATGCCCTAAATCATGCTATCTTATGGTCTGGGCCAAATCTGGATTGATCTTCATGTTCTGGACTCATAAACATACCTTCTGGTCAAGTCTGGAACAAGTCTGGGCTGTGTAATTTTTACTGCCAGGCCATCTTCTGGTCAGAATAACTTCTGGAATAAAATTGATATTTGATTCCTGTTTGTATTGATCAACTCTCCTTCTGGCAGGCTTTCCAATGATATGATCCATGTTTCATTCTGAATTTTATTCCTTCTGATATAGGCCTGCAAAGTTATCTTCTGGTTCAGTTTTGTCATCCTGAAACATCTTCTGGAAATTCCAGAATTCATTTTCCTTTGATCTTCTGCTTCTGATTTCTTCAGTTTCTGATGACATTTAATTTAATAATTCAAGGTATAAAATAAGTTTACATTGAGTGCTTTTGTAAACATCAAAATCCTAAGTCTTAGAACCAACTTGGTTCCAACACTAAGTACTTAGGATTTTGATGTTTACAAAAGCACTCCATGTAATCTTATTTTGTACTTAGAATTATTATATTAATTGCCACAAGAAGATAAAGGTACCAGAGGCAGAAGATGAAATCACCCGAGGCAGAAGATGAGTTACCAGAGGATACACCTCCAGAAGATACCAGATAATGCATCCAGAATGTACCAGAGGATGCATCCTGAAGGCACCAGAGGATGCATCCTGAAGGCACCAGAGGATACACCAGGATGTCAAAACACCATCAGAGGATATCTTTCCTGGCCCAGATCAGAAGGAAGCAGAGTCTAGAAGGAGACCTGGACCAGACTAGAAGGAAGCCTGCCAGTGGGAAACTTGTTCCAGACCAGAAGGTATCATAAGTTAGACTTGGTCCAGAATTTATTCTGACCAGAAGATAGCTTTGCAGTGAAATGATAATCAGTCCAGACTTGATCCAGACTTCATCAGAGCATAAATTAATTGGTCAAGAACAAGAGATTTAATCCAGATTTGGCCCAGACCAGAAGATGGCATGGTTTAAGTATGAAACTCAATCAAGATCAGAAGAAATGATGTCCATATATAATCCAGACCTGATCCAGATCAGAAGGTAATTATCCAGACTAAAATATCATAAGTCCAGATTTCATTTCAGTTCAATCCAGACCCAGTCCAAATTTAATCATGATGATAATCAATGGAGACTTGATTAAATTTGATCAAAGTGTTAAGAAAAAAATCTCTTTTAATGATAAAAAATTATCTTAAGATTATGATTACACGAATGCGTGCCTTTAAGTATTGTCCAAAGAAAGGAACAGGATCCAAAGATCGCAACCTCCAGTCCAGAAGAATGAATGCATGCAGGAAACAAAGCTGTTAATTCCATAAGCAGACAACCTAAAAGTTAAAGACACCAGATAATGCATCCAGAAGGTACTAGAGGATGCATCCTGAAATTACCAGAGGATATCTTTGCTGGCCCATATCAGAAGGAAGCAAAGTCAGAAGAAGACATGGACCAGACCAGAAGGAATCTTGCCACAGGGAGACTTGATCCAGACCAGAAGGAATCATAAGTCAGACTTAGTCCAGAAGTTATTCTGACTAGAAGATGGCCTAGCAGTGAAATGATAAACAGCCCAGACTTGATCCAGACTTAATCAGAGGATAAGTTAGTGGGTCCAGAACAAAAGAATCAATCGAGATTTGACCCAGATGCGAAGATAGCAGCGTTCAGGGTATGAAACTAAGTCCAGACCAGAAGAAATGATGTCCAAATATTATCCAGACCTGATCCAAATCAGAAGGTAAAATGTCCATACTGAAATATCATTTGTCCAGATTTAATTTCAGTTCAATCCAGACCCAGTTCAGAATTGGTCCAGATCAGAGGGAAAAGGTTCAGATAAATGGTCCAGATTTAAGAATATGGCCCAGTGTTGGCCGAGATCAGAAGATCAGACCATAGCCCAGTGTTGGTCGAAATCAGAAGGTCATAATGTTGGTCCAGCATTGCCGAGATCAGAGGATCACAACAGACCAGTTTTCTAGTCCAGGTTGGCCGACATCATAAGATATACATCAGAAGATGAACTTCAGAAGATATACATCAGAAGATGAACATCAGAAGATATACATCAGAAGATATATATCAGAAGCATACAACAAAGGATAAGAAATGAACATCAGAAGATATACATCAGAAGATGAACATCAGAAGTTATATATCAGAAGATATATATCAGAAGATAAGAAATGAACATCAGAAGACATACATCAAAAGATAAACATCAGAAGATGAGCACCAGAAGGTAAACATTAGAAGATAAATACCATAAAAAGATCAGCAGAGGATGAACTCTAGCTACTTCTTCATCCTCCTACAAAACAACTAACAGTTCCAAAGTATCAAAAGCTGCATCATTCGCGAATAGAGAAGGGTCATGTCTTGGAACCAGAAAAGAGCATTGGCTAGTTGTTAAAAACATATGGAATGATCCAACCTCCTGGAAAGCTAAGTAAAGAAGTAACCTCCCAAGTGCCAGGCTGTAAAAGGACAGAATGGCAAGGCTGTAAATTCAAAATAAAACTGAGGATCATTACATCTTGGGAAAACGGTCAAAAAAGCAAATTTTCTTGAAGAGAAAGTTTCCTTCTCTCTATAAAAAGAAGGCTGCTCTTCTTCAGCAAAACACACAACTACTCGAGCAAAAAAGAAAATATCAAGAGGCTATCAAGAGCATTATCAATCTCTTTTCAAGCTTTCTATAATCTTACACTAGATCTTTGTTTCATCTTTTTAGAAAGTAATTCCTATCAAACTACTTCATATCATCTTTAGAACTTCAAATGAGTAACACTTGAGAGAAATCAGAAGGAAATAATTGTAAGCTTGGTGAAGCTAAAGAATACACGATTTGTAATCAACCACAGTGAGAGGCTGATAGCTTTTGATACTTAGTAAAAACTCACAAGTGTGTGAGGACTAGACATAGCCTTCATAGGGTGAACTAGTATAAAAATTCGTGTGTCATTATTCTCTCTCTACTGTTCAACATCTGATAATCATCCTCTGAAAGACGACAATAGTTTAAAACTAAAACATAATTTTTAAAACCTCGAATATCTCTATTCAACCCCCCTTCTAGTGATATTCTAGCCATTTCACAAAGTATTAAAAGGATTTGATACAAAAATAAATTGAAGTCGTATGGGAGTTCATAAGCTATTGGCGGGAAGAAAGATTTGATCCAAAATTAATTAAAGACAGGATTGGCCAAAGTTATTTTTGAAAGCAAATCTAGAGCTAAAAAGATATGTTTTTTATTTAAGAAACCCGATTGGCCAAGTTATTTTGGCATGAGAATCCAGCAAGATACAGCTCGAATTTAAGCTTGGAAGAGACCCTAATTCACATCTATAAAAGGAGGCTCAAGACTGAAGACTCAGCATCAAAAATACTTGAGAGTCATACACTTCCAAAAGCAAAATACTTGAGTTTTTAGTGATGTCAATTTTGAGTATCCACTTTCAAGAAGCAAGTACTCTAAGTGTTTGACATGGGAGTTCGAGTTGTTTGAAATGAAGGAAGAAGAAACAATTGATGAAATGTTCTCAAGACTGACAATCATCCTGAACAACTTAAGGTCTCTGGGAAAAGAATACTCTGTCCAAGAGAGAATAAGGAAGATATTAAGAAGTTTACCAAAGGAATGGAGACCCATGATGACTGCCATCACAGAAGCAAGAAATTTAGCCACCATGAGGTTAGAAGATCTGTTTGGAACTCTTGGAGCTCATGAACCTCTATTGCTTGCTGATAAACCAAGCAAAAAGGGAAAAATGATTGCATTGAAATCCAGTCAAACTGAAAGTCCATCCTCCAAAAACTCTGAAAATATCACAAACAAGCATAACTCAGAATATCCTCTTTCTAAAGAGGAGGATGAACTGGCTCTAATTTCAAGAAGAATCCAAAGAATAATCAACAGAAGAGGACAAGACAAAAGATCCTCTCAGAAAGAAAAGATTGACAAAAGCCAGATAACTTGTTATGGATGCAATAAAATGGGACACTACAAAACTGAGTGTTCTCCTCTAAACAAAAGGAACATAAAAAGATTTCACAACAAGAATAAATCTATGATGGCAACTTTAGATGACAGTGATGAATCATCCTCCGAGCAAGAAAATGAAGAAGAAGCCAACCTTTGTCTCATGGCAAACTCAAAAACAGATGAGGTAAGCATCACTGATTTATGTCCTTCTTGTGAAAAGTTAGAAATAGAATTTGACAATCTCTTGAATGACTCAAACACTTTATCTCAAAAATGTGGTTTTCTTAAAAACCAAAATTATGAAATAAAGAAACTGAATAAGGAACTTCAAGCTAAGAATGAAGAATTTCAAAAAATCATTTTAGACTTGCAGCAATCAAATAAAAAATTGTCTGACCAACAAAACACTTTACACAAAGAGAATGTCAAAATCCATCCTCCTGAAGAGGACACAGAAAAGAAGGACTCGAAAATCAAAGTTGAAGAACTAAAAAATGACATTACCAACTTTGTCAAATCCACATAAACATTCAAAAAAATTATGGGATCTCAATCTGGTATATTTGACAAAGCTCGTATTGGTTTTAAAAGTTCTCAAAAACAAAAATTATATGAAATTTTTTTTCTACCAAAGAACCTAGAGGATAGACCTAAGTGCACTTTTTGCAAAAAGCATGGACATACTATCGAAGTATGTCTTGCTAAGAAAAAAGCTGAAAGTAACAAAAGGAAATGTTCATTTTGTAATAAGCATGGACATCATGATTCCATTTGCTATCACAAAATGAAAATCCTTACAAAAGGACGGACTAACCACTAAGGACCCAATTCTATATAGGTACCTAAGTCTCTTCTAAATTCTAACACAGGTACATCCTCTAATCAACAAAAGAAAGCCCTGGTTCTTGGACAGTGGATTCTCAAGACATATGATAGGAGATAAGCATTGCTTTATCTCTTTGGAATCAAAAGATGGAGGATCAATTACATTTGGCAACAATGATAAAGCTCAAATCAAAGGAACAGGTATTATTGGTAAAAACAATTCTGCCAAAATCGAAAATGTTCAGTATGTTGATGGTTTAAAACATAACTTGCTAAGCATTATCCAACTTTGTGATAGTGGATTTGAAGTAATTTTTAAACCCACTCTATGCGAGGTCAAGCATTCATCCTCAGGTAGAGTTTTATTCTCAGGTATAAGGAAAAAGAACTTATATGTCTTATATTTAGATGATTTACCTACTGAATCTTGTTTTATGGCTATTGAAAAGGATAAATGGATTTGGCACAAACGGGCTGGTCATACTAGCTTGAATACTACATCTAAATTATCAAAATTAGAATTAGTTAAAGGTCTTCCAAAAATAAATTTTGAAAAAGACAAAGTATGTGAGGCTTGTGCCAAAGGAAAACAAGTTAAAAGTAGCTTTCACTCCAAAAATATTGTTTCAACAAATCAACCTCTTGAACTCCTTCATATTGACCTCTTTGGTCCTATCAAAACTCCAAGTCTTAGTGGAAAAAGATATGGATTTGTTATTGTTGATGACTTTTCACGATTTACTTGGGTCTTGTTTTTAAAACACAAAAAATGAAGCCTTTGAGGCTTTTCAATATTTTTGTAAGAAGATACAAAATGAAAAAGGATCAAAGATTATATCAGTTAGAAGTGATCACGGGGGAGAATTTGTAAATGAGTCTTTCGAAACTTTTTTTGATGAAAATGGTATTTCTCATAATTTTTCTTGTCCAAGAACTCCTCAACAAAATGGAGTTGTTGAAAGGAAAAATAGAACTTTACAAGAAATGGCTAGAACTATTCTAAATGAAGCCAACATTGAAAAATATTTTTGGGCTGAAGCTATCAACACAACTTGCTATGTTTCAAACCGAGTTTCAATTAGAAAAATTTTAAACAAAACTGCATACGAACTTTGGAAAGGTAGAAAACCAAATATTTCTTATTTTCATATATTTGGATGTTACTGCTACATCCTAAATAATAAAGAAAATTTGGGAAAGTTTGATCCAAAATCTGATAAAGGTATATTTTGGGATACTCCACATCTTCAAAAGGTTATAGAATCTATAATCTTAGAACTCAAACTGTGGAGGAATCCATGCATGTTATTTTTGATGAATTTGATGACTTGTGTTTAGAAAACATGGATAAAATTGAAGAAGATGAAAATGCATCCTCTAAAGTTCACAACCCAAATGAGGAGGACATTTATGATCCAACCTCTCAGCAGCCTCCAATAGGATGGAAGACTATAACGTATCATCCTCCAGATCTGATCATAGGTGATACTGCTGATGAAGTTAGGACAAGGCAATCATTGAGAGGAGATTCAATCAACATGGCCATGATATCTCAAGTTGAACCAAAGAACATTGATCAAGCCATAAGTCATCAATCATGGATGAATGCCATGATGGAGGAACTATCTCAGTTTGAAAGAAATAAAGTGTGGAATCTTGTGCCCCATCCTCTGAAAAATCCATCACTGGAACCAAATGGATCTTCATAAACAAACTAAATGAGGATGGAGAGGTCATACGAAATAAAGCAAGATTAGTGGCACAAGGTTACAACCAACAAGAAGGAATTGATTATGATGAAACATTTGCACCAGTTGCAAGACTCGAAGCAATCAGAATCCTCTTAGCTTATGCCACACATAAAGGAATAAAACTATATCAAATGGTTGTCAAAAGTGCCTTCTTGAATGGATTCTTAAATGAAGAAGTGTATGTTCACCAACCTTCTAGATTCAAGGATAAAAAGAAACCAGATCATGTGTACAAGCTCTCAAAAGCTCTTTATGGATTAAAGCAAGCTCCTAGAGCTTGGTATGAAAGGTTGAGTTGCTTTCTAAAAGAAAATGGCTTCTCAAGAGGTCAGATTGATACAACTTTGTTTAAAAAGATTCATAATGAGGATATGTTGATTGTTCAAATTTATGTGGATGACATAATCTTTGGATCCACAAATGAGAAAATCTGCAAAGATTTCTCCAACCTCATGCAAAGCGAGTTTGAAATGAGCATGATGGGAGAATTAAAATTCTTTCTTGGATTACAAATAAAACAATTAGAATCAGGAATCTTCATTTCTCAAGAAAAATATACCAAGGATCTCCTGAAAAAATATAACATGAATCTTGCAAAATCAATGAGCACTCCTATGCATCCATCCTCCTCACTACATAAGGATGATGAAGGAACCTCTATTTCTGAAAAGGAGTACAGAGGAATGATTGGATCCTTGCTGTACTTAACAGCCAGCAGACATGACATTGTGTTTTCAGTAGGTATGTGTGCAAGGTTTCAATCATCCCCTAAAGAATCACACCTCACTGCAGTAAAAAGGATATCCAGGTATCTAGTTGGAACCACAAATCTGGGAATTTGGTACAAAAAGGATTCAAATCTTGATCTTCTGGCATATTGTGATGCTGATTATGCTGGTGACAAAATTTAGAGGAAAAGCACAAGTGGAGCATGTCAATTTATGGGCTCATCTCTCATTAGTTGGTCATGTAAAAAACAAAATACCATAGCTCTCTCCACTACAGAAGCTGAATACGTTTCTGCTGCTCAATGTTGCTCTCAAATTCTCTGGGTAAAAAATCAAATGGAAGACTACCACTACTAAAAAAACTCACTTTAGCTGTCATATTTAGCGTCAGCCACGACTCCGACGCTAGTTAGCGTCGGCTAGACCGACGCTAGTGCATTAAAATTATTTTTTTGATTTTTTTAATTATTAGTGTCGGCTAGGCCAACGCTAAATAAAATAAGGCAGACGCTAGTTTATTTTTTAATTTAATTATTTTTATTTTAATAGTTAGCGTCGGATGGGCCGACACAAAGTTATAAATTTTTTAAAATTAAATTTTTTAATAACTGTTGAACTCTGAATTGAAAATTAAAAAAATCAAATCTCAAAAATACCTTTACTCACCAAACCCTATCGAACTCTCAAGTAATATGTCTTCTTCGACATTTGTATATCAATAGAACAAAAAAAAACCATAAGACCTAGTGTAAATCTCACTATAAATGATGATAAAAAATACTTACCGATGATTCTTCCTAATTCGATGCCAATTTTAGAATCTAAAACTTGATCAAGTACATAGGGGTTGCTGTCTAATTCAGAACTTCTTGTCCTGCAAATTATTTGTCCTAATCCTACAATTTATATCATAAAAAAATTAATAATGTAATAAAAATTCATTATCACTCAAAAAAAATACTCACCTTCTCAAAGTAAATACAAAATAAATTACTTTATCAAATGAAATAACCAGGATATTTGTCAAAAAAACAAATTACAAAATACATATTCATTATCACTCAAGTAAATACTCACCTTCTTAAAAATACTCACCATCTCAAATACTAAAACCCTCTCAACTCTGAAAGATACCCTCGCCGTCGAAGGAAGCTCTCGTTCACGACTACCCTCATTATTCCGTATCCCTCAATCTCACCTCATCACTTTTTTGTGTCACCCACTCTGAACCCTAACTCCCGAACCCGTCACCCACTTCGTCTTCGCCATCAAGCTCAGCCGTTGCCGCCGCATCACCGTTTCCCTCACCTCACTCAACCTCTTTGTGTCGCCACCGTATCTGTCTCCAGGTATTCCCTCTTCAATCTCCTCCAAAACCCTTATCGCCTAATGCTCCAAAACCTGTTTCATTTTCGTTTTCCCCAAAATTGCGACCAAACCTTCTATCCTCCATCTCAGGTTCCTCCCATTCACGACTACCCTCCATCTTGGGTTCTTCCTTTGTCTCTGTTTGCTCATCTTGCATTCTTCATTCGATATGTACTTGCTCCCTCCTTCCCTTGTTCATGCTTTTTAGGGTTTATATGTTGAGCTTTGTAATTCATTTTTTATTTCAATTTAATTGTATGCTAGTGTTTATGAGTAAATTAGAATCTGGGATAAGTTATAGTTTACTAGGATAATAACTGATGCATTCGTAGATGGATTATAATTAAATAAATTTCAAGTTTTTAAAATTTCACTAAAATCACGTTCTTTATATCAATTTTATTTATCATCATGTTGTTATTTGAATCTCTTTACATGATTTGAATTTTGATATATATTTTTTGTGTTGGGTTTTTTTCTGTCTTCAGGGCCAGCATTACTCCCGATACAGTGCTGATTCTTCTTGCTGGTAGATTTAAGGGAAACTGTGCTGATTCTTCTTGCTGGTAATTTCTTCTTCATCTTATCCTTCATGGTTTCGAAACTATACAAATTCTATTGATTTTGTAATTATGGTATCTAGTATTGTTTAATCAATCAGTGAACCCTCGCCGTTGAAGCTCTCGAACCCTGTGAACCCTCGCCGTCGAAGCTCAGCCTCTTGCCGCCGTGAAGCTCAGCCAATCTGAACCCTAGCTAGCTCTCGAACCCACTGTGAACCCTGTCGAACCCACTATCAACCGTCACCGTCAAGGTAAGCCACTCGATTATGTTACGACCTTTGGCATTGGTAAATCCTATGCCTGCTTATCAAACTACAGCAAAGCTGGAAAATTTCACAACTGTCAAGTGTAAACATATTCTCACAAATGCAAATAACTTGGCACAAAGGTGTTTTGATTTTAAAGATTATTTGTAGGTAAAGTATCTTGGTGAGGATGGTGAGAATACTCCTGTAGCTGGAGCTGTAGCTGTTTGCTCTCCTTGGGACCTTTTGGTTAGTAATTAGTATTTTGATTTCAAAATTCAATTTTTTGTCAAGTGTTCCTAGTTCTCGTGATTTATGGTGAAAAACTTAAATTTTAAATCAACCAATTTATTTTTCAAACATTCATGTCGTGTTACAAGGACAGTTCTCACAACAGACCCTGTCCCACCATAAATCATCATGAAACCCCCTGGAGCAGATAAGTAATATATAGTTTCTATTTATCTACTGAATTCAATAATATGAAAATTGATTCAGTCCACATTTCCCAAGTAACAAAACTCAGTGTTATCTCAAATTTTCTTAGCATATACTTTCCGGCCTTTAGCATACAATTACAATCTATTTATGCTTCTGGCTCAAGATTGTTTCATAAAGTCTGTTTGATATAATCAATGGAGCTTTGTTGAATTTCACCATAAGTTTGAATTGTTTTCCATTCTGCCGGTTATTGGTCCTTGACTGGAAGTAATGTTATCTATATAATGTTTGCAGATAGCGGATAGATTTATAAGTCGTGCTCGTGTGCAAAAGTTTTATGATAAAGCACTATCAGGTGGACTTCAAGATTATGCAAAATTGTATGCCTCTATCTTTCTAGTTGATAAGCTCTTACTTTTTATCCATTAATTCCTTCATATGCAGACAAGCATGCAAATTTTATAAGTGTTTCTATAGTTCATATTTAACTTAATTTGACCAATATTCGTTGTAGACACCAGCCTCACTTCTCTCGCCTTGCTAATTGGGAAGGGATAGAAAAGGTTGCTTTACTCTCTAAAATTTTCATAATTCTTACTACTATTTAGTATAAATATATCATAAAGTTTAAATGTTACTAGTCAAGAACATTATTTAAGTGACTGAAAGATGCGATTGATAATAGAGGCTACACAGTTGCTACTCATTTACCTGTTGGATATAGTTTTTTTTTCCTTAAGACATGAGGCTTATGCTAATAGATACCACATTCTTTAATGACGTTTCTTGTTCCGTGTTATTGATTTGGTCTAAGTTTTTAAATTTGACTATAAGTGCAATGTATTCTTATGATTTGCAGTCACTTTCTATTCGAGAGTTTGATGACTACGCTACCCGCATGGTTGGTAAATATGAGGTACATAGTTGCACCTAAGATTTGTAACACTTCTATTTTCTCGTGTTATCTCTTTTCTTTCTCCTTATGTCTGCTATATAAATTCATTTGGTTTCTTTAGACTGTCTGATATATCTGTTACTTTTCTTTCTCAAATGCATTGTTTTTATTAAAGAAGCTAGGATTCATAGAGCCAATGTCAATAATTTTTGTAATAAGAAGCAGCTGAATATTGTTCATTGATGGGGGTTATTGCAATTAGCAGGTGAATGCTGTGAAAGGATTGAGGTTGTATGAGGATATTTTTTCTGAATCAGAAATGTGCAAGCTGACTGATTTTGTGAAAGAGATCCACGTTGCTGGCCAGAATGGGGAACTTTCAAGTGAATTTTGCAGGTTTAATGTAGGGGATTGGGGACTTGTACAACAGAAAAAACTATTTTCCGTTTATTTTATAAATCAATTTAGTACAATGTTCAAACACTATGATATGATTGTTATCCAAATATTGAATTGTGGGGCAGTGCTTGGTTCAGTTTGTTGTCTATTTTTTGTGGATTCTTATCCGAATTTAATGCACTCCCCTACTCTCTTTTCCTAATTTAATGCATTCCCCTCGTCTCCACCCCCAAAGTTCTCTCTCCAATGCACTTATTTTCTTCACTGTGTGCTTGGGGAGATTTCTGAAAATAGAAAAGATTTGAAGCATTTCTTTTTTTGTTTTCCTTTGATATTGAGATATGTGAAGGATGTATATCAATGATGATTAATACTGCATAGTGGTGTTTTTATGCAAGACATTTTACTCATGACTTATGCATCATTCTTGTGTTTACAGCCCTCCTGCTATAGAGAGATTGTCATGCGGTTTATTTCAAGAAGTTATCATAACTAATTCAATTCCGGGGCCAGAGAAGAACTATTTCCCTCAATTGACCATCTTATCAGTGGCAAACCTTCTGAGCGAGACCATATGGCACCTTCATGATGATTGCTCAGTGAGTAGCATATTTTAGTAAAATAAGTTTAGTTGGTTATTTCTTCATTCTATCAATAGGAAAAAAGGAGACCACTATCAATATTTGCATGTTTGCGTACATATTATATAAATCTATTAATTTGAAAAGTTGAGCATGTAACTAGGAGTCGACTTTTCCAATTTATCCTAAGACTGTATTAATTTTTTGTGGTTGAATTTGAGTTCTGTTTATCGAGCAGTATGTTAGCCTCTTCTGTTTTTACTTTGAGCTAAATGTTTTTGCTAGTTTTGTTTGTATATGATAGAGTAGAATCAAAATTAGATTTATCTTGCAAAACTTTTTCTCTCTTTTATCTTTGTCAGGGTGGAATTGAACCTTATTCAAGTTTGGGCATTGATTGAACAATTTGTTGTATTCATGTTATGCTGGTTCCAGCTTATGACACTGCGGTAACAACAAGTGGAAGGATCGTAATGTCAATTTTATATAGCAAAAGCTTGTCTTAGTAATACCTGTTAGAGAATTGATTCGGGTGTTTTTTGTACGTAAAAAACACACTATAGGTATATTTGGAATTCATAGGGAATTCACAGTTTTGTAAGAAAAATTGTGAATTTTACTGTATGAAAAATATTGAATTATGTGGCTGTATTCAGTGTATTGTTTGACTTTTCAAGTTTGACTTTAGCTTCGGCCACACCGACGCTACAAAACAAAAAACTTGACTTTTATTTGACTGTAGCGTCGGCATGATCGACGCTAACAGTTTTATTGACTTTTTCTTTGTTGACTTTAGCGTCGGCCATCCGACGGTAACTATTTTTTAAAAATGATGTGGCAAAAGACTTTTTTTAGCGTCGGATGGGTTTTTTATTTTGCTAGCGTCGGCGCCGACGCTATGCAATAGCTTCGACCGTTTTAGCCTAGGCCCGACTCCGACGCTAAAAATCCGTTAGCGTTAGCTTTTGGGCTGTTAGCGTCGGCTTTTGGCCGACGCTAAATCCTGTTTTTCTAGTAGTGTACTCTTTAAGGTACACAAAAATTCCCATCCTTTGTGACAACACAAGTGCTATTAATCTTTCCAAAAACCTTATTCAACACTTTAGATCTAAACATATTGAGATTAAACATCATTTCTTAAGAGATCATGTTCAAAAAGTGACTCCTCTCAAACTCATCTAAAATCAATCTGAAAACTACTCAAGCGACTCCTCTCAAAATGATCCAAACCCCACCATTTCCTCATACAAACCAATCAACATGGTCCATCCTCCTCTGTCCACTCAACCATTTTCAAAAACCAGAAAAACATTTTCTCAAAAAACTTCATCATTAACTCATTCTAGACGATCATCACGAATCATATCTGGAAAAATATCATCAAAACAATTCATTCAAGACAACACTGTTCATGTTATTGACTCAGATGATTCTGAGGCAACACACTCTGATTCTTCAAAAACTCCTTCCTCCAAACCTACCAAAATAGCAACTTCAAAAAGAAAAGTAACTCCAAAAAACTCACAACAACCAGCTTCAAAATCACCCAAAATCCCTCTTTTCGAAAACACCCTCCTGGAAGCAAAATTTATAGAAAAATGGCAGGACAAAACTGTTATAAATGGAAAAATTATTGACCTAAAAGGTCTAACACTAGGAGGAGTAAATGTAGAAGAAATCTTTGATCAACTGGGTTGGTCTCCCTTCCTCCTTATCAACGAACCTCAATATCCAAAACTTGTCAGAGCATTCTACGCTGCTGCAAATGTGTCCAAGGGAGACAATTGCATCAGTGTTATTCTTAAGGGGGCCCATATTGAGCTCACCCCAACTTTGTATGTCAAATCTTTGATATACGTGATGAAGGCCCTATCTATTTTCTAAAGTGTGGTATTCCAGCTACATGATTACTCGCTCATCTCTCCTTGCCAACATTTTTATCAATCCACCAAAGCCCCAGGTTGCATCTAACCTGCTTCCAATCTGTAGAGTGTTGCACAATATTTGTGTACACTCTGTTGTCCCCAGGGCTGGCAGTTATGAGAAAGTAACTGAGCTGGACATTCTGATTATTCATCACCTCATTTATGGAACCCCTCTTCATCTAGGAAACATTATCTTTAGGTTCATGGTAAATGCTGCATATCTTGGGAGATCAGCTCCGTATGGAATGATTCTCACCAAAATCTTCAAATTTTTTAAAGTACCATTAGAGGCTGAACACTCTATCACCTTCAACAACACATTCTCTGCAAGAAATGTAAACCAAATGCGCCTTGATCCCACTGAAAAGCCTTCTCACAAACAGCCATCTAAGAAAAAATCAAAACGGAACTCAAACTCCAATCCACCATCTCAACCTCCAGTCGCATCAACTTCTCCTTCTGACAAAGAACCAAAAATCCCGTCCTCACCTCCAAAAATGTCCACCCTCTTGAACAACTTCAACTTATCCCTCTTGAAAATCAAAACCATCGTTCAGTAGAAGGTGAAGAACTTAGTTCACCCTCTCCACTTGTGAAAAACGATGCTTAACTCTTTTTTGATCTCAATATCACTACTCAAAAAGGCTCACCTCCAGAAACTACACTTCCATCTGACCCACTGGACACATCTCAAAATCTACAAGAACCATTTCTCTTTCCCTATCCTCCTACAAGTCCATCACAACCAGCTCAACCTTCATGCACCATGGCTCAAATCTTCTCCTCTCCTACAAAGATGTACCCCACAAATTTTATCACTACTCCCTCTGTTCATCAAATCATCAATGAACCAGCTCCTGCACAACTTCCTGAAGTTATAGGACGATTCTGCTCACTTGAATCCTTCCTAGCAAAATCAGGAGAAAACTCTTCCCAAAACAAAGGAACCTGCTCTCAAATGAAAAGCACCAACATCAATGCTGATCCCATTCCAGATGACTCCACTCCTCCCACCAGTGATCCCAAGCCTGAACAACGTCGCTCCCACAAAGAACTCCGAGCACTGAAAAAGATCCGCAAGGATCAGAAAAAACTTTTTACAACAATGGCCACCTTTCACCAAACTCTAGCGCAGTTTAGAATGGGTCACAGCACACCTGGTCAAGACTGTTGCTCCAGAAGCACAGCCTCCAGTACCCTCTGTTCATCCTCCTCCACCACTGCCTCGTCCCTCAACCTCCTCCTCGGATGATGATGTCTCTCCTTCCAAGTAGACCACCATCCTTTGGGCACCCGCTGACTTTTTGCTATTGATAAATTTGGGGGAGATAGATTAAAATTAAAATTGTCAATGATTAGGAACTTAGAAAAGATGATGCTTTTTGAAATTATCGTAATTCAATCCTCTATGTTTTTTTTCTTTTGAACCACTTTTTTGTATGATCTTCTTATAATCAATATAAAGTATTTGGATTGGTTCAAAAATCTTTAAATTCTTTTATGCACTTTTTGAGGGGGAGCCCCTATTCCTTTCAGCTCATACTGCGGGGGAGCTTCATACTCAAAAACAGCACCTTTACAATTTTATTTTAAATAATCTAAAGAAATTTTGTCATCATCAAAAAGAGGGAGATTGTTGAGAAAAAAATCTCTTTTAATGGTAACAAAATTATCTTAGGATTATGATTACACTAATGCGTGCATTTAAGTATTATACTAAGAAAGGAACAGGATCCAAAGATCACAACCTCTTGTCCAGAAGAATGAATGCATGCAGGAAACAAAGCCGTTAATTCCAGAAGCTGAAAACCTGAAAGTTGAAGACACCAGATAATGCATCCAGAAGGTACCAGAGGATGCATCCTGAAATTATCAGAGGATATCTTTGCTGGGCCATATCAGAAGGAAACAAAGTCAGAAGAAGACATGGACCAGACTAGAAGGAATCTTGCCAGAGGGAGACTTGATCCAGACCAGAAGGAATCATAAGTCAGACTTAGTCCAGAAGTTATTCTGACTAGAAGATGGCCTGGTAATGAAATGATAAACAGCCCAGACTTGATCCAGACTTAATCAGAGGATAAGTTAATGGGTCCATAACAAAAGAATCAATCGAGATTTGACCCAGACCAGAAGATAGCAGTGTTCAGGGTATGAAACTAAGTTGAGACCAGAAGAAATGATGTCCAGATATGATCCAGATCTGATCCAAATCAGAAGTTAAAATGTCCACACTGAAATATCATTTGTCAAGATTTAAGTTTAGTTCAATCCAGATCCAGTTCAGAATTGGTCCAGATCAGAGGGAAAAGGTTCAGATAAATGGTCCAGATTTAAGAATATGGCCCAGTGTTAGCCGAGATCAGAAGATCAGACCATGGCCCAGTGTTGGCCGAAATCAGAAGGTTAGAATGTATGGTCCAGCATTGGCCGAGATCAGAGGATCACAGCAGACCAGTTTGCTAGTCCAGGTTGGCCGACATCAGAAGATATACATCAGAAGATGAACTTCAGAAGATGAACATCAGAAGATATACATCAAAAGATATATATCAGAAGACGAACAACAAAGGATAAGAAATGAACAACAGAAGATATACATCAGAAGATGAACATCAAAAGTTATACATCAGAAGATAAGAAATGAACATCAAATGATATACATCAGAAGATAAACATCAGAAGATGAGCACCAGAAGATAAACATCATTCGCAAACAGAGTAGGGTCATGTCTTAGAACCAGAAAAGAGCACTGGCCAATTGTTAAAAACGTATGGAATGATCCAACCTTCTAGAAAGCTAAGTAAAGAAGTAACCTCCCAAGTGCGAGGCTATAAAAGGACAGAATGGCAAGGCTGTAAATTCAAAACAAAACTGACGATCATTACATCTTGGGAAAACGGTCAGAAAAGCAAATTTTCTTGAAGAGAAAGTTTCCTTCTCTCTGTAAAAGGAAGGCTGCTCTTCTTCAGCAAAACACACAACTACTCGAGCATAAAAGAAAATATCAAGAGGCTATCAAGAGCATTATCAATCTTCTTTCAAGCTTTCTATAATCTTACACTAGATCTTTGTTTCGTCTTTTTAAAAAGTAATTCCTATCAAACTACTTCATATGATCTTTAGAACTTCAAGTGAGTAACACTTGAGAGAAATCAGAAGGAAATAATTGTAAGCTTGGTGAAGCTAAAGAATACACGATTTGTAATCAACCTCAGTGAGAGGTTGATAGCTTTTGATACTTAGTAAAAACTGACAAGTGTTAGTTATTTTTGAAAGCAAATCTGGAGTTAAAAAGATATGTTTTTTATTTAAGAGAAACCCGATTGGCCAAGTTATTTTTGCATGAGAATCCAGCAAGATACAGCTCGAATTTAAGGTTGGAAGAGACTCTAATTCACATTTATAAAAGGAGGCTCAAAACTGAAGACTCAGCATCGAAAATACTTGAGAGTCATACACTTCCAAAAGCAAAATACTTGAGTTTTTAGTGAGGTCAATTGTGAGTATCCACTTTTAAGAAGCAAGTACTCTAAGTGTTCATTCCCTTGTGTTAGATCTAAGTTGTTGAAGTAGAGTCTACAATCTAAAGGGGTCAGAAGGAGTAGCAGATTACTTAGCAGTTAGATTCAAGGTTCTTTTCCTCAAAAGTCTAGGATTGTTAGACTGTTTGAGTAGACTGACTTGGAGGGTCAATGGTATTGTTGTAATTCAAGGTTTTTGAATTAGTGAAATCCTTCAAAGTGAAGGGACTAAACGTAGCCTAGTTAACGGAGAACCAGTATAAAAGTATGTGTTTTCTTTTTACTTTACATCCGCTGCTAACTCTGTTTTATTCATACATTAGGTTTTGTTTTAAAACTGCAAAAACAGAAAAAGTACTCAAGTTAGTCAAACACAATTCAACCCCCCTTCTCGTGTTTGCACCTTCAATTGGCATCAAAGCTCGGTCTCAAGGCTGAGCACTTAACTAATGTTTGAGGAAAGGTCCAAGGGGTCAACAACTTGGCAGAATCCAAAGATGATTTTGGAGGCAACATCAACAGACCACCACTGTTTGAGGGAGACAGGTTTGAGTATTGGAAGGACATAATGAGAAGTTTCTTCATATCTCAAGATCCTGAATTATGGAAGCTGGTAGTCAAAGGATACACTGCACCTACTGTTCCACGAGATCCAACTAAAGAACTGGAGATGGAAGATATGAAACCAGACAAGAGCAAATTATACAAACTGTATCACAAGTCCAGAACCATCATGATAAGTGCCATCACATGCAAGGAATTTGACAGATGCACAGATAAAGAAACAATAAAGAGCATATTTGACAGTCTAGTTCTGACCTATCAAGGAAGCCAGCAGGTTCAAGAAGCAAGGGCTAACATACTGGTCAAACAGTATGAGATGTTCAAGATGGAAGATGATGAAGACATTGATGGAATGTTT
Source organism: Cicer cuneatum (assembly GCA_037974295.1). NCBI lineage: Eukaryota > Viridiplantae > Streptophyta > Magnoliopsida > Fabales > Fabaceae > Cicer > Cicer cuneatum. The sequence continues at coordinate 44,039,688 of JBBPBO010000001.1, forward strand.
TGTAGATTCCAGACTCTGATATATGGACTAAAGGTCTTGAGGAAAAGCTACACAACAGCAGATCATGTGAAGAAGATTCTAAGAAGCTTACCAACCAAGTTTAGACCAATGGTTACTGCAGTTCAGCAAGCCAAAGATCTGAATAACTTAAGACTTGAAGATCTGATCAGCTCACTCAAGTCTCATGAAATAGAACTGGAAGCAGATGAACCAAAGAAGAAGAAGAATCTAGCCCTGAAGTCGAAACAGAAGAAAGCTGCAAGGGTAGCACCAAAATCAAAGGATAACAACAGTGACGGTGATGATATGGCTTACATAACCAAACAGATGGTTAAGATCTGGGAAAACAGGAAGAGGAGAGGCTCCAAGAAGAAACAAAACAGCAAAGGAAAGGAAGAATCTGACAAGAAGAGTATCTTCTGTTATGGATGCAATGAACCTGGACATATCAAGTTAGAATGTCCAAATCTGGAAAAAGGAAAACAACACAAGAAGAGTTCCAGATTCAAAAAGAATGGTCTGATGGCATCCTGGAATGCATCAGAATCAAAAGAAGAATCGTCTGATGAAGAAGAGGCAGAAACAGCAATGATGGCAGACATCAGGTCTACCTCTGGACTTTATAAAGGCACAGTTTCAGGAAGGAAAACAGGTAGAAGGAAGAATGATCAAAGTAGTCATTTAGGCAAGCCTGGAAGCACATCAGAGGAAGCAATTCTGCCTCTGATGGCTCATACCAACTCAAGTTCTAGATACAACTCAGGCTCTGGATTCAAAAGATGAAGACAATGAGGTATTTTCTGATCTCACCAAATCTGAATTAATTGATGCTTTAAAAGATTTTTTAAATGCAAACAATAAGATGTCTTTAAAACTGAAAACACTTAGGGAAGATAAGAAAAATCTGACCAAAGAAATCCAAGTTTTAAAGAATCAAAATTTTGAGTATGCAACTGAAAACAAGGATTTTAAAACTGAAGTTGCAAGACTCAAATCTGAAAACCAAACTCTCAAAAGTAAGATTTGTTCCAAAACATTATTTCTAATGGAATGGAAAGAAGCAAATATGCATCTATGATTTATGGAAACAGTAACATTGGAAAGAGAGGTCTTGGTTTTACAGAAACTATTGCTGAAACTAAAATTGTTCATTCTGATGTTTTATATATTGTTTGTGCTAAGAACGGTCACTCTGAATTATCTTGTCCAATGGTAAAATCTAAACAAGATCAGAGAGCTGTTAAAACTAACAAACCTGGACCCAATCGGTTGTGGGTACCAAAGATCATATTGTCTATGTTGCAGATATTCTAAGCAACCTGAAGGAGACACCAACAATGGTGCCTGGACAATGGATGTTGGCAATGCACAAGCAGAAGAAGGTTTATGTTCCTACTACAACCAGATAGAGGCAATCTGAGTCTGATGGAAGAAGGTCTGGTCAACTCAACCAGAACCAGAATCAGAACCAAAACTGAAACTAGAATCAAAACTAGAACCAGAATCAGAACAGGAACTGGAACCAGAACCAAAACTGGAACTAGAATCAAAACACGAACTGGAACCAGAACCAACACTCGAACCAGAATCAGAATCAGTACTGGAACTAGAGCCAAAACAGGTATCAGTATCAAAGGTTCAGGTATGATCATCAGAATAACTCTAATTATCAAAATTACTATAACTACAGGAATCATCAGAAAAACCAGATTCATTAGAACAACCAGAATCACCAGATTCATCCAAATCACCAGAATCATCAAGGTTATCAGAATCACAAGATTCACCAAAGTTACCAGAACCAAAACATGTTCCAGAATCATCAGAGGAACATGGTTTATCAACCAAAGCAGAATCAAGGAAACTGCTCAAACAGGCCAGAAGCAGAACTGGCTCTAATGGTTCGAACAGAAGCTGAGTCTGAGTCTCACACATACTCTGATTCTGACAGAGAAGAAGCAAGGTCTGATCAGCAACACAAATCATGGTACTTGGATAGTGGTTGCTCCAAACACATGACAAGAGACAAATCCATGTTTCTGAATCTAACCATGAAAAATGGAGGCAAAGTTTCCTTTGGAGGAAACCAGAAAGGTCAGATTATTGGTACAGGAACAGTTGGTAACACTTCTTCTTCCCTTTCTATTAAAAATGTTCTATTAGTAAAAGGTCTGAAGCATAATCTTTTGAGCATAAGTCAACTAAGTGATTGCAAACATGATGTCATCTTTAACCAGAAAACATGCAAAGCTGTTAGTCAACTTGATAAATCTGTTCTGTTTACTGGCATTAGGAAAGATAATGTTGATAACATTAATTTGTTTAGTCTTGCTAAGTTTGATGATAAACAGCTTGACTTTAAAAAGTCAAAGCAAGATGAGGAAATTGCAGGACAACTAAAGGCACAGGAACCAGAAGTTGGACTAGCAGCAGAACTTGAGAAAGATAAAGATAAAGAAGAACATGCTGACTTTGAAGACAAGTCAGAGGGAAAGAATGGATATTAAATGGATGTTAAAAGTGCATTCTTAAATGGCTGTATAAGTGAGCAAGTCTATGTCAAAAAGCCCCTTAGATTTGAAAATTCTGATTTTCCAAACCATGTTTTTAAACTTAAAAAATCCTTATATGGTTTAAAACAAGCACCAAGGGCATGGTATGACAGACTTAGTAACTTTCTGCTTAAGAATGAATTTGATAGAGGTCAAATTGATAATAATGTATTTAGGAAATCCATTAAAAATGATATTTTGATTATTCAAGTTTATGTTGATGATATCATCTTTGGATCTACTAATGGCACTTTGTGCAAAGAGTTTTCTGACCTAATGCAGAAAGAGTTCCAAATAAGCATGATGGGAGAACTTAAGTTCTTCCTGGGAATTCAGATTCAACAAGTAAATCAGGTATACTCATTCACCAATCTAAATACACTAAAGAACTTCTGAAAAAGTTTAATATGAGTGACTGTAAGCCTATGGCCACCCCCTTGCACCCAACCTGCTCACTTGAGAAAGATGAAACCAGCCAAAAGGTAGACCAGAAAACATACAGAGGTATGATTGGATCCCTTCTTTACCTAACTGCTTCTAGACCTGACATTTTGTTTAGTGCTTGTGTCTGTGCCCGTTTTCAAGCTCACCCTAGGGAATCCCATTTAACTGTTGTCAAAAGAATCTTGAGATACCTTAAAGGAACCACCAACCTTACCTTGTTATACAAGAAAACCCCCACCTACAAACTAAGAGATTTTTGTGATTCTGACTCTGCTGGAGACAAGTTGGAAAGGAAAAGTACAACTGGCAACTGCACATTCTTAGGTGATAATTTGATCTCTTGGTCAAGCAAAAGACAAAGCACCATTGCCATGTCAACAGCTGAAGCTGAGTATATATCATCAGCAGGATGCAGCTCAAAGTTAATCTGGATGAAACATCAACTTGAAGATTACAACATCTTTGAAACCAATATCCCTTTGTTCTGTGATAACACTTCAGCCATAAACCTAACCAAGAACCCTATCTTACACTCTTGAGCCAAACACATTGAAATAAAAACACCATTTCATTTGGGACCATGTTCAAAAAGGGACTTTAAGCATCCAGTTTGTGGACACTGATCATTAATGGGCTGATATCTTCACCAAAGCATTACCTTAAGATAGGTTCGAGTTCATCAAGAAGCATCTCAACATTATCTCCATATCAGACAAACTCAAGTAGTCATCTTAGGAGTTTTTAATTTTCTTGTAATTTTACTTTATGTCTTTTATCTTCTTATTTTTACTTTCTGTACTTTGTAAAGAGAAAAAAAAAATACAAACATAGTAGGACCTCTTTTTGGCTGATGACAAAAAGGGGGAGAGAAAGAAAAAGGAGAAATAAGTAGAAAAGGAGAGATAAAAAGAAAGGAGGAGTGAAAAAGAAAGAGATGAAAAAAGAAGGAGTTGAAAAGGAGAGGAAACAGGGAGAGAGAAAAATAAAGAGTGAAAAAGAAAGAGATGAAAAGAGAAGGAGTTGAAAAGAGAGAAGAAGAGAAGAAAAGAAAGAGTGATTTAAGAAAGAGTTGAAAAGGAGAAGAAAAAGTCATTATTAGACTTAGGGGGAGAGATTGGTCTGGGGGGGAGAGATTGGTCTGAGGGGGAGTATTTCAAGTACTTCGAGTTATAAGCTAGCAAAATAAGTTAAGGTTTTGTCATCATCAAAAAGGGGGAGATTGTTGGAACCAAGTTGGTTCTAAGTACCTAGGATTTTGATGTTTACAAAAGCACTCCATGTAATCTTATTTTGTACTTAGAATTATTATATTAATTGCCACCAGAAGATAACGGTACCAGAGGCAGAAGATGAAATCACCAGAGGCAAAAGATGAGTTATCAGAGGATACACCTCCATAAGATACCAGAAAATGCATCCAGAAGGTACCAGAGGATGCATCCTGAAGGCACCAGACGATACACCAGGTCTCCTTCTTAACTCTGCTTCCTTTTGATCTGGGCCAAGAAACATATCCTCTGATGATGTTATTTGACCTTTGATGACATCCTTTCATATCCTCTGGTGTCTTCTGGATGCATTATCTAGCCTAACCTTCTTGTGACATTTCTATCTTCTGGTTGCTGAAGGTGCAAACACGAGAAGAGGGGTTGAATTGTGTTTGACTAACTTGAATACTTTTTCTTTTTTTGCAGTTTTAAAACAAAACTTGATGTATGAATAAAAACAGAGTTAGCAGCGGATATAAAGTAAAAAAAAAAAACATAGAATTTTATACTGGTTCACCGTTAACGAGGCTACGTCCAGTCCCTTCACCTTGAAGGATTTCACTAATTCAAAACCTTGAATTACAACAGTACCATTGACCCTCCAAGTCAGTCTTCTCAAACAGTCTAACAATCCTAGACTTTTGAGGAATACAACACCTTGACTTCATAAGTCAAGTCTTCTCCTACCAATCTGACAACCCCAGATTGTAGAAGGAATTACAACGCCTTGAATCTAATTGCCAAGTAATCTGCTACCCCTTCTGACTCCCTCAGACTGTAGACTCTACTTCAACAACTTAGATCTAACACAAGGGAAAGAAAATAACATGAGTGCTTGCTTCTGGAAAACTGGAACTCACAATTAACCTCACTGAAAACTTGAGTGTTTGCTTTTGGAAGTGTATGACTCTTTTGTGATTTTCGATGCTAAGTATTCTGCCTTGAGCCTCCTTTTATAGATGCAGATTAGGGTCTCTTCCAAGCTTAATTTCGAGTTGTATCTTGCTGGATTCTCTTGCAAAAATATCTTGACCAATCGAGCTTCACTTAAATAAAAAACATATCTATTTAAGCTTCAGATTTGCTTTCAAAAATAACTGGCCAATCCTGTCTTTAGTTTCTTCCCGCCAACAGCTCCTGAACTCCCATACGACTTCACTTTATTTTTGTAACAAATCCCTTTTAATACTTTGATCAATTTTAATTAAATCTCCACAGTTAATCATCATGATTAAATCTGGATCGTTTGATCTTCTGCGCTAGTCCACATCGGGACCATACTAAGTGATCTGCTGAGATCCTCTGATTTCGGCCAACCCTGGACCACACTCTATGATCTTCTGATCTCGGCCAACTTGGACTTGCAAACTGATCTGTTGTGATCATCTGGTTCACCGTTAACGAGGCTACGTCCAGTCCCTTCACCTTGAAGGATTTCACTAATTCAAAACCTTGAATTACAACAGTACCATTGACCCTCCAAGTCAGTCTTCTCAAACAGTCTAACAATCCTAGACTTTTGAGGAATACAACACCTTGACTTCTTAAGTCAAGTCTTCTCCTACCAATCTGACAACCCCAGATTGTAGAAAGAATTACAACGCCTTGAATCTAATTGCCAAGTAATCTGCTACCCCTTCTGACTCCCTCAGACTGTAGACTCTACTTCAACAACTTAGATCTAACACAAGGGAAAGAAAATAACATGAGTGCTTGCTTCTGGAAAATTGGAACTCACAATTAACCTCACTGAAAACTTGAGTGTTTGCTTTTGGAAGTGTATGACTCTTTTGTGATTTTCGATGCTAAGTATTCTGCCTTGAGCCTCCTTTTATAGATGCAGATTAGGGTCTCTTCCAAGCTTAATTTCGAGTTGTATCTTGCTGGATTCTCTTGCAAAAATATCTTGACCAATCGAGCTTCACTTAAATAAAAAACATATCTATTTAAGCTTCAGATTTGCTTTCAAAAATAACTGGCCAATCCTGTCTTTAGTTTCTTCCCGCCAACAGCTCCTGAACTCCCATACGACTTCACTTTATTTTTGTAAGAAATCCCTTTTAATACTTTGATCAATTTTAATTAAATCTCCACAGTTAATCATCATGATTAAATCTGGATCGTTTGATCTTCTGCGCTAGTCCACATCTGGACCATACTAAGTGATCTGCTGAGATCCTCTGATTTCGGCCAACCCTGGACCACACTCTATGATCTTCTGATCTCGGCCAACTTGGACTTGCAAACTGATCTGTTGTGATCATCTGATCTCGGCCAATGCTGGACCACACATTATGACCTTCTGATTTCGACCAACACTGGGCCATGGTATGATCTTCTGATCTCGGCCAACACTAGGCCATATACTTAAATCTGAACTATTGATCTGAATATCCTCCCTCTGATCTGGACCAATTCTGGACTTGGTCTGGATTAAACTGAAATTAACTATGGACAAAGGATATTTAAATCTAGACTTTTACCCTTGATTCTGGATCAGGTCTGGATCAATTCTGGAAATCATTTCTCCTGGTCTGGACTTAGTTTCATACCCTGAACCATGCTATCTTCTGGTCTGGGTCAAATCTGAATTGAATCTCTTGTTCTGGACCCATAAAGTTATCCTCTGATTGAGTTTGGATCAAGTCTGGACTGTTTATCATTTCACCGCTAGGCCATCTTCTGGTCAGAATAACTTCTGGACTAAGTTTGACATTTGATTCCTTCTGGTCTGGAACAAGTCTCCCTCTAGCAGGCTTCCTTCTGGTCTGGTCCAGGTCTCCTTCTAACTTTGTTTCCTTCTTATATGGGCCAGGAAAGATATCCTCTGGTAGTGTTTTGACATCCTGGTGTATCCTCTGGTAATTCCAGGATGCATCCTCTGGACCTTCTGGATGCATTTTCTGGTGCCTTCTAGAGGTGTATCCTCTGGTCTATTTTTATCCTCTGGTAACTCATCTTCTGCCTCTAGAAACTTCATCTTCTAGTGGCATTCAAGGTACAAAATAAGATTACATGGAGGGCTTTTGTAAACATCAAAATCCTAAGTACTTAGAACCAACTTGGTTCCAACAGTTGCTTCCTCTAGATGTATCTTCTAGTGGTGTCATCCTCTGATTTTGCACAGCTTCTGATTTGTTCTTCTAAGTCAACATACTATTTACATAAAATACTTTTGTTAAAATCAAAACTAAGTATAGAACCAACTTGGTTCTAACATTCTCCCTCTTTTTGATCATGACAAAACCTTGTATTTTTTATGACTTATTTTGTTAGGCTCCCCCTCAAATCAAGCTTCTCCCCCTAAGTCTAATGCCCCAGACTTTTCCTCTCCTTTTCAACTCCTTCTTTTGTTTCACTCTTTCTTTTCTCTCTTCTTTTCTCCTCTCCTTTTCAACTCCTTCTTTTGTTTCACTCTTTCTTTCTCCCCCACTTTTTGTCATCAGCCAAAAAGAGATTTTTTTTTATCTTCTGGAGTAAAAAATATAAAACACAGAAAATAAAAGACAAAAAATTTAAAAAATTACTCCTCTAAAACGACTAGTTGATCTAGTCAGATATGGAGATGATGTTGAGATGCTTCTTGATGAGTTCAAATCGATCTTCAGGCAATGGTTTGGTCAAGATATCAGCCCATTGATGATCTGTGTCTACAAACTGGATGCTTAGGGTTCCCTTTTGATCATGGTCTCTGATAAAGTGATGTTTGATTTCTATGTGTTTAGCTCTAGAATAAAGGATAGGGTTTTTTGTTAGGTTGATGGCTGACAGTGTTGTTACAACATCCAGTAAGTTGATATGTAGAAGTTTCTTTGTAGAACATGGTGAGATTGATTGTGCCTTTTAGGTATCTCTGTAGGATTTTTGGCCTTAGTCATCCTTTTTCAAGTGAGCTGGTAGGGTGCATTGGGGTGGCCATAGGCTTACAATCACTCATTTTGAACTTTTTTATAAGCTCTTTAGTGTACTTAGATTGGTGAATAGGTATACCTGTTTTGCCTTGCTGAATCTGAATTCCTAGGAAGAACTTAAGTTCTCCCATCATGCTTATCTGAAACTCTTGCTGCATCAAATCAGAAAACTCTTAGTAGAGAGTGCCATTAGTGGATCCAAAGATAATATTATCAACATAAACTTGAATGATCAGAATATCATCTTTAATGGATTTTCTAAATAAGGTGTTATCTATTTGGCCTCTATCAAACTGATTTTTTAGTAAGAAATTGCTAAGTCTGTCATACCATGCCCTAGGTGCTTGTTTTAAACCATATAAAGATTTTTTAAGTTTAAAAACACGGTTTGGAAAATCAGAATTTTCAAAACCTGGGGGTTATTTCACATATACTTCCTCACTTATTAACCATTTAAGAAGGCACTTTTGACATCCATTTGATACAAAGTAATATCATGATTTGCAGCAAAAGAGAATAGGATACTAATTGCTTCTAACCTGGCCACTGGAACAAAAGTCTCAATGTAGTCAATACCTTCTTACTAATTGTATCCTAGTGCAACACATCGTGCCTTGTTTATGACAATTTCTCCTTTTTCATTCAGCTTGTTTTTGAATACCTGCTTGGTTCCAATACTGTGCTTTTCTAGTCTTGGAACTCAATCCAAAATATCATTCATTTAGCTCTTCTTGCATTGGTAGACTCCATTTATATCCTTCTTCTTCAGATTTGAAGATTTGTCGTATTCTTGCTTGAAGCTTCTCCTTTTTCAAGTTCTTTTGCCTGCAACAGCTTCTGGTTTTAGTAAACCTGCTTCTGCTTCTGTTAAAACAGCTTCTGGTTCTAGTAAACATGTATCAGCTTCATCTTGCTTTGACTTTTTAGGTCAAGCTATTTGTCATATAACATAATACAACTTAAATAATTTAAAAATGAAATTAATACAACCAGAACATCAGTTCTGCTTCTGGTGGTCTCTACTTGTTTTTGAAACCACTGGAATGTTGTTTCTGCTTAAGTGTTCATATTATATGGATCACTTGATTCCTCTAACAGTTTGAAAACCTGCAGAATACTTATCCAGCTTTGATTTTTAAGATCAAGCTTCTTGTTATCACAGTAAACATAAATATCAAACAATAATAGTATTTAAGGACAGATATAACCTATACGTCACAGCTTCAGTTTTATTCTGAAAATCATCTTGTTTCTGATTCTCAGATTCTGAGTTTGTATGTTCTGTGATTAGATGGTTTTGATGAAGCGCTTTGAATTCCCTCCCTGGTTTGTGGTATTGATGAATTTCACTGGAGTGTTTGAAGAACTCTCATGATTCTGATTCTTCTCTTTTTGCTTCGGCTGATACACCATGTTCCTCTGGTGATTCTGGAACTTATGGTGATTTTGGTAATTCTGCTTCTTCTAGTAATACTGAAGCTGATGTGTGTGATTCTGCTGTTCGTGGCTGAACCTCTGATTCTGATATTGGTTCTAGTTCTGGTTCTGGTTCGGGTTCTGGTTTTGATTCTGGTGTGAATTGTACTAACCAGATCTTCTTTCATTAGACTCATTTTGCATCTTTCTGGTGGAAACTGGAACATACACCTTTTTCTGTTTGTGCATTGCCAGCATCCATTGACCAGGCACCATGATTGGTGTTTCCTTCTGGTTGCTCAGAATATCTGCAACATAAACAATTTTGTTCTTTGGTACCCAAAACTGGTTGGGTCCAGGTTTCTTAGACTTAACAGGTCTGTTGTCTTTCCCAGATTTTATCATAGGACAAGACAATTTAGAATGACCCTTTTTTGCACAAATAATACACAGAACATTAGAATGAGCAGATTTAATTTCAGCAACAGATTCAGTAAAACCTATTCCTCTCTTACCATTGTTACTGATTCCATAAATCATGGAAGCATACTTACTTCTTTCCATACCATTTGCAATAAAGTTTTGAAAAGCTTCTTCATGTATATCGGATTCACAAACAGTATTGGAAGTAGAGCAAATATTACTTTTGAGAGTTAGATTTTCAGAATTGAGTCTGGCAACTTCAGTTTTAAAATTAGTGTTTTCAGTTGCAAACTCAGCATTCTGATTCTTTTAAATTTGTACCTCTTTGTCTTCATCTTATGAATCAGTTCCAGAGTTTGTGCTGGATCCAGAACTTGAGTTGGTATGTGCCATCAGAGCCAATACTGCTTCCTCTTATGTGCTTCCAGACTTGCCGAAATCAATGATTTGTCCATTCTTCTTACCTTCTGCTTTTCTTCCAGAGCTAGTACCTTTATGGAGTCCAGAGGCAAACTTGATGTGAGCCATCATAGCTATTTCTGCCTCTTCATCATCTGATTCTTTTCCAAAGTCAGCGCATGGGTCGAATCCAGAGGCAGAATGAATATGAGCCATCAAAGCCAATTCTGCTTCTTCTGATTCACTTTCAAAGTCAGAATTTATGTTGGATCTAGAGGTAGAATTTATGTGGGCTATCATTGCTAATTCAGCTTCTTCATCATCAGAATATTCATCATAATCATCCCATGTTTCCATCAGATTTTTCTTCTTGGGTCTGAAGTCTTTCTTCTGGTGTTTTCCTTTCTCCAGATTCGTGCATTTTGATTTGATGTGCCCAAGTTCATTGCATCCATAGCAAATAATGCTCTTCTTGTCAGCTTCTTCTTTTCCTCTGTTGGAGTATTTGCCATTTTCCTGGGAGCTTTCTTCTTTCTGTTTTGCCACATCTTTGCAATCTGCTTGGTTATGTAAGCATGATCATCGTCTTCACTATCACTATCCTCTAATTCTGATACAACCTTTGCAGTTTTCTTCTGTTTTGACTTAAGGGCTAAAGTCTTCTTCTTCTTTGGTTCATCTACATTCAGCTCTCTTTCATGAGACCTGAGGGAGCTGATCAGATCTTCAAGTTTCAAGGTATTCAGATCCCTAGCTTCCTGTATTGCAGTAACCTTTGGTCTCCATTTGGCTGGTAAGCTTCTAAGGATCTTCTTTACATGATCTGCAGTGGTGTAGCTTTTCTTTAATACTTTTAAACCTGATACCAGAATTTGGAATCTGCTGAACATTGCTTCAATGTCTTCATCCTCTTCCATTTTGAACAACTCATACTCTTTGACTAGTATGTTTGCCTTTGCCTCTTGAACGTGTTGACTTCCTTCATAGGTCAGAACCAGACTGTCATATATGCTTTTTGTTGTTTCCTTGTTGGTGCATTTATCAAATTCTTTGAATGTGATAGCATTGATCACGATGGTTCTAGACTTGTGATGCAGCTTGTACAACTTCCTCTGGTGGGGATTCATATCTTCTACATCCAGTTCTTTATCTTCTGGTGTAGTGGGTGCAGTGTAGCCTTTGACTACCAAGGTCCAGAGATCAGGATCTTGGGAGATGAAGAAGCTTCTCATTCTTTCCTTCCAGTATTCAAAGTGATCTCCATCAAACAGTGGTGGCCTGTTGATGTTGCCTCCAAATTCCTCTTTGGATTCTGACATATTGAACCCCCTTGGACCTTTCCTCAAACACTATTAAGTGCTCAGCCTTGAGACCGAGCTCTGATTCCAATTGAAGGTGCAAACACGAGAAGGGGGGTTGAATTGTGTTTGTACTACTTGAATTCTTTTTCTGTTTTTGATGATTATTTGAAATCTGAAATATAATCAAGTAGAGTTAGCAGCGGATAAAGTAAAATAAATAACACAAGGATTTATCCTGGTTCACCATTAACTAGGCTACATCCAGTCCCTTCACCTCGAAGGATTTTTCCACTAATTCAAAACCTTTGAATTACAACAACACTACTGACCCTCCAAGTCAGTCTTCCTAAACAATCTAACAATCCTAGACTTTTGAGGAACACAGCACCTTGACTTCACAAGTCAAGTATTCTCCTACCAATCTGACAACCCCAGATTGCAGAAGGAATTACAACACCTTGAATCTAATTGCTAAGTCACCTGCTACTTCTTCTGACTCTTCAGATTGTAGACTCTACTTCAACAATATAGATTTCACACAAGGGAACGAAAAACACGAGTACTTGCTTCTGGAAAGTTGAAACTCACAATTAACGTCATTGAAAACTCGAGTGTTTGCTTCTGGAAGTGTATGACTCTTTTACTAATTTTCGATGCTAAGTCTTTTACCTTGAGCTTTGAAGGTGCAAACACGAGAAGGGGGGGTTGAATTGTGTTTGACTAACTTGAATACTTTTCCTGATTTTACACTTTTAATACAAAACTTGATATATGAATAAAAACAGAGTTAGCAGCGGATATAAAGTAAAAATAAAACACAGAATTTTTATACTGGTTCACCGTTAACGAGGCTACGTCCAGTCCCTTCACCTTGAAGGATTTCACTAATTCAAACCTTGAATTACAACAGTTCCACTAACCCTCCAAGTCAGTCTTCTCAAACAATCTAACAATCCTAGACTCTTGACGAATACAGCACCTTGACTTCCTAAGTCAAGTCTTCTCCTGCCAATCTGACAACCCCAAATTGTTGAAGGAATTACAACGCCTTGAATCTAATTGTCAAGTAATCTGCTACCCCTTCTGACTCCTTCAAATTGTAGACTCTACTTCAACAACTTAGATCTAATACAAGGGAATGAAAATAACACGAGTGCTTGCTTCTTGAAAGCTGTACTCAGAATTAACCTCACTGAAAACTTGAGTGTTTGGTTTGGAAGTGTATGACTCTTTTGTGATTTTTGATACTAAGTATTCTGCCTTGAGCCTCCTTTTATAGATGCAGATTAGGGCCTCTTCCAAGCTTAATTTCGAGCTGTATCTTGTTGGATTCTCTTGCAAAAATATCTTGACCAATTGGGCTTCATTTAAATAAAAAACATATCTTTTTTTAAGCTTCAGATTTTCTTTCAAAAATAACTGGCCAATCATGTCTTTAGTTTCTTCCCGCTAACAGCTCCTGAATTCCACAATACTTCACTTTATTTTTGTAACAAATATTTTTAATACTTTGATCAAAATAAATTAAAATCTCCACCGTTAATCCTCATGATTAAATCTGGACCGTTTGATCTTCTGCGCTAGTCCATATCTGGACCGTACTAAGTGATCTGCTGTGATCCTCTTATTTCGGCCAACCCTGGTCCACACCTTCTAACCTTCTGATCTCGACCATCTTGGTCTAGCAAACTGATTTGTTGTGATCCTCTTATCTCGGCCATTGCTGGATCACACATCCTGACCTTCTGATTTCGGCCAACACTGGGCCATGGTCTAATCTTCTGATCTCGGCCAACACTGGGCCAAATACTTAAATCTGAACCATTGATCTGAAAATCTTCCCTCTGATCTGGACCAATTCTGGACTTGGTCTGGATTAAACTGAAATTAAATCTGGACAAATAATATTTTAGTCTGGACATTTTATCTTCTGTTTTGGATCAGTTCTAGATCAAATCTGGACATCATTTCTTCTGGTCTGGACTTAGTTTCATACCCTGAACCATGCTATCTTCTGGTCTGGGTCAAATCTGGATTAATTCCTTTGTTCTGGACCCATTAATTTACCTTCTGATTAAGTCTGGATCAAGTCTGGGCTGCTTATTTTTTCACTGCCAGGCCATCTTCTGGTCAAAATAACTTTTGGAATAAATCTCACATTTGATTCCTTCTGGTCTGGATCAAGTCTCCCTTTGGCAGGCTTCCTTCTGGTCTGGTCCAGGTCTCCTTCTGACTTTGCTTCCTTCGGATCTGGGCCAGCAATTCAAGGTTCAAAATAAGATTACATGGAGTGCTTTTGTAAACATCAAAATCCTAAGTACTTAGAACCAACTTGGTTCCAACAGAGCCTCCTTTTATAGATGAATAATTAGGGTTTCTTCCATGCTTAATTTCGAGCTAAATCTACCCACATTCTCTTGCAAAAATAACTTGGCCAATCGGGTTTCACTTAAATAAAAAACGTTTCTTTTTAGCTCCATATTGCCTTTGAAATTCTATTGACCAATCTTGTTTCTTTTAATTTCAAACCATATCTTTTTAAGCTTCAGATTGCATTCGAATTTCTTCAAGTCTTCAGTAATTTTTGAATCAAATCCCCTTAATACTTTGATCAAATTTCTATCAAAATTTAATCAAGTCTTCTTCGAATTTTAATCAAGTTATAAATGATTTTCATCATGATTAAAATCTGGACCGTATGATCTTCTGATCTCGACCACATCTGGACCATATAATCTGATCTACCCCAATTCTGTGATCTTTTGATCTCAGCCAACACTGGGCCATATGGTCTGATCTTCTAATCTCAGCCAACATTGGGCCATGATGCTTAAATCTGGACCATTGATCTGAACATTTTCCCTCTGATATGGACCAAGTCTGGACTGAGTCTGGATTGAATCTGAATTAAATCTGGACTTATGATATTTTAATCTGGATATTTATCTTCTGATTTGGGTCAAGTCTGGATTAAATCTGGACAATCATTTCTTCTGATTTGGACTGAGTTTTATGCTCTGGACCATGCCATCTTCTGGTTTGGACCAAGTCACTTGTTCTGGACCAATTATCTTCTGCTCTGAACCAAGTCTGGACTGATTCATATATTCACGACCAAGCTATCTTCTGGTCAGAATTAATTATGGACCAAGTCTGTCTTATGATTCCTTCTGGTCTGGAACAAATCTCCCTCTTACAAACTTCCTTCTGGTCTGGACCAGGTCTCCTTCTGAACTCTGCTTCCTTCTGATTTGGACCAAGAAAGATATCCTCTGATGATGTTATTTGACCTTTGATGACATCCTCTGATATCCTCTAGGTGTGTATCCTCTAGTGTCTTCTGGATGCATTATCTGGCCTGACCTTCTGGTGACATTTCTATCTTCTGGTTGCTTCCTCTGGATGTATCTTCTAGTGGTGTCATCCTCTGATTTTGCACAGCTTCTGATTTGTTCTTCTAAGTCAACATACTATTTACATAAAATACTTTTGTTAACATCAAAACTAAGTATAGAACCAACTTGGTTCCAATAAAGGCTATGTTAAAAGTCAACTATCTCAAGTCATTCTCTGAGCCCATAAACTTTGAAGAAGTCAACTTCTTCACACCCTCTGCTCATCAAAGTTGGGTTTACCTTCTGATTGAAGGAGTGCAATGGCATTCTCTAAAAATATCATCCTTTGTTATACTTGTCGTCTTAAATAAAGATACAATGAATTAATTATGAAGACATATATGGACATGTTTGAATTGTTGATTCAAGATCTGTGAAGATTGATAAGATTCATTTGACGTGAAGATTTTATGCAACCACAACAACATTCACAAACCTTAATTGCCTTTGGAATTTCGCTATATAAAGGCTTGTAACCTATGAGAAAGCCAATTGCAAAATATACAACAATTCTATAAATATTGTACTTTTACTTCAGTGCTAAAACTTTACTTATTTTATGAGTGCATACTTTGTAATATTCTCTTGTGACATTTCTTTATAAAACCCTTAAACACATACTTGTAACCTAGCCCACTATAAGTTACTATCCTCAACAGCTTGATTGTACTAAGCTAAAAGGTTGAGAAGACTTGAACACAATCAATTTAACTAGTATGCTTTCAATGGACATGCAAAAAATATGATTGAGCACTTAATCTCTTTTGAGAAAAGATCCTATTAGTTTTGTTATTATGACAAACTTTGGTGATGAAGCTACAGATGGTAATGTTAACATGCCTCATTTTTTTGATGGAGAGATATTCGAATATTGCAAGGAGACCTTGAGAAGTTTATACATCTCACATCATCCTGAACTCTAGGCCGTGGTTGAAGACAGCTATGAGACATCTAAGAATGATGTTGGTGTTGAAATACACATAAAAGAGCTCAACACTGATTAAAAGAAACAATACAAGATGTATCATAAAGCTGAAAACTTTATGATGAATGCAACCACCTTGAAGGAGTTTCACAAGTGCAGTAACAAAGAATAAAAAAAAAAGCATCTTTGATTCTTTATGCCTCGACTATGAATGAAGCAAACAAGTGCAGAAGTCAAGGCAAACCTGCTAATTAGAAAGTATAAACTTTTCCAATGGAAAAAGATGAGGGCGTCGAGAAAATGTTCTCCATATTCAAAAATTTAGTCTCTGGGCTAAAGGTTCCCCAAAATTTACACTATAATTGATCATGTCAAGAAAATCCTCAAAAGTCTACCTAGCAAGTGGAAACCAATATTAACAACTATTGAAAAGGCTAAAGATCTTAACAAACTTCCTCTAGAAGATCTAATGAGTTCACTCAAATCCCATGAGATTGAACTAGTCAAAGATGAAGTCAAATTCTCTTGCTCTTATGTCCAAAGGGAGGAAAACAAATTCCAAAGCTTTGCAAGCTAAGGAAGACTTAGAGGAAAGTGAACTTGATGATCAGAGTAAGAACTTAAATGATGAAGAACTATCATTCATCTCAAATACAGTCTAGCACATATGGAACAACTGGAAGAAATTATTTTTTGAAAAATATTTCAGACGATCCAAAGATAGCAAAGAAAGAAAAGACAAAACAGGGAAGAAACATATCATTTGCTATGAGTGCAAATAACCATGACATTTCAAATATGAATGTCCTAAGCTTGAAAAAGGGAGCTCTTAGAGGAAAGAAGAAAGTTCTAATGACTATCTGAGATTACTATGATGAATCCTCTAATGAAGATGAAGAACAAGCTAACATGGCTCTTATGACAGACGTTCACTCTGATTCTAATAGTGAATATGTTGAAGAGGAAATTAAGGTATTGTCTGACCTTTCTTGTAATGAATTGATAATCATGTTAAATGAGTGTTTAAACAAAAATCACAATGTTTCCTCAAAACTCAAAAATCTCAAAAAAGCTCATTCCATCTTAATAGACAAGTACAAAACTCTTGAATTTTTTTTTAAAACTTTAAAAAAGGAAAACCAGACTCCGAATGAAAATATTCCAAAACCCTTTGAGAAAATGGTTGTAACTTTGTTAAGTATGCTTTGAATACATGGGCTCTACTATACGCTCCTTAGGTTCCATTTAAGTCATTTGGACAACTTCTTAATATTTTAATACCTTTATACAAGAAAATATGGCTCTTGATGCCACTTGTTACACCCGAACGGCTACCCAAATCTAAATAGGGTGAATAGAATCCTTTATATGCAGTGGATAAAATGTTTTAAAACTTTTTCACAAAATGAACGTTAATCTTATTGGAAATATTAATAGAAACTATGAGATTATTTCAAAATACTAGATTTTAATAACAACAACTCAATGTGTTAATTCTCTAATTGAAGAGAGGCTTCAATTAGACAATTAATAAAGATCAATCAACAACCAATATACAAATTGAATAACACTTTGAATAAGATCTAAACCAAACTTAATAAAAACAAATACTAAAACTAAAAACTACAACAATGCAAAGATTATGATGAACATCGATAAAAATTACGCACTACAATAAATTTTTATTTTTCACCTAATATCTAAAAACAAGATGAAAAATCAATTATCAATACAACCAAAAGTCACATTAAGAATAGAATTCTAACCAATGTTATTGAAATATTGTTTTTCAATCAATTGTGAAACAATTTTCTGCACACAACTAGATTAGAACTATTATGGACAATTTTAATCAACAATAGTGCATAAACTTTTTCACAGTGTTCAAAAGTCAATTTTCAAGAGTCAATACTTTGCTTTAATCAATAATTGCAGAAATAAAAAGATTAAAGGAAAAAGAAAAAAAAAACACTCATTTTATCATGGTCTAGTCACTTCGTCCTCGCATGTGACCTACATCTAATCACATCATCAATTACAAGAGATTTTCTTCCTTTATTTTGAATTTGAATGATGATGTTTGAATAGAACACAAAATTCCTTTGAATCCTATGAATCAAAAGCAAATTAGCCTTCAAAATCTTCGATCTTTGTTTATTCTTCAAAAACCCTAAATTTTGATCCACAAGATTTGGTCACAATTTTCAATTTGATAGGATACACTCCAATTGATGAAACATTTCCTTTGAGTCTTCAATATCCAATTGAATCTCCTCTAAAGTCTTAAATCTAATTGCGCTATAGCTTTCCTTCAAACTTGAAGATCACATTAAAGATATTAAGATTGGTGGAAAGCATTTCAAGAGAATACTCAAATTTCATATTGGTGAAGAGGGGATCATAATTTGGCTTTGATATTTTAACCATTAGCTTAGGAATTTTCTTTATAACATTCATAATTTTGATTTTTGGAAGAAATTCTTGTTATTTGGAGTGAAAAGTGGATGTACCCAAAATAGAACGAATGGAAAACTTCTACAAATTATGGTGTCATTTTTCTTCCCTTTATTTATTTAATCCTTGAAAATTTAATTGTGTTCTAGAGAAAAATATGTTCTTGACTTTGATAATAATGCAGTGAAAATATTTTGTTTGATAATTTATTGTATTTTTAAATTGAGTAAAAACAAGAATTTTTTAATTCATTGTTATATTAATTCAGTTCAAGATTATTTCTCAAATGTGTTAGAAATGTCTAATTCTATGCAGTTGAAATTAGTTTGCACATAAGCTAATTGGTTTACATCTTTTTGATTGATTCTTGTATGTGTTAAAATCAGAAATTTTTACAAATTTTTGCTTAGTGTGCTAATTGTTCTTTTATCAAGAATTAGATAAATAGCTTTGTATTAATTCATCTAAATTCATTGGTATTGACAATATATTAAGACATTGAAAATTTGATTGAATTCACTTTCAATCAAATCTTCAATCTCTCAACATTGCAAGTTATCTTTGTTGGTGTTTTACAATTTAACTTTAGACCTATAATTCAATCTTTCCATTTCATAATAAAATATTAAAAGTGTACTAAGGTTTTGAAAACCACATATTTTCGATAAAAGTGGAAAAATCTATTCATCCCTGATAGATTTTGTTAGTACATAGCATAACAAGTCCAAATCTTGTTTACAGATCTAATTGACTTAAGAGTTAATTACTCTCTCGCCTTATCACAACCGAAATAAGATTACAATAGAGCGCCAATTTTTAAACGCAAAAATTACGCATTATGAAAATGTACAATGCAAGTCCATATCATGGCTTGTGATATGGATGTTTGGGATGTAATCAAAAAAGGGTCATATGTGCCTACCATCGTAAGAGATGACATTGCGATGGGCAAACCTATAGTTTATTGGATTGACTAGGATAAAAATAAAGTGCAATACAATTGAAAAGCAAGAAACATTCTAATCCCCATTTTAGTAGAGCATGACTATTATCTTGTTTCTACTTGCAAAACTGCACAAAGAATGTGGGATGTGTTGCAAGTCACCCATTAGGGGACAAGCGAAGTAAATCGCTCAAGGGTCAATACTCTAACTCAAGAGTATGAACTGTTTGGCATGAAGCATGGTGAAACCATTATTGACATGTAGAAACAATTCACAGACATTGTAAATCAATTGGACAATTTAGGTAAATTATTGCTAAGGAATATTTAATACATAAGGCGTTGAGATATCTTAGCAGGGAGTGGCAGCCCAAAGTCACAACATTTTGTGAATTGAGAAATCTTGCTATATTGACTATAACAATCTTGCTATAGTGACTATAACAACACTCTTTGGACAATTACAATAGCATAAGCAAGAACTCATGAGTGATGCAGCTGTATTTGCATCTTATTTTCTTTATTTTGTGCATGCATTTTTAGTTCAATTGGTTAAAACTTCTTTAGTTTGGTTTAGTTTTTATATCAGTTGAATTATTGCATTTGGTATTTCTTGCTTTATAGGAATGAAGCACTTTAGTGTTGAAAAGGGCCTTGAATGAGGTTGTTTAAAGTTGGATACATTTTGAAAGAAATTTGGATACAAGCACGAAGTCAAAAAGCACCACAGGTAAGTGTGTCAGGTGACACACCCACATTTCTCGTTTTGCTTTTTGGATGAGTTTAGGAAGAAACACAGTCAGAGAATGTCGGCTAACACAATCGTGTTTCGTGATAGGATTATTGTTTTTACGTTTTATTATGAAATACAATCAGGTTGTGGTAGTTGACATATTCGTGTTTCATAAATTGAAGCACATTTTTGGATTTTTAAGTTTTGTTTTAATTAGGACCACTTTGTTACCTAAATATAAATAGGACATAAAAAGAAGGTTTTGAGGTTCTAAAATTTAGACTTTGGGTGGTGCTTTGGAGGCTAGCATCAAGCTCTTTTTTCTCCTTCCTTCTCTATTTTCTTGACTTGAATGTTCTTCATCTATTTCATGAATTATTCTTCTACAATTTTTGGGTAGATTTCTTATTTCTAAGATCGAGCATAGCTTTTGATACATTGATGATGATGGATTGATTATTCTTTTCCTTTTATTAATTATTGAATTACTTTTGATTTAATTTCTATTGAGCATTCATGTTATGTAAATTTGTTGGATCCCTTATTTACATAATGGTATGTATTAGAGGAAGGACCAAGAGGCGAACCTTAGTATTAGAACAGTAGGAATTGAACTTGAGACTGAAATCACGAGATTATGTTTGATTTTTTGAGGAATTAATGAATTGTCATAAAACTTAAAGGGTTCAACCTAAATTCAATTACCACAAGAGTAGGAGTTGGTTTAATTAGGTATTGTTCTTGTATCTCGAGAGGAAACACTATCTATATTACGAAAATTCACCTTCAAAAGAGATTCATATTAATAAAAGGGAATTCGATCTAGACTCGTTAGTTATCATTGCCAACCTCAATCTTGGAAATCTTCTAGATATAATAAAAATCGTATTTGATTTCTTGCATTTTATTTCGTTGTTACAACTCTCTATTTATCAAAATATTTATTCTCGTTTAATTTAATTAAAGTATAATTAATTGGTACTCATAGACACAATCCTTGTGGATTCGATATTTTTACTACTTGACAAAAACCATACACTTGCGGATTTCTCGCACCAATGAGGTTGGTTCAACATGAATATAAACAAAATAAAAGGGACAAGGATAAGGAAAAGGACAAAAAAAGCATTGCCTTATTGGCCTCATTATAAAGGCCAACAAGGAAGAGTGAAAGGATAGTAGTGACGAACGCGACAAAGATTCCAATGATGAAGAGATCAGCTTATTCGTCAAAATGTACAACAAGTTTTTGAAGAAAAATTGAGCTAATATTAATAACAAGAACTTCAACAAGTTTAGGAAGTCAAACAAGAAATAAGAAATTTCCATCACTTTCTATGAATATGGCAAAGTTGGCCACATGAAGAATGATTGTCCGGTTTATTTGAAGAAGAAAGGAAAAGCTCCAACTAAATCAAAATCTAAACACAAAGGAAGTAAAACTTTTATAGTCGTCACCGTCAGATGAAATTCATCCTCGCTCGCGCTCCGCATCACTTACCCTTAACCGTCGGTGACCTTTGTGCCACGACAGATCTGTCAACCCACGAGCAAATCCTTTAATAGGTTGATTCACCGTCGCGTCCATCTGTTTCGTTCACATACCGCCGCGTTATTGTTGTTTTCTAACAAAAATCAATTTTTCTTTACTTTAAAATCAAAATACAAAAATATACATTTTTACTTTTGGATACGTATATAATAATAACTATAATAAAAAAAATAATAAAAATAGAGTAATAAAAAAAATCGGACAACACATAAATATTTTATATCTAAGAATTACGTATGTTTTGATTTCTCTATTGCACTTGGGGATACGTAGGAGTAAGGTCTACCCCTTGTCAAATAAAATTAATAAAAATATATTTTTTTATTTATTAATGTAATAATTTATTTTCCTTTTTTTAATCTTTTAGGAGATAAAATAAATAATTAAATAAATAAATAATTCATATACAATTAATTATAAGGTAATATTACTTCTTTATTCGTAATCGACTCTCGAATTCATTTTTTTTTGTTAAAAATTTTATTTTAAGTTTTATCTAATTTTCTCTTTAAAAAAAAAATAAAATTAGTAGCGACTCATTTTTCACAAACAAACCGGACACGACAGGGATCCAAGTGTCATTAAATAGGAACCCAAACGTTATCTTGGGTCATGTCACAATGACCCATTGCCTCGTTCCCAAGATGGTTCCCCAAAGGTAGATTCAAATAGAATTTCAGTAACGTGACACAAGTATACATGATGAAAATTCATCCAAAAATGACTAACCATTCAAAATTCATCTGAACTCTAGTCATCCATTGACTCTGGTAGTTGATCACTTAGGGGGCAATTGTTTTGGGCTTAACTCAAGTCCAACCCATTCCGACTCACAAGTGAATATGACACATTTTTGAGCTAGGTCATAACAACATAACTAAAGGAATATAAGGTGAATGACCACCATAACTCACCTGAACCCCCAAGGTCACCTCATATTACGATCTTAGTCACATGATGACAACGATTATTATCCATCAATATGGACACACGTTCTAAATTCAGTGGTGATTCATGAATCACGGATGATACAACTCACAGAAACTATTTCTAAAAGAATACTACATGCATCTTTTCTAATTTATTATCTTCAACTTTTTACTGATGGTAATGGTGAATAATACATCAATAGTTGATAAGAATAATTTAGTAAAAGTATTATTCTTTCTATCATTTATACATTTTAATTAATGCATATAAAATTGTCAAATACTCATTGTGAGATGAATGAAGTATATAAATTAAAAAGTCATGTAATTGACTTTATAATTAATTTATACTTTAAGAACTAAAAGTAAAAACATAATATATTTTATAACTAAAAAATAATATAAACTAAAACAAAACAATAAGGACTAAAAGTAAAATATAATAATTTTTAAGGACTAAAAAATAATTTGGTTTAGTGGGACTAAAATGGTACTCACTCTTTTTCTTTTTAGATGATAAATAAATTTATGATAATAAATTATTAAATGTGCGAAAAAAAATAATGTTATCAAAAATCAGAAAATTCAATGGTTTCTTTCATGTATTTAAAACCATCTTTTTTTTTTATGTCTCCATGTATTTAAAACGATATTAGAAATAATTTGAAAAATCTGATTAAAAAAATAGCATAAATCTAAGTGCATTTTTTTAGATACCGTTAGTTTCTTTCTTAAATTAAAATATTCATAACTGTTTATCTATTTGTGGTGTTTTTAAATTCATAATTTTTTAAAATGTTTTAATCACCAAAAGATTATTTGAAGTTAAAAACTACAACAAAAATAACTAAAAAATCACTAAAATACAATTTTAGTCTCCTATTTTTAAAATTATTAGCATTTAGTCTCTCTTCTAAATTTGAGTTGCAATTTGGTGATATGACAATTATTTAAGTGAGATGTATATGGTGATAATTTGTGGAAAATCATAACGATGTGGAATTTAATTTTTAAATTAAATTACAAATTTAATAATTTTTAAAATCAATTTTTTTAAATATCTGAAAATTTAAAAAAAAATGTTTGTTTAACATTTTTTTTTATTTTAAAAATTTCTAAAAAAAATATAAATATAGTAATTTAAAAAAAAATTCAAAAATTTTTAGCAAAAAAGAAATTTTAAATTTTTTTTATTATTGTTAAAAAAATTTCATAAATTTTAAAACAAAAAAAAATTATTTAAAAAAAATTATTTTTTAATTTTCATAAAAATTTAATGAATTTTTATTTTCATATTATTTGAAATTATGAAAAAATTTCAGAAATTTTTAAAACAGTTTCTTTTTATTTTCAGAAATATTTAAAGAAAATAAGAGAATTTTTCTAATATTTGTAAATTTTTTTAATTTTAAAT
>JBBPBO010000001.1:44064007-44232068 GCA_037974295.1 Cicer cuneatum
GTATCTACTAAAATAAAACATGTATAATTGTCCTTCAACTTAAAAAATTTTAAATGATTTTTTTTTCAAGAATATTTAGAACATCATAAATAGTCATCCAATAAAATTTCAATTTTTTTTTATCTTTGAATAAATTAAATATAAGTATTTTAAATGTAAAAAAGTAAAGATAAAAATAGCAAAAATATATAGAGAAATATAATTTTAAACTTATTTTTTGTGAAGAAATTTTAAACTTATTTTTTATAAAAAAAAATAAAAATATATGTTAACTTAATAGCAAAGACAAAACTACATGATAAATTTATAAGGACTAAAAGATTCATTTTTATTTTATAAAACCTAAAGCTGAAATGTTAAAATTTTATAAACCTTAAAAATATATTTAATATTTATAAAATTAAAAATAGTTAAAAAAATACATTTAAATTTTTAGTTTAAATATAATTTTCCTCCCTCTATTTTAATTCGACACTATAATAATTTTAATCTTTTTTAAGATGTATTCAATTTGAATCCCCTTATTTCTCAAAAGAATAAGCAAATCTGGATTGGGTAACATCATAACGGTGGACCCTACATGGAACATGGTCGGCAGTCATCGAACATTAATGACCACCGGGGAAGTTGTCGAACATCCACTAACTAACCTTTAATGCCATGCCTCTATGCTTCAACCATCAATTATTCAATTGCCCAATACTATTATTGTGAGTTGCCATTTTCTTGTATAAGTTTTTCACATTGAATTACTACCTCATAATTTTTTTAAATATACTATTTCTGTCTCATTTTAAAAATTTCATTTATTATTTTTTTTGTCTTAAATTACTTTTTATTTTATAAAATTAATATAGCATTAATTATTTTTTTATTAATATATTTTTATTTATTATATTTCAACTCATTGAATTTTTTAACTATATACAATTAATAAGAGTATTTAAATAATAAAGTTCAATTTATAATTAAAATTAATAAATTTTCTTAACAATTTAATACAATTCAAATCAGATAATTAAAATAAGATGAAGATAATAAGACTCCGTTGATCAAATTATAAAAATTAAAACAATAAATTAGCAATTAAAATAGATTATAGTAAAAAAAAATTAATACAGTTAAAAATAGAAATATAATTTTATAAAAAGAACATTATATTTAAGTATAGACGTAGTATTAATTAATTTCTTGATTTAATAGCATTTTTATCTTTCCTATTTTAATATATTCACCAAAATAATCTACTTATTTTGAAGCTAAACTTTTTGATCTTGTATTTTTACATTAGTTGCAGTTTTTGTCTCAAAGTATAACTTCAACTTTAAAAACCGTGACTTTTAATTAAAAATCAAAGATATTTTATTCTAAAAATTATATTTTCTTTATAAATTTATAATTGAGACAATAAATCACTATTTTTTTACTAAAAAAAAACCATTTTATATATAAATTCTAATTTTGGATCAAACTACAACAATTGTGAAAAAGAAAAGAGGCCACAAAATTTGAATTTTAAATAGAGAAACTCTTTTTGCAATAAAAATAAATACTAAAGTACAATTAAGGCTAACTTCTGCACATTTCAATTCCATCTTTCTCACATAATTTTTACTTTCCTTTTGTTTTCATGTCTTCATATTTTCAGCATTCCCTTCAACAAAGCCAGTTCTTCCCATTGAAAGCAATATGAATTTATGGTAACTTTTGGATAAACAAACATAACTTCGTAGTTCCCAAGACGCAACTTCTTTTTTTGTCATTGCATGTCTATGTTAATTTTTTATATATTAATTCTAATCTAGTGGTATTTATAGTTGAGTAGATCAACAATATCTAGACGGAGAAAACAAAGTTACTACAACTTTGTTTTCCCTTCTTATGTTTTGGAGTATATATGCTGCTTAGATACTCATCAAAGACATTATTTTTATATACATTCTTTGTTCTGTTTGAATTAAGTTGAGTGGGAGAAGCTTAGTTTGTTAATTTTTTGGGTCCAAAAAGATAAGATATTGATTTAGGGATTACTATAATTTATTATAGTTGGGTTACATTTTCATAAAACAATAAAAAAAAAATCATTGGAAATTTCAAGCCTTGTATTCATTATTGGGTAGCATTATGGATGTGATTACTAATGCAGATTCAAATGGATCTGTTCAGAATTGCAATAATGGTTTAGAGGAGAAGCTCGACAAACTTCGCGGGCTTCTCAGTAAGTCTAATGGTGATCCTTTGAGGATTGTTAGTGTTGGAGCTGGAGCTTGGGGGAGTGTTTTTACAGCATTGTTACAAGACACATATGGTCAATTTCGCGACAAAGTACAGATCAGGATATGGAGAAGGCCATTAAGGACAGTTGATAGAGCCACTGCTGAGCATCTGTTTGAAGTTATTTACTCTAGGGAGGACGTGTTGAGGAGGTTGATTCGGCGTTGTGCATATTTGAAATATGTCGAGGCAAGGCTTGGTGATAGGACTCTATTTGCTGATGAGATTTTGAAAGATGGGTTTTGTTTGAATATGATTGATACACCAATTTGTCCTTTGAAGGTTGTTACAAATTTGCAGGAAGCTGTTTGGGATGCTGATATTGTTATTAATGGATTGCCTTCGACCGAAACACGCGAGATTTTTGAAGAGATTAGTAAATATTGGAAGGAGAGAATTACAGTTCCTGTGATAATTTCTTTAGCTAAGGGTATAGAGGCTGCATTGGAGCCTGTTCCTCATATTATAACTCCCACAAAAATGATTAACCAAGCAAGTAAGAGTTTTATTCATCTCTATTTTTATGACTTATCTCTTATCTATGTCTTTGGCTTTTATCTTCTTATACTCAAAATGAAAGAATTTTCTCATACATTTGAGCATAGAAGTAGTAAAAGAATGAGAAGATTTTATTTTTCTCATACATTTTTCTCCATATATTTTCACCTCCTTGGTTACTGCTATTTGTTACTTAGATTCTAGAATATATGTGACATAGCAACCAATGGAAGCTAGAAATTTAGTATTGTGTCGTTATATGTACCTATGAAGCACCAACACAAATACTGACACGTAAACATCAATAAGAATTTAAGAAAATAGAAGTGATTGAATGTAACTACATGTTGTGTCAGTGTACAACATCACACAGGCCTTCAATCTGAAATTTCAGTGCTATATAGTTGTGTAGTTAGTGATGCTTATTTGTTTTGTTTGAATCTCTTGTTACACATTTCCATCATATTTCAACTCTTTAAAATGTATGCTTTAACAGCTGGAGTTCCAATGGAGAACATACTTTATCTTGGTGGTCCAAATATTGCATCAGAAATCTACAACAAGGAGTACGCCAATGCTCGAATCTGCGGTGCTGAGAAATGGAGGAAGCCTATTGCAAAGTTTCTGAGACAACCACATTTCATTGTTTGGGACAACAGTGACCTTGTCACCCATGAGGTTATGGGTGGTTTGAAAAATGTTTATGCAATTGGTGCTGGTAAGCTTCAAATTAGTCATTTTACATATGTAACTTGATATTACAATTTTGAGTTCTTGCTAGCAAGTCAATTTCGCTTGTTTATTCCCTACACGCATCTGCCTATTAAACATCGATATTTCATATTCCAAATTCCAAATGTATAACAGGAAACTCCATCTTCCCTAAATTTATGGCCATTTGTTTCTGATAGTATTGACATGGTTTAATATTGACTTCAAGTAACTACAAAGAATTTAGTGTACTGACTTTCTCACAATGCTCAAGACCTAAACAAATCAAGATAAAAATCATGGAAAATTGCATCAGATATGCTATAAAAGACTTGAAATATGAATTTTCTCTAATTGTATAAAAGGATTCTTTTCTTAAATCAGACTAATCAAACAATATACTCATGCAACTGTTTTGCATTCATATAACAGAACTGTTATTTTTATTCTAGTTTTATGAACATCAAATTTCTTATGTCATCAAATTGTGGTTTATTCCTCTCTTCCTTATATTTACTATTAATATTGAAAACTTCACTTGTATAATAGGAACTTTCCTTTTTTTTCCATTTCCATAGCATAATTCATTTGGTTTTCGATTAACAAAATATGTATCTTCTGCTTCTTATTGATGTCAGGAATGGTAGCAGCCCTTACCAATGAGAGTGCTACAAGCAAATCTGTATATTTTGCACACTGTACATCTGAGATGATATTTATCACTCACTTATTGGCTGAAGAACCCGAGAAACTTGCCGGACCGTTATTAGCCGATACTTATGTGACCTTATTGAAAGGTCGTAATGCATGGTATGGACAGATGCTAGCTAAGGGTGAATTAAGCCCTGACATGGGTGACAGCATTAGAGGAAAAGGAATGATTCAGGTAGTTTTTAGTAATTTTCTATTTCTTAGTTTCTACTATACATAAAATATGCATAAAATTGTGATAGAGCCTCATGCAGAATTTAGCAGCAGTGCTTTTTAGTAATTTTATTTAGCCATAGTCAACATCTAGTCCATTTTAGCAATGTTACTTTGGTCTCTGACTCAGTCAAACACTCAAATTAGTCATCGAATTATCAAAATAGTTACTGAAGCTACAACTTACTTTCATAAAAGGCTCTGAAAGATACATGTCAAAATAGTTTTTGACCGTTATAATGTCAAAGATTAAACTGACTGACGATTTGATGATTCAATGACTAATTTAGAATTTTGACTGAGTCGGAAATCAAAGTGACATCATACTATACTTTCAAGGATTAAAATTGTGGTTTACCCTTAACATTTTATCTTCATTCAAAATCTTCTGACTAAACAAATAAGGAAAGAAAATAACAATGACAGTGGTATTTATGTTTGTAGGGTGTGTCAGCAGTGGAAGCATTCTTTGAACTTTTGAGCCAATCAAGCCTGAATGTGTTGCACCCTGAAGAGAACAAGCCAGTTGCTCCTGTTGAGCTCTGCCCAATCTTGAAGACACTATATAAAATATTAATATCCAGGTAATTTTCCTATAAATATTTGCTGGAATCTTGGATGCTTGATATGACACTATCTTCTTGGTGGATTCTGCACAATTTTTAGGAAAATGATTAATTGTATTAATTTCAATGATAAAGTGAGTTTCATTGATTCAAATATTCTTATTAATTATAGTTAGTGAAAAAGTTTGATGAGTTGAGATACAATAAATAAGAATATATTAGTGGAAAAAAATAATTAATATTGTATTACTAGTGTAAAATGATAAATAATTTGAGACAAAGAAAAATGACAAATGAGACATTGTTGCTTTTGATCCCTAGAAATAGAATTATTTTTTGTTTTTGATTGCTTAACTCTTTTTCTTTTTATCCTTCTCTCTTGAAAATGATCACAACCTATGTAGCTTCCGGCCTACGTACGTAGTTACGTTTAATCATTTTCAGATTTTCAAATTACTATTGGTGTTTACATGTTAGTGTTAGTGTGGTGTGTGTTGTTCGTGTCTATGTCAATTTTAGTGCTTCATATATCACAGTTGATCCTTTCCTACTCTTTTGATTGGCTTTTGGTCTCTCTTTTCAATATATAGAGGACTAATTGTGACCATTTTTAGGAATAAAAAAAAAAACAAAAGTTAACAAAAATATTGAAGACAGAAAGCAATAATTTCAATATATTTGAAGAATTAAAAATATATTTAAAGTCTTGAAGTAGTATAATTTATATTATTATGTATCTCTTTTGCCTATAGTTTAAATTTCTTTCCCATATTTATGGTTCATGTTGCATTTTTTTCAGGGAACAATCATCACAAGCTATTCTCCAAGCTCTGAGGGATGAAAATCTGAACGATCCCCGTGAACGTATTGAGATTGCACAAAGCCATGCTTTCTACAGACCTTCACTTCTTGGACAACCTTGATTAAACATAAGGAGTATCTGGCAAGAGTTTTTAGGGGGTACAATCTTCAGAAATATTTTTTGTCCGAATTAACATATTATTATACAGGCCAATTTTATGATGCACAAGTGAAATAAGTCTTGTTTCATGCACAAGTTTATTTCTACATTAGATTAATAAATTCCATTATTGGATCAAATGAGATATGATGAGACTTATTGATCCAATAATAAAAAATAAATGTGTGCATGATGCAAGACTATTTTAGTCGTAGACCTTAGACAAATCTTATGTTACGAAGCTTTGGTTACACATTGTATATACAAAATGATATCCCAACATATAACTCCCTTTGGAAATGGACATTTGATTGCTCAAAAACATAGTACGCCATAGTAGTGATATTTTATTTTATTATTTTTATTTTTATTTTTTTTAAGTTTTATCAATTTTTTTAAGTAGTCTAGTAGTTAGACTTCGAAATAGATCTTCAAGTATTTGAGAGATCCAAATTATCCTCAAGTATTTGAGAGATCCAAATTCCTACTGCAATATTTATATAGTAGTCAAAGTCAATGAACTCCCTCTTTTAACAAAACACCAAAAGCCTTTTGAAAATAAAAAATGATTTTAGCTTTTGTATAAAAATACTTTATTATTCGAAGCTTACTCACAATAATAAAATAACTTTAACTAATTTGTAAAGTAGTTATAATGCAATGGTGAAGGCTACACTGGACCGTTTTCATAGGTGATTTATCGTGGATCAATATATGTGTAACTGACTCAATATAATCCATACATTAGTATAGACTAGCATAACACATAACTAACTTAGTGCTAATGTGTAAGGCTGTTAGAATCAGTCTCTGACGTGACAAATTCAGTTAGGCTGATGTGGCAAGTTAATTAGGCTTGCACTATTTGTTGTAAAACTATATAAAGTTTACTCCACTTTGTACTAAGTTAAGTTTTCAATCGATGAATAATGAAATTAAAGAATTTAAACATGGTATCAATGAGTCTCTAAGCGTAACTAACTTTCGCTTTGTATCCGCTTCGATCTTCTTCGTCTTCAAGCGCGTTCGAGCTCTCTCAATTGTCTTCAATGGCGATTATGTAAGAACAAGCACATCTAAATCATACAACTACAGAGATTCCATTCACGTTACCAAATATGTCAAAAGGTTTGTTTAAATCTAGTTTAACTCATTCTCTTATGATTAAACTCGATGAGAAGAACTTTCTACTCTAGAGTCAGGTCTAATAAAGGAGTTCTTAACCCAAACTCAAAGGAGATCAATAAACAATGCAACAAGAATTAATTGTTAAAAACCTAGTTAAAGGTAACTATTAGACCAAGGCTAAAGCATAACGAATGTGAGAATAAGCAATTTGGTTGAAAAATTGTGAGCCATTAATCCTATACAATAGTTAATCCATTAAACCTAGTTAAAGGTAACTATTAGACCAAGGCTAAAGCATAACGAATGTGAGAATAAGCAATTTGGTTGAAAAATTGTGAGCCATTAATCCTATATGGAAAATCGTATATTCATTTCATAGTTATGTGTGATAGGCCACATGGTGAAGTTATCGAGAAATGGAACCACCTAATCCTTGTAGGGATATCAACTCGGGATTTTCTAGAGGGACTTCACAATGATTGTTTGGAGGGACTTCACATTGGGATCAAAAGGATTCGTGGACAAGAGGTCCCCACCCTTTGAGAAGGATGAGATATTCTGAAATCATGTGCACTAACATATAGACATTGCATTAGAACTTGGAGTATTTTTCTAAAAGCATATGTGGTGTGAATATATTTATATGCCTATATGTATTTTGTTGATATTTATTGATACATGTACTTTTGTTTATAATGTATGTTATATACTTCGTATATGTATATATGTTATTTTAGGATTTATGACCATTGTTGTTGATTTGTTTGGGCTATACGTTATCCTCTGTTAATCGAGGAAGATGACAGAGTCTATTGAAGAAAACATCGAGTAGAACAGTCACACTTCAAGCACAAATATTAGGGTACATGACTGTGATGCTCTGTCAGATGTTGTGATCAACTTATAGGGTTGTATTTTATTTTCTTTGTGTCGTCGGTTAAATATTTTAACCCGTGTTAAATAAATATATTACTAAAGAATCAAAATGTGTCTTGCAAATTTCTCACAGCCCATAATTGTTTTAAACTAGTATTAAGTCCTACAGTGTCACTTGTGCATCATGCATCATGTTTCGAAAAGCTTTATGGATTACTTTGATTATTTGTTTTACAAAGAGAATTTTGAAAAGAAAAATTCTACACATATTTTATAATGGAAAAATGAGTATTTACTTTGAAAAGTATCTTACAATTAGAGGTTGACTTTGACAAATAATGCTAAAAAAATCGAGGTGTTACATTGTGGTATCAGAGCACCATTGATCTTAGATTGAACAATGAGTAGGGTTTCCTAAGCTGATCAAGAGTCGGGTTTAGTTGGGGTCTTTTGTACTTGGTATTAGTTATTTTTAGGTGAAGCAGTTTTGTTTAGTTATTTTATATTGTTCCTTAATAGAAACAACGGACGCTATTGCACCTTAGAGGTAGGGTTCACTTTGAGGGTGAGACCTTATAGGGACTTGTGTATATGAGAGGGTATAACTTTTAATCTATATCAGTAGTTGACCTCAGTCGAGGTGATTCTCTGAAAATTCATTGGAAATATCAATTAGGAGATTACTTAATTGTGGACACAATATAGAAAAGATCCTTTGAGTAGTGAAGTACTCACCAAAGGTGAAGGTGTGTACATTGTTACTAACTAACTATGATTGATGGGTACCGATGGAAGAACGTCAGACTGCTAAGGAGATGATTCAGCAAAACGTTACTTGAAAGGATTTAAAGAGGAATTACAGACGAGTATTTTACTACAGGTGTCAGGATGGAGCTAGGTGGTAAAATTTGATGGTCATTAGGTGGACATGACAGTAGGAGAGTATGCAGAAAAAGTTGGAGTTACCAACCATGTACTTTAAATTTTGTCAGAATATGAACGAAGGTTTAGTGTGTCAACGACTGAGGGTCGTTATGTACTAAGAGATGGAAAATCACAGTAAAATCTTAAGTGGATCTAAAAGAGTTATGACAAGGAGGGTGATTTCAAACATTTTTACACTTAGAACTTTGTGAAGATAACAACTATGGAGTTGTCATATTCAAGAGAAGATAAGTCTCATTAGTTAAAAGAAAGTTAACTTATACAATCATTATGATGATGACTACATGATGATAATTTGTCAATGGCAGACAATATCACATTGATTAGAATTGGTCAACTTTGTGTGTTGGTAATTGCATCTTGAAGACTCAGAAATGTTGTGTACAAAGGAAGGAGAACCCTTTGGTACCAAAGGATGCCTTGGCGAGTAAAGTAGCTAAAATATCACTAGAAAATGGGTTGAATAGAGATATTGTGCCCTTTTTAATTTATTTTTCTCTTAAACTGATATCATCTGTGTGAGGATAATAGATGGGTAGAGGATAAACGTCTTAAAAATGAAATGAGAGTTAGACAAAAACAAAGTAATGAGAGTTTAGAAAATGACACACACAGATTTATACTTGTTCACCCAAAATGGGTTACATCTAGTCCTCACTTACTTGTGAGTTTTTCACTATGGCACAAAAGGCTTGTCCTCCAAAGGGACTCTTTTCACTATGTAATTTCTTAGCCTCACCAGGCTTACATAAAAAATTCCTTTTCTTATTTTACAACACTTATACTACTATCAACAAGTCAATATCAACTTGAGGATATACAAAATTTTTGAGAGATTTTGATAAGAGTGGATTTTTCCTCTAAGATATACTTTCTAGGATGATGATATCAAACATACAATTAAGATTAGTAGAAAGTATGTTGAGGATGAGATTGCTTATCACAACTTTGATTTTGGCTTTTGTAATGATTTTTGTTGTGTTTGATGAGGATGAGATCATCTTAATTTATAGAAGTAATGGAGCTTTAAATATGAGGAAAAGCACAAAGTATCCGTTGGAGACTTAGATAATTGCCCATGGTCTTTGTTTGGAATTGCAAATATGCCCTCCAGTTGTCCTTGTTAGAAGAATGTTGGGAGGATGAGTGCTTTAGTCTATCCTCGTGTAGAAGGATGAAGCTTCCATTAATTATGATGTGACTTGTGCTTTTTAACTTTTTTCTTTCTCGGCATTGTAGTGTCTTGCTTTATGAGTCAAGGACATTGCTTTTCGTACTTTCGTACTTTTACATATTTTTCCATGTGTGAGGATGAATAAATTATAGAAGTTCATCATCTCTTCTGCATTGTTTATCCTCTGTCGTACGTTCATCCTCTTTTCAGCGTTGTTTGTCCTCTTACATGCATTCATCCTCTTTTCAGTTTTATCCTCTGACATAAATATATCTTGTCTTTGTTTATCCTCTGTCGTAGAAGACATATTAATATGTGTTAAAACATTCCATTTGATCAAGAAGGTGATTAACCTATTTTCTAATTTTGATACACTCAAGAGCACAAGTTAAATAATACACATAATCAGAATCTTTGAAATAATTGTGTTATCATTAAAACATTTGAGAGAGATTTTGTCTCAACAACAAGTTGGTTAGCTATCTAGTTTAAGAATTGGAGATTAGATGACTTCTCGATGGTTAATGTTCAAACTAGGTTGATTTAAGACTTAATACAATAGGAGTGAATTCCTTAATTGCTTTACGCGTAAGAAAAAAAATCTTAGGTGGATGATCTTAGAATTAAGAAATCTTTGGAGTAATTGTGATAAGTGGTTTGATTTAAGAGGTATGAGATACCGTTTTATAAATTAAGAGTCATTGATTTAATGATAATTACATGAAATGTTAGAATGGTAGAATGTTGTAGGGATATTTGATATACATCAAAGCGTAAGTTCAACTATAAGATACCAGTTATTTTTAATAATCCAAAAAGAAGAAAAAAATATTGTAGAGATGTTTGTAGGATTCTTGTGACTTTATATATATATATAATCATCAAAGAAAATGTTTCAATTTAATAAATTACAAATATTATAGTTTATTGTCTTTATATTTTTGAATTTTTTTATTAATTGGAATGAAATATTTTATTTTTATTTTTTTCATCATATCTAATTGTTTGCTTAAGAATTTACGTCATTTTATAAATATACATTTGTTTTAATTTTCTTTTAGAGTTTAATTTATATGAATTGATTGTGTAATTCATACAATATTTGTGACTTTTAGAGTTTAATTCATACAATATTGACATTTTTGACACATCTCAACACTTTTTTTTTTCAAACAACTATTAGTATTTTTTTTATCTCCATGCTATTAGACATGTGTGTGAATTTATGAATTTTTTAATGTCGTTAATTGTTATGACTTAGCGTTCCTTATTATTTTTTTTTTTATAGATTTAACTTAATATCCAATCAATTTTGTATAAATTTATTGATATTTTTTATGTATGTTAGTGTAACTTACGTCATAGTTTATTTGCATTTATTAGATAATGAATTACAATGATTATATTTGTATTAAAAAGATATAATATGTTTCGACTACAAAGAACACATTTTATCTATTAATAATGATAATGAACATAATTATTATTTTGTGAAGGAAAATTAAAAGTAATTGAACTCTAGAGTCTAGACCTCGTATTAGCTTTTTTTATTTTATTTTATTTTCACAGACTTTTAGACATGTGAATTTATGACTATTTTTGAATTTTTTAATGTTGACCTCATATTAGTACTTTTAACATTCCTTTTTTTTTTTTTTTACATATTTAACTTAACATTCGATAAACTTTAACATTTTGTATAAATTTATTGATATTTTTTATGTATGTTAGTGTAGCTTACGTGATACTTTATTTGCATTTATTAATATAATGAATTACAGTGATTATATTTGTATTAAGAAAGTAACATAACAACTTTAAGTTTTATCAATAAATAAATAAAATAATAGCATTAAGTGTAATCAATTTTTTATATTATGTATATAATTATATTATATATGTATTTATATATTGAAATGCAATATTAATTTGTTTATTTTGAGTAATTTTATAAAACTTAAATTATTGATAAAATATTCAATAATTGTCAAAATTTTAATGTTTAGTGTTGAAAAATATAATATCATTGATAAACTTTTTCATTAATAAAATAGGTAAAAAAAATTAAGTTCACATTATTTTTAACTTCAATATTTGTTCATGGTTGATTGATAGTGTGAAACGGATTATCTTATCTTATCAAATTTGTAGATATATATAAAATGTTTTACTTATAATTTGAAGACTCGAGGTAGAATGATATGTTAATAGCAAATATGTGATGGAAATGTGAAAGAATGGAAGACGATTGCAAATGATAGTTTGAATGTTTTCTTAAGTATTAATCAAGTATGTACATTGCAATGTGTATAGATTCCCCGTAGTTTCTCTCTGGGTACCAATAAAATGACTCAAAATAGAACATTACATGTATGCCTAATTTGTGTGGAGAATTTATAGTTAGAAAAGTTCCTTAGTTGTAGAGAGGTTTAATCATACTGATGGAGAGACAAAATTTTCATGCAATGGGTAGAGTAGGTGTGGCTTCATGAAAATGAGTCTATATTTGCAACTGATCACTAAAACATTTGAGATAAGATAATATTAATATAGGAAACTTTTGTCACCAATTAATTTGTAGGGATAAGTATAGTGAGAATTGGAGGAGTAGTCTTACCGAAAGTAAAAAGAAGAAATAGAGGAGTTGTGAAAGTTGATGAGAGTGGGAGAATAGTAAAATTATTTTCATCGGTAACAATTGTTTGTGGATTTTCAATAGAGATCTGATGTGGTGTGTGAGATGCAAAAGCTAAATAGAGGATAGAAAATATGAAATGTATTGTAGAGTCTTGTAAAGAATGCCATATAGAAATATAAGTTTATGGATTTTCAATAGAGACGTGGTATGGTGTGTGAAATGTAAAAGTTAAATAGAAGTATGAAAAATGTGAAATGAATTGTAGAGGCTCGTAAAGGATACCAAATAGAAATATAAGCGACATGACACATAAACGTGTGCAGTATCAATCAATAAAATTTAGAGTTTGTTTTAATATATATAAATAGATAGTTTTGCCAATTCACATCCCGCCGTACACAAAGGAGAATCAATCTGAGTGACGCCTCTAGAATTTAGGTTGTCCTTCGTAAATAACTTATGCAAAAACAAGTGTCATCCAAACACGGAAACATTCAACAATACCAATTTATGCCACACTACCGTAGAATAAAAGGGTAACTCATTTGTTGTTGAATCCAAAAAAAAAAACATATACACATCATTCACCACATAAGTATCTCATTGCCCAATGTCATTTATTTTTTATGTTAATCTATAAGGAAACATCTTCTTACAACAAAGCACACTTGTCAACCAACTCCTTCTTCCTATGCAATAAATGTTAAATAAATACATACTTTCCATGTGTTTTTTCTTTGAACAGAGACTACTAATCTTAATTTCTATTCTTTTTGTTTTCTTTTCAGTTTCTTTTCTTTCCTCTATCTTTCTTTAATAAACCAAACAAAATATACAAAAAGAAGTAGAGTTTAAATGGTCTCAATTTAATTTTTTAAAATGAATCTCCATCCTCTCGTGCTAAATATTTTAATTAAAAATAAATGAATCTTCACTCTAAAAAAAAAAAAAATTTTAACCACGTCAAAGTAAATACAGAAACGGAAAATCTTTTTTATCTGAAACACCACAAACGGAGCATAAATACAATTAATTGACTCAAAAATATTAACTGATTCAGCAAAAAAAGATACAGGAATTCATTAAATAATTTTTTCACGGTTTAGTTTAACATTGTTGTGAAAAGTGGGGTTGGCGAGGAGGGGCGTAAAGTGGCGAGCGAGTGTTTGTTCGAAGAGAAGAATGGTGGAGTCCGTAAAAGTAAACGACTTGGAACTCACTTTAAAGCCTTTCTTTCGGAGAGCTTCTGAAGCCGAAGTAGGTCACTACACTCTCTTTCTTTTTCTTTTCTTTTATTATTAATTCAAATAAAAATCTACAATTAGCGATTGCTAATGCTATGGAAATATGGATTCGTGGTCTTTTCTTCCCTCTCCCCCTTTCATTCGGTTTTCTCCCAACCCTAATATAATAATAAATCCAAAATTAAACATCATGTTAATAATTACCACTTTGCTGCTTATGTAGTGATCATGACTGGTGAATTTGTCTTTTGTGGTTTCAATTCATTTTATGTCTCACAACTTCCTACATTATCACTGCAACTAGAGTTTATTTTTCCGTTGTTCTCATTCCATGGCATTGCATAACATGAAAAGCATTTCTTCTTGTAAAATGCATTTGATTTGATGCATAGTGGAAATATAGAGGGACATTAGCTTGAGACTGAAGCATGGATGAAGGATAGGGGCACCAAAATTAAGTAAAATGCTTGGAATACTACTCACTTGTGAACGAAAATATAAGTGCTATTTGTTGTTTTGGTGAATTCAGGAGTCACGTCCTACCTGAGACAATTTTGTTCGAGGAGTCGTCAGACGCCATATGTTGGCTTCTCTCCTAGGAGATTAGATTGTCGTTTTGGGAGACTAGTCTCTTCCACTTAATCCAATCACGGTTGGAATAGGTCTATCTTGTATTACAAATAAATTGCACTTTCATAGGATCTTAAAACTGACTAGCAAGTAATCGATTTGTTGGGAATTCAATTTTACAGTACTTAGCATATTGAAATTATGAAAATTAATACGGAGAATAAAATAAGTGTAGCAGAGATGTGAATATTGCATTGAATGAGTGGAAAGGCCAGACGAGATAGGATTAGAAATGACAACATTAGAGAGAGAGTTGGGGTAGCATCTATAGTAGAAACTCGGCTTAGGTGGTTTGGGCAAGTGGAGAGGAAATCTATAGATTCTATAGAAAGGAAAGTAGATCAAATGAAGGGTAGTCAAATCACTAGAGACTGTGAAAGACCTAATGGTTAATGAGCTGGGAAGAGATATGCTATATGATAGAACATTATGGCGTCGTTTGATCCATGTACCCGACCCTACTTAGTGGGATAAAGCTTGGTTGTTGTTGTATTAAAACTATGAGAAATAGCCCCTTTCCCCATTGACCTGCTTTAACATTCCTCCTATTTTGAATAAAATTATATTCATGCTGGCATGAAGTTTTGAGTGTTAGGTAGGATGTTTAGTGAGTAAATCTGTTGGTGAATCAACCATCCTAGATTATGTGAAACTGAACTTAGTGAGACTGTAGGTTAATACTGGACTTAACTCTGAACTGATCAGTGTGAAATTACGGAAATAATTATCCATAGACATTCTGTTTCCTTTGCTTTCCTACAATTTGTTTATATCTTGTGCAGATATAGAATAGAGTTTTTCACCATGTTCTCTTACAATAGGTTTGCTTCACTACCTACTACATGATATTCTTGTACTGAATTGTAAGCCATGGCTCCATTGTAAGAAAACTAAAAAGAGAGCTTTAAATGAAATTTCTTTGTTGGCATTGGAAAAACTTCAAACTCTTTATGATATAAGGAGTGACATTGATATTAATCATCATTATGTTGTAAATGTCCCTGTCACCTTGTTTCCTCTTGCCAAAAACTGAGTTACTTCACTATTTCTTTAGTTAAAGCTCACTTTGTCACTTTTTCATACGAGTTTTGTCAAAGTTTTTCGTTTAAGTAAATTACTTTCTTACTAATTTCTTACCGCGATGTATTTTAGGACCGCTTATCAAAACTTGAAGCTGCCATCAATAGTAGAAAAGGTAGGTGCTAAGGTACACAACACAAAGCAATAGTATTTTCAGATTGAAGTCGGTTCCTATATTATGGGTAAATTACATTTCTATGGAACTTTCTCAGATGCTGGGAATGAGG
Organism: Cicer cuneatum; assembly: GCA_037974295.1. Lineage (NCBI taxonomy): Eukaryota > Viridiplantae > Streptophyta > Magnoliopsida > Fabales > Fabaceae > Cicer > Cicer cuneatum. The sequence continues at coordinate 44,079,884 of JBBPBO010000001.1, forward strand.
AACAGTTGAAATTGGTTAATGATCTTCAGTCAAAGCTAGAAGTTGCAAATGCTGAATTAATTTCAGAAAAACAGAAGGTTATACTCATTTACAAACTACAACTTATATACACTTAACTTTTTGAAATCGGGTTGTGTCCTTATACCAATGATATGATTTGCAGGCTCAGATGCTTGCTTCTGAAAATGAAAAACTTCAAAACCGTATAGTTCATCTTCTGCGATCACTAAAAGAGGCTGATCTGAAATTAGAGCAAGTTAGTATTGCTGGTTTTTCTTTCAATTCTTAGAATATATATCGATTAATTTGTTAAAGCTTGTATAGTATGCGTTATTGAAATAAGAGTCTTAAATATGGATTTGGAAATTTGTGGTCATACAATAACTTGGACGAAATTCTGTGTATATTCAAATTAGACAAGTGAGTTGTTTCAGGGTACACTTTTGGTGAAATGTAAGGTTCATCTTAATTTGTTGCTTTAATTTGTTTATAAAAATAAGCACATGTAGAAATTTTAGACAGGAATCTTGGTATAATGAATGGCTTTACAAAAATACCTCTGCAAATAAAGTTGTTTTTATGTGGTACCACACTTTTTTTAAAGTATTGTTAAACAAGGATTTAGATGTAAGATTTTTTAAAGTATGGTGGCACAACCACGTTCTCTTGTAAGATTTAAATGTTAGCCAAAGGAGTGTAAGTTATGCTTGAATTCTCAAATTCGTGATGAGAATTTGCATTGAAGTTTATGTTTGTTGTTCTTCCCTGTATTTATTCACCACATTTGAGTTTAGGTTAGTTGAATGGGTATCCAGGATGATTTTTTAAAGTGGCTGAACTTATTGGCTAAATTGTAGTGCTGTTCTATGAAATGTGACTCATGGCTAAATGGCTAAATTGTTGTTAATTCATTTCTTTACATTAGGTTACAGCGCGGGAGCAGCTGGAGAGCTTGAAATTGCAGGGCTCTTGAACTTATGATCTGAAAATTGTCACTTTTCAATTACCCAAAGTTGAATTATTGTTGTCATATAATTGATATCATGAAGGATTGAATTGATGACATTTTAGAAATTATCTAAATTTTAAACTTAACTTATTTTTAATTCTTACTCACAATTGTTTTATTGGGCTAGGAATGTTAATTTTCATGTTAAAATAAGTTTGAACTATAATGTATGCGGGTAAAACAAATTTATTATTTTAGTATTTATGCAGTAACACTTGTATTATTCTGTGAGAATATAATGTTCATAATAGTTACAGTTTTCAACCATGCTTCCCAGTTTCCATTGAGGTTGGAAGTAAGCATTGTTGCATGCATTAAAATGAAATGCCAAGTCTATTAATCTTGATTCTTTATGTATCACGATTCCACAAGTGTGTCTATGTTTTTTATAAAATCAAAAGGAAACTTTTATTAAAAGAAAAGATAGAAAATACAAGGCACAAGAGTAAGAAAATAGTACACAAACAGCATCTTAGTATTCAAACCCATTACTTTTAGCCAATAATCACTCTATCCATTAGATTCTCATCACTCATGCATTCCGGTATGTTTGGTAGCTTCTTTTCTCACTCTAATGTCATTTGTCATTTTGGATCGGTAAATTTGAAGGTGTATTTTGGGGTGCTTTTGAGAATACAGGGGAGTAGTAACAGAAGCCATATGTTTTTTTCTTCCCAATACACCAAACACAAGTCTCTATGTTTGACATTGAATCAATAATCACAACTCTCATTCTTCATGTTATTCCAAAACTTTTTTTTGTCGATAGAAACGATGGTAAATATCATACAAACAACTTCGAGGTCTAGGGTTCAAATTCGAGATAAGACATCCAATCTAACAATATTGTTAACGTATGCGAAGATGATGGAACATTGCTTTTGATTTATAAATGATTTGATTTGTCTGTGAAATTTTGTATAACGTTGTCGTCGTTGAAGACTTATGATATATATATTTTTATTGTAGAATTGAATATTTTGTCCCTTCCTCAAAAAAAAAAATTGGTCATTTTTTGTTTAACTAAATGTTTAAGTTAAAACTTATTTGAAAAATTAATTTTCATCTTTTATCTAATATTTAATTCGGTCGTTTATCTTTTCAAAATGTACAAATGTAGTTCTTTTTTAGAGTACATTCAATATAAAGCGGAAAAAAAAATGCTTAACAATTTTTATTTTTATTCGAGGTGGCACAATTACCGTCTCAATTGACATTCACAATTCTAAAAATTATCTTGAAATTGTTGTCTTAACAAAACCTTAAAGTAAAAACAACAATTTAAATATTACTATCATCAATTTAAGGATAATACGGAGACATTCACAATTCTAAAAATTATCTTGAAATTGTTGTCTTAACAAAACCTTAAAGTAAAAACAACAATTTAAATATTACTATCATCAATTTAAGGATAATACGGAGATTTTGGATGTCAATTGAGATAGTAATTATGCTAACTTAAACAACCATTTCTAAGTCAATATATATATATATATATATATATATTTTTCTTCATATTTAACGTATTGCAAAAAAAAAAACTAACGTTTATCAACTTTAAAAAGATTAAAAAATAAAATGAATCTTAAAAATGATTAAAGCCAAAATGAATATCGGTTTAAAATTTAAATATATATACTGTTTTTAACATTAACTATATTACATTGGTTCGATTGATTAGATCTCTCAATTTTTTTTTTATGAATAAAAGAGGCTAAAACCCCGCCAACAAACAAAACGTGGTTGACCAAATTCCTAATATAAATTAATCATTGATAAAATCGATGAATACTTTACACCAATACTGCAATTTCTAAAAAAGCTTGGTATATACATAATTGACATTGTGTTTTTGGGTAATGAAAGACATTATTTTAGAATGTTTTTAAAGACTAATATCGTTTCAAAAAATATTTTTTTTTATAATGAAGGGAAAATGAATTCTCTACCAATGTGATATCCTACATTCACACAGTGCATTAGTGACGGTTAGATTATCTACATTTGTGATATGTATCCCTCATAGATTTTTAATTTTAATTTTTTAAAATCCAAAATACGGAATTTAAAATCTTAATAATTTGATATTGATCTAACAGTGACCAATATACTGACCGCATGAATTTTAGTATTAATAAAAAAAATATAGAGGAAATGAAGTGAGATAAATAAATAATTGATGAAGATGATTAAAGATACACGTGAAGACCATATGTCAATATATATTATCCAAAATTCCGAAGTAAGAAGCGTAACTTTAGATTTTTTTTTCTACTTACACCCTGTTTTTTCCAGCTTGTGCTTCAAAGGGGATAATGATGGAGTTTTTGAAGGTCTCCCCGATTATAATACAGTCAGGGTAGTTTAGGTATTATGAAAATTTGTGTTTTATCCAAGGGGTATATAACTAAAAAAATAGGGGTGTAAGTAGAAAAAATCTTAATTTTAAAAAGTCAAAGTTGGTTCAACTTTCAAGAGCATCTCATATTGTTATTAGAGGAAGAAAAAGAGGCGAGATGTAATTTGAAATAACAATCATGTGCTATATGTTGGGTACTAGAGTAACAAAATAATATCACAACTTAAATATGAGATGAGAAAAGAGGAACTGGACACATAATATTTATGTGGAAAATCCTAAGGGCAAAAACACCATAGGACAAAAGTACATAATTTTCACTAAGTGGAAGAAATTACAATACCTTTTTTCTAAATACAAGGAGACAACAATTACACTCTCTCTTAGAAACATGAGAATACTAATACTAGGAGAAACTTTACCATAAAAACTATATTTTCTCTGAATATTTTTCCCTTACTTTACCATAGAAACTATATTTTCTCTCAATATTTTTCTGTCACACTCAACAAATAAAATTACTTATGGTTGTGTTACTTTGGTTTCGGATATAACAAATGGTGCAAATGGGTTGCTATTTATAGGAGTGAAATTCCTACTATTGTTGTGTTTCTACCATTGGCTAGTAAACTCAATAAATGCACCAAGGATTTTGTCAAAAAGATTACTGCCATGCAATGCAAAATTCAACAAAGTAGCTTTGCATTTTCCATGCAATGCAAAATTCAACAAAGTAGCTTTCCATGCGTTCAAAATCTCACTTAAAGCTATTTTGTGAGTTTTCAAAATTTCTCTACCTTGCCTATTCCTTGTTGCTTACATTTGCGATAGGCCATATGAGAATCGACACCTTATAAACTTGTCAATATTATTTGGCTTTGTCATCACATCTGCTAAGTTATCCTTGGTGTGAATCTTTTGCATATCCACATTTCCTTCATCTACTACTTCTTGAATGAAGTAATATTGTACACTTATGTGTTTTGTCCTAGAATGAAAGGCTGAATTTCTGGCAATGTGCAAGGCACTCTGACTGTCACAATACACAATAGTTTTCTAGTGCTTATGCTTGAGTTCCTCCATTAACGTTTGTATCCAAATAGCTTCCTTGCATGATTATAGCTTCCATGTATTCAGCTTCTATAGTAGACAAAGCTACAACAATCTGTAGCTTAAATAACTAGCTTATCGCTCCTCTTGCAAGTGTGAACACATAGCCAGTAGTGGATTTTCTCTTATCAAGATCACCTGCATAATTTGAATCAACATAGCCTGTGACAATTAATTCTTATCTTCCAAAACATAATGCAATAGTTGAGGTTCTTTTAATGTATCTCATGATTCTCATAACAGCATTCCAATGCTCTCTACCAAGTTCCACTATAAACCGACTAACCACCCCTGCAGCTTGTGCAATGTCTGGTCTTATACATATCATGGCATACATAAGGCTTCCCACCGCTGATGCATACGGTACTCGAGTCATTTCCATCCTCTCCGCTTCATTGCTAGGACTCATACTTGAGGATAACTTAAAATTGAGAGGCGAAGTAGAAATTGGCTTATAGTCTTGCATGTTGAAGCGCCGCAAAACCTTATTTAGATAATTATTTTCAAAGAGCCAAATTCTTGTATCTTCCCTATCTTAGTAATTTGCATCCTTGAACTCTTGATTTCTGGTCCCCAAGTCTTTCATATCAAACTCTCTAGTCAATTGTCTCTTCAATTCTTGGATCCGATCTTTGTTGGGGCCTAACACAAACATGTCATCCACATACAACAAAAAATAAAGAGGTAAAATCAGTGTTGTAATCAACACTAATAATGAAAGAATCAATTCTCTTGTACCAACGTCTAGGCGTCTGCTTTAGACTGTATTGAGATTTGGTCAATCTACAAACAAAGTTTTATTTTCCTTGTTCTATAAACCCTTCTGGTTAGAGCATATACATTTCTTATTCAAGCTCTCCATGAAGAAAAGTTGTCTTTACATCTAGCTATTCAAGATGTAAATGAAATGCAGCACACAATCGCTAACACTACTGATAGTAGTAAGTGTGACAATCACCAAAAATTGAAGAGTGAAAAACCCAAGAAAAAGGGATTTGAACTGTGTGTTTGAGATTTTTTTTAAAAACTTTTGATAAAACATATGATAATATAAAACGTGATAAGACAAAAGTAAATGAAGAGATAAGAAGAGAAAACACAAGCCAATTTATCCTAGTTTACAATTAACGCGGTAAGTATGTCCAAACCATTCAATCCAAAGGATTTAATCTACAAGTCACCGAGATTATCACACGTCCACGGAACACTTACTAATAAAACTGACCGTGTTCAAGTTTTCTCAATCTTCTAGTCAAGTACAGTCAAGTCGTTGAGGACAGCAGCCACTATTGGGCTAAGTTACAAAGATAACTCTCACAATATAATGTTTACAAGGTATGTGCTCATAATGTATATGAAGTTTTTTAACACTCAAAATTAATACAAAGTTTTCACTGGTTGTTGTATATGTCTGTAATAGGATTCTCGTACGTGCTATCTTATTTGCAGTGAAGATCACATGTCCTTTTAGAAACTCCAAAGTAATTAGGATTTCTAAATGTTGTTGTGATTGCATGAAGTCAACATGTAAAAATGAATCTTATCAAATCTTCAGAGATCTTGAATCAACATTATTCCAAAAACGTCTTCATAATTGATTCTACGTATCTTGATAAAAGTAGTAGGAAAACCAGATGATGACATTATTAGAGGATGTCATTGTTCTTTTGGCTGAGAGGATAAGTCCAATTTTGATGAACAAAGGATGTTGAGATGTTGACTTCTTCAATGTTCTGGACTCAAATGTTTGACTTAAGAAAGTTGACTTTTTATCAAAGCGTTGACTTGATGTATTGACTAGACGATCAACTGATTTTCCAGAATTATTAAACGTAGAATTATCATAGTGCACTTGTATTCTTCAGAGCATTGTCTTGATTGCTTCATTTATTTTCTTTATTCATTAGAGGATGTATTGTAAAGCCTTTAATAAATTTTAATAGAGAGTCTGCACACTTTGATCATATCTTCTTGTAAATAATTGGCTAAATAGCACCCTTGGTCCCTTAACTTAATTTCAATTAACAATTTAGTCCTTTAGCTTTTTTTTTTCTTCCCATTTTGGTCCTTTATGTTCTTATAATTTCAGCATTACCCATTAAGTAGGGTTCCGTTACAAAAAAGGTTAAAAAGTAATCCTCCGTTTCCTTTTCACTTGGTTTTCTCTCAAGTTTCTATTTATGTTGTTTGATTTAGGGTTATCATTTCTCCCATTCACTTTCTTCCTTCACGTTTTCTTCTCTCTTCTTCTCTTCTCCCTTCTCATCTTATTTTCTCCCTTCTCATCTCACATCCAACTCAACTCTATTTATCATAATAACTTTTCTATCTTTCAATTCAGCAATAATGGCGAAAAATCTTAACGAATCAGATTTCACACACAACAACGAACGAACAAGCTTCTTCTTCTTCATTTTCATTCAGCGATTTTCCCGAAGATGTTCAACTTTGCATCCTCTCATTCCTAGGCCCCACAAAGATAGCTACATTTTCTTGCACCTCAATGCAATTCGCTTCACTCTGTTCCAAAGATGCTAAACTATGGTTCACCCTTTGCGATCGAAGATGGGGTTCCAAAACCCTAATTCCCAAATGGGGCAAAGGTAAAATCCCTTATAGATTTCTCTACAATACTCTTCACGAATGGGAGAATCTAATTGGTTTCTGGCGTAGAAGCGGTCCAAGTAGTGCTGCGATTTCGTCTCCTTCGTTAATTTTCTTCGAATGGGGTTCATCTTTCATTACTGGTTATAGGGTTTCCCCTTGTGAATTGCAATCTGAATTTTGTGATTACCGTGTTACAAAGGTTTCCTTTTTTAAAGGTGCATTGTGAATTATTATGATTTTCCATGAAAGGGAGATGAGAAGGGATAAAATAAGATGAGAAGGGAGAAGAGAAGAAGAGAGAAAAAACGTGAAGGGAGAAAGTGAATGAGAGAAATGATAACCTAAACCAAACAACATAAACAGAAACGTGAGAGAAAACCAAGTGAAAAGGAAATGGAGGATTGACTTTTTAACTTTTTTTGTAACGGAATCGCACTTAAAGGGTAACGCTGAAATTATTTAAGAACATAGATGACCAAAATGGGAAAAAAAAGATAAAGGACTAAATTGTTAACTGAAATTAAGTTAAGGGATCACAGATGCTATTTAGCCTAATGAATTCATATATTCTTGTAGATAAATCTTGATCAAATCTTCTTGTAAATAATTCATATATTCTTGTGATAAATCTTGGTCAAATCTTCTTGTAAATTATTCATATCTTTTTGTAATAAATCTTGATCAAATCTTCTTGTAAATAATTCATATATTCTTGTCAATAAATCTTGATCAAATCTTCTTGTAAATAATTCATATCTTATTATTGATAAAATATTGATCATATCTTCTTGTCGATAAATCTTGATCAAATCTTCTTGTAAATAATTCATATCTTATTGTTGATAAGATGTTGATCATATATTCCTCAAATCATGACCATACCTTCTTTTCTATTTGGTCAAAGATTTTCTTCAATTATAAATATGAATCAAATCTTATTTTATATTGTCTTCAAAAACATGAATCTTCTTTCATACTATGTGAAGTCAAATATATTGTTATCATAAAATACTTTTGTTAACGTCAAAACTCTTAGTATAAACCGAAATTGATTCCAACAACTGTTAGTATAACTCAATATTATATGGGTCAATGCATTTGGGTACATCTTTCTAGCTTTGTACTGTGACTATTTGAATGCCCTTTTCAACCTAAGATTAGTTTTTTAGCATATTGATCCTTACTCCCTCTTCAGGGCATAACTTGAGCTCTATATATCGTAATGACGCGTGCGAGCATGCATTGGAAGCTAAGAGTCAGAGTTACTACTTTTATGTTTGCGCCAAATCTAAACTCAGAAATTTAGTTGGTAAGAATTGCTGATCATGTGACATGAGCTTTACTTGTAATAACATTTAGTATCAAGCGACTTTCTTTTTTTTTCTTTTTTTCCGTGGATCTTTTAGAGCCAAAAAACGAAGAAGGTTGTTTATAGATGAAGGCTATTTTTCTTACAGAGAAACAAAGAGACAGGGAGACACGAAGATACCCAGAGAGTTTATTTTCGAACAATAATATTCTATTTTCAGATTCTATTTTTGGATACTATTTTGCATTGATGATTCTATTCCTTTTCATTCGATTACATTGTTATTCTGATTGCTTGATTTGAATTTCAATAGGATTGATACACTTGGTTTGTCATAATTCGGTTTCTAAACTAATTAATTATAGTTTTTCGATGTTTAATTGTTAACTATAATCCATCAATTACTGTGATGCTTAATTTAGTCAAAGAAACTGAATTCAAATAGGGTTGATTACGCTTGTTTGATCGATTCTATAGTCAAACAAGGATAGAGTCACAGTTTAGAAATTGATTCTATTGATAGAATATGTGATATGTTTGAAATTCTTGAACCAGTGGATTAATGGTTCCAATATACGTGACTGTAATTCGTTTTCTTAATTTTTCCAAACCTAAATTCAAAACCCCCTCTTAATTTTTTTATTGATTTTGAATTCGGTTAATATTGTGAGAAGTCCTTGCGAAATGACTCGAGTTGTTGCCCTACACTATGTTTTTATTACTCGTATTTGACACGTGTGCGACAACAGATCATATATCATTAACATATATGATATGCTATTTCGAAATCATTTTTTTAATAAAAAACTTCTTAGTCTGTCATACCTAGCTCTTGGAGCCTATTTAAAACCATACAAATATTTCTTCAATTTAAAAACATAGTGTGGAAACTCATTATCTTCAAACCTAGAAGGTTGTTTGACATACACTTCTTCGTTTATGTAACCATTTAAGGATGCACTTTTCACATCCATTTGTTATAAAATGATTTTGTTAGATACTGCAAATGAAAGTTAATTTTTGATTGCTTCTAACCTTGCCACAACAGCAAAAGTTCAATGTAATCAATACCTTCCTGCTGACTGTATCCTTGAGCTACAAGTCTAACCTTGTTTCTAATCACTTCACCTCTCTTATTCAGTTTGTTTTTGAAAACTCACTTGGTAACACTTGACTTCTTTTTGTTTGGTTTGGGTACAAGATCTTGTACATAATTTCTTTTGAATTGATTCCATTCTTTTTGCATGGCCATTATCCATCCATCGTCTGACAGAATTTCATCTATTATTGCATGTTCAATTTCAAACAACAGTCCAAACAAAGATGTTTCTGTAAATGCAGATCCTGTCTTTAGAGGATTATTTACACATCCTATGATTAGAAAGTCTGGATGTGAAGATTTGTATTTCCATCGAATTTGGGTTCCTGATGGCCTTCCCCTTGAATTGTCAAGTACATCTCTTGATTCTTTTTCTGACGTGCCTCACAAAGAACATCTAATTTGTATTTTAGATTTGGAAAACCTTTGTCTAGATTATGTCTTTCAACTTTGAGATTAATCTCAAGTTGGCATGTCTCAATCTTTTGTGCCAAATCAGTTGTTCTTCATGCACAAACATGAGAAGCTTTATTTTTTGTTTTTCGAGATAAGATAAATTTATTTTGTAAATAAAGTATTTACTTTGACTAGTAAATAGTATGAATCCATCTATTTGACTTATTTTTTTACATGAATTTTGATTAAAGACAAAACTATAACCACTGTCTTTTAATCGACTTATGTTTATTAGGTTGTGCATCAGTCTTTTTACTGAAGGTGCATACACGAGAAGGGGGGTTGAATTGTGTTTGTAATACTTGAATTCTTTTTCTGTTTTTGATGATTATTTAAAATCTGATATATAAGCAAGCAGAATTAGCAGTGGATAAAGTAAAATAATCAACATAAAGATTTATCCTGGTTCACCATTAACTAGGCTACGTCCAGTCCCTTCACCTTGAAGGATTTTTCCACTAACTCAAAACCTCCGAATTACAACAACACTACTGACCCTCCAAGTTAGTCTTCTCAAACAATCTAACAATCGTAGACTTTTGAGGAACACAGCTCCTTGACTTCACAAGTCAAATCTTCTCCTACCAATCTGACAACCCTAGATTGCAGAAGGGATTTCAACACCTTGAATCTAATTGCTAAGTCACCTGCTACTTCTTTTGACTCTTTAGATTGTAGACTCTACTTCAACAATATAGATTTGACACAAGGGAACGAAAAACAAGAGTACTTGCTTCTGGAAAGCTGATACTCACAATTAACCTCACTGAAAACTCGAGTGTTTGCCTTTGGAAGTTTATGACTCTTTTACTGATTTTCGATAACAAAGTCTTCTGGCTTGAGCCTCCTTTTATAGATGAAAATTAGGGTTTCTTCCACGATCAAATTCGAGCTGTATCTGTCCAGATTCTCTTGCAAAAATAACTTGGCCAATCCTGTTTCACTTAAATAAAAATCGTATCTTTTTAGCTTCAGATTGCATTTGAAAATTCTGTTGACCAATCTTGTTTCTTTTAATTTCAAACCATATATTTTTAAGCTTAAGATTGCATTTGAATTTCTTCAAGTCTTCAGTAATTTTTGAATCAAATCCCCTTAATACTTTGATCAAATTTCTATCAAAATTTAATCAAGTCTTCTTCGAATTTTAATCAGGTCCTCACTGATTTGCATCATGATTAAAATTCTGGACTGTATGATCTTCTGATCTTGACCACCTATGAACAATATAATTTGATCTGCGCCAATTCTGTGATCCTCTGATCTCGGCCAACACTGGATCATATGATCTGATATGTACTATTTTATGATCTTCTGATCTCGGCCAACACTGGACCATGATACTTAAATCTGGACCATTGATCTAAACATTTACCCTCTGATCTGGAAAAAGTCTGGACTGAGTCTGGATTGAATTTGAATTAAATATAGACTTATGATATTTTAATCTGGATCATTGATCTTTTAATCTGGACATTTATCCTCTAATCTAGATCAAGTCTGGATTAAATCTGGACAATCATTTCTTCTGATCTGGACTGAGTTTTATGTTCTGGATCATGCTATCTTCTGGTCTAGACCAAGTCTGAACCCAATCATTTGTTCTGGACCAATTATCTTCTGGTATGGACCAAGTCATTTGTTCTGGACCAGTTATCTTCTGCTCTGGACCAAGTCTGGATTAAGTCTGGACTGATTCTTATATTCATGACCAAGCTATCTTCTGGTCAGGATTAAGTTTGGACCAAGTCTGACTTATGATTCCTTCTAGTCTGGACCAAGTCTCCCTCTGACAAGCTTCCTTCTGGTCTAGACCAAGTCTCCTTCTGAACTCTGCTTCCTTCTGATATGGGCCAAGAAAGATATCCTCTGATGATGTTATTTGACCTTTGATGACATCGTCTGATATCCTCTGTGGTCCTCTGGATGCATCCTCTGGTACCCTCTGGATGCATTATCTGGCCTAACCTTCTGGTGACATTTCTATCCTCTGGTTGCTTCCTCTGGATATATCCTCTGGTGGTGTCATCTTCTAATTTTACACAGCTTCTGATTTGTTCTTCTAAGTCAAAATACTATTTACATAAAATACTTTTGTTAACATCTAAACTTTGATTAATCGAACCAACTTGGTTCCAATATTTACAAGTTAAACAGTTTTGACAGAGGAAAGAGAACCATTACCCATTGTGTCATGCCCTATGATCTTATCGTTTTGATTTCTTCTAAATCCTACGAATCCGCCTAACTTGAGGGTTCAATTTTGGAACATAACCTTTTGTCATGTCATGGGTCGTGGGCATGCACTCTCCAGGTATCATAAGCAAATATAAGCAAGAAGTATCATGTAAGTTAGATTTATTGTAAATTATTTGCATATGACAAGTTCTTTTATTGTAACCTTTCTTTAAGCAATATAAGCAAGCAATATCATGTAAGTTAGACTTATGAGTTTTTACTAGTTCTTCTAGACCAATACCTCGTTTATTGTTTCTGCTAACACCATAGATCATATAGGCTTATTTGGTTTTATCTATGCCATTTGCAAGAAATTCTTGAAAGGATTTTTCATACTTAACAGAATTACAAACACTATCCTCTTAGGTTTTTGAAACATTTTCTTTCAGAGTTAGATTTTCTCTTTTTAGGTTGCCAAAATCTTTTTCAAGAAAACTATATTTATTTGTTAAGATGACATGAGCTTCTCTAATATTTTTCAGTTTTGCAGAAGCATTGTGATTTTTTTTAGAAACTTATTTACCATAGCTATATGTGTTGAACGAAAAACACAAGAAATGGAGGATTTGAATTTATTTTATTTTAAAACAATTTTAATAGAAAATGATGAAAACAAAGATCAAATAATAAGAAAACAGAGCTACACAACCAATTTAACCTAGTTCACCAACAACACGATAGCTACGTCCAACCCCTTCAACTTGATGGATTTAATCTACTAATTCACCAACTTAATTACACTTCCATTGAACACCAACTAGTCAAACTAACTATGTTCAAGATTTCTCAACCTTTTAGCTTAGTATAGTCAAATTGTTGAGGGATGCAACCACAATTGGGCTAGGTTACAAAAGAACATGTTTTAAGGGTTTTCTGACTAACTATCAGAAAAATATTTCTCAACACTTAGACAAGTCAAAAGATAAAGAGAAAAAGTTTAGAGACAATAATATTGGATTATTGTGTTACGTTGTTGCTTGTTCTTTTCAATAAGGGTAGCACGTCATTTTATAGAGCATTAGGGTTTCTAGTTGTTGTCCTGATTACAAGAAATCAACTTGTATCATGAAGTTTCATAACAAATCTTCTGAGATTGATTCGCCATTAAACCTTGTCAAAAATATCCTTGAAGTTAATTCTACGAATGTTGATATGGAGATAGAAAAAGAAGAGGATATTATGATTAGAGTATATCGCATAGACCTTCAGACAAATATAGATTCAGGATGTTTAGTAGTGGATGCGCAAAAACTTTGTCTTCATCAGAGCATTGACTTTTTAGAGCGTTGACTTATATCAAAACAGACTATTATTAGAGTCAGACGATTAAATGGTTGTTGCAATTATCACAGGTAGATAGTCACTTGCTTGAAAAGGATATTAGAGACAAATAGATCAGATGCTTGATGTGATTATCTGACTTGAAATGTCCTGGTTCTTTGCATTCATAGCAGATGATTCTTTTGTTTTATGATTTTTCACCTTTTTCTCTACTATTTTGAGATCTTTTGAAATATCTTTTGGGAACAGATTTCTTCCTATTATTCCACATGCGTTGGATTTTCTTTGAGAAAAAAGATAACTCTTCATCATCCGAGTCTTCACTCTAGTCATCTGATTCGCTTTCCTCTAAGTCTTCTGTCACTTCCAAGGCCTTGGTGCCTGCTTTCTTTCCTTTGGGTATGAGAGCCAAGGACTTTGAATAAATAAATACTGCTTTCTTTCCGTTTACAGCGCTTATGGATAAAAACGCTGTAAAATTACAAGCAGTTATATATAAATCAATAAAAACATATTTAATACATTCTTTCCCTTCGAACCCTATTACGAACTTTCCTCTCCTCTACTTTGCGCCCATTTTTACTGAGTGATTGTTGTCTCAGGTACTGTATTTATTAATTTTTTATTGTATCTAAAATTGATAAATTGTTACCTGATAAATCATATAAATTTTTTGATGATAAATCTGTTCTGTTTTGATATTTGTTCGATCTGTTCTGTTTTGAAATCAGACTTGTATGCATGACCTTGGTCCTTGGTTTCCATTTTCCAATATTGGTCTATATATACTATAGATTTGTATGATGTTATAGATTGATAAATTTGTGTAACATTGCATTCATATATATATTCATAAGCTGCATTCATAAATTCTTACATGATAAATCATATAAAATCTATTCGATCTGTTCTATTATGTTTTCAAATATATATAACTTGTATGCACATATATATATATAATGTTATAGATTGATAAATTTGTTATAGATTGATTTGTTCTTACTGCATTCATATAGGTCATATAATTAAAATGGACCGCAAATGGATGTTTTCCAATCTGGCAATCGATTGTCAAAAGAGTATGAAAATGGAGTGAAGGAGTTTGTTGAATTTGTAGTGAAGAATGCAAAAGATCCAAATCGAATCCTTTGTCCCTTTTTAAAATGTTGTTTTGGAAAACACGTTAGAGCAGATGAATTAGAAAGACATTTAGTATGGCATGGAATTGATAAAAGCTATACATGTTGGATAAAACATGGTGAGAAAAAAAAGGGAACACTTATTTTGACAGTGATGCGATATATGATTCAAATGATTTCGACACAGATACATATGAGCGGGACCAAGTTGAAGATATTGCAAAAACAGTTGAAGAAGATCTTCGGAATTGTCCTAAAATATTTGAGAGTTTGTTGAGTGATGCACATAAACCATTATATAATGGTTGTACTAAATTCAAGACTTTCAGCGATATTAAAGTTGTACAACTTAAATGCGAGAAATGGATGGTCTGATAAAAGCTTCACAAAATGATTAACACTGCTAAAAGATATGTTTCCAGATGATAATGAACTTCCAAGTTGAACCAACGAGGCTAAATGAATTTTGTGCTCTATTGGCATGAGTTACAAAAGGATTTATGCGTGTACTAACAATTGCATTTTATTTCGAAACGAATATGAATTACTAAAGGCGTGTCCGAAATGAAATGTCTCTCGATATAAGAAGAAAGAATCTACTCCAGCAAAAGTCGTGTGGTATTTTCCTATAATAACAAGATTTAGGCGAATCTATCGCAGTGAAGAAGATTCAAAACACTTGATACGACATGCAGATGAAAGAATTAGAGATGGAAAGTTACGACACCCTGTAAATTCTCCACAGTGAGAAAAAATTGATCACGAGTATCGTGATTTCGGTAGAAAGTCAAGAAATCTACGACTTGCCCTTTCTACTGATGGAATGAATCCACATGGTCTTCAAAGCATATCACACAACACATGGCTTGTGATTTTGTTGATTTATAACCTACCTCCATGGTTATCTATGAAGCGTAAGTTTATGATGTTGTCTCTATTAATTTATGGACCCAAACAACCGGGAATGATATCAATGTTTACTTGGATCCTTTAATTGAAGATTTAAAAAAGTTATGGGAGTCAGGTGTGGAAGTTTATGATGGGTATAAGAAAGAATGTTTCAATTTGAGAGCTATGTTGTTCGGCACAATTAATGATTTTCCAGCATATGGTAATTTATTAGGGTATAGCATTAAAGGTCAGTGTGCATGTCCTATATGTGAAGAGAGTACAAATTGGATGCGGTTGAAACATTGTAAGAAGAACGTCTTTCTTGGACATCGTAGATTTTTACCTTTTAGTCATCATTATCGTGGGTGGATAAATGCATTCAATGGAAAATTAGAGGAAGGTACTGCTCCAAAAGCACCGACTGGATATCAAATATTGGAAAAAGTACAAGGTTTGACCAATAAATTTGGCAAACCATTTGCGGGAGAGCTTGTCAGAACTGGGTGGAAGAAAAAGTCAATTTTCTTTGAATTGCCATATTGGAAGTCATTGTATATTAGACATTTTATCGATGTGATGCATATCGAAAAAAATGTCTTTGATAGTGTTATTGGTACATTACTCAGTGTTCCGGGAAAGTCTAAGGATGGCATCAATGCAAGATTGGATTTGGTCGATATGGGAATAAGAAATTAATTGGGTCCCGTAAAGAAAGGAAATCGCACATATCTACCTCCAGCCGCTCATACTCTATCTATAAAGGAAAACAATGGTTTTATGTAAATTTCTACACGAAGTTAAAGTTCCCGAAGGATACAGTTCAAACATAAAAAATTTAGTTTGTATGAAAGACCTCAAGTTAAAAGGTTTGAAGACTCATGATTGTCATGTTCTAATGGACCATTTGCTACCAATAGGTATACGTTCCATTTTACCTGAAAAAGTTCGACGAGCCATAACTAAATTATGTTTCTTCTTTAGGGAAATTTGTAGTAAAGTGATCGATCCTCAGAAATTACCAACATTGCAAAGGGAAATTGTTGTTACTTTGTGTGAACTTGAAATGTATTTCCCACCCTCGTTTTTTGATATAATGGTTCACCTTACTATTCATCCTATTAAGGAGACACAACTTCGTGGGCTAGCTTACATGAGATAGATGTATCCGATAGAACGATATATGAAAATATTAAAAGGGTACGTAAAAAGTAGAAGTCGACCAGAAGGTTGTATTGCTGAACGGTACATTGTCGAAGAAGCTGCTGAATTTTGTACTGAATATCTATCCAATGTTGAATCCATAGGACTTCCTATGTCTCGTCATTCGGGAAGAATAACAGGAGGAGGGATAATTGGAAAGAGAGTAATGACTATATCAAGAACAGAATGAGAGCAGGCATAATTGTATGTTCTACACAATGATGATGAGGTTCAACCGTATGTTACAATACACATGGATCAGTTATCTAGTTTGAAATGAACATGAATAAAAATTGGATAACACGAGAGTACATTCGAAGTTTTATCCCTTGGCTAAAAAATCACATTAGCTCAAAGTTTGATATAGACCCCACTTCAATTTCAAAGAGATTGAGGTGGCTAGCAAATGACCCGAGTTTACATGTCTTTTCTTACACCGGTTATGTAATTAACGGCTATACATTTTATACCACAAAACAAGATGAGCAAACCACTATGAAAAATAGCATAGTCACTCTAGTAGCTGAAGCGATGCATATCTCAAGTGCAAAAGACAAAAACCCAATATATGCAAATCTATCATATTTTGGGGTTATCGAGCACATATGGGAGTTGGATTGCACAATGTTTCGTGTTCCCATCTTTGGTTGCAAGTGGGTCGATAATAATAATGGCGATCGAATTGATGAGTCAGGGTTCTTGCTTGTCGGTTTTAGTTGGGTGGGATACAAAGATGAGCCTTTTATTTTAGCTCGCAAGCTCAACAAGTGTTTTATGTCACTGATCCTGTTGATGATAAATGGTATGTTGTCCTGTCGACCAATAAAATAAGTGATGATAACAACAACGTTGAAGATGTTGGTAATGATATTTTCTTTGCGACATCATAACCATGTGAAATTGATTCAACTGATGATGGTTTATATCTTAGAGATGATCATGATGAAGGAATTTGGATTAATCCATCGTTTCGTATTGTTAATGGACAAAAAAATGTGAATCCCACAAGGAAAAGAAGAAGGGCATCTTAAGTGTGTTTATGTGTTTTATATAAGTCATGTAATGATCTGTACTCATTGTGTAAAATTTCATGTAACTTGACCTGCCAGAACTGAGTATTTGATTTTATGTTTATATAATTCATCATATAATTTTTTTAATTATATTATTTAATTATTTTAGAGATGACAATTTGATAAATTTTTTAACTATAATCTGAACTCATTATATAAGTTGATATGAACAATTTGGTATCCATTAGTATGGATATTATATCACAGCGCTATCAATGGTTTCAAAAAAATAAATTACAATTACAAGAGACAAAATATTTACAACGCTTATGGGAAAAAGCGTTGTAAAATACAAAATAAAATACAAGTACAAAACATTTACAACTCTTTTGCCCATAAGCGCTGTAAATGGTTTCCAAAAAATAAATTACAATTACTAGAGACAAAACATTTACAGCGCTTATGGGAAAAAACACTGTAAAATGCAAAATAAAATATAAGTACAAAACATTTATAGCGCTTTTGCCCATTCAGAACAAACATGCATGCATTCAGTTTTCCCAAAACACCAGAGCAAACATGCATGCATTCAGTTTTCTCAAAACACAAGAGCAAACATGCATGCATTCAGTTTTCTCAAAACACAACAGAATGACATGAAAACATCACATAACAACTAAGCACCAACAGGATGCATTTTGCATTTTAATGCCACTTTCAAGACAGTTTTATAACATGCGTTTTTAATCATAACTAAAATGGCATGCAAACATTTTCCATCCTTCACACAGAAGTAAAAACAACATATTTTACTAGTAAAACAGCCAACAACAACTATCAGAATAATCACTTATCAACAAAATGCATTTTCTTTCAAAATGTCATTTTCGAAAAACAGTTTTTCTTTTAAACACAGAACTGAAATAACACACATTTGTGGTCCTAATGCAGCTAAAAGATGGAAGGTTCCCTTACACTCGTAGCGTGCTCTGCTATTTCTCTTGTTCCTACTGCGTTCCCTTTTATGCGTCTAAAAACGGCGAAGCTGTTCCCTGAGTTTGCTGCTGCAAAACTGGGTTCTTTATCTTCGTATTGAGATGGGGATTAACTTTACTACTGGGGGTTTTCAGGTTTGAGGCTTGGATTCTCAGTTACTGGAGTCTTGAGGAATTCCCTCTCTTCAATTTGAATTCGGGAAACTGGGCAGAACAGAGACAGAATGAGAGGGGAAATGGGGTTGGTACATGCAATATGGGCAGTGAGGAGGAAGGAATGGTGTTCTGACTTCACCATCCTTCTCACTCCTATTTATAGGCTCTCATGGTGCCACCTCACTTGCCACTTGTCTGATTTCCAGCTTTTAATTGTCTTGCAATTAGCCACTAATCCTTACTTAATGTCTAATTAATTTAATTACTTGAAATTAAATTAATTTAATTCTACATCCCATAATTTTAATTCATACTTCAAAATAAATATTTGTGTATATATATACTTACAAAAATTCCCAAAATGCCCTTGACATTAATTCAAGATTAATATTTAAAATTAAGGGTCTTACAAGTTCCGCGTGTATTAGACGGTCTATTCTATCTAGGGTCAGAGTAGTTCCGCGTTTATTAGACGGTCTATTCTACTCGGGCTACGGAGTGGTTCCGCGTGTATTAGACGGTCCATTCTATCCGTGCGACGATTTAACTTTTGTATGTTCTGGCCTGTGAGAGGCTAACATACGTGAAACGTGCTGATCTGTTGAGCGATTGCACGAGTGCTGGTCTGTTGAGCGACTGCACTGGTACTGGTTTGTTGAGCGACTGTACCTTGGTATATGTAAAACGTGCTGGTCTGTTGAGCGACTACACTGGTGCTGATCTAATGAGCGATTGCACCCTGGTCTTGAGGGCCGTTAAAGTCAAACATATTTAAATTGTGCTGGTCTGTTGAGCGACTGCACCTTGGTAATTCCAAGAAGTTGAATACATGAGCATATACATATTGCATCGGGGTGATTGACCGGTGGGTCACGATTTTGGGTAGATGTTGATGATTGGAATTTGTTGTGTGTAAGTACTATATAAAATCCGAATTTCTGATAAATGATTGTGATTGCTGAAGTGTTGGCTGTACTTACAACATGTTTTCCATATTAATTAGTTGCTGTTTTGAAAAGGCATACATGTCATGAAATTTCAAAATGAGCATATTTATTTATCATCATTGATTATATGTTATACCATGGATGTATTGTTCTGTGATATAAAGGTTATGTGTTTATTTGTTAATTTCGGTCGGTGACCCTTTACTATTATTGTGGAATTTGGGCTTTGCCCTCAGATGCCCCCCAAACCCATGTTACCCGTGGGTCCCAGACGACGGAAACGTCGCTCAATTTCATTGATCGTTCCGTGCCTACTGCTTGGGTATACGACCCCATCTCAAGCAGGGCCACGTACACGGGGAGATTAAAGAGGACCTGTAGGACTGACGGAGTGGTGCACTATGTGGAGCACTCCTATGCGAGGATTGACTTTCTTGTGCCTTCCCGTTTGGTATTGGAGGCGCACAGAATTTTTGATGATGCAGATGAGCCAGCTGGAGGGGTTGAGACGGAGGCCACCGTAAAAGTGGTGACTCCTAACCCAGAGATTGGAGGGGCTGTACGTGATTCTGAGGCGGAAGAAAAGAACAAAGGGCCTACGCTAGTAACAGTTGATATTTCGGGTCCATCTAGGATATCCGATGATTGTTATTAGATTCTGGCACTGCCGAAGCGACCCAGATTGTGCATCGATCTGACTTCGGAGGAGACCGATCCTCTCTGTATGAGGAGGAGGAGGAAGTCACATCGAGGCGAGCGGCGGAGTCGGATGAGACTTGTATGGGATGCGAAGGAAATCCGTGCTACTGTAGCTTTAGTGCATGATCGGTTAGATTTGATGTATAGGATTTTGAGCTGGAAAATGTAATTTGTTTTATTTGGAAATTATTGTACTACTTTTCCGCTAACCTATTTCGCACTATGATATTTCCTTATGAGATGATATGACACTGATCTTTTGAAAATGTATTAATGTTTATTATTAATTTCCAAAGATAAGTACTTAGTGATATTTATGATGAAATTATTTAATTACGTTCATCGATGAAATTATTTAATTACGTTCATCGATTAAATTACGACGTACTATTTTTAAGAAACGGATTAAAGGAAATTTTTATTTCAATTCTTTTGAAGTAATAAATTGGGAAAAACATTTTAATTATTTATTTAAAAAAAATACACTCGCGTTGTGCTTTAAACTCGTGGTGTTACAGAATGAAAGTGGCCAGCCGATTAAGCCCAACAGTTCAATGATGGTAAGCTACATTGGTGCTTTTGTCCGCCAAAATATCCCAATAACAATCGATGACTGGAGAGACAAAGCATTGAAGGATGCTAAAGACATATTGTGGAGTGATGTACAAGTAATTAACTTTTTTACTCCACTTTTTTGTTACTTAATTATGATTTTTTCATTGAAATACTTTTATTCAAACTCTTTATTATTTGGTTTTCAGAGCGCTTTTAACATTGAAGATGCGTAAAAATTACGTATTTAGAATTGTCGGTAAAATTCACAGAGGATTTAGATCTCATCTGTCGAATTTTTACCTAAGAGACAAGTGTGGAAATGTGAATGTTGAAGCTCCAAACATTTACAATTACTACATAACACCTGAAGAGTGGACCTTTTTTGTTGCTAAATGCTCAGACCCCGCATTTGTGTTAATATTTATTTTATTAGTATGTGTGCTTTATTCATATTCATATCTTATATTTTTTACATGATCGTTATTTTTATTTATTTATATATAGAATATAAGTACAGCAAATCGGGAGCGAAAAAAAACCCAGTGCATCCATACAAAAGATCGCGTATGGGGTATGCGCGTTTAGAGCAAAAAATTGTAAGTAAACATCACTTTTATACATTGTGTTAGCTAGATTATAAACTATAGTTTATAACTAATATTTTGTTTATGTCTTAATGAACAACTGCAAGATACGAAATCCGATCAACAATTGGGTTGTCATATCTTGTGGAAGGAGGCTCGCGTAAATAAAGATGGAATAGTGGATAACGAAAATGTTCAACAAGTTGTTCAAGAATGTGTAAGTATACTATCACTTTAATATTTTTTAATATTGCCTTTTAAAAATGATATTCAACTTATCTTTTTAATACTACATGTATTTTAGGAAAATTTGGAACAAAGTCTTGAACTTATCTTTTTAATACTACATGTATTTTAATACTACATTGTTCGTAAAAGTCTACCGAAGGTAATTAATTACTTAACGAAATAAGAAATTCATTCAACCTAATTGTTTCACATACTTATGTATTAATCGTTGATTTAATTTAGGGTGTTTCACGTTGCTACCTATACTTGTCTTCCTCTACCCGCATGGTTGGGAAAGGAACATCGTACAATACTTTGGGAGAAGTATTGCACAACAAAGATGTCCCTGCCGACCATGTTAAAGTGTCACTTGTGGTGGCTTTAGAACCACTTGCACTGTTGCCTATCCCCGACAACGACAGAGATATGAAACTTTTGGGAGAAACAATAGGTAGCTATGTGGCATGGTCGAAACATCTTGTTGGCACTGATCAGGAGGTATTTTTTAATTTCTATGTATGTTTAGTTGTATGATTAGGATTGATTATATGTAATTTTTGATTTTTCCGCTTTTATATTTCACATTTATTTAGATTGTTGCTGAAAGGAATGATGATAAGATCCCTCGCAGCGAGTCTGTCACTTCACCAGAAAAGGCACCAGAAAAGGTTTGACATATACATCAATTCATGTATACAAAATGATTAGCTTACTATAATAACTAACAAGCTGATTAACCTCGCTTTTTTTCAGATTCAACAAAAAATAAACCCGCTGCACCGCAGGTGCAGGTCCGTGGTAAAAATAAACCTTCCAAAATGCAAAAACTAGATCGAGGAAAATCAGTTGCTCTTCCTAAAATAAGTCAACCACGCCTTGCTCGATTTGGGTCGTGTCTTGACACAACAACAAAGATGAATATGAAGAGCAACAATGATGCACGTATGCTAGACATGGAAAAAAGTATATTCAGAGAAGAGTATTTAGAAATACTTGGCAAAGAGCAAATATACGAACTTCTCGATCATAAAGAGTTGAGTGCTACTGTAATCAGCATATACATCAGGTAATATAAATTCTTTATTTAAGATATAAATTACCTTTTAATTGCTTCACTGCCACATTAATTTATTGATATTATAATCTAATTTTATATTTGAAGGTTTTTGTACGAGAAGTTGGTGTGCGCGCGGAAATTGTCAAGTAGATTTTCATTCTTATCTCCGCATAAACTATCCATGTTTAAACTCGATCTAGATAATGTAAATAAATATGTAGTTGATAGACTTATAGAAAATAAAGAGAAGGACAAGATGTTTCTGGCACCATACAATTCAGGGTACGTAATTAGATACTTTATCTATATCTTTTTTAATTTATGATATTATGAGTTGTGTAAACAAATTTGCCAACCAAATTTGTGTTGTTGTAGGCAACATTGGGTGTTGTTTGCCATAAATGCGACTTATGAAATTGTATATTATTTAGACCCAATGCACGGTCATTACAACAATCACCCTGATATAAAGAACATCTTCGACACGTAAGTAATATTCATTTATTTCTTACATATATAAATAATGTGTTTGGTCATTGAATAATAATCACATTTATTTGATAGTGCTCTGCAATTTTTCCGCGCTCAAAGGGGTGCTTCAGTGTCGAAGAATAAGTTAAACAACATCACATGACTTCCAGTAAAGGTTTGAAATTTTTGTTATAGAACTTAATTATATGCCTTTAAATTTTCATTTACAATCAATGCATAAATATTTATTGGCGTACATGTTTTATTTTATAGTGTCCGCGTCAAACTAACAACGTAGACTGCAGATACTATATAATGAGGTTCATGAAGGAGATTATTGATCTGAATCAACTTATAATTTCAGAAACGGTACGTTATTTTCATTATATTTTGATTTTCATATATAAACTATATATATATTCTAACTTATTTTACTTAACAGAAGGGTCATCGATCAAATAGGGCTACCAAAAAAGTGATTGAGACTTGAATCTACAAATAGCTTGCTACTCAGCTGCCCATAGGGGTGGGAATAGGCCAGGCTTTGAAAGGCCTGAGCCTGGCCTACGATTAATTTTTTAGGCCTAAGCCTGGCCTACGGCCTATCATAGGCTTTTTTTTCGGCCTGGCCTGACCTTTTTAAAAATCAGGTCTGGCCTGAAAAGCCTATTTAAAAGCCTTATTCACATTAAAATATTTAAATGTTATATTTTACATTTTTTTAAATAGGCTAAATTAGAAAGTTTTATATAAGGAAAATTAATAAAATTATAATCAAATATAATATAATAAAATAATATTAAAATTGCCTAATTGATATGTTTAAAATAGGAAATAATAATATTAATAAATAACATTCATAAATAATAAAATCTATATATACATATACTTTAAAATAGGAAACTATAATATTAATAAATAATAATAAAAAATAACATTAATAAATAATATATATATATATATATAGGCCGGCCTGTCAGGCCTAATAGCCTTATATATAAGGCTGAACCTGACCTATTTAAAAAAATAGACTTTAAAAATAGCATGAACCTAGCCTTCTTATTAAACAGGCCAGGCCAGGCCAGACCATAAGTAGGCCAGGTCATAGGCCCCTGTCGGACGGCCTAGCCTATTCCCATCCCTAGCTGCCCGCCCGTGAATTTGAAAAAACGAACAACATGAAGAGGTAAGTCTAAAAGAATTAGTGAGGAGACATTAAACACCACCAACTAAAAGGGAAATACAAAAAGGCAGTAATAATTGTTTTATAATCTTGTAGCAATTACGTTACACAATACTACCTGAAATATAGATAGTTCTCAAATAAAGTATACACATGATAAAAGCATTAAACTTATAATTTAATCGTTCAATTAGAAATATTTAAAATCCAATTCATCAAGAAGTGAAATCAAAATAAGCAACCTTAAAAAAAATATAGAAAATCAAACAAGTAAAAACATAACTTTTTTAGAACCAAGAGACAGTTTCATCTTATTGATAGCCTTCTCCTCCTAAGGGTGGCATTTCCCTTAGGGGTGACTTCATCTAATAGATAGCTCTCTCCTCTAAATCCCACAATGCATCATAACGCATCAATTAGGGAGCTTACATCTCGCTTATAACTCTCTCCTCCTAAGGATGACATCTATCATAGGGGCGGCTTCATCTAACAGGTAACTCTCCTCAATCAAAATGATGTAATAATTAAATGAAAGAAAAACTATAGAATAGTGAATGAACCATGTGTTGCTCTGTTTTGCAACTATCACAACTTCAAAGAAAAAGAATAAGTACACTTATAATGCTCAATTTAAAATAGCTCTACAAAAATAATTTGGCATAACTAATAACATTCTACTCCATTATTTTATAAAAAAATTAATACAACAAGATAAAACGTAACAGCTCTCAACTCTTTTACTTAGTGATTAGAAAAAATTTCAATCATATTTGTGAAAAAAAATTTAAATGAAGTTATTTTATTACCCAAATATAACAAAGAAGTAGATTGACTGTCGACGACAGTGCACGAGAAGATGGTGGCGTGCGGCGGTGGTCAATTAACAGAGCTGTGCAGGATGAGGACTACACGTGGGTCACACACAGTGGGTTGTGTGATGAAGATTTGAAAAGGATATATTAGAAATACAATGATTAAATGAGTAAGAAGTTAATTTTTAGGATTAATTGTAGTTTTAGTCCCTCATTTTTATTGATTCATGAAATTGGTCTCCATATTTTAAAAGTCGACAATTTTGGTCTCTTCTGATTTCGTAACTAAAAGATGGTGACGTGACATACTTTAAATAACATATCATATGATACGATGATATAGAATGATTAACACCCACAAAATCAAAATAAAATATCGTAGAAACTTAACTTTTTGTCTCAGATTCGAACATGTGTCTTCACAATGGTGTGAGTTAATTATAGTGGAACTTACCATCTCTTCTAAGAAAAAAAAACATCAAAATATTATTTTTTAGTTTAAAAATATGAAAGATTGAGAGATTAATCAAAATTGTCTCCTTTTAAAATAGAGAAATCAATTTCGTGAATTAATAAAAATAAGGAGAATAAAACTTAATTTTTGTTTATAATAATAACTAAAGTTTGATGTCAATTTTTTATTTATAATAGTGATAAGAGAGAATATATCTCAAAACAAAATCTCATAACCTAATGAAATTTTGATCAATATGAAGCGATTTAAAGTTACATTCTATAGTTACATTTCAAAATCTCCGCGTCATTTTGATCAATATGAAGCGAAGAATATAGACTCCGCGTCATTTCAAAATCTCGCTTTTTATAGTTACATTCTTTAAAATCATGGGAAATTCATTATTATATAATTTTCCTTTGACATTTTTCCAACTTATTTACATACGGTCATGGGATTAGGCCTCTTTTGGGAAAGGGAGACCATTTGTTTTTATTTTTTTACTATTTTATATTTTTATGATTTTATATAAAGGTAATTAAAATCCGATCAGACATTCAACCAATGAAGATATCGATTCAATGGTTAGATCGGAGTCGATCTATAGTCAAATAGTTAATAATTAAATGATGAAAATAATATAAAATATGCAACATTATTAGTAATTAATCCATATTATTATTAGTAACAAAATAGTGTTTAATGAAGTACCAAACTAAAGGAAATTTTTTCCCGTATACTCACTATTATACTACTACTCTCACAAATCTAACGAAACTTCATATAAATATTAAAAACTTTCATTTTCACTCACATTTTCATTCAAACTTTTTGGTACGTAAGTGAATACCAAAATTTTCTAAACAATAGAAAAAAAAATTTCAAAATTTCCGGCACATAATTAACACTCCGAAAAACTTGTTTTTTTTTTAAGTTTCTTGCTACACAACTTGTTCTGAGAAATTTGAAAAAAGATTCCCGGTAGTTATTGAAGGTGCAAACACGAGAAGAGGGAGTTGAATTGTGTTTGACTAACCTGATTACTTTTTCAGTTTTTGCAGTTTTATAACAAAACCTGATGTATATATCAAACAAAGTTGGCAGCGGATATAAAGTAAAGATAAAACATAGAATTTTATACTGGTTCACCGTTAACGAAGTTATGTCCAGTCCCTTCACTTTGAAGGATTTCACTAATTCAAAACCTTGAATTACAACAATACCTCTGACCCTCTAAGTCAGTCTTCTCAAATAGTCTAACAATCTTAGACTTTTGAGGAATGCAGCACCTTGACTTCTCAAGTCAAGTCTTCTCCTACCAATCTGACAACCCCAGATTGTAGAAGGAATTACAACACCTTGAATCTAATTGCTAAGTAATCTGCTACCCCTTCTAACTCCCTCAGATTGTAGACTCTACTTCAACAACTTAGATCTAACACAAGGGAAAGAAAAACACGAGTGCTTGCTTCTGGAAAGCTGAAACTCACAATTAACCTCACTGAAAACTCGAATGTTTGCTTTTGGAAGTGTATGACTCTTTTGTGATTTTCGATACTGAGTCTTCAGTCTTGAGCCTCCTTTTATAGATATGAATTAGGGTCTCTTCCAAGCTTAAATTCGAGCTGTATCTTGCTGGATTCTCTTGCAAAAATAACTTGGCCAATCGGGTTTCACTTAAATAAAAAACATATCATTTTTAGCTCCAGATTGCCTTCGAAAATAACTTTGGCCAATCCAGTCTTTAATTATTTATGGATCAAATGTTTCTTCCCGCCAATGGCTTCTGAATTCCACAAGACTTCAATTTATTTTTGTACCAAATCCTTTTAATACTTTGATCAAATTTAATCAAGTCTCCACTGATTATCAACATGATTAAATCTGAACCGTTTGATCTTCTAATCTCGTCCACATCTGGACCATGCAATCTGATATACTGCGATCCTCTGATCTCAGCCAACCCTGGACCACACTTTCTGATATTCTGATATCGACCACTCTAGACTTGCAATCTGATCTGCTGTGATCCTCTGATCTCGGCCAATGCTGGACCACACGTTCTGATCTTCTGATTTCGGCCAACACTGGGCCATATACTTAAATCTTGACCATTGATCTGAACTTTTTCCCTCTGATCTGTACCAATTCTGGACTGGGTCTGAATTGAACTGAAATTAATTCTGGACATAGGATATTTTAATCTGGACATTTACCTTCTGATCTGGATCAGTTCTGGATTCAATCTGGATATCATTTCTTCTGATATGGACTTAGTTTCATACTTTGAACCATGCTATCTTCTGGTCTGGGCCAAATCTGGATTAAATATCTTGTTCTGGACCAATTAACTGAAGCTCTGATTAAGTATGGATCAAGTCTGGACTGATTATCATTTCACTGCCAAGCTATCTTCTGGTCAGAATAACTTTTGGACCAAGTCTGACTTATGATACCTTCTGGTCTGGAACAAGTCTCCCTTTGGCAGGCTTCCTTCTGGTCTGGTCCAGGTCTCCTTCTGGACTCTGCTTCCTTCTGAACTGGGCTAGGAAAGATATCCTCCGATGGTGTTTTGACATCCTGGTGTATCCTCTGGTGCCTTCAGGATACATCCTCTGGTACCTTCTGGGTGCGTTATCTGGTATCTTCTGGAGGTGTATCATCTGATCTTATTTTATCCTCTAGTAACTCATCTTCTGCCTCTGGTGACTTCATCTTCTGCCTCTGATAACTTCATCTTCTGCCTCTGATAGCTTCATCTTCTGGTGGCATTTAATATAATAATTCTAAGTACAAAATAAGATTACATGGAGTGCTTTTGTAAACATCAAAATCCTAAGTACTTAGAACCAACTTGGTTCCAACAATCTCCCCCTTTTTGATGATGATAAAACCTTAACTTATTTTGCTAGCTTATAACTCGAAGTGCTTGAAATACTCCCCCTCAGACCAATCTCTCCCCCTAAGTCTAATAATGACTTTTTCTTCTCCTTTTCAACTCCTTCTTAAATCATTATTTCTTTTCTTTTCTTCTCCTCTCCTTTTCAACTCCTTCTCTTTTCATCTCTTTCTGATTTATTTTTCTCTCTCCCTATTTCTTCTCCTTTTCAACTCCTTCTCTTTTCACTCATTCTTTTTCTCTCTTTATTTTTCTCTTTCCTTGTTTCCTCTCCTTTTCAACTCCTTCTCTTTTCACTCTTTCTTTTTCACTCCTCCTTTCTTTTTATCTCTCCTTTTCTACTTATTTCTCCTTTCTCTCTCTCTCTCTCTCTCCCCCTTTTTGTCATCAGCCAAAAAGAGGTCCTATTATTTTTGTATTTTTGTTTTTCTCTTTACAAAGTACAGAAATTAAAAACAAAAAAAGTAAAAGACATAAATTAAAATTACAAGAAAATTAAAAACTCCTAAAATGACTATTTGAGCTAGTCGGATATGGAGAAAATGTTGAGATGCTTCTTGATGAACTCGAACCTATCTTCAGGTAATGCTTTGGTGAAGAAATCAGCCCATTGATGATCAGTGTCCACAAACTGGATGCTTAAAGTCCCTTTTTGAACATGGTCCTTAATGAAATGGTGTTTTATTTCAATGTGTTTGGCTCTAGAGTGTAAGATCGGGTTCTTGGTTAGGTTTATGGCTGAAGTGTTATCACAGAACAAAGGGATATTGGTTTCAAAGATGTTGTAATCTTCAAGTTGATGTTTCATCCAGATTAACTGTGAGCTGCATCCTGCTGCTGATATATACTCAGTTTCAGTTGTTGACATGGCAATGGTGCTTGCTTGACCAAGAGATCAAATTATCACCTAAGAATGTGCAGTTGCTACTTGTACTTTTCCTTTCCAGCTTGTCTCCAGCATAGTCAGAATCACAAAAACCTCTTAGTTTGTAGGTGGGGGTTTTCTTGTATAACAAGGCAAGGTTGGTGATTCCTTTAAGGTATCTTAAGATTCTTTTGACAGTAGTTAAATGGGATTCACTAGGGTTAGCTTGAAAACGGGCACAAACACAATCACTAAACAAAATGTCAGGTCTAGAAACAGTTAAATAAAGAAGGGATCCAATCATACCTCTGTATGTTTTCTAGTCTACCTTTTGGCTGGTTTCATCTTTCTCAAGAGAGCAGGTTGGGTGCATGGGGGTGGCCATAGGCTTACATTCACTCATTTTGACCTTTTTAAGAAGTTCTTTAGTGTATTTTGATTGGTGAATGAGTATACCTGATTGACTTTGGTGAATCTGAATTCCCAAGAAGAACTTAAGTTCTCCCATCATGCTCATTTGGAACTCTTTCTGCATTACGTCAGAAAACTCTTTGCACAAAGTGCCATTAGTCGATCCAAAGATGATATCATCAACATAAACTTGAATAATTAAAATATCATTTTTAATAGATTTTCTAAATAGAGTATTATCAATCTAGCCTCTATCAAATTCATTCTTAAGCAGAAAGTTACTAAGTCTTTCATACCATGCCCTTGGTGCTTGTTTTAAACCATATAAAGATTTTTTAAATTTTAAAACATGGTTTGGAAAATCAGAATTTTCAAATCCATGGGGCTGTTTGACATAGACTTCCTCACTTATATAGCCATTTAAGAATGCACTTTTAACATCCATTTGATACAACATTATATCATGATTAGCAGCAAATGATAAAAGAATTCTAATTGCTTCTAACCTGGCCACTGGAGCAAAACTCTCAGTGTAATCAATACCTTCCTGTTGACTGTATCCTTGAGCTACAAGTCTGGCTTTGTTCTTTACCACTTCACCTTTTTCATTGAGTTTATTCCTGAACACCCACTTGGTTCCAATAATGTTTTTGTTTGGTCTAGATACCAGATCCCAAACATCATTCCTTTGAAATTCGTTCAGCTCTTCTTGCATTGCAAGTATCCAACCTTCCTCTGCCAAAGCGTCATCAACATTGCTTGGTTCAATTGTTGAGAGTAAACCAAACAGACTGGTTTCTCTACTTGATGATCTGGTCTTCAATGGTTCTGCTGCACTGCCAATAATGAGAGTTTTTGGATGTGAAGACTTGTACTTCTATCCATTCTTTCCCTCTAACTTGTCTTCAGAGTCAGCATGTTCTTCTTCCTTGCTTTCATCTTTATCTTTCCCAGGTTCTGCTGCTGGTCCAGCTTCTGGTTGCTGTGCCTCTGGTTCATCTGCAATTTCCTCATCTTGCTTTGACTTTTCAGAGTCAAGCTGTTTATCATCAAACTTAATGTGGATTGATTCTTCCACAGTGTTAGTTTCTTTGTTAAACACTTTCTAATCTTTTGATCTTTCAGAGTAACCAATAAAGATACACTTTTGAGATCTAGAATCAAACTTAGCTAGATTATCTTTAGTGTTCAACATAAAACAGATGCAGCCAAATTGCTTAAAGTAGGAAATATTAGGTTTCTTACCTTTACATAGTTCATAGGGAGTTTTATTTAAGATTGACCTGATGTAGACTCTATTCTGAATGTAGCAAGCTGTGTTGACAGGTTTTGCCCAAAGGTAGGTGGCAATCTTCATATCATTTAGCATGGTTATGGCCATCTCCTACAGTGATCTATTCTTCCTTTCTACTACTCCATTCTGTTGAGGTGTTCTAGGGGATGAGAAGTTGTGAGAGATGCCATTCTCATCACATAATTCTTCAAAATACTTGTTCTCAAATTCACCTCTATGATCACTTCTGATGGTTATGATCTTTACACACTGTTCATTCATTACTTGCTTACAAAAAGAAATAAACACTTTGTGAGATTCATCTTTGTTCATTAAAAATTTTACTCAAGTCCACCTTGAGTAATCATCAACAATCACAAAACCATATTTCTTACCACTGAGAGAAGCTGTTTGAACTGGACCAAACAGATCTAAGTGAAGCAATTCAAGTGGTTGAGAAGTAGAAACACATTTTTTAGTTTTAAAAGAGCTTTTAGTTTGTTTACCTCTTTGACATAGTTCACACAGAATCTCAGTTTTGGAACTTACCTTGGGAAGCCCTCTTACCAACTGGAGTTTGCTCAACTCAGATATAAGTCTAGGGTTTGCATGCCCTAGCCTCTTGTGCCAATTCAAATTATGCTCACTTACAGATAATAAGCATTTAACCTGTTGCTTAGTAAGACTAAACAAATCAATCTTATAAACATTATCTTTCCTAATGCCAGTAAACAAAACAGATTTATCAAGTTGACTAACAGCTTTGCATGTTTTCTAGTTAAAGATGACATCATATTTGCAATCACTTAGTTGACTTATGCTCAAAAGATTATGCTTCAAACCTTTTACTAACAGAACATTTATAATAGAAAGGGAAGAAGATTTGTTACCAACTGTTCCTGTACCAATAATCTGACCTTTCTGGTTTCCTCCAAAGGAAACTTTGCCTCCATTTTTCATGGTCAGATCCAAAAACATAGATTTGTCTCATGTCATGTGTTTAGAGCATCCACTGTCAAGATACCAAGCTTTGTGTTGCTGATCAGACCTTGCTTTTTCTCTGTCAGAATCAGAGTCAGAGTCAGACTCGGACTCAGACTCAACTTCTGTTTGAGCCATCAGAGCCAGTTCTTCTTCCGGCATGTTTGAGCATTTTCCTTGATTCTGCTTTAGTCGATAAACCATGTTCCTCTAATGATTCTGGAACATGTTTTGGTTCTAGTAACTTTGGTGAATCTGGTGATTCTGATAACCTTGATGATTCTGGTGATTTGGGTGAATCTGGTGGTTCTGATGAATCTGGTAATTCCTGAACCTTTGATACTGATACCTGTTCTGGTTCTGGTTCCAATACTGATTTTGGTTCTGGTTCCAGTGCTGATTCTGGTTCCAGTGTTGGTTCTGGTTCCAGTTCCTGTGTTTTTTATACTGGTTCAAGTTCCTGTTCTGATTCTGGTTCCAGTTTTGATTCTGGTTCTAGTTCTAGTTCTGGTTGAGTTGACCAGACCTTCTTCCATCAGACTCAGATTGCTTCTGTCTTGTTGTAGCAGGAACATAAACCTTATTCGGCTTGTGCATTGCCAACATCCATTGTCCAGGTACCATTGTTGGTGTCTCCTTCTAGTTGCTCAGAATATCTGCAACATAGACAATTTGATCTTTTGGTACCCAAAACTGATTGGGTCCAGGTTTGTTAGTTTTAACAGCTCTCTGATCTTGTTCAGATTTTACCATTGGACAAGATAATTCGGAGTGGCCTTTCTTAGCACAAACAATGCATAAAACATCAGAATGAACAACTTTAGTTTCAGTAATAGTTTCTGTAAAACTAAGACCTCCCTTTCCACTGTTATTGTTTCCATAAATCATAGATGCATATTTACTTCTTTCCATTTCATTAGAAATAAAGTTTTGAAAAAATTGCCCATGCATATCAGATTCACAAACAGTTTGGGAAATGGAACAAATATTACTTTTGAGAGTTTGGTTTTCAGATTTGAGTCTTGCAACTTCAGTTTTAAAATCCTTGTTTTCAGTTGCACACTCAGAATTTCGATTCTTTAAAACTTGGACTTCTTTGGTCAGATTTTTCTTATCTTCCCTAAGAGTTTTTAGTTTTAAAGACATCTTATTGTTTGCATTTAAAAAGTCTTTTAAAGCCTCAATTAATTCAGATTTAGTGAGATCAGAAAATACCTCACTGTCTTCATCTTCTGATTCTGTTCCAGAGCCTGAGCTGTATCCCGAACTTGAGTTGGTATGAGCCATCAGAGCCAGAATTGCTTCCTCTGATGTGCTTCCAGACTTTCCTGAATGACTGCTTTGATCATTCTTCCTTCTGCCTGCTTTCCTTCCAGAAACAATGTCTTTACGAAGTCCAGAGGCAGACCTGATGTGTGCCATCATTGCTGTTTATGCCTCTTCTTCATCAGACGATTCTTCTTCTGATTCTGATGTATCCTAGGCTGCCATCAGACCCTTCTTTCTGAATTTAGAACTCTTGTGTTGTTTGCCTTTTTCCAGATTTGGACATTCTGACTTGATATGTCTGTTAAGACAAACTCTCATTTTTAAAGTTTTGATGAAAATAAACAAAGGTTAATTAAAGATTGTTAATTATGATTCTAAATGTATTGTTAATTTAACCTGTGCTTTTGAGTGTGTTAATTCAAAGATAGGTTTCAAAAGCATCAAAGAAAACAGCATAAACAAAGGCAGAGAACATTCTTGACATATTCTGGAAAACAGAGAATGTTCGCCAGGCCGTGACAGCATAAAGACCAATCTTTCTCCATCACTTAATTGAAGTTATTGCCTTTGGAATTTACATCAGTATTAAGAGTACATGACAAGGAACAGATGTGATCAATTACAATCAAAAGAAACCATTCAAATCACAAAGAAAAAAGGCCATGAATCAAGCTGCCCAAGCAGAAACTGAACATTCTCCAGTTCTGCTGTCAAGACTGATAAACAATCTTGACAATGTACAATGCATCAAGACAACTTCTAGTATGTTCAGAAATCAGTCCAGATTGATTATCATTCTCCAGGAAACCCAAAAGCTAAAGCTCCAGATTGATCATCAATCTCCAGCAACTACACTACAGTTTTCTACAACAACGTTCTGTGATCGTTTTCAATCTGTTTTAATTGATCCAAAGCTCCAGTTCAAGCCAGCAATATTATCACTTATCAGAAGCATTAGAGGATCATTAATTACTCAAGAAAGAATGATCTAAAACACAACACACAGCCCAGTCAAAATAGAAAATAAAAATAGTCAAAAGTTGGATTATTTTTATTCAGAAATAATGCCTCTGGTCAAGCCTGACAAGGGCACTACCAACAGCTCTATTGACCTCCATTTAATGCTCTCAAGCCTATAAAAGGAAGGCCACAGCTCAAGGAAAATGCAGAAGTTCAAGTGCTAACAAGTCTATCAAAATCCTTCACATTTACATACTTGAAATTCTCCAATCACATACAAGAATCAGTTTGGTTAAATTCGTTTTACTCTCATACATTTATACTGAATTCTTTGTAAAGAATCGAATCTCAAACAAGAGTTGAGACATCTCAGATTTTAAACAATCTCATCATTATTGTAAAACTCAAACTATAAGAGTTAAGTATAGTTTGGGGTAGATTGTAAGAAATCACTATTAAGGTTGGTAGGTGATTTGATTAATCTCTTTCTGGGTGGAATTAGATTAAGTTCTGTAACAAAGATCAAGGTTGATCTAGGCTAGGTCCTGTATAACCAAGAAGGTTCTTGTTTTAAACACTTAGTGGAAAATCTCACAATTGTGAGGACTGGACGTAGCCCAAGTTGGGTGAACCAGGATACATCTGTGTGTGGTATTTCTTATCCTTTATCTCTTTATTCAGTTTGATTGCTTTTCAAGATTAAAATCACAAAACTGTTTTCTGTTTTACAAACTAATCTGAACGTTCTCCGTTTTTTTGATAAAACAAGAACGTTCTCCGTTTTTCTGCTTTCTTAACCAAGAACTTTCTTGAGTTCAAATCTGAAGTTTTTCAGGAAATTTTAAAAAGGTAGATTTACAATTCAAACCCACCTTCCTTGTAAATCAATTTTTCTACTTCAATGTCCAGGTTCATTGCATCCATAACAGACGATGCTCATCTTGTCAGATTCTTCCTTTCCTTTGCTGTTATGTTTCTTCTTAAAGCTTCTCCTCTTCCTATTTTCCCATATCTTAACCATCTGTTTGGTTAAGTAAGCCATATCATCACAGTCACTGTCACTATCATCTGATTCTGGTGCTGCCCTTGCAGCTTTCTTCTGTTTCGACTTCAGGGCCAAATTCTTCTTCTTCTTTGGTTCATCTGCTTCCAGTTCTATTTCATGAGACTTGAGTGAGCTGGTCAGATCTTCAAGTTTTAAGTTATCCAGATCTTTGGCTTGCTGAACTGCAGTAACCATTGGTCTCCACTTGGTTGGTAAGCTTCTTAGAATCTTCTTGAGATGATATGCTATTGTGTAGCTTTTCTTCAAGACCTTCAGTCCAGATATAAGAGTTTGGAATCTACAGAATATTCCACCAATGTCTTCATTATCTTCCATCTTGAACATCTCATACTGTTTGACCAGTATGTTAGCCCTTGCTTCTTGAACCTGCTAACTTCCTTCATAGGTAAGAACGAGACTATCGAATATGCTCTTTACTGTTTCTTTATCTGTGCATCTGTCAAATTCCTTGAATGTGATGGCACTGATCATGATGGTTCTGGCTTTGTGATGCAGTTTGTATGCTTTGCTCTGGTCTGGTTTCATATCTTCCATGTCCAGTTCTTTAGTTGGATCT
Organism: Cicer cuneatum; assembly: GCA_037974295.1. NCBI lineage: Eukaryota > Viridiplantae > Streptophyta > Magnoliopsida > Fabales > Fabaceae > Cicer > Cicer cuneatum. Next base: position 44,116,019 of record JBBPBO010000001.1, read on the forward strand.
CCTAGAACAGTAGGTGCAGTGTATCCTTTGACTACCAGCTTCCATAATTCAGGATCTTGAGATATGAAGAAACTTCTCATTCTGTCCTTCCAATACTCAAACCTTTCTCCATCAAACAATGGTGGTCTGTTGATGTTGCCTCCCAAATCATCTTTGGATTCTGCCATGTTGTTGACACCTTGGACCTTTCCTCAAACATTGTTAAGTGCTCAGCCTTGAGACCGAGCTCTAATGCCAATTGAAGGTGCAAACACGAGAAGGGGGGTTGAATTGTGTTTGACTAACTTGATTACTTTTTCTGTTTTTGCAGTTTTATAACAAAACCTGATGTATAAATCAAACAGAGTTAGCAACGGATATAAAGTAAAGATAAAACACAAAATTTTATACTGGTTCACCGTTAACGAGGCTACGTCCAGTCCCTTCACTTTGAAGGATTTCACTAATTCAAAACCTTGAATTACAACAATACCACTGACCCTCCAAGTCAGTCTTCTCAAACAGTCTAACAATCCTAGACTTTTGAGGAATGCAGCACCTTGACTTCTCAAGTCAAGTCTTCTCCGACCAATCTGACAACCCCAGATTGTAGAAGGAATTACAACACCTTGAATCTAATTGCTAAGTAATCTGATACCCCTTCTGACTCCCTCAGATTGTAAACTCTACTTCAACAACTTAGATCTAACACAAGGAAATGAAAAACACGAGTGCTTGCTTCTAGAAAGCTGAAACTCACAATTAACCTCACTGAAAACTCGAGTGTTTGCTTCTGGAAGTGTATGACTCTTGTGATTTTCGATACTGAGTCTTTAGTCTTGAGCCTCCTTTTATAGATGTGAATTAGGGTCTCTTCCAAGCTTAAATTCGAGCTGTATCTTACTGAATTCTCTTGCAAAAATAACTTGGCCAATCGGGTTTCACTTAAATAAAAAAACATATCTTTTTTAGCTCTAGATTGCCTTCGAAAATAACTTTGGCCAATCTTGTCTTTAATTATTTATGTATCAAATTTTTCTTCTTGCCAATGGCTTCTGAATTCCATAAGACTTCAAGTTATTTTTGTACCAAATCCTTTTAATACTTTGATCAAATTTAATCAAGTGTCCACTGATTATCATCATGATTAAATCTAGACTGTTTAATCTTCTAATCTCGTCCACATCTGGACCATGCAATCTGATCTGCTGTGATCCTCTGATCTCGGCCAACCCTGGACCACACTTTCTGATCTTCTGATCTCGACCACTCTGGACTTGCAATTTGATCTGTTGTGATCCTCTAATCTCGGCCAATGCTGGACCACGCATTTTGATCTTTTGATTTCGACCAACACTGGGCCATATACTTAAATCTTGACCATTGATCTGAACCTTTTCCCTATGATCTGGACCAATTCTGGACTGGGTCTGAATTGAACTGAAATTTATTTTGGACATAGGATATTTTAATCTGGAAATTTACCTTCTGATCTGGATCAGTTCTAGATTCAATCTGGATATCATTTCTTATGGTATGGACTTAGTTTCATACTCTGAACCATGCTATCTTCTGGTCTGGGCAAAATCTGGATTAAATCTCTTGTTCTGGACCAATTAACTGAAGCTCTAATTAAGTCTGGATCAAGTCTAGACTGATTATCTTTTCATTGCCAAGCTATCTTCTTGTCAGAATAACTTTTGGACCAAGTCTGACTTATGATACCTTCTGGTCTGGAACAAGTCTCCCTCTGGCAGGCTTCCTTCTGGTCTGGTCCAGGTTTCCTTCTAGACTCTGCTTCCTTCTGATCTAGGCCAGGAAATATATCCTCTGATGGTGTTTTGACATCCTGGTGTATCCTCTGGTGCCTTCAGGATGCATCCTCTGGTACCTTCTGGGTGCATTATTTGGTATCTTCTGGAGGTGTATCCTCTGGTCTTATTTTATCCTCTAGTAACTCATATTCTGCCTCTGGTGACTTCATCTTCTGCCTCTGATAACTTCATCTTCTACCTCGGATAGCTTCATCTTTTGGTGGCATTTAATATAATAATTCTAAGTACAAAATAAGATTACACGGAGTGCTTTTGTAAACATCAAAATCCTAAGTACTTAGAACCAACTTGGTTCCAACATTTATGGTTCCAGAGGATGAGACGACAAAATAGTACACCGGACACTCGATGTTGATACTACATCATCTTTGATGGATCATCCTTCAATAAGGATTCGAGCCACATCATTCCAGAGGAAAATGTCGATTTATAGTGGAGGAGTCTATACAATTAGAGGTTAATGTTTCTCTGCAGGAGGAGCCTGTACAAGAGACGTATAGGAGACTCTACACGAGGCTACACAGGAAGAGGAGATGAGGAGGAGCATGTGGAAGAGTTGTACAGTCAGAGGGGCATGAGGACCATATGCATCAGGAGGAGGTTGTACATCAGGAAGATGAGCTTACATGTATCTTGGACGACTGTATGATATGTCTGTCCTTACACGATAGTATTATGTTGCTAGCAGACTATGGTTTGGTTAAGTAAGTTAGTTATTTGATTTTGAAATTTTTTACGGTGCATTTAAAATATATAAAATTATTATTATTTTTTATATTATTTTTTATATTATATTTAAATTTCAAATATTTTATTTGCATGCATGAGCGATCGATGCTGAAGATATCTCCCATGGTAAGAAACTGCAACAATTTACACCACATGTACTCCCACGAGATATATAGGAGTGAGTAAATTTGTTTGGATTAGCCGCACTATAGTGGGGTAATCTGAAACTGATTGACAACAACCTAATTTCTGTATTTGTAGAAGGTGGCACCCAGAGTTTTCTTCATTTCACATGGTATTTGGTGAAATGACGATTACTTTCAATGATGTTCCCAACATATATGTATTCGCATTAGGTGTGAGTTTTACACTCATCCGTCTGACCTAGATAAAGTTATGGTAGGTAGTCTTTCCATTAATTTATTAGGTGTGTCTGCTGGTGAGATATGAGAGAAAAATAGAAATACAAGGAGTGCACACTATATGTTGGATTGGTTGAAAGAGGTTATCAAAAGACAATGTGCTGCAGAGAGATTTGATTGTGTTGCCATGGCATACTTGCTGAATTTGGTAGGAGTACATACATTATTTGATGTGAAATACCTTCCTCTATTCAAAGAATTGGATGGTACTGGTAGGTACGTCTAGGTCCTGCTGCACTCGTCATGCTTTACGACTACCTCTCAGATGGTAGCAGTTGAAGTAGCAAAATTGATTTACAAGGAAGGGGGTTTGAATTGTAAATCTCCATTTTTCAAATTTCCTGAAAAAACTTCAGTTTTGAACTCAAGAAAGTTCTTGGTTAAGGAAGCAGAAAAACGGAGAACGTTCTTGGTTTTCTCAGAACACGGAGAACGTTAAGATTAGTGTGTAAAACATAAAAACAGATTTGTATTTTAATCTTTGAAAAACAATCAAACTTAATAAAGAGATTAAGGATAAAAAATACCACACACAGATGTATCCTGGTTCACCCAACTTGGGCTACGTCCAGTCCTCACAATTGTGAGATTTTCCACTAAGTGTTTAAAACAAGAACCTTCTTGGTTTTACAGCACCTAGCCTAGATCAACCTTGATCTTTGTTTACAGAACTTAATCTAATTCCACCCAGAAAGAGATTAATCAAATCACCTATCAACCTTGATAGGATTTCTTACAATCTACCCCAAACTATACTTAACTCTTATAGTTTGAGTTTTACAATAATGATGAGATTGTTTAAAATCTGAGATGTCTCAACTCTTGTTTGAGATTCGATTCTTTTCAAAGAGATCAGTATAAATATATCAGAGTAAAACGAATTTAAACAAACTGATTCTTGTAAGTGATTTGGAGAATTTCAAGTATGTAAATGTGAATGATTTTGAGAGACTTGTTAGCACTTGAACTTCAGCGTTTTCCTTGAGTTGTGGCCTTCCATTTGTAGGCTTGAGAGCATTAAATGGAGGTCAATAGAGCTGTTGGTAGTGCCCTTGTCAGTCTTGACCAGAGGCATTTTCTGAATAAAAATAATCCAACTTTTGACTATTTTTATTTTCTGTTCAGATTGAGCTGTGTGTTGCATTTTGAATCAAATTTTCTTGAGTAATTAATGATCCTTTAATGCTTCTGATAAGTGATAATATTGCTGGCTTGAACTGAAGCTTTGGATAATTTAAAATGGATTGAAAATGATCACAGAATGTTGTTGCAGAAAACTGTAGTGTAGTTGCTGGAGATTGATGATCAATCTGGAGCTTTAGCTTTTGGATTTCCTAGAGATTGATAATCAATCTGGACTGATTTATGAACATACTGGAAGCTGTCTTGATGCATTGTACCTTGTCAAGATTGTTTATCAGTCTTGACAGCAGAACTGGAGAATGTTCAGTTTCTGCTTGGGCAGCTTGATTCATGGCCTTTTTTCTTTGTGATTCGAATGGTATCTTTTGATTGTAATTGATCACATCTGTTCCTTGTCATGTACTCTTAATACTGATGTAAATACCAGAGACAATAACTTCAATTAAGTGATGGAGAAAGTTTGGTCTTTATGCTGTCACAGCTTGGCGAACATTCTCCGTTTTCTAGAATAAGTGAAGAATGTTCTTCAGCCTTTGTTTATGTTGTTTTCTTTGATTCTTTTGAAACCTATCTTTGAATTAACACACTCAAAAGCACAGGTTAAATTAACAATACATTTAGAATCATAATTAACAATCTTTAATTAACCTTTGTTTATTTTCATCAAAACTTTAAAAATGAGAGTTTGTCTTAACAATCTCCCCCTTTTTGATGATGACAAACATGTTAATTTAGATTTTAATTTTGATTCTAATTTTGTAAGAGCTTGAAAGCTCCCCCTCAATTTGTGCAGTGATTTAATTTTGACAGAAGATAAATCATGTAAATTCAAGAGATAATTCAATCCATAACAAATAGATTCAGAAGAAATACTTTTCATTAGATGATATCAATTGATAATTACACAGTGAGATTAAGTCAGAAGATATACAGAAGTACCATATACAAAAGGACTTCTGTCTAATTAAAAACTTAAACTTAATCTAAAATCTTCAAATTAATTCTCTCCCTTTGCCATAACAAAAAGGAAGGAGAGAAAGATCCTAAGATGCCAACGATGGTGAAGATCCTTCTGAAGAAGAGGACTTGGCAGGATCAGCAACAGGTTGAGGAGAAGGAGAAGGATGAACAGGAGGAGGAACAAGTCCAAGCTTTGGAGCAAGTTGCTCTGTCATCCATGTGCGCAGGAGGGTGGACTCTAAATCATGTTGAGTCTGGCGTGCCATAATGGTTTGAAGGACAGCCATGATCTCAGAATTTGTAGGTTCCTTTGGTGGAGGAGGAGGAGGAGGCATAGCAGAAGCAGGATGAGTGGAAGTTGGAGGAGTGGAGGCAGAAGGTGAGGGATTGGAGATAGATTTCTGGTTAATGGAGGGTCCAGGTGTATCAGAAAAAGTCAAGAATTGACTTATCCCAAAGAGTGAGGGACTGGTTTTCTGGGGGGAAATGAATAGTGGTGACATGAAGGAGACGTGCTGATCTGGAAGGAGGGTGCACATGTCATCAATGGGTGAATGGAGGTAATGGAGAAAGTCTGTGGAGGACAAGGTTGAAGGTTGGGGAAAAACAGAGAAAGTGTGGGGAAGGTTTGGTTGGGCAAGTGGACTTTCTCTGTTTTCAGCTGAACATTCTTGAGCAGTTTTTGCTGCTTCAGAAAGTTCTGGTGAGGGCTGTGGTGAGGCTGGGGTTGGAGCTGGAGAAGCAGCTCTTCTCCTTGAGGAGCGCTTCCTTTTCAATGAAGGTGGAAAGAAGGATGAAGGAGCACTTGTCTCAGAAGAAGTTTTCTTCATGTGAGAAATATTCTTTGAAGAAAACCTGGAGATTTTGATCAGACTCTTCTCATTACTGAGAGGGATTTGAAAGTGTCTGAAGATTCTGGTCAGAATCATCCCATAAGGTACAGTGTTTTTTCTGTAATACTTATTTGCTGCAGCTATCATGAGATGGATGATGATGTGGGGAAAATTGAGACGCTTGCAGTTGAGGAGATGATGGATAATTAGGGCATCATTGTCAGATACATACTCATGACTTCCACAGTGAGGAAGTATGGTATGGTGGCTGATGCTGTTAAAGATTTTTGGAAGGGGTTTGAGGAAGGTTGAGAGTTGACGTGTAGACCCTTCTTGGAAAAGATCAGAGAGCACCTCTGTCTTGTTCAGATTTAAAGCTCCATACCATTTATCTCCATAAATAGCAGGGCCTTTAGTAGGAAGGTTCAGAATAGAGGCCAGGGATTCTGGGGTTAGGCAAATTTCTATTCCCTTGACCTTGGAGATGATCAGGGACTTATCAGAGAAAGTTTTTGCATGACAGTAGAAAGCCCTGATGACATCTGGGTAATAACATTCAGATATCTGAAGAAAGGAGGTCCAGCCTAAAACATCAGTGTGATGTTTTACAACGTTTCCATCAACAATCAGGTTGTCAAACATGACAACTCTTCCCACTCCAATAGGGCGTTGAGCCCATTTCTCTTTGAAAAGTTTGGATGCAGAGGAGGGAATCAGAGGAATGTTGTTGGTGTTGTGGGGTGGAGAGTTTGGAGGAGCAGAAGGAGAAGTTTGGGGGGCAGAAAGAGCACTTTGGGGGGCAGAAGGAGATGTTTGGGGGGCAGAAGGAGCGCTTTGGTGGGCAGAAGAAGCATTTTGGGGGGCAGAAGGAGATGGTTCTCAAAATGGAGAACGTTCAGGTATTGATGAACGTTCTTGAGAATGTTCTGGAGAACGTTCTTGAGAATGTTCTGGAGTTTTTTCAACAGAAGGAGAAGACTTCTGTCTGGTCTGTTTTGGAGCCCTTGATTTGCTTCTCTGAGGGTTTTTTAATTTCTTTTTTGTAAGAAATTGAGATAGGGTTAAGGTGGATTTCTTCTTCATTGCTTTTGAAGGGGGTTGAGATGGTTTTGATGGAGAGACGATTTCATTTATATTCTTCCTCTTCTGGTTAGGAGGAGTTGTGAATGAAGGTTCAGAAGACACAGTTTACCTGTGTTTGGGGTGTCTTTTGCTGAGAGGTTGCTAGAGGGGTATTGGATGGAGGAACATCAATTTCTTCCTCATTAGAGTTAGAGATTATGAACATGGGAGAATCAGTATTTTTAGGTTTAGATGTCCCTATTCCAGCGAGAACTCTCATAGACCTTCGTTTTGGGGGTTTAGTTGTATTTCTCAAGTGTGGTGGAACTTGAGCAGTGTTTGGTACAGATTGAGAGTGGGAAGAAGGGAAAATCATTGCGAGTGGTTTAAGAGGGAGAGGGATAGGGCTTGATTCCCTTGATGATGAGGATGAAGATTCTAATGAAGAGAAGGGCATTTTAATAGGAGAAGGTCTCGGTGGAGGAGAAGGTGAGCGATTTTGGAATGGAGAAGAAGGTGGTGGTGATGGTGATTCAACATATGCATTTTTACGAGCACTGGATTTTGTTCTGGCCATTGGAGTTTTTTCAGAAAGGAAGAAAGGTTTAGAAGAAGATGAAGGGAAGGATTTCGAAGGGTTTGTGAGAAACTTTCAGAGGCAGAATTGCTTATTTATAAGGAAATAAGTAATTATGAGTGAAACCTAGGGAAGGACGATTGAGAAGATGCAACGCCTCACTTTGACAGTGTGTCAGGGCGTTTTTTGGAGGCAGGGGACAAGAGCATCAAATGCCAAAACTCCCTTTTTCCTTTTGCCTGCACAGAGAAGAAGTGACACGCAGAGGAGAAAGTTTGTTTCTCAAACGGAGAAAGTTGACTGAAAAACGGAGATTGATAAACGTTCTCCGTTTTCTGCAGAAGCAGAATTTTAATGAGATTTCTCTGGATTTCTCATGATTTTCAGTCTTTCCTTAATTGAATTAAAACTATCCTCAACTAGAGGCTTTGTAAATATATCAGCAAGCTGATTTTGGGTATCAACAAAGATTAATTCAATTATTTTCTTGCTTACATGATCACGGATAAAATGATGTTTTATTTCAATGTGTTTTGATCGTGAGTGCTGAATGAGATTTTTAGATAAATTAATAGCACTAGTATTATCACAATAAATTTGAATACTTGAGTAACTTACAGAGAAGTCTTCAAGTTGATTTTTAATCCAAATTACTTGTGAGCAGCAGTTTGATGCTGAAACATATTCAGCTTCGGTGGTTGATAAGGCTATTGTGTTTTGTTTCCTGCAAGACCAGCTTATCAATGCTTCACCCAGGAACTGACATGCTCCACTTGTGCTTTTACGTCCAGTTTTATCTCCAACGTAATCAGCATCGCAATAGGCTACAAGATCAAAATGTGAACCTTTTCTATACCAAAGGCCAAGATCAGTAGTACCAACAAGATATCTAAAAATGCGTTTTACTGCTGTTAAATGTGATTCTTTGGGTGCAGATTGAAATCTAGCACATAATCCTCCTACGAATACAATATCAGGCCTACTCGCAGTTAGATATAACAAAGAACCTATCATTCCTCTATACTCTTTTTCAGAGACAGATTTTCCATTTTCATCTTTGTCCAATGAAGAAGATGGATGCATGGGAGTAGTCATGATTTTGGCTTCATTCATTTTATATTTAGTTAAAAGGTCTTTTGTAAATCTCCCTTTTTAAAATTTCCTGAAAAACTTCAGTTTTGAACTCAAGAAAGTTCTTGGTTAAGGAAGCAGAAAAACGGAGAACGTTCTTGGTTTTATCAGAAAACGGAGAACGTTCAGATTAGTGTGTAAAACAGAAAAACAGTTTTGTATTTTAATCTTTGAAAAACAATCAAACTTAATAAAGAGATTAAGGATAAGCAATACCACACACAGATGTATCCTGGTTCACCCAACTTGGGCTACGTCCAGTCCTCACAATTGTGAGATTTTCCACTAAGTGTTTAAAACAAGAACCTTCTTGGTTTTACAGCACCTAGCCTAGATCAACCTTGATCTTTGTTTACAAAACTTAATCCAATTCCACCCAGAAAGAGATTAATCAAATCACCTATCAACCTTGATAGGATTTCTTACAATCTACTCCAAACTATACTTAACTCTTATAGTTTGAGTTTTACAATAATGAAGAGATTGTTTTGTTAGAATCTGAGATGTCTCAACTCTTGTTTGAGATTCGATTCTTTTCAAAGAGATCAGTATAAATATATCAGAGTAAAACGAATTTAAACCAACTGATTCTTGTAAGTGATTTGGAGAATTTCAAGTATGTAAATGTGAATGATTTTGAGAGACTTGTTAGCACTTGAACTTCTGCGTTTTCCTTGAGCTGTGGCCTTCCTTTTATAGGCTTGAGAGCATTAAATGGAGGTCAATAGAGCTGTTGGTAGTGCCTTTGTCAGTCTTGACCAAAGCATTATTTCTGAATATTAATAATCCAACTTTTGACTATTTTTATTTTCTGTTCAGACTGAGCTGTGTGTTGCAGTTTGAATCAAATTTTCTTGAGTAATTAATGATCCTTTAATGCTTCTGATAAGTGATAATATTGCTGGCTTGAACTGAAGCTTTGGATCATTTAAAACGGATTGAAAATGATCACAGAATGTTGTTGCAGAAAACTGTAGTGTAGTTGCTGGAGATTGATGATCAATCTGGAGCTTTAGCTTTTGGATTTCCTGGAGATTGATAATCAATCTGGACTGATTTCTGAACATACTGGAAGCTGTCTTGATGCATTGTACCTTGTCAAGATTGTTTATCAGTCTTGACAGCAGAACTGGAGAATGTTCAGTTTCTGCTTGGGCAGCTTGATTCATGGCCTTTTTTCTCTGTGATTCGAATGGTTTCTTTTGATTGTAATTGATCACATCTGTTCCTTGTCATGTACTCTTAATACTGATGTAAATACCAGAGACAATAACTTCAATTAAGTGATGGAGAAAGTTTGGTCTTTATGCTGTCACAGCTTGGCGAACATTCTCCATTTTCCAGAATATGTGAAGAATGTTCTTCAGCCTTTGTTTATGCTATTTTCTTTGATTATTTTGAAACCTATCTTTGAATTAACACACTCAAAAGCATAGGTTAAATTAACAATACATTTAGAATCATAATTAACAATCTTTAATTAACCTTTGTTTATTTTCATCAAAATTTTAAAAATAAGAGTTTGTCTTAACAGCAGTTACAAGACAAAACAGTTGGGTGGATATATGTCTCTAATTCAGGTATTATTTTATATAAACTTTTATGATTATTATTTATTAATTTTTATGATTATCATTAAGTTATTTTTATTAATTATTTTAATCATTATGTAACAATGTTAGTTTTATGAATATTTTTCAAATATTTGTAAAAGAGAAAACATGGACGCTGATGTGGCACTTGCTACATCACATGGAGACCAATTCCCGAGTACACACGTGTGATAAATGCCCTGACACTTGCTACATCACATGGAGACCATGGGAGAATTGCAGAGACGTCATCCCCTGTGAGGGGAATTTCCAAAATATATTTGGAATACTCTAATAGCTATGGTAATGTAGCAAAATTAAATAACTTAATGTATCACTTGGTCAAGTGGTTGCAATGCTTGAGTTTAATGCATTTGTTAGCCATCAAACCAATGCACTTGTTGTAAGACCCTGAAATTTAAAATTTAATTATGGAATTAATATTAAGTGTATTTTAGGGATATTTGTAAAATATTTAATATATGTATGTTTTGAGTGAATATATATATATAAATATTTATTTTGGAAGATGAATTAAGAATATTGGATGAAGAGTAAATTAATTTAATTACGAGTAATTAAATTATCAGGCAGTTAATTAAGGGATTATCTGCTAATTGCGACGAGACTGGTTAAGTGCTGAGGATCAGACAAGTGTCGGGTGAGGTGGCACCTACAAATGCTTATAAATATGAATGAGGAGGAAGAGCTAAGTCAGAAACCCATTCCTCCTCCCTTACTGCATGTAACAGTACTCACCTTCTTCCTTCTCCCATTCTGTTTCACGTTAAAAAAAAAAAAAAGGGAGTTCCTCAAAAGTGATATTACTTGAAAATCCAAGCACCAAACCAGAAAACTTCCAGTACAAAAGTTGTTCCCCTCATCATTATGGAGCTAGAATTTCGCCGACTTTTTTCGCAAAAACGTGTACGAAAGCAGAAATTTAACAGAGGTAAGGGGCACCTTCCACTTTCTAGTTTGCATTAGGGCTGTAAATGCATACTGTCATGGCATTAATAATGTTTCATCATTGTTTGAAGAAAAACTGTTTTGCATGATATTTTGAAAAAAATGGAAAAAAAAAACATTCTGTTGATGTTTGATGATTCTGTGATGATTGTTGTTTGGTTGAATGCATTAACGTTGTTTTGTTTGTGTGAGAAAGCTGAAAAATGTCTTGCATGTTATTCTGAAGATGATCAAAATGCATATTTACAAAAATGTTGTGCTTGTTGTTATAAAATGCGAAAGTGCATTCTGTTGGTGTTTTGCTGCTATGTGATGTTTGCTGTTTCGGCTGAATACATCAGTGTTGTTCTGTTGTGTACGAAAGTTGGAAAATGCTTTGCATGTTGTGATTGGTTGTGTAAGAATGCTGAAAATACCTTGCATGTTGTTTTGAGAAATGATCAACAATGTAAACGTTGAAAAATGTATGTTCTGTTGTGGTTGACATTCTGTTTTGGGTGGTTCTGGTGTTGCTGATGTTTTCAAAAGAAAAGGGATTTTAAATGATGAAAGTGTTTTTTCTAGACAAGTTGTTATTGATGAAAAATGCCTGAGTTTTGTGGTTCAAAAGAATGGAGAAACTGTTTTGGGGTTGTGCTGGTTTTCAAAGGAAAAAGTTTGAAAATGTGTTGTAGTTTCAAGAAAATTTCACTAAATTCGAAGGTGTATTCGAATACAGTTTGAGTGTATTCGAATACAACCTGCCAAGCTTCTATTTTACTCAATTTTTCGAACTTGTATTCGAATACGGGCCTCCTGTATTCGAATACAGGATGCTGATTTTCACTATTTTAGCTTCTGTATTCTAATACAAGGGAGCTGTATTCGAATACAGAGTCGTGTTTTTCTAGAAAATCAAGTTTCAGACATTGTTTTATAAACTCTAAGTATAGGGAAACATTTTGGAAGGTTTGAAATGATTAAAAAATGGAGTTTTTGAAATAGTTTTGAAGAGGAGATTATGAGGTTCTGGAAACCTTTAATGATGTTGGAGAAAATGCTGAGTTTACACTGTTTTTGTCTTCTGTATTCGAATACAAGTATGCTGTATTCAAATACAGAGTGTTGAATTTGCAGATTTAGCTTCTGTATTCGAATACAAGGGAGCTGTATTCGAATACAGATTCGTGTTTTTCAGAAAATCAAAGTTTTAAACATTGTTTTATAAACCCTAAGTGTTGGGGAATATTGGGAAGGTTTTGTGATGAATTAAAATGGAATTTTTGTGACAGTTTGAAGTGGTGGTGATGAAGTTTTTGAGACTTTACTGATGTAGTGAAAAATGTTGATTTGTGCACTGGGACTGCCTCTGTATTCGAATACCAGGGAGCTTTATTCGAATACAGAGTGTTAATTCTGCACTATTTTGGCTTCTGTATTCGAATACAGAGAAGCTGTATTCTAATACATATTCGTGTTTTCCAGAAATCTCAATTTTAAACACTGTTTTATGAATTTTAAGAGTTGGGGAAGACAGAGGGAAGATTTTTGATGAATAAGAATGGAGTTTTAAGATGATGTGGAGTGAAAATGATGAGATGTTTGAATGTTTAATTATTGATGTGATGATAATGAAATTAACTGTGTTGAGATATTTTGGGGAAATGATGGAAAGGCTGAATTTTTCTGATGTTGCATATTGTTTTCAGTGAAGAGAAAACATTGCATGTTCATGCATTGCATAGTCAGGTGGTACCCACGATGGGCCACAGAGTAATGCGTAAACGTGCTGATCTGTTGAGCGATTGCACGAGTGTTGGTCTGTTGAGCGACTGCACTGGTACTGGTCTGTTGAGCGACTGTACCCTGAAATACGCAAAAATGTGCTGATCTGTTGAGCGATTGCACGAGTGCTGGTCTGTTGAGCGACTGCACTGGTACTGGTCTGTTGAGCGACTGTACCTTGGTATATGTAAAACGTGCTAGTCTGTTGAGCGACTGCACGAGTGCTGGTCTGTTGAGCGACTGCACTGGTGCTGATCTGTTGAGCGATTGCACCCTGGTCTTGAGGGCCGTTAAAGTCAAACATATTTAAATTGTGCTGGTCTATTGAGCGACTGCACCTTGGTAATTCCAAGAAGTTGAGTACATGAGCATATATATAATGCATCGGGGTGGTTGACCGGTGGGTCACGATTTGGTTATATGATGATGATTGGAAAGTGAGGTGTGTAAGTACGTTATAAAATCTGAATTTCTGATGAATGTTTGTGATTGCTGAAGTGGTAGTTGTACTCACAATATGTTTTCCATATTAATTGATTGTTGTTTGAAAAAGCATATATGTCATGAAATTTCAAATGAGCATCCTTAATTTTCATCATTGTTATATGATATGCCATAGATGTATTTGTTTCTGTGATATAAATGCTATGTGTTATGTGTTAATTTCGGTCGGCGACTCTTTACTATTATTGTGGAATTTGGGCTTTGCCCTCAGATGCCCCTCAAACCCACACCCCCGGTGGGTACCCGGACGACGGAAACGTCGCTAGATTTCCTTGATCGACATTCGCGTACTGCTTGGGTATTTGACCCCATCTCAAGCAGGGCGACTTATACGGGGAGGTTGGCAAGGACGTGCAGGACCGACAGAGTAGAGGATTTCATGGAACAGACTTACACGAGTATTGATTTTCCTGTGCCTTCCAAATTAGTATTGGAGGCGCATGGAATTTTTGATGACGCAGAGGAGCCAGTTGGAGGGGCTATACGTGAACCCGAGGCGGAAGAGAAGAACAAAGGGCCGAAGCCAGTAGCAGCTGATATTCCGGGTCCATCTAGGATATCCGATGACTGTTATGAGATTCCGGCACCGCCGAAGCGACCGAGACTGTGCATTGATCTGACTTCGGAGGACACTGATCCCTCTCTGTATGATGAGGAGGAGGACGTCACGTCGAGGCGAGCGGCGGAGTCAGATGAGACTTGTATGGGATGCGGAGGAAATTCGTGCTACTGTAGCTTTAGTGAAATCCGTGCTACCGAGACTGTAGCTTTAATTTGCTTTGATATTTCCTTTTGAGATTATGACACTGTTATCTTTTGAAATGTATTAATGTTTATTATTAATTTTCAGAGTTAAGTACTTAGTGATATTACGATGAAGTTATTTAATTATGTTCATCGATGGAGTTGCGACGTATTATTTGACGAAACTATTAAAATCTTAAATTTTATTTCAATTCTTTTGAAGTAATAATTTGGAAAATCATTTTAATTATTTATTATAAAAAAAATAAAAATAAAAAATACACTCGCGCTGTGTTTTAAACTCGAGGTGTCACACTTGTTAAGTTACCAATTGTTACAAACTTTTTTAAGAGTTTTTTTTTACCAATTGATATGAGTTTCACTATAAATAGAGACACTTTTTATTTTAGAGGTAGAAAAAAGGAACACAATTTTCATGTTTATGAGTCAAATTTCTGTCAAAAGAGAGTAAATGAAGAAATTTTATTTAGTAAACTATCATTGATTGATAGGTTTGATGTGAATGTGCATTTCACTTCAAGGATTCCAAAGTATCCTAAATGAAATTTGCGGGTTAATATGTTTGCATTCAATATATATAGATTGGTAGGGCGAATCAAACTTAAAGCTTAGTGTGAGACAATCTTTGGAATTTATTTATGTAATCTTCATCATCATCAATTTCATCATCTTCTTGTTTGAAATTTGTAACATACCTCCAACAAAAGATTCAACAATGTTTAGGTTCGATTAGGATTTATATTTTTTTTGTTAACAATGGCAGCAAGGTCATAACTTTGAGGGAAATATTCTAAAACCTTAAACAACATCGAAGCATGGGATATATGCTTCTCCAGATAAGTTCCTCTATCCCTCCTTATTTTTGTACGATCTCTTAAACTTGATGCATGCAAAAATTAACAAAAACATCAAACTTATGTTTTTAAAAATACAAATAGATTCCTTGAAGAAATACAAATAATTTTTTTTAGAGCAGATGATAATAAATTATTAATTATTAATTTTCTGAATCTGAATCTGAATTTTCTTTCACAAATTTTATAAGAGAATTATATAAAGAGAAAATAAGACAGCAAACCTTTTAAGAAAAAAAAGGAAAAACATACGAAACCGTTTTCATATAAATAAAGGCTTTTGGTTTGCTTTCAATTTGACCTTTCACTCACTCCCAGCTGTACTCACTCTTTTACTAAAAAGATACATCACAAAGCAAGAAGAAGGTTGCATCTTTTATCTTCAAACATTTCCTTGCATCTCTGTTGATCATCGATCATGAAGCGTTCTTGTCATGATGATTATGTATGGCCGCTACTTGCAAAGGAGATGAAAAAAAATGGATCAAGAATCTTCAATTGTGATTTGTGCGACAAATCTTTCAGCTCCGGTAATGCCCTCGGTGGCCACAAAGCATACCACAACCGCTCTGACCTTGTTCAACCTCCATTCAAGAAACAGAAATTACATCAACAAACAGTCAGTTCTTGCTCTTTATCTTCTCCTTCTCCTCATGATGATGTGAAACAGAAACATACATGTGATGTATGTGACAAGGTTTTTCCATCAAACAAAGCTTTGTATGGGCACATGCGATCGCACTTTAAAAAATATTCAAAGGCTATTCAACCGCCGCCAACAACATCCCCTGATCAACAAATACTACCAGCTATTGACCTATCCAAATATTTTCCGCCAAGATCGCATAAAACGAAGAATCGATGCAGTAAAAGTATAGTTGATTATGAACTTATTAATGTTGCTCAAATACTCTGCGATATGTCTCGCGGTGACCCTAAAAGGTTGAAACTTTCTACCAATATCGATAATCAAAAGAACATGGAACAAGTGACAATAATGAAAAATAATAACAACCAAAACAAGTTATTTGTTGTGAGATTCAAGATTCCTAAACACAACATCTTGCTAACACATCATCAAGATTGCAACCAACATGATAAAAAAGAAGAGAAGAACAAGGAAGGTGAAACACCCAAGGAATCAAGTCATCAATTGGGGCCAAGAGGAGTTGTTAAAGATTTTGATTTGAATGAGATACCAGTTGCAGATGAACAACCAAACTAGTGTGTTTGTTTTTCTTTTCATTAGGTCAACAATATTCATTGGATGATGTTTTATACTTTTGTTGTTTCATGGGATGATGTTTTATACTTTCTTTATTGTATAGCTAATCAGCAATTATATTCATTGATTCAGTTTTTAAAATTTTCTCTATTTTACTCATTTCTTGTCTTTAAGTTTGTACTTTGTTGACACTAAAGGAAAGTTCAGGCTGTGGTTGGTGCAACAAAATGTATAAATTAATTATCAAAGTAATAATTGATTCTTACATTAAATAGCTAGTAATGTATATCATGTTAATCAATAATTTGAGTCATTCTTAATGGATCAATATATATCTAGTTGATTTGGTGTTCAAGTGATGTATGTATTAGTATTTATTCACAAGTTTTACTCATTAACTATGCTACTATATATGGACATGGTTGAAAGTAGAATTAAGGAGGCTTCAATTTTTCAATTAACCAATAGTGTCTCATATTCCAAGACAATGCTGGGGTTATTAAGAAGATGGTTCTGTAGGTGTGATGAGTGATGGAATTTTTGCAGAAATCTTATAAAAAATGCAGACTAGATTGGGGCAAGGAATGCATGAATG
Organism: Cicer cuneatum; assembly: GCA_037974295.1. Classification (NCBI taxonomy): domain Eukaryota; kingdom Viridiplantae; phylum Streptophyta; class Magnoliopsida; order Fabales; family Fabaceae; genus Cicer; species Cicer cuneatum. The sequence continues at coordinate 44,132,958 of JBBPBO010000001.1, forward strand.
ATAGACTGGAGTGAATTAGATTCTAACGCAGGGGGTAAATTTCTTGCTGCTATGACAAAACTAATTTATATTTTATAAACTAAATAAAATATTCAACTGGAAGTTATGTAGTTTATATCTTTTATGGGTTTTTATATGCTTAGCTTACTGTTTTCAAAACTAATTTTTATATATATAGTATTGTTGTCTAGTGTTTGAAAACAGATAAAAATGTCATGTGCTTCTGGAAGTTACATGAATAACCCTTTTTAGCCTCTCTGAGTTAGTAAACTGCAAATAATTATCTATTTTTAGTTATTTTTTGGAAATTTTTAAATACACGATGAACTATTTTAGCAATCTCATCACACTTTATATCTTCTCAAAGAATTCCATTGTGGGTTAGATTGGGAAATCTCTTTGTAATAAATAATTTGTGAAAAGTGCTTCCAAGCTATTTAGATGCGTCAGTTAGTGTTGTTTTACATATAGTTAGTCTAGAGATGTTGTTGACAAAAATAAACTACAAAGTATGGTTATTGTTTTCAATGACCTATCTTACGGAATATATTTGAATGATTTTCATTGAAAATATTCATTTGTAAATTTTCTTAGACATAAACTTGGGATTTATTCTCCTTGATTTCCTTACATTGTCTGAATCTCACCGATTTTACACCAAATGTGACACTAAAGTCTATATGCATAACGTGTTACTTTTGTTTACTCTTAACACTACTTTTGCTTGGAGAATATTATTTAATACATTTTTCTTTTGAAAATATAAAGAGAGGTTGCTGGTTTGAATTTCGTGATAGTTAACACATCATAATGTCGTGGAATATTAATTTGTCAAAAAAGATGGAATGGTGGGATTGTATTATATTTGCTGAAGACGTTTCTGATGCAGAATATTATTTGGATACATTAATTCTGTTTGTGTACTACTCTACTTGTGCACCAAAATTTAATTGCATAGTGTGCCATAGTAAGTGATATTCAAGAGATTGATTCTAAATTTCCTGCCTCATAGAATCACAGTCTGCACTGCAGTTAATTCAGAGTTTTTCATTGTAAAGTGATATTCATGTTCTTTTTTGTTGTATTTGTCTTCTTATTTAGTGCAACAACACCACTTGGTGTTTCTCAAGTATCACATTCAATTGATTATTAACTGTTGTCTAATGTAGCTTCAACCAATTTATATATATTTTTGAAATAGACAGTAAATCATTCTATGCTCTTGTTTGCTTAAATGTTGAATATTTTGGAGGTATTGTTGAACTTGTGACAATGTTGAACATGTAAGTTTTGTAAAAATTATCTTCGATTTTATGTTAGAATGTATTAAAAACTGAGACATATTAACTAGGTCCTCCCATAAACTAACATAAGTACAACAAGCATTATATAGGACTATGTTGAAGGACTAAATTGTTGTTTTTACGATAGTTTAGAAATTATTTTAAAGTATTTTTATAGCTTAGTAGTTATTAACTATAATTTAATGGACTAACATGATAGATGGAGAAATAATTTGCGACCTTTTAGTTGGTTTTAATAGTTTATGGATTAAATTGATGAGAGAGTGTTAGTTTAAAGACTAATTTGATGGTTTATTCTTAATTAAATTTGATAGTTATTATTAATAGTTCTTGTTTTTCACAATAAACATTAATTCTCATCAAATACACTCACTATTTTTATTTTTATTGATATAATAATATAAAATGTAAGGTTTTTTATATGACATGTGGCTCTCTTATTAATTCTTGTTTATTTTATCTATTGTAAAATAGATTTTTGACAATAACAATACTTGGATGAGATTAAAAAAAATTAGGGGACCTGAGTTCAAATTTAGTCATGAAAACGCTACAGTGTTAAATCTCTTCAGAGCTCGAGGATATTACTTAGTTCACACAAAAAAAAAATTCCATATCAAGCAATATATTCTCATCAAATTTCCATTTTTTTTTCTTATTTATAAAACATATTATTTTATAGTAATTTTTTCTCATGAGATTTCATTTATGTTATTTATTCTTTATTGTTAATTTACAATTTAAAAATAGTTTTAAATTTTATTTTTGAATTTAAAAAACATAATTCTATTTAAAAAAAATTTTGAACTTTTATTTAAAATATTAATTATCTTTTTCTATTTATTTATAAAACTTATTTTTCATTATCGAAACAAAATTTTGTCAACAAAACTTCCTTTTTAATTTTCTTTTAATCTAAAATCCATGAAATTTAAAATCTAGATTCTCTAATTTAGTATTTATAATTGTTGTTCACATCTTTGTTTCGAACTATCAACTGTGGTGGACTGATGGTCGGCTTGATTGTGAAAGTAGTAACCTACATATCTTTACATCCCACATCATTTTATTAGGTATAAAATAATAATCTACACCTTTTTTGAGACAAAAAAATATCACACTTTGTCATGTTAAATAATAAATAAATTGAAGCAGAGTTTTGTTCATTTTATTTTAATTATTAATAATTATAAGAGGCGTAAATTGTTAATACATCTTTTCTAAATTTTTTTTTATTAATGACACTTTTTAATTTTTTTAGATGTAGATAAAATAATCTACACATTTTTATTTGGACAGAAAAACCATCTTTAATTACTAATAATCCTCTTTAATAATATTTCAAATATACACCTTTTAATAACTTTTTCAAAATGAGACAAAAAAATATATTTTTATTTTTAAATTTTATGAAGAAACTAGACATGCTATATTGAATCTATCTGTTAAATATTTTATTATTTATATTTTAGTTTCTTGTTTTATTTTCAAATAATATATCTGGGTAAAATATCTCAATTACCTATATCTATTTTTTATCATTTTTTCCACATGCAAATAATATTTCTTGTTTTATCATTTTTTTAAACTCTTACAATAAACCTTTTTTTTTTTATAATCATACAAGGTAAACATCAAGCACATTAACTAACATATAAAAGACATAATGAGAAGTTCATATAAGAAAATAGAGCTTCTAATTTCCAAAGTCACGCTAAAATACAAGATAAAATAATGTTCGGAAGATAATTTTTATAAATAAAACATACCATTTTATAACAATGCACACCTAAACAATTAATTCCCTTATAATATCATAAAAATGAGCGTACTCTTTAATTCTATCCAAGTTTAGGTTTATGATGCCTTTGATTTGTAGATGGGTTATCATTATTTGTCCTTGTATTGTCAAGAACATCTTCTGATTCTTTAAGGGAAATTTTATTACTTCCTCTTATTTTATCTGGTTTCTCTAATATCTGTAAATTTGCAAAAAATTTCGTCGAGCCTTAACTTTTTATGGTCAGGCATTTTGTATATACTCTATAGACTTTAGACCTTTCAGATTATCCAAAAAATTTGTACTTTTGAGATCGCGAATTGAACCTGTCAATATTCTTTTTGGTGTTCAAAATATAACATATGCAACCAAACTCATGAAAATAAGAAATACTAGTTTCTCTCTGAATATAACATGCAGTGTTCACTGTCTCTACCCAAAGTGTTTGGCAGTATTCATTTCAAGAATCATGGTGTGTGTCATTTCTTGAAGAGATCTATTTTTACTTTCTACAACACCATTATGTTGGGATGTTCTATAAGAAGAAAAATTGTATAGAATTTCATTATCTTTATAGAAGTTTTCAAAAGATTTATTTTCAAATTCACCACCATGATTACTACGAATTGTTGTTATATAAATATCCTTTTCATTTTGCACTTGTTTGCATAGGGTCCTAGTTTGTTAGCTCTGAAAGGTGTATTGTCTTTTCATGTTTTCAACATAGGACAAGTTCTCTCATCATGACCTTTCTTTAAGCAATATGAGCAAACAATTTCAAGTTAGTTAAACTTTGGAGTTTCCTCTAGTTCCTCAAAGCCAATACCTATTTTGTTGTTTCTGCTAAAACCATAGATCATTAAAGCTTGTTTCTGTCTATGTCATTCACAAGAAATTCTTGAAAGGGTTTTTCATACTTAACATAATTATGTGCACCTACTTCTGAGAATTTGGAAACATCATACTTCAGAGTTAAATTTTCTATTTTTATGTTTTGAAAATATTTTTCAGGGAATTTTACTAATCTATTAAGATGGAATAAGTTTTTATGAGATTTTTTAGTTTTAAGTAGACACTGTGATTCTTTCTCAGAAACTCATTTAACGAAGTTATAAATTCATTGTGAGATAAATAAAAAAAAGTACCTCAATTTCCTCTTCAACAGATTCATTATAAGAATTAGAGTTAGAGCAAATATCTGCCATCAAAGCCATATTTGCATGCTCTTCATCTTCATTAGAGGATTCATTAGAGTCGCCCCAAGTAACCATTAGTCTTTTCTTCTTTAAATTGAAGTATTTTCTTTGAGAGTTTCGCTTCTCAAGCTTATGACACTCTGATTTGAATGTCCTAGTTCTTTGCATTCATAGTAGATCATTTTTTTTAATTTTTTTATTTTTCTTTTCTTTCGCTACATTTTGTGGGTCATCTGGAATCCTTTTTGGAAATGGTTTCTTCCTATTGTTCCATATGCACTGGATTTTCTTAGAAATCAATAATAGTTGTTCATCATTTGAGTCTTCACTGTGATATTTTGATTCACTTTCCTCTGAATCCTCCTTTGCTTGCAAAGCCTTGGAATTTGCCATGTTTCCTTTAGATTTGAGAGCCAAAGACTTTGACTTCCTTTTCGGTTCATCTTCAACTAGTTCAATCTCATGGGATATGAGTGAGCTCATCAACTTTTCTAGTGGTCATTTGTTAAGGTCTTTAGCCTTCTGAATTGTTGTTACTTTTGGTCTCCACTTGTTAGATAGACTTTTGAGGATCTTCTCGACATGATTAGTTGTAGTATAACTCTTTTGGAGAACCTTTAATCTCGAGACTAGAATTTGGAATCTAGTGAACATTTTCTCAATGTCGTCATCCTCTTCCATTTGGAAAAGTTTGTACTTCCTAACAAGCATATTTGTCTTAGCTTCATGCACTTGTATAATTCCTTCATAGTTGAGGACCAGAGCATCGAAGATGCTGTTTGCTGATTCTTTATGTTTTCATTTTTAGAACTTTTGAAAGTGATAGCATTCATCATAAGGGTTTTGACTTTATGATTCATCTTGTATTGTTTCTTTTGATCAATGTTGAGATCCTTTTTGGATATTTCAACACCAACAACATCTTTAAGAGCTTCATAACCATTTTCGACTATGTCCCAAAATTTAGGATCATGTGAGATGTAGAAACTTCTCAACCGGTCATTCCCTAAAATATCTCCCCATTAAACAAAGGAGGCAAGTTAACATTTCCACTTGTAGCTTCATCACCAGAGTTAGTCATAATAAAAAGTAAGATCTTTACTCAAACACGGTTAAGTGTTCAACCTTGAGACCGACCTCTAAACCCAATTGTAAAGAGAAAAACACAATAAAAGGGGATTGAATTGTGTTTTGTTTTTAAAAAACATAATTAAAAACAAATTATAAATTGGCAGTGTTTAAAGCAAGAATAGATAAATAGGTAAGGAGATGAGCACGAGCCAATTTATTCTGGTTCACCACCAATACGGTGGCTACATCAACCCCTTCACACTAAAGAATTTAATCCACTAATCACCAACAGTATGACACATCCATTGAACACCTACTAGTCAATGTAATTGTGTTCTCTTCTCAACCTTCTAGTTTAGTATAGTCAAACTGTTAAGGATAGTAGCCACTACTAAGCTAAATGACAAATAGTTTTTAAGATTGTTTCCTAAATAGTTTTCATAATGTATTTTTTTTTTCAACACTAAAAAGTTATACAAATTTATTCACGAGTTGTTGTATATGATGGCAATAGGTTTCTCGTATATGTGTTTTTTGAAGATAAGATCACAAGTCCTTTCATAGAGAAACTTCAACGCCATTATGGTTTCTAAATATTGTTGTGATTGTATGAAATCAGCATGTAACATAATGACTCGTATCAAATCTTCAAAGATATTGAATTAACATTAAAAACTTGTCCAAATCTATCGGTGTTGACTTGTTTATCAAAATGTTGACTTTGTCATAATATTGACTTGACACTTTCACCAGACGATCAACTGTTTTTCAGATTCATCATACGCCGAATTATCAGAGGGAGCTGGTATTAACAAATTCATCAGAGGTGCATTGAGAGCGCATTTATTGGAGTATATCACAATTTTAACAAATCTTCTAAATCATTGTCTTATTTTTCTTCTCCAATCATTAAAGAATGCATCATAAGGTATTCAAGGTTCATGACAAGAGAAGTGTACACTTAATTAAATTTATTAGTGCTATAAATTGTTACCATGAAATAATTTTTTTTATCATCAAAATAATTAAAGGTCATTGTTCTTCAACTCACATTGGTTCTACCACTTTCTTTCACTCTTTTCAGCTTCGTTGAATTTCTTTAATTTCACAAATCTTTTATAAATAAAAATTAATATAGTCTGAGAAACAATTGTGTTATTGGAACATAAATGTTGACACATACACTGTATGGATACGGCGTACTTATCATTTTATTTTTTTGCAAAAAATAAAAACACTTTTTTAACATAATATAAATTTGTGCCATTAATCACTTTGGGTACTTCATTAATCGTTAAAATGCATGTTATTAACCACTTATTAAACATATATTTCATTAACCACTAAAATACATTATATTGAAGGTGTTGGAAAACACAAGAAATGAGAGTTTGAATTGTGTTTTAACAAAATGATTCAACTTACTATTATAAAACAAGTTTAGTAAAGTAAAGTTCAATCATAAAGAACTTAGTTTAGACTAACAGAGAAAGAGAAGGAACAATAAAAATTTTATACTAGCTCAAAACAGACTATTGCTGCATCTAGTCTTCCCCTTACCAAGATATTTTGGCTCAGTACAGTCGATGAGGTAATCCACTATTTCAACAATAGCATACAAGTATTGTTTACTTTGCCTCGTCATGCTTTGAGTATTCTTCTCTAGCCTCTTCAGGTTGTTACCATTAGAATCATTCTTCAACTTTCTAGAAACCTGACGTTGAGGTTCATAAGTATTGTTATACCTCTATAGTTACCTCGTATGGGCGAAAGAGTTGTTGCCACAATCAGACTGATTTACATCAGTTCTAGTTTGTGTCTAAACTAACACAAAGTTTGTTTTTAAGATTCTAACTCTCATTGAGAGAATGTTACATTTGAAATCCAATATCAATTCAGGTGTATCAAACAACTTGATTGATTTACATTAATTCTAATAGCTCTCTACTTAGAGGATTTTTCATTCATTCTTTTCTTTTGACGTGTTATAGGCTTTTACAAAATTTCTTCTTAACACATTAATTTTTTCATTTTTTTCTATTTTTGATTGATTGATCGATTTCTTCTTAAATACTAAGAAGAAGTTTTCGTTGAGAATGTTACCGTTGGAGAACTTTAAGACATATCCATATATATCTTCATAATTGATTCTGCGTATCTTCAATTAAGATGACAAATCTCAAAGGATGTCACTATCAAATGATGTCATGCACTTCTTCAATTAGAGGATAAGTCCATTATTATGAGCAGAGGTCATTGAAGCGTAGACTTCTTATCAGAGCATTGACTTTATCATAGTGTAAACTTTCTATTAGAACATTGACTTTCTATCAGAGCATTGACTTTTTTTATCAAAGTCAGACAATCAAGTGTTTGTCACAAAGATCAGAGTCAAACATCAAATGCTTGTCACAAATATCAGAGCCAGACGATCAAATATTTGTCACACCTATCAGAGTCAGACGATCAAATGCTTGACACACTTATCAGAGTCAGACTAATCAGAGCATTGCTTGCAACAACAGAATCACTAGAGGCGTGTTTCAAAGCGCGTTCTTTTGAGTCAAATACAACTTCAACATCTTCTTCATAATTACAGTGAACATGTTTAATAGATTTTCTTTTCTTTATTCATAAGAGGATCTAGCTTGCACCAAAACATTGACTTTATTATAGACTTTACTTAGAGCTTTCTTCTTTTGATCTTTGAGTCAAAGGCTCACAATAGTTTTTAGTTATAGGCAGATAGTCATTGTAGCGCTACTTGCTTTTGTCTTCAAAGGACCAATCATTGACTTATATTTCTTTTGTTTTTACTACTTTGACTCAAATTGCAGATCGTTAGATGTATATTGCAATACTTCTTATCGTGCTATATTATGACTTGCTCTTTTAGTTAACATAATTACTTGTTTATTAGGTAATAATATTTTTTATTAGAAACACTCAGATTATTATTTCTAACTTACTCGTAATTTATGTTACCTTAAAATAGATAGTCATTGATATAAATCGTTGTCTTCTAATTAAGTCTGCACCCTTAGCTAATACAGTTAAGGGATAATTGTTCTTTATTTGTTTGTTTTTGTTATCATCAAAATATCAACTACAGAATTGTAGCTAAAATCATTTTTGCACTAACATACGTTAACTACTTTAGAATACTTCTTTAATCACTAAATCGCAGTACTTTAAAGCAGTTAATGAATCTATGTTAATGAAATATTCAAAATGGATAATAAAATAAACTTGTATGTGTCACAAAAAAATATCTCAATTATAAAAAAAAATATTATTGACCGTAAAAATATATAACAGTACATAGAATATAAAATTTTGTACATTCAACAACATTTTTCTTACCAATAACTTACTATTTCTAAGCACACTTATAATACAAGAGGAAGGAAGACTTTGTATTCAAATAAGCAAACAAAATCATTACATTGTAATTAATTAAAATTAACATTAACAATAACTCGGGGATACCTTTAGTTATTTACAATTATTCTAATGTATAAATAACTAACGCAATTGGTTTATTTCATTGAAGTTTCTCTCAACTAACCACCGCCTGAAAATTCAATCATTGATTTTCATCCCTTTCTTGCTCAATTGTGGATTCGAACATCATCTCCACAGACAGATAATTTGTCACCTGACTTTAACCGTCGCATACAACAACCAACAACAACTCAAAAGCTTAATTAGGATCTTAGGCCTGTCACAAGAGTAGTAGAGACCCAAAATTCTGCTTACAATTGTAAGTAGCATTGGGACACCAATTTGTATGGATGTCATGACTAACTAGTCAATGTTTGATAGTTCCTTTGGCCACTTTGCACGTACTTTGGTTGATATTGACCTGGACAAACATCTTAGAAACAAGATCTTAGTAGAAAGAAAAGGCTTTGCTTTCTTTATAGGTCTGGACTATGAAAATCTACCTGATTTCTGCAAAAACTACAAAATCATAGGTCATAACATAAGCACCATAAGAGATCACAAAGGATCAACCTAAGGAAGTCCCAATCATTGAAGTAGAAGATACCCCATCCAAAGGGAAGGCACAGTAGAAAACAGATAATTTGAAAGACACAAGCAACACAAATGAAGAAACTAGTAGTGAGTTTATGGCTTATAGCAGCCACAATCTTGATATTGGTACACAAGAGTACAAGACCCTGCTAGCATTCCAGTCTTGGATATTGGTAATGACAACACAAATGAAAATCTTGAAACTGAGGCGTATGAAGACACACAAAGCACTCATAGTTTAGAATTTGTGGGTGCTACACAAATGGCTAATGAAGAAACAAATTTGAATGAAGGTGGCAATGCCCCAACACATCATGATATTGAACCAGAGGCTAACATACCTTTGGTTGTTCAAAATGACATGGACTTTCTCAAACAATCATTGGCAAACATGGCTGAGATGGAACCCATTGATATTCTAAATAATGATAATGCTGCAAGCAGGCAATTTGTATAATTGAGACCAATGCTAATGCTAGTGAACAACGATTCCAGGTTGTGATATCTAAGTCACAAAGAAAGAAAAACAAGCAGCATGAGCAGACTACTAGTGTAGGCTAGTACAAAACCAAATCAAAAGTTGGTTCGTCTGAGCCTGCTCAATGAAGTACTTATACTGGAATATCAGAAGACTAGCCAACTCAACATCAAAATTGGCTCTCATAATATTGCTCACTAAGCATAAGCCTAACTTATGCCTTATTTCAGAATCTTAGATGAATTTTGATAATTTCCCAAAGAGTTTTCTCTCTAGAATCCAAATAAAATGTTTTACTTTGAACACAAGAAATCAGATGCTGCCTAATATGTGGTGCCTATGCCCAATAAACTTGAACCTATAGTCATTTCCTCATATGTGCAACAAGTATCTTTCATTATTAAAGAAGGAAATGAAGCCTTTGGTATTTCTTCAATTTCTGCCTCCACAAACTACATCAAGAGAAGTGAGCTACGGTCCTCTCTTGCCACTGTCGTACACAAAAACCAGCTCCCCTGGGTTTTCATAGGAGATTTTAAAGCCATCATGGGAGCTCATGAACATAGGGGAAGCCATGCACCATCTAGATTACCTATTGAAGAATTCCAACATTGGACTGATACCAACAATCTGCTACACCTTCCAACTAAGGGTGCCAATTTCATATGGTCCAATGGAAGAAGAGGCTCTATCCATACTGATAAAAGATTAGATATGGATGTTTGTAACCAGAATTGGATCAACTCATGCACTTCCACAACCTGCTCCACTCTTAAAAGATCAAACTTTAACCATTTCCCTTTAATCTTGGATTTCAATCACAATGAGGTAAGACATACTTCTCGATTTAAATTCATGAAAATGTGGTCTACTCACCATGACTGTAAAAATGTTATTCAAAGCTGTTGGAATAGAAATATTGTGGGCTGTCCCATGTTCATTCTTGCCCAAAATCTTAAGCTCCTCAAACATCATCTGAAGAATTGGAACAAGGAAACTTTTGGAAATGTTTATACTCATGTTAGAAATGTTGTTGCTGAGCTTGACTCCTTTCAGGTCCAAATCAATGCACATGGTCCTACTGACTTACTTCTTAATCAAAGAAAAGGCCAAAGTTAAACGACATGTTGAAGGAGATAGAAACACACATTACTTCCATAAAATGGCCAAAATCAGATATGGGACCAAAATGATCTCATCTGTCATAGAGACAATAACTGCATTGACAATGTCCATGATGAAGAAGTTATTCCAAACCTAATCACTAACACAGTGAACAATATGCTCACTCTGATCCCCTCCTTGGATGAGATCCATAGTGAAATTTTCTCAATGAACAAAGATAGGGCTCCTGGTCCAGAGGGATTTGGGGCTTACTTTTACTAAACATATTGGGGATGTCTCAAATGCAGTTAAGGAATTTTTCTCCTCAAGATGCCAACACCCTTGCCCTAATCCCCAAGACTCCTAATGTAGACACAAATGACCAAAGATTGACTTCAGAGGCCATAAACATGCTTCATAATAACTCTTTGGGGGGAAACTTTGCCTTAAAGATTGACATAAGAAAAGCCTTCAACACTTTGGACTGGAATTTCTTGATGAAAGCTTTAAAAGGCTTTGGTTTCAATTCTAAATTTTGGGGTTGGATTGATTGAATTTTACATTAGCTAAAATGTCAATATCCATAAATTGCAAATATGCAGGGTATTTCTATTGTAAAAGCGAAATTAGATAAGGAGATCCTCTATCTCCATTACTTTTCTGTTTAGTTGAAGAAGCTTTTAGGAGAAGTATTACTATGTTAGTTGAAACTAGCAAGCTGGACTTATTCAAAGGGACTCATGGAGTTGATGAGCAATCTCACATTTTATATCCTGATGACATTAGGATCTTTTGGAAAGGGAAAAGCTCAAATGTGGGTGCCTTTCTACAGCTTTTTCAGAGATATGCTAGCATATCAAGACATATTGTAAGCCTTATAGGCTTTACTATTTGCAAGCTCAATCACACAGCATAGGTTGAGATCAATTTTTGGCCTCATAGGCTTTACTATTGGCTCTCTTTCTTTTACCTATCTGGGTGTCCCTATCTTCAAAGGGGAAGCCTAAGGTCTTTCACTTACATCCAATTGCCGACAAAATTATAACAAAGTTGTCAACTTGGAAGGTATGCTTATATAGAGCTTCATAGCCTATTCTTGGCATGTTAGCATAATTAAAGACCTTGAGAAATGGATAAGAAACTTCATTTGGATTGGGGATGTAAATAACAGAAAGCCTGTGACTGTTGAAGGGGGGCTAGGAATTAGAGATCTTAGAAGTATAAATGACGTTGAATCTCTAAAATTGTCACAAGACCTTATTCACTCCAATAATTAGTGGGTCATCTTTTCTTAGAAGTAGAGTTCTTAAAGGCAATAGACCTATTAGTTATCACATTTACTCATCAGTATGGTTTGGAATTAAAAGCAACTTTCAGGACTTATTTTGAATAGTAGATGGCTCCTTGGAGATGGTGCTTCCATATCCTTTTGAAATGATAAATGGTGTGCCATTGAAATTGGTATGGTTTTGTAGAAACAAAGGTTCAACAACAAAAATATCACTTGGCAGGCTGCATCTACCATGGCTATCTAAAATGTCTAACTAAATGGAAATGGCACCAACCTGGCAAAAAAATCTTGTCATCAGAGAAGTCATTTGGTAGCACCCTATCCTCTCTTCGATTAAATGCAACATAGATGGAGCTGCATTAGGTTCCCCTAGCCATGCTTCATGTGGTGGAATATTCAGGAAAAATTATGCTAGTACATTATGTTTTGCAGTTAACTTAGGTTCTAATTTTGCCCTTCAAGCTGAACTAAGTGGACCCATGTATGCCATTGAAATTGATACAAATAAGGGATGGAACCAGCTTTGCTTATAAACTGATTCTAAATTAGTTACTTTTGGCATTCAAATCTCAGTCTATAGTTCCTTGGAACCTAATAACAAGTGCAATAACTATGTACATCTAATCAAATAGATGTCTTTTATGGTCTCTCACATCTTCAGAGAGAGAAACCATTGTGTCGATAAGATAACTTCTATTGGATTATCCATTTAAGGAAGCACTCGGTGGCAAGATACTCCCCAGAAAATTATATTACGGGTGGTGTTGCAAATGATTGTTGGATAGTTACGGTGACAACATTGTTGGGATGCCAGCTATTCATAATAACGCCTGTACACTTTCCTTTTTGTCCAAAATCTATCGCTATATTTCATTTCAAAAATATATAGGTATAGCATATAATTCTATAAATACCAATTAATTGTAAGATATTGAACATAATCAAAACAAGTATGTAAAATGGTTTTAAAATTCAGTTTATTCTAGAAGTTCTACACACAAGATGAACTCCATGTAAGCTTACACAATACGCCTAAGCACTCATACCTCGAAAAAAGCCAACCTCGATTCACACATCTTCAAGTAATGAATTTCAACATTTCAATTTTAGTCTTTGTAAAACAAAAATACAATTTTTCAGTCCATACAAAATTATCATGCATGTAGTTTTATCCCTTGTTGTTAAGTCAACATTTATTTTTGAATGAATTTACAAAACTTACATGTTCAACATTGTCACAAATTCAGCAATACCTCCAAAATATTCAACATCTTAGCAAACAAGAGCATAGAATGATTTATTGTGCATTTCAAAAATATATATAAATTGGTTGAAGCTACATTAGACAACAGGTAATAATCAATTGAATGTGATACTTGAGAAGCACCAAGTGGTGTTGTTGCACTGAATAAGAAGACAAACACAACAGAAAGAACAGGAATATCACTTTACAGTGAGAAACTTTGAATTAACTGCAGTGCAGACTGTGATTCTATGAGACGGGTAATTCAGAATCAATCTCTTGAATATCACTTACTATGACACGCTATGCAATTAAATTTTGGTGTACAAGTAGAGTTCACACAAATAGAATTAATGTATCCAAATAATATTCTGCATCAAAACTGTACTATATTAAGCAAATATAATACAATTCCACCATTCCATCTTTTTTGACAAATTAATATTCCACCTCATTGTGATGTGTTAACTATCACGGAATTCAAACCAGCAACCTCTCCTTATATTCTCAAAAGCAAAATGTATTAAATAATATTCTCCAAGCAAAAGTAGTGTCAAGAGTAAACAAAAGTAACACAGTAAGATCATTATGCATGTAGACTTTCAGTGTTACATCTGGAGAAAATCGGTGAGATTTAGACAAAGTAAGAAAATCAAGTAGAAGGAATCACAAGTTTATGTCTAAGGAAATTTACAAATGAATATTTTCAATGAAAATCATTCTAGTATATTCGGTAAGATAGGTCATTGAAAACAATAACCATACTTTGTAGTTTTTTCTTTTTGTCAACAACCTCTCTAGACTAACTATTGATAAAAAACAACACAAACACATCTTAATAGCTTGGAAGCACTTTTCACAAATTATTTATTACAAAGAGATTTCCTAATCTAACCCATAATGAAATTCTTTGAGTAGATATAAAGTGTGATGAGATTGCTAAAACACTTCATCGTGTATTTTAAAATTTACCCCCTGCGTTAGAATCTTCACTCCAATCTAGTCTGCATTTTTTATAAGATTTCTGCAAAAATTCCATCACTCATCACACCTACAGAACCATCTTCTTAATAACCCCAGAATTGTCTTGGAATATGAAACACTATTGGTTAATTGAAAAATTGAAGCCTCCTTGATTCTACTTTCAACCATGTCCATATATAGTAGCATAGTTAATGAGTAAAACTTGTGAATAAATACTAATACATACATCACTTGAACACCAAATCAACTTGATATACATTGATCCATTAAGAATGACTCAAATTATTGATTAACGTGATATACATTACTAGCTATTTAATGTAAGAATCAATTATTACTTTGATAATTAATTTATACATTTTGTTGCACCAACCACAGCCTGAACTTTCCTTTAGTGTCAACAAAGTACAAACTTAAAGACAAGAAATGAGTAAAATAGAGAAAATTTTAAAAACTGAATCAATGAATATAATTGCTGATTAGCTATAATGAATATAATTGCTGATTAGCTATACAATAAAGAAAGTATAAAACATCATCCCATGAAACAACAAAAGTATAAAACATCATCCAATGAATATTGTTGACCTAATGAAAAGAAAAACAAACACACTAGTTTGGTTGTTCATCTGCAACTGGTATCTCATTCAAATCAAAATCTTTAACAACTCCTCTTGGCCCCAATTGATGACTTGATTCCTTGGGTGTTTCACCTTCCTTGTTCTTCTCTTCTTTTTTATCATGTTGGTTGCAATCTTGATGATGTGTTTGCAAGATGTTGTGTTTAGGAATCTTGAATCTCACAACAAATAACTTGTTTTAGTTGTTATTATTTTTCATTATTGTCACTTGTTCCATGTTCTTTTGATTATCGATATTGGTAGAAAGTTTCAACCTTTTAGGGTCACCGCGAGACATATCGCAGAGTATTTGAGCAACATTAATAAGTTCATAATCAACTATACTTTTACTGCATCGATTCTTCGTTTTATGCGATCTTGGCGGCAAATATTTGGATAGGTCAATAGCTGGTAGTATTTGTTGATCAGGGGATGTTGTTGTTAGCGGCGGTTGAATAGCCTTTGAATATTTTTTAGAGTGCGATCGCATGTGCCCATACAAAGCTTTGTTTGATGGAAAAACCTTGTCACATACATCACATGTATGTTTCTGTTTCACATCATCATGAGGAGAAGGAGAAGATAAAGAGCAAGAACTGACTGTTCGTTGATGTAGTTTCTGTTTCTTGAATGGAGGTTGAACAAGGTCAGAGCGGTTGTGGTATGCTTTGTGGCCACCGAGGGCATTACCGGAGCTGAAAGATTTGTCGCACAAATCACAATTTAAGATTCTTGATCCATTTTTTTTCATCTCCTTTGCAAGTAGCGGCCATACATAATCATCATGACAAGAACGCTTCATGATCGATGATCAACAGAGATGCAAGGAAATGTATGAAGATAAAAGGTGCAACCTTCTTCTTGCTTTGTGATGTATGTTTTTAGTAAAAGAGTGAGTACAGCTGTGAGTGAGTGAAAGGTCAAATTGAAAGCAAACCAAAAGCCTTTATTTATATGAAAACCGTTTCGTATGTTTTTCCTTTTTTTTTTTTCTTAAAAGGTTTGCTGTCTTATTTTCTCTTGTTTATATAATTCTCTTATAAAATTTGTGAAAGAAAATTCAGATTCAGAAAATTAATAATTAATAATTTATTATCATCTGCTTTAAAAAAAAATTATTTGTATTTTTTCATAGGAATCTATTTATATTTTTAAAAACATAAGTTTGATGTTTTTATTAATTTTTGCATGCATCAAGTTTAAGAGATCATACAAAGATAAGGAGGGATAGAGGAACTTACCTGGAGAAGCATATATCCCATGCTTCGATGTTGTTTAAGGTGTTAGAATATTTCCCTCAAAGTTATGACCTTGCTGCCATTGTTAACAAAAAAAAATAAATCGTAATCGAACCTAAACATTGTTGGATCTTTTGTTGGGGGTATGTTACAAATTTCAAACAAGAAGATGATGAAATTGATGATGATGAAGATTGCACAAATAAATTCTAAAGTGTGTCTCACACTAAACTTTAAGTTCGATTCGCCCCACCAATCTATATATATTGAATGCAAACATGTTAACCCGCGAATTTCATTCAGGATACTTTGGAAGCCTTGAAGTGAAATGCACATTCACATCAAATCTATCAATCAATGATAGTTTACTAAATAAAATTTCTTCATTTACTCTCTTTTGACATAAATTTGACTCATATAAACATGAAAATTGTGTTCCTTTTTTCTACCTCTAAAATAAAAAGTGTCTCTATTTATAGTGAAACTCATATCAATTGGTGAAAAAAAACAACTCTTGAAATAGTTTGTAACCTTTGGTAACTTAACAAGTGCATTGGTTTGATGGCTATAACAGATGCATTAAACTCAAGCATTGCAACCACTTGACTAAGTGATACATTAAGTTATTTAATTTTGCTACATTACTATAGCTATTAGAGTATTCCAAATATATTTTGGAAATTCCCCTCACAGGGGATGACGTCTCTACAATTCTCCCATGGTCTCCATGTGATGTAGCAAGTGCCAGGGCATTTATCACATGTGTGTACTCGGGAATTGTGCTTCCTCTATTTATAGCTCTATCTATTCATCCTAGCAACGCACTCCACATCAGCGTTCATGTTTTCTCTTTTACAAATATTTGGAAAATATTCATAAAACTAACATTGTTACATAATGATTAAAATAATTAATAAAAATAACTTAACGATAATCGAAAAATTAATAAATAATAATCATAAAAGTTTATATAAAATAATACATGAATTAGAGACATATATCCACCCAATTGTTGTCTCGTAACTGCTACCATCTGAGAGGTAGTCATAAAGCATGACGAGTGCAACAGGACCTACACGTACCTACCAGTACCATCCAATTCTTTGAATAAAGGATGGTATTTCACATCAACTAATGTATGTACTCCTACCAAATTCAGCAAGTATGCCATGGCAACACAATCAAATCTCTCTGCAGCACATTGTCTTTTGATAACCTCTTTCAACCAATCCAACAGATAGTGTGCACTCCTTGTATTTCTAGTTTTCTCTCACATCTCAGCAGCAGACACACCTAATAAATTAATGGAAAGATTACCTACCATAATTTTATCTAGGTCAAACGGTTGAGTGTAAAACTCACACCTAATGCGAATACATATATGTTGGCAACATCATTGAAAGTAATCGTCATTTCACCAAATACCATGTGAAATGAAGAAATCTCTGGGTGCCACCTTCTACAAATGCAAAAGGTTGTTGTCAATCAGTTTCAGATTACCCCACTATTGTGCGGCTAATCCAAACAAATTCACTCACTCCTATATATCTCGTGGGAGTACATGTGGTGTAAATTGTTGCAGTTTCTTACCATGGGGAGATATCTTCAGCATCGATCGCACATGCATACAAATAAAATATTTGAAATTTAAATATAATATAAAAAATCATTATTATTTATATATTTTAAATGCAACGCAAAAAATTTCAAAATCAAATAACTAACTTACTTAACCAAACCATAGTCTGCTAGCAACATAATACTAATATCGTGTAAGGACAGACATATCATACGTGAAGGTGCAAATACGAGAAGGGAGGTTGAATTGTGTTTGTACTACTTGAATTATTTTTCTGTTTTTGATGATTATTTGAAATCTGAAATATAATCAAGTAGATTTAGCAGCGGATAAAGTAAAATAAATAACACAAAGATTTATCCTGGTTCACCATTAACTAGGCTACATCCAGTCCCTTCACCTCAAAGGATTTTTCCACTAATTCAAAACCTTTGAATTACAACAACACTACTGACCCTCCAAGTCAGTCTTCCCAAATAGTCTAACAATCCTAGACTTTTGAGGAACACAGCACCTTGACTTCACAAGTCAAGTCTTCTCCTACCAATCTGACAACCCCAGATTGCAGAAGGAATTACAACACCTTGAATCTAATTGTTAAGTCACCTGCTACTTCTTCTGACTCTTCAGATTGTAGACTCTACTTCAACAATATAGATTTAACACAAGGGAACGAAAAACACGAGTACTTGCTTCTGGAAAGCTGAAACTCAATATTAACCTCACTGAAAACTTGAGTGTTTGCTTTTGGAAGTGTATAACTCTTTTACTGATTTTCGATGTGAAGTCTTCTGCCTTGAGCCTCCTTTTATATATGAGAATTAGGGTTTCCTCCATGATCAAATTCGAGCTGTATCTGTCCAGATTCTCTTGCAAAAATAACTTGGCCAATCGGGTTTCACTTAAATAAAAATCGTATCTTTTTAGCTCCAAATTACCTTTAATCTGGACCATTGATCTTTTAATCTGGACATTTATCTTTTGATCTGGATCAAGTCTGCATTAAATCTGGACAATCATTTCTTCTGATCTGGACTGAGTTTTATGCCCTAGACCATGCTATCTTCTGGTCTGGACCAAGTCATTTGTTATGGACCAGTTATCTTCTACTCTGGACCAAGTCTGGATTAAGTCTGGACTGATTCTTATATTCACGACCAAGCTATCTTCTGGTCAGGATTAAGTCTGGACCAAGTTTGACTTATGATTCCTTCTGGTGTGGAACAAGTCTCCCTCTGGCAAGCTTCCTTCTGGTCTAGACCAGGTCTCCTTTTGGACTCTGCTTCCTTTTGATCTGGGCCAGGAAAGATATCCTCTGATGATGTTATTTGACCTTTGATGACTTCCTCTGATATCCTCTGGAGGTGTATCCTCTGGTGCCTTCAGGATGCATCCTCTGGATGCATTATCTGGCCTAACCTTCTGGTGACATTTCTATCTTCTGGTTGCTTCCTCTAGATGTATATTTTGGTTGTGTCATCCTCTGATTTTGCACAGCTTCTGATTTGTTCTTCTAAGTCAACATACTATTTACATAAAATACTTTTGTTAACATCAAAACTAAGTATAGAACCAACTTGGTTCCAACATTCTCCCCCTTTTTGATGATGACAAAACCTTGTATTTTTTATGACTTATTTTGTTAGGCTCCTCCTCAGATCAAGATTCTCCCCCTAAGTCTAATGCCCCAGACTTTTCCTCTCCTTTTCAAATCCTTCTTTTGTTTCACTATTTCTTTTCTCTTTTCTTTTCTTCTCTCTTTTTCAACTCCTTCTTTTGTTTCACTCTTTCTTTTCTCCTCTCCTTTTCAACTCCTTCTTTTGTTTCACTCTTTCTTTCTCTCCCCCTTTTTGTCATCAGCCAAAAAGAGATTTTTTTTTTATCTTTAGGAATACAAAAAATAAAAGACAAAAAATTTAAAAAATTACTCCTCTAAAAAGACTACTTGATCTAGTCAGATATGGAGATGATGTTGATATGCTTCTTGATGAGCTCAAATTGATCTTCAAGCAATGGTTTGGTGAAGATATCAGTCCATTGATGATATGTGTCTACAAACTGGATGCTTAGTGTTCCCTTTTGAACATGGTCTCTGATAAAGTGATGTTTGATTTCTATGTGCTTGGCTCTAGAATGAATGATAGGGTTTTTGGTTAGGTTGATGACTGAAAGTGTTGTCACAACATCCACTAAGTTGATATGTAGGAGTTTTTGTGTAGAACAGGGTGAGATTGATAGTGCCTTTTAGGTATCTTTGTAGGATTTTTGGCCTTAGTCATTCTTTTTCAAGTGAGCTGGTAGGGTGTGTAACACCCCGAGTTTAAAACACAGCGCGAGTGTATTTTTTTTTCTTCAAAATAAATAAAAAGAATTTTCAAAATTATTAATTCAAAAGAATTAATATAAAATCAAAATTAAGTCATTTCATAAAATAATACGTCGTAATTCAAATGACGAACGTAATTAAATAATTACATCATAACTTAACCGAGTAAATTAGTTTTTGGGAAATTGATCTTCAAAATATACTAAAATAAAGATACATCAAAAATTGTATCCTGGACCCACCAAAATATTAACAGAGTGTGGAAAAATTATACAATGATCCCAAAATAAATAATTACAGCCCTCAACAATAGGCCCTATACAAAAAGTCTAGTATAATCATGCACTAAAGCTACAGTAGCACGGTTTCCACCGCATCCTCTACAAGTCTTGTCTTCTCCCAGTTGTCCGTCCCTCTGCATTGTCCACAAATACTCAGTACGTAAAGATCATGGAAAACTAACGACGTTTCTGTCGTTAGTGTAACCGTCAGTGGTACGAGTTCGGGTATCATCTGAGGGCAAAGCCCAATTTTCCACAATAATAGTAAAGGGTCACCGACCGAAATTAACAATTACCACAAAGCAATTATTTCTGATAAAATAGATACACTCATGGCATATTATATAACAATGATGATAAGTAAGGATGCTCATTTTTGAAAATACATGACATTTGTACCTTTGCAAAACAACAACCAAATTAATATAAAAATCATATTGTAAGTACAAATATCAATTCAACATTCACAACAATTCATTAGAAATTCAGATCTCATAAGGTACTTACACACATCGATTCCCACTCATCAACTCAGATTAAAATATGACTCATAGTCAACCACCCCATGCAATATGTATATGCCAATGAACACAACTTCTTGGAATAACCAAGGCAGTCGCTCACAGACCAGCACACGTGCAGTCTCTCCCGGACCAGCACGATTTATATATGTTAGGCTCTAACAGGCCAACCTGACCATGGTGCAATCTCTCACGGACCAACACGATTTTACGAATTTGAATGGACCACCACGAACACGCGGCCACTCTACAACCCATCACGATTACTACATTTACGTGTATTAGCCTCTCACAGGCCAAATACACCGAAGTTAAATCCTCTCACAGATAGAATGGACCACCACGAACACGCGACCATTCCGTAGCCCGGATAGAATGGACCACCACGAACACGCGGCCACTCTGAACCTAGATAGAATGGACCACCACGAACACGCGGCCACTCTATAACCATCATGGTTACTACTTAACTTCGCGGACCATCATGGTTACCGCATCAACTCTGTGACCCATCGCAGTCACCACCAGACTATGCAATGCATGGACATGCTATCTTTTCTCTTCACTGAAAACAGTATGCGAAACACAATCTGAAATCCAGACATCCATTACCACCTCAATTCATCTCAAACTATCTCAACAATCTCATTTTCATCACATCAACAAGGAATTCAAAAATCTCATCATTACCACCTCAAAACTTCTTAAAAACACTATTTTACTTCATCACAAGCTTTCCCAATGTTTCCCCAACTCTTTAAGTTCATAACAAATGTTAAAACTGGAAATTTTGAAAAGAAATTAATCTGTATTCGAATACAGCTTCCTTGTATTCAAATACATAAGCTAAAACAGTGAAAAATCAGTATTTATCACACATCAACAAAGAATCTCAAGAACTTCACCACTACTACCTCAAACCATCTCAAAAACTCCATTTTAATTTATCATAAGCCTTCCCAATGTTTCCCCAACTTGTTAAGTTCATAAACCAATGTTTAAAAACTGGAATTTCTGAAAAAATTAATTTGTATTCGAATACAGCTTCCTTGTATTCGAATATAGAAGCTAAAAACAATGAAAAATCAACATTCTGTATTCGAATACGAGGGTGTCGTAGTCGAATACAGATGCGAATACAGTGGCAAAAATTGCAATTCTGTATTCGAATACGACAGGGTCGTTGCCGAATACAGAGGCTAAGTCAGAAGCAAAAATTACTCATCTGTATTCGAATACAGAGGGTCGTATTCGAATACAAGTTCAAACATTTGAATAAAAAAGAAGTTTTGCAGGCGTGTATTCGAATACACCAATGTTGTATTCGAATACACCTTCGAATACAGTGACATTTTCCAGAAACTTCAACATGTTTTCAAAACTCTTTTCTTTGAAAAACTAACACAACACCAAAACAATATCACCATTCTTTTGAAGCCAAAGAAAACTCAGAACATTTCTCATCAACACAACCACAACAGATTTTCCAGAAACACCTCCACCCATTTTAAAATCTTTTTCTTTTAAAAACCACCATCAACACCAAAATGATTATAACATAGCAGAAAACATAATCACCAACACCAGAATAACCTCACAGTTTTGTTTAACCACCAAAACAGAACGTCAACCACATAATGAAAACGATTTTATTCACCAAAATAAAACCATATCAACATCCTTAGCTCAGCAACAAGACAACACCAGTAAAAACCTTACCCTAAAAAATAACCATAAAACAGAACAGCACAAACCAACTCATGCATTTGGATCATCCCCAAAACAACATGCAAAGCATTTTCTAGTATTCCCACACAAACAAAACAACATTGATGTATCAGCCAAAACAGCAAACATCACAGATCATTAAAACATCAACAGCATGCATTTTCACCATTTATAACAACATGCAACAATAGTTTCCTTTTCCAACCAGAAAACTCAAATATAATCACACATTAACATGCATTTACATCCCTAAATGCAATCTAGAAAGTGGAAGGTTCCCCTTACCTCTGTTACGTTTTCTGCTCTTGTTCACTTTATCGCGACAAAAGTCGACGAAATTCCCGTTCGCGTTCGCCGCTACAAAAGTTAGTTCCCTAGCTTCGTAACGATGAGAAGAACAACTTTTGTTCTGGACACTTGCTAGTTCGGCGCTTGGATTTCCAAGTAATTTGACTTTTGAGCAACTCTTTGGTTACCACTAACACAGAAAACAGAAAGAGAGGAGAAAGAAGGGTTCTGTCGCATGCACTAAGGAAGGAGGGAAATGTGTTTTCTGCCTTTGCCCTTGCTTCTCACTCATATATATAGGCATATATCTGTGCCACCTCCCTCAACAATAATATTATAATATTGCTTTATCATCAAGTACTTAACCACTCTCGTCATAATTAACAGATAACATCTTAATTAACTGCCCGAAATTTAATTACTCGTGATTAAATTAATCTATCCTTCATCCATTAATTTTAATTCAACCTCCAAAAATAAATATCTATATATATATATATTTACGCAAAATATACATATATTGAATATTTTACAAATATTCCCAAATACACTTAATATCAAATCTATAATTTAATTTTAAATTTAAGGGTGTTACAGGGTGCATTGAGGTAGCCATAGGTTTGCAGTTACTCGTCTTAAACTTCTTGAGAAGTTCTTTTGTGTACAGATTGGTGAATGAGTATACCTGTTTTACCTTGCTGAATCTGAATTTCTAGGAAGAACTTAAGTTCTCCCATCATGCTCATATGAAACTCTTGTTGCATCAAATCAGAAAACTCTTGGCAGAGAGTGCCATTAGTGGATCCAAAGATAATATCATCAACATAATCTTGAATGATCAGAATATCATATTTAATGGATTTTCTAAAAAGAGTATTGTCTACTAACACAGAAAACAGAAAGAGAGGAGAAAGAAGGGTTCTGTCGCATGCACTAAGGAAGGAGGGAAATGTGTTTTCTGCCTTTGCCCTTGCTTCTCACTCATATATATAGGCATATATCTGTGCCACCTCCCTCAACAATAATATTATAATATTGCTTTATCATCAAGTACTTAACCACTCTCGTCATAATTAACAGATAACATCTTAATTAACTGCCCAAAATTTAATTACTCGTGATTAAATTAATCTATCCTTCATCCATTAATTTTAATTCAACCTCCAAAAATAAATATCTATATATATATATATATATATATATATTTACGCAAAATATACATATATTGAATATTTTACAAATATTCCCAAATACACTTAATATCAAATCTATAATTTAATTTTAAATTTAAGGGTGTTACAGGGTGCATTGAGGTAGCCATAGGTTTGCAGTTACTCGTCTTAAACTTCTTGAGAAGTTCTTTTGTGTACAGATTGGTGAATGAGTATACCTGTTTTACCTTGCTAAATCTGAATTTCTAGGAAGAACTTAAGTTCTCCCATCATGCTCATATGAAACTCTTGCTGCATCAAATCAGAAAACTCTTGGCAGAGAGTGCCATTAGTGGATCCAAAGATAATATCATCAACATAATCTTGAATGATCAGAATATCATATTTAATGGATTTTCTAAAAAGAGTATTGTCTACTTGTCCTCTTTCAAAGTCATTTTTAAGTAAGAAGTTACTAAGTCTTTCATACCATGCCCTAGGTGCTTGTTTTAAACCATACAAAGACTTTTAAGTTTAAAAACATGGTTTGGAAATTCAGAACTTTCAAAACTTGGGGGTTGTTCAACATAGACTTCTTCACTTATATAACCATTAAAAAACATCCATTTGAAATAATGAGACGTTATTATTAGCAGCAGAGGAAAGTAGGATACGAATAGCTTTTAACCTGGCCACTGGAGCAAAAATCTCAGTGTAGTCAATACCTTCTTGCTGACTGTATCCTAGTGCAACACATCGTGCCTTGTTTCTAACAACTTCTCCTTTTTCATTCAGCTTGTTTCTGAAAACCCACTTGGTTCTAATAATGTTCTTTTCTAGTCTTGGAACTAGATCCAAAATATCATTCATTTAGCTCTTCTTGCATTGGTAGACTCCATCTATATCCTTCTTCTTCAGATTTGAAGATTTGTCGTATTCTTGCTTGAAGCTTCTGCTTTTTCAAGTTCTTTTGCCTACATCAGCTACTGGTTCTGGTAAACCTGCATAGGTTTCCTCTGGTTTTGGTAAACCAGCTTCGGTTTCCTCTGGTTCTAGTAAACCAGCATCAGTTAACTCTGGTTCTGGTTAACCTACATTAGCTTCATCTTGCTTTGACTTTTGAGGTCAAGCTATTTGTCATAATACAACTTAAATAATTTAAAAGTGAAATTAATACAACCAGAACATCAATTCTGCTTCTGGTGGTTTCTGCTTGTGGTCTTGATGAATTTCACTGGAGTGTTTGAAGAACTCTCCTAATTTTGATTCTTCTCTTTTTGCTTCGGCTGATACACCATGTTCCTCTGGTGATTCTGGAACTTATGGTGATTCTGGTAATTCTGCTTCTTCTGGTAATACTTATGTTTGTGGCTGAACCTCTGATTCTATTATTGATACTGGTTCAGGTTCCTGGTTCTGGTTCGGGTTCTGGTTCTGATTCTGGTGTGAATTGTACTGACCAGACCTTCTTTCATCAGACTCATTTTGCTTCTGTCTGGTGGAAACTGGAACATACACCTTTTTCTGTTTGTGCATTGCCATGATCCATTGACCAGGCACCATGATTGGTGTTTCCTTCTGGTTGCTCAGAATATCTGCAACATAAACAATTTTGTTCTTTGGTACCCAAAACTAGTTGGGTCCAAGTTTGTTAGACTTAACAGGTCTTTTGTCTTTCCCAGATTTTATCATAGGGCAAGACAATTTAGAATGACCCTTTTTAGCACAAATAATACACAGAACATTAGAATGAGCAGATTTAACTTCAGCAACAGATTCAGTAAAACTTATTCCTCTCTTAACTTTGTTACTGATTCAATAAATCATGGAAGCATACTTACTTCTTTCCATACCATTATAAAGTTTTGAAAAACTTGTTCATGCATATCGGATTCACAAACAATATTGGAAGTAGAGCAAATATTACTTTTGAGAGTTAGATTTTAAGAATTGAGTCTGGCAACTTCAGTTTTAAAATTAGTGTTTTCAGTTGCAAACTCAGCATTCTGATTCTTTAAAATTTGAACTTCTTTGGTTAGAATTTTCTTTTCTTCCATAAGAGTTTTCAGTTTTAAAGACATTTTGTTGTTGGCATTTAGAAAGTCTTTAAGAGCAGTAATTAATTCAGATCTAGTAAGATAAGAGAATACCTCTTTGTCTTCATCTTCTGAATCAGTTCTAGAGTCTGTGCTGGATCCAAAACTTGAGTTGGTATGTGCCATCAGAGCCAATACTGCTTCCTCTGATGTGCTTCCAGACTTGTCGTAATGAATGATTTGTCCATTCTTCTTTACCTTCTACTTTTCTTCCAGAGCTAGTACCTTTATGGAGTCCAGAGGCAAACTTGATGTGAGCCATCATTGCTAATTCGGCTTCTTCATCATCAGAAGATTCATCAGAATCATCCCATGTTGCCATCAGATTTTTCTTCTTGGGTCTGGAGTCTTTCTTCTGGTGTTTTCCTTTCTCCAGATTCGTGCATTCTGATTTGATGTGCCTAGGCTCATTGCATCCATAGTAGATAATGCTCTTCTTGTCAGCTTCTTCTTTTCCTCTGTTGGAGTATTTGCCATTTTTCCTTGGAGCTTTCTTCTTTCTGTTTTGCCACATCTTTGCAATCTCCTTGGTTATGTAAGCAAGATCATCGTCTTCACTATCACTATCCTCTGATTCTGATACAACCTTTGCAGCTTTCTTCTGTTTTGACTTAAGGGCTAAAGTTTTCTTCTTCTTTGGTTCATCTGCATTCAGCTCTATTTCATGAGACCTGAGGGAGCTGATCAGATCTTTAAGCCTCAAGGTATTCAGATCTCTGGCTTCCTGTACTACAGTAACCTTTGGTGGTCTCCATTTGGCTGGTAAGCTTTTGAGGATCTTCTTTACATGATCTGCAGTGGTGTAGCTTTTCTTTAATACTTTTAAACCTGATACCAGAGTCTGGAATCTGCAGAACATTGCTTCAATGTCTTTATCCTCTTCCATCTTGAACATCTCATACTGTTTGACCAGTATGTTTGCCATTGCCTCTTGAACCTGTTGACTTCCTTCATAGGTCAGAACCAAACTGTCATAGATGCTTTTTGTTGTTTCGTTGTTGGTGCATCTATCAAATTCTTTAAATGTGATAGCATTGATCACGATGGTTCTAGACTTGTGATGCAGCTTGTATAACTTTTCTGGTTGGGATTCATATCTTCTACATCCAGTTCTTCATCTTCTGGTGTAGTGAGTGCAGTGTAGCCTTTGACTACCAAGGTCGAGAGATCAGGATCTTGGGAGATGAAGAAGCTTCTCATTCTGTCCTTCCAGTATTCAAAGTGATCACCATCAAAAAGTGGTGGCCTGTTGATGTTGCCTCCAAATTCTTCTTTGGATTCTGATATGTTGAACCCCCTTGGACCTTTCCTCAAACACTGTTAAGTGCTCAGCCTTGAGACCGAGCTCTGATGCCAATTGAAGGTGCAAACACGAGAAGGGGGTTGAATTGTGTTTGTACTACTTGAATTCTTTTTCTGTTTTTGATGATTATTTGAAATCTAAAATATAATCAAGTAGACTTAGTAGCGGATAAAGTAAAATAAATAACATAAGGATTTATCTTGGTTCACCATTAACTAGGCTACATCTAGTCCCTTCACCTCGAAGGATTTTTCCACTAATTCAAAACCTTTGAATTACAACAACACTACTGACCCTCCAAGTCAGTCTTCCCAAACAGTTTAACAATCCTAGACTTTTGAGGAACACATCACCTTGACTTCACAAGTCAACTCTTCTCCTACCAATCTGACAACCCCAGATTGTAGAAGGAATTACAACACCTTGAATCTAATTGCTAAGTCACCTGCTACTTCTTCTGACTCTTCAGATTGTAGACTCTACTTCAACAATATAGATTTAACACAAGGGAATGAAAAACATGAGTACTTGCTTCTGTAAAGCTGAAACTCACAATTAACCTCATTGAAAACCTGAGTGTTTGCTTCTGGAAGTGTATGACTCTTTTACTGATTTTCGATGCTAAGTCTTCTACCTTGAGCCTCCTTTTATAGATGAGAATTTGGGTTTCTTCCATGATCAAATTCGAGCTGTATCTGTCCAGATTCTCTTGCAAAAATAATTTGGCCAATCTGATTTCACTTAAATAAAAATCGTATCTTTTTAGCTCCAGATTACCTTTGAAAATTATGTTAACCAATCTTGTTTCTTTTAATTTCAAACCATATCTTTTTAAGCTTCAGATTGCATTTGAATTTCTTCAAGTCTTCAGTAATTTTTGAATCAAATCCCCTTAATACTTTGATCATATTTCTATCAAAATTTAATCAAGTCTTCTTCGAATTTTAATCAAGTTATAACTGATTTTCATCATGAATAAAATCTGGATCGTATGATCTTATGATCTCGACCACATCTGGACCATATAATTTGATCTGCCCCAATTCTGTGATCCTCTGATCTCGGCCAATACTGGACCATATGATCTGATCTTCTGATCTCGGCCAATCACTGGACCATATGATATGATCTTCTGATCTCGGCCAACACTGGGCCATATGATCTGATCTTCTGATCTCGGCCAACACTGGGTCATGATACTTAAATCTGGACCATTGATCTGAACATTTTCCCTTTGATCTGGACCAAGTCTGGACTGAGTCTGGATTGAATCTGAATTAAATCTGGACTTGTGATATTTTAATATGGACCATTGATCTTTTAATCTGGACATTTATCTTCTGATCTGGATCAAGTCTGGATTAAATCTGGACAATCATTTCTTCTTATTTGGACTGAGTTTTATGCTCTGGACCATGCTATCTTCTGGTCTGGACCAAGTATGGACCAAGTCATTTGTTTTGGACCAATTATCTACTGCTCTGGACCAAGTCTGGATTAAGTCTGGACTGATTCTTATATTCACGACCAAGCTATCTTCTGGTCAGGATTAATTCTGGACCAAGTCTGACTTATGATTCCTTCTGGTGTGGAACAAGTCTCCCTCTGGCAGGCTTCCTTCTGGTTTGGACCAGGTCTCCTTCTAGACTCTGCTTCCTTCTGATCTGGGCCAGGAAAGATATCCTCTGATGATGTTATGTGACCTTTGATGACATCCTCTGATATCCTCTGGAGGTGTATCCTCTGGTGCCTTCAGGATGCATCCTCTGGATGCATTATCTGGCCTAACCTTCTTGTGACATTTCTATCTTCTGGTTGCTTCCTCTGGATGTATCTTCTGGTGGTGTCATCCTCTGATTTTGCACAGCTTCTGATTTGTTCTTCTAAGTCAACATACTATTTACATAAAATACTTTTGTTAACATCAAAACTAAGTATAGAACCAACTTGGTTCCAACAATACGGTCCTCCAAGATACATGTAAGCTCATCTTCCTGATGTACAGCCTCCTCCTGATGCATATGGTCCTCATGCCCCTCTGACTGTACAACTCTTCCACATGCTCCTCCTCCTCTCCTCTTCCTATGTAGCCTCGTGTAGAGTCTCCTGTATGTCTCTTGTACAGGCTCCTCCTGCAGAGCAACATTAACCTCCACTATAAATCGACGTTTTCCTCTAGAATGATGTGGCTCGAATCCTTATTGAAGGAGGATCCATCAAAGATGATGGAGTATCAACATCGAGTGTTCAGTGTACTATTTTGTCGTCTCATCCTCTGGCACCATAACTACCGGGAATCTTTTTTCAAATTTCTCAGAACAAGTTGTGTAGCAAGAAACTTAAAAAAAACAAGTTTTTCGGAGTGTTAATTATGTACCGGAAAATTTTAAATTTTTTTTTTCTATTGTTTAGAAAATTTTGGTATTCACTTACGTACCAAAAAGCTTGAATGAAAATGTGAGTGAAAATGAAAGTTTTTAATATTTATATGAAGTTTCATCAGATTTGTGAGAGTAATAATATAATAGTGAGGATAGGGGATAAAATTTCCTTTAGTTTGGTACTTCATTAAAAATTATTTTGTTACTAATAATAATAATAATAATAATAATAATGATTAATTACTAATAATGTTGCATATTTTATATTATTTTCATCATTTAATTATTAACTATTTGACTATAGATCGACTCCGATCTAACCATTGAATCGATATCTTCATTGGTTGAATGTCTGATCGGATTTTAATTACCTTTATATAAAATCATAAAAATATATAAGAGTAAAAAAATAAAAACAAATGGTCTCCCTTTCCCAAAAGAGGCCTAATCCCATGAATATCATACACCGTATGTAAATAAGTTGGAAAAATGTCAAAGGAAAATTATATAATAATGAATTTCCCATTATTTTAAAGAATGTAACTATAAAAAGCGAGATTTTGAAATAACGCGGAGTCTATATTCTTCGAATCATATTTCGAATGACATTGGAAATCGCTTCATATTGATCAAAATTTCATTAGGTTATGAGATTTTGTTTTGAGATATATTCTCTCTTATCACTATTATAAATAAAAAATTGACATCAAACTTTAGTTATTATTATAAACAAAAATTAAGTTTTATTCTCCTTATTTTTATTAATTCACGAAATTGATTTCTCTATTTTAAAAGGAGACAATTTTGATTAATCTCTCAATCTTTCATATTTTTAAACTAAAAAATAATATTTTGATGTTTTTTTTTCTTAGAAGAGATGGTAAGTTCCACTATAATTAACTCACACCATTGTGAAGACACATGTTCGAATCTGAGACAAAAAGTTAAGTTTCTACGATATTTTATTTTGATTTTGTGGGTGTTAATCATTCTATATCATCGTATCATATGATATGTTATTTAAAGTATGTCACGTCACCATCTTTTAGTTACGAAATCAGAAGAGACCAAAATTGTCGACTTTTAAAATATGGAGACCAATTTCATGAATCAATAAAAATGAGGGACTAAAACTACAATTAATCCTAAAAATTAACTTCTTACTCATTTAATCATTGTATTTCTAATATATCTTTTCCAAATCTTCTTCACACAACCCACTGTGTGTGACCCACGTGTAGTCCTCATCCTCCACACCTCTGTCAATTGACCACCGCCGCACGCCACCATCTTCTCGTGCACTGTCGTCGATTGTTAATCTACTTCTTTGTTATATTTGGGTAATAAAATAACTTCATTTAAGTTTTTTTTTTCACAAATATGATTGAAATTTTTTCTAATCACTAAGTAAAAGAGTTCGGAGCTGTTACGTTTTATCTTGGTTGTATTAATTTTTTTATAAAATAATGGAGTAGAATGTTATTAGTTATGCCAAATTATTTTTGTAGAGCTATTTTAAATTGAACATTATAAGTGTACTTATTCTTTTGCTTTGAAGTTGTGATACTTGCAAAACAGAGCAACACATTTTTTTAACTCAAAAGAAGAGCAACACATGGTTCATTCACTATTCCATAGTTTTTCTTTCATTTAATTATTTTATTCAATTTTTAGGCTACTTCATTGGGGAAGTTTGACCAAACATGTCATCTTCAAATGTTATAGGAAGCCAAGGGTTGGTATGAAATTTGACAATATAGATGTGGCTTATCAATTTTGGCTTACATATAGTGCACATGCTGGTTTTGGAGTTAGAAAATGTTATGCAAAAAAGAATAAAGACGACACTATATCATCATGTAGGTTTGTTTGTTCCAAGGAAGGGGTACGAAAGATAGACAAGAGAAAGGCTTTTGTTAACATCCACGGAGCCGAGACTAGAACGGATTGCAAAGCAAGGATTTCACTTGTATGCAAAAATGGAATTTTTTGCATCTATGAATTTGTAGAGGATCACAATCACCCTCTACAACTTCTAGAGACAACACACATGCTTGCATCACATGGAAAGATAACTGAAGTCCAAACATATATGATTAATTTGGCTGATGATTCTGGATTAGGAAAAAGTCAACATTTCAACTTATAAGCCACATGCAGGACATAGAGCTAATCTTGGACTTACATGGTTGGATGTAAATAATTACCGCAGTGCAAAAAGACAAAGAAGTATGATGTACAGCGATGTTGGTTGTCTTTCACAATATTTTCGACGACAATTGTTGAAGAATCTGTCTTTTTTTTTCACGCATACAAAATGGATATAGAAGAACAAATCACAAATGTGTTTTGATGTTGTTGGAACCAAGTTGGTTCTAAGTACTTAGGATTTTGATGCTTACAAATGTACTCAATGTAAACTTATTTTGTACTTTGAATTATTAAGTTAAATGCCCCAAAAACTGAAGGAAACAGAAGCAGAGATCAAAGGAAAATGAATTCTGGAATTTCCAGAAGATGTTCCAGGATGTCAAAACATCACCAGAGGATATGTTTGGTGGCCCAGAACAGAAGAAAGAAAAATCATAATGAAAAATGGATCATATCATTGGAAAGCCTGCCAGAAGGAGAGTTGTTCCAGACAAACAGGAGTCGAATATCAATTTTATTCCAGAAATTATTCTGACCAGAAGATGGCCTGGCAGTGAAAAATTGCACAGTCCAGACTTGTTCCAGACTTGACCAGAAGGTATGTTTATGAGTCCAGAACAAGAGGATCAATTCAGATTTGGCCCAGATCATTAGATAGCATGATTCAGGGCATGGAACTAAGTCCAGACCAAAAGAAATGAGTTCCAGAATCAATCCAGACCTGGTCCAAAATTAAAGGTAAAATGTCCAGACTGAAATATTTTTTGTTTAAGTTAATTTCAGTTTGTTCCAGACCAAAGTCCAGAATCTGTCCAAATCAGAGTAAAAATTTCCAGATCAATGGTTCAGAAATAATTATTTGGTCCAGTGATGATCCAGATCAGAAAATCAGACCATGGCCCAGTGGTGGCCGAAATCAGAGGGTTAGGAAGTGTGGTCCAGGAATGGCCGAAATCAGAGGATCACAAAATATGAAATAGGCTGGTCCAGATGTGGACTATCGCATTAAGATCCAATGGTGCAGATTTGATCATGAGAATTAAAGAATCTGAGAAAAACGCTCAAAACAGAAGCTGAGCAAAATGCTCAAAACAGATCAGTGAGCAAAAGGCTCAAAACAGAATCTGAGCAAAATACTCCAGAATATTTTCAAAACAGATTAATCTAAATATACTGCAGAAGTAAAGCATCAGTGAAGTTCTAAAGTTCAACTATAAATAGAGACTTAATGCTGAAGAATAAATAATCGAAAATCACAAAAGAGTCATACACTTCCAAAGCAACAAACACCCAAATTTTCATAGAAGTCAATTGTGAGTTTTAGCTTTCAAGAAGCAAGTACTCGTGTTATTTTCTTTCCACTGTGGCAAATCTAAGTTGTTGAAGTAGAGTCTACAATCTGAGGGAGTCAGTAGAGGTAGCAGGGTACTTGGCAATTAGATAGGGTTGTATCTAAGTTGTTGAAGTAGAGTCTACAAACTGAGGGATTCAGAAAGGGTAGCAAGGTACTTAGCAATTAGATTCATAGTGTTGTGAATTCTTCTACAATCTGGGGTTGTCAGATTGGCTGAAGACAAGGTTGTTTTCCTCAAGAAGTCTAGGATTGTTAGACTATTGAGAAGACTGACTTGGAGGGTCAGTAGCAAGGTTGTAATTCAAGATTGAATTAGTGAAATCCTTCAAGGCGAAGGGACTGGACGTAGCCTCGTTAACGGTGAACCAGTATAAAATCTGTGAGTTTTTATTTTTATTTTTATCCGCTGCTAACTCTGTTTTAATTATACATCAAGTTTTGTTTTGAAAGTATTAAAACAGGAAAAGTATTTAAGTTAAGTCAAACACAATTCAACCCCCCCTTCTCGTGTTTGCACCTTCAGATGTGATGCAAACATGGTGTTGGGTTACAGGTATTTTGGCGACGTTGTGTCATTGGACACTACATATTGTACCAATCATGCTAATAGACCGCTTGCTTCGTTTTCTGGTTTCAACCACTATAGGGATTCGATCATTTTCGATGTAGCACTATTGTATAATGAGACAATTGAGTCATTTAAGTGGGTGTTTGGTACATTCTTACCAGCACACAACCACAAAAAACCAATGACTATTTTCATTTACCAAGATCAAGCAGTGGCTAGGGCACTAGGTGAAGTGATGCCTGAGATTCACCATGGTTTATGCACATGACACTTGTTGCAAAATGGAATTAAACACCTTGGAAACTTGATGAAGGGAGGAAGTTATCTTTTAAGAGATTTCAAGAAATGCATGTATGATATTGACATTGAAGCAGATTTTGAGACAACTTGGATGAACTTGATCAACCAATATGATGTTCATGAAAATAATTGGACCAAATCAGTTTATGCTAGTAAAAAAAAAAAAGGTTGCATGTTACATGAAGGCATCATTTACTCTTGGCATGCGGAGTACCCAACTAAATGGAAGCTTGAATACTTACTTCAAATTTGGTATGAAACCAAATGTGGATGTTATACCATTCTTCAAGCACACACACACAAGTTGAGTTGTGTTGTGAGTCCTCACATAAGCTTGCAAGGTTAAGATACGAGTTGTCACCAATACTCATACAAATGGGAATAGTATACACACACACACACACTGTATTTGAGTTGTTTCAAAATGAGTTTAAGTTATTCTTAGCTTTATTAATATTAGAGAAAAATGAGTCACTATGGTCAACCATGAAGGATTTTTGAGAGTGACATTCGATAGTGCTTCGACCTCTGCTACTTGTAGTTGTCGAAAGTTTGCGACATTTGACATACTTTGTTCACATGCATTGAAAGTGTTTGAAGCAAATGATGTGAAGGTCATTCCTGAGCAGTATATTTTAAGAAGGTGGACAAGAGAAGCTCGTTGTGGCATTGTGCAAGATTCTAGGGGCAAAAGGGTTGAAGGAGATTCAAAGTTATCTCGAACACGGAAGTTTTGATATGTTGTCTCTAAATTCATTAAAGTGGCGGTCGAGGCATTGCCATATAAAGAACATCTTAAGATTGTTGATAATTATGTAGATGTCATGTGTAAGAAAATAATGAAATGCCACTCACAAGTCAGAGACAATGACATTAATTATAACCCGACATTTGTGACTAATAATGTTATGCAACCAACGAGATTTAAGAAACGGTCTGACTTAAAGAGACACAGCGTCCTAAGAGTTTTGTTGAAAAGAAAAAAGTTCCACCAGGAAACTATGCAGTCAAGTATCTCAGGTATATAAGTCAATATATAGATCAGTTTTTTAATTTTACATGCATTTTTAATTTTACATGCATTATGCTTGGTTTATTTTAAAAAAAAAAATCATTTTAGGATAAACTAGGAGAAATTCACTTGCTAGATGAAGTATCTTGTTCGGCAACTCCAACTTATGAGCCCCCACAAGCACAAAAGGATCAATTCAGTTTCACAACATTTTTTATGGTAATTTCATTTGTCTTTAGAAAATTAGCTATACTTACTTTTACACTTATCATAATGTTAATTAGTTTTTATTATTATGTAGGCACCCCTTGCTGAGACAAAGGTTCCAACATTATATTGATTAAGAGTGACTTACACTAAGTAATACTTTTGATATACTAATGATGTTAATATGTTAGTGTTACTATTTTTTGGTACAATACTTATCAATTGTTGAATTTAGAGATGTAAGTATTTAGTTCATGATGAACTGTTGTGTAAAGAATTGGAAGATGTAACCCATATGCTCCATATCTATTTTGCTTTATATTGATGTATTCTGCATAATTTTGTTATGCTGCATAATTTTGCTTTAATGCTCACTAAATATCATTGTTGCATTATTGAGTTATGGTGCAGATCTATTTTGCTTTTTATGAATCATTTAATTAAATGGATAAGAAAATTGTAATGAAACAAAGACACTGAAATCATTATATTCAAAAAGAGCTACAAACTTATAATAAAAAAAGAAATATTTTACAATAGAACAAGTGTTGTTGAATTCAATATCAAATTATATCATAACTCTACTTTACAAAACTCCTATAATCAGTCTTGAATTCAAAGTATCAAATTCTTTTGAGTGGTGTTGATGTCTCTTTGCTTATGTCTCATTTCCTTTGTGTTGTCAAACTCATGTCTACCAAATCATGCATAGTGTCTCTTTTCCTTTTTGTTGTTTTCAGCAATGCTTTGAGTTAGTCTATCAAAGCTCCATTAGTGTTGACATAGAAGCAGCAGTTTGGAAATAAAAAACATGTGTCTAGTGGACTTTACTACAAAACTCTATTTCTATGTTGAAGCTTGGCCACAAGGGAATCTTCATTGTTGAACTCTACTACATCCTGCAAAGAGGTTATTGATTAAATTTAGTATTATGCACAAACAAACTTCTAGCATTAAATTTACAACCACACCAGAATCAGTTTAGCATAGAAAAAACACGTGTCTAGTTGAGATTTTTATGCCAAAAATATATTGGGGTCTAATAAACCACACCATGCCAATTCAGTCAAATTTACTCCTAAGTGAAGTGGAAATTAATAATTGTAAAAATTGAACCAATTCAAATATGATGTAATCTACTAAACAACTACCAGAAATATCACCCAAAGAAACAAGCCCCAAAAAATACACAACGCACATTAAGCAAATCAAATAACTCTCACAAGGAATTTCTTTTTAAAAATATGGAAGAAAAGAAATACTACAATTTAAAAGATTTGGATCATAATTGTTGTATCTGCAGCAAGGATTACTTGTTGCAATTAGAAAGCAAAACAAATACCTCTCATAAGGGATTACTTGTTACATCAATGTAAGTAGAGACTGCTGAATTTAACTGTAATCGCAACAATTTGAAAGATTTGCAGCAACACAAGTACAAACTTTATGGTTTCTTAAAACTCGTAAACTGCAACACTAACTACAACGGGACAACAGCGGATATACAACAGGACTGCGGTGGGACAACGTTGGAGTTGTAGCAGCATACAGGCGCGATGGAGGACATGGAAGCGGTGGACGCAGTCAACACATGGGTGGAATTAGGGATTTGGGGTAACAGATTTATTGTTTTGAATGCAGGTGTGCTTACGTTTTTTTTTTAAATAAAATAAATTGGACATATGTGCGAACAATTCGTCCGATTGACCGTCAACGACAGTGCACGAGACGAAGGCGGTGCGTGGCGGTACATAGTTGACGGAGGTGTGGCGGATGACGACGACACGTCGGTCACACACGATGGATTGCATAAATAAGATTTGTAAAAGGGAAAATTTTATATTTTTTAAGTTTTGTTTTAAAATAAATAAATTTTAAGTATTGAGAACGTGGCTTGTTTTGGGGCGTTAGATTGATCAGACGAATGAGATTGCCTCAAAAGTATCGTGCAAGTTCTGACCACAAAGGTAGGCAATCTTGATTCCAGTTTTTAGTCTATAATCGGGAGAGGGAAACGCCGATTCGATGAATAGGTGGGTAGAAATAAGGATTTTTGGGTAGTTTTGAATTTGACCGTTCACTCACTCTACTACTACACTCTTATTATACCCATACTTCACTCTTATTATACCCATACTTCACTCCACTGCACCGCATTGATATCTTTTATCTCGAAACCCTTCTTGCATTTCTCTGCTTAACTGAGAGAGAACATCGATCATCATCATGAAGCGTTCTTGTCATTCTTTTGACAAAACAAAGAAGAATGATGATTATGTATGGCCGCTACTTGCAAAGGAGATTAAAAAGAATGGATCAAGAATCTTCAATTGTGATTTGTGCGACAAATCTTTCAGCTCCGGTAATGCCCTCGGTGGCCACAAAGCATCCCACAACCGCTCCGACCTTGTTCAACCTCCAATCAAGAAACAGAAACTACATCAAGAAACCATCAGTTCTTGGTCTTTATCTTCTCCTCATGATGACGATGATGATATGAAACAGAAACATACGTGTGTTGTATGTGACAAGGTTTGTCCATCAAACAAAGCTTGGATTCAAAGCCTATTCAACCGCCAATAACAAGATCCCCTGACTGTGATTACGATGGTCAAGCAGCTATTGACCTATCCAATTATTTGCCGCCAAGATCGCATAAAACGAAGAAACGATGCAGTAAAAGTATAATTGATTATGAAGCTATTAATGTCGCTCAAATACTCTGTGATATGTCTCGCGCTGACCCTAAAAGATTGAATCTTTCGACCAATATCGATAATCAATAGAACAAGGAACAAGTGACGATAGCGAAAAATAATAACAATGAAAACAAGTCATTAGTGGTCAGATTCAAGATTTCTAAACACAATCTCTTGCAAACACATCATGAAGATTGCAGCCAACATGATAAAAAAGAAGAGAAGAACAAGGAAGGTGAAACACACAAGGAATCAAATCATCAATTGGAGCCAAGAGGAGTTGTTAAAGATTTTGATTTGAATGAGATACCAATTGATGTTGCAGATGAACAAGCAAACTAGTGTGTTTGTTTTTCTTATGTTAGGTCAACAATATTTGTTTATATCTTTAGAGTTTAAATGAGGTTGTCTTTTTCCCCCATTTTATCAGGTGATTGTATCTATTCACAGAAAAGGATTTGTTTTGCCGTCGTTGTGATGTTTTATACTTCTGTTTTTAATTAGCTAATCAACAATTATATACAATTGGTTCGGTTATAAAATTCCTCTCTTATTATAATTTTGTCTCTAAAGTATAACACCTTAACTAAGATTTCCTGTTGTTAATCCTCCCACTCAAGATAACGTCAGAGACAAAAATTGAACATCTTAAATGATTTTACTCTAGTCAATGTTAACAAAATGTATAAATTAATTACTGGAATTTTACATATGCAATGCTTTTTTATTTTTGGTATTAAAATAATTTTTGTTGAACATTCATTTGTATAGAATTTATTTTATTTACCAGCAGAACTATTAAATATTGCAAGTTGGACCGTTATTCACCTTCATTTCTGTTATGTGTTGAATAATCAGAGTTGAGTCTTTGTCTATAACTATGCACTTAATTTTTTAATACACACTTTGCTTGTTGTAGTATTTTTTTGTATATATACTATAAAAGGGTAATGATAATATCATCAAAGGGTTTTGGCCAATAACTGTTTTTGTGTGGTATGGTTTGACACATCTAGTGTTAATTCTAGACTTTGTCTGCATGATTATATAAATAACTGTTAACTGAATATATGTCTAGTATTGGTGCCTTGTGTTTGAATAGGTTTGAATAGCATTAGTGGTATTTTTGTAGTTTATTGTTCATCTATAACATTACTGATTTCTGGTTGTTACACAGATAATTTTCCTCTAGATCTTGATTTAAATGAGAGCTTCCTAGAATTTAATGCTCTTTGCATTTCCTTACATTCAACATGTACTTGATTTCTTGAGTAGTAGTCTTGTGTTCTTATTGTTTGAGATGACAATTCAATTGTTGATTTCAAATATAAAAAGTTAAAAACAGATCAAATGTGTCTTGCTTCTGCTTGAAGATATATTAATACAGATCTTTCTTAATTTTGGTATATAATAAGAAAGCCTGCATACATAATTCAGCCTCCATTGCATTATTTTGAAGAGCATGATCACTAAACAAATGTTAACTTAAATGTTTAGTTTTATTTTTCTAATATTTTACATGTGATAATTATCACTAAGTGGACAATGTGGTATCTGCACATTAACCAGAAAGTGGTCTATACATTCTAACCCACTTACTCTTCAGTAACGGCTCACTTTTTATTTTCTGTGATGGACATAATCTATAAAAGGGGTGTAGTGTATATGTAAGTCTCTAATCTCATCCAGTAATACTTACACCATCAAAGTGAGCTTTTGAAGGTTTAGAAGAGCTTCAATATTGTTGATTGATTAGCAATGGCTAGAGGTACACGCTCTAATTTCATTTTCACTTCTGCTGTATTTATAGAATTTCATTTTAGAATTATTGAGAAATTCTAACAAAAGGTGGAGTATGGATAAAGTTGCTCTTTAAATGCAAAAATATTTGGAGTTGATAAATTGGTTGTGAATTGTGATTTTTATATTGAAGATATATTTCTTGAGGTATTTCCTTATAAGAACCTTTGGAAAGTAATTGATCTCTTTGATAGTCTTCAGGTTTGTGGTGATTATAAGGATTTTTTTAAGTAGGTGATTACAAGGATGATGGGGATACTAATGAATTATGAGAAAAAGATAGTTCGTTTTAAAGACAAATTAAGAAGGTTTCATTGTTTTTTGTTATGCTTGTCTAGGCAACAATTTTATACTTTGTTTTCTGGGTTTTTCTTCCTGTAAAACTTTAGAATAAAGTCT
Source organism: Cicer cuneatum (assembly GCA_037974295.1). Lineage (NCBI taxonomy): Eukaryota > Viridiplantae > Streptophyta > Magnoliopsida > Fabales > Fabaceae > Cicer > Cicer cuneatum. The sequence continues at coordinate 44,173,449 of JBBPBO010000001.1, forward strand.
TATTATGGTTTAAAATGTAAGGAAAATAGCAAGAAACTGTAATACCAAAATTACCGAAAAATGTGGTTTTAAAATATTTGTATATTTACTATGCGATTTTAAAATATTTGTATATTTTTGGTTTGCTTTGATATGCTGTTATATGTTTCACATGACTTTCTAAATATTTTATTATTCTAGTGGAGTAAGGTTATGGGTAAGGATGAATTTGCAACAAGTTGCGTGTTCTAAATCATCAAATAGGTATATGATCGTGAGTATTCTAAATCATCAAATAGATATATGATCGTCTGAAATCTGAATCAAATGCCAACAAATTAGAATTAGCTATAACAACGTTTTATAATGTAGCTCAACTATTTTACAACTAAGTAAATGTTTTCAAAGTGAGTTACAAAAGTTTAAATTTGAAAGGATTTGTAGCTAATGATTCATTTTGGAACATCTTATTGATTTGTTTTTAGTATTTGTGGAAGTATCCAAAAAGGAAAATAATCATGTACACCAACGCACCTCTTTAATACTTTGAAAGAGAGACAATACACTGGGATGTGATAAATGTGATATGATAAGAAAGATAATAGAGAGAAAAACTAGGTATTGATTAAGTGTAGGAAAATTAGAGGTGTATATTATACAATTACTCATCCTTAAACGAGTTAGATCCGGATGGTGACACATCAATTCAGCTATACTTACCGAACATATAATATACTAATTATAACTTAATATGATCACAATATACAAATGTTCATCATTAAAGAATTAGGTAAAATTAATTATAACTTAATATGATCACAATATACAAGACATAAAATTAAAATTAATTATAATATATTAATTATAATTTATTTTTTCATACATTAATTGTTTCACATTTTTTGTGAAAGTGAGTCAATAAACAAGTTGTTGGGACATACAATTCATACATGAAAAAATGTTTGTCACTAAAGAATTAGGTAAAAAAAATTTTTTATTATCATTTATGTAAAGAGGAGAACAATTATAATATATTAACTATAACTTTTTTAACACATCAATTTGTTCACATTGTTTTTTTAGAAATGAGTCACTAAATAAGTTGTGGGATCATACAACTCATATACCAGACAAATATATGTCACTAACAAATTACATGAGAGTGAATCACCAAATTGCCCCTTAAAATTGTAGGAGTCTAGCATTTACCCCCTTGAAATTTAAGAATAGGAAAATAACACCTGGAATTGAAAGATGTCGGACAATATAGTTCCTCCGTTAGTTTGCTATGTTAATGAGGTTGATGTGAACTGCTTAAGTGGCGAGTCTAGCTGTTAGTCAACTCATTGTACGTAAGAAATGGACTAATTTGTCTGATTTTGAAAATACGAGGGGCTGATTTGTCCGATTTTGAAAATACGAGAGACTAATTTGTTTGATTTTGAAAACGAAATTGGAACTCAATTTTTTAAAAAAAGTTGAAACTCTGCCTTCATTGGAACAATAACATCTCCATCTATATAATTTATTCTTAGTCTTCTTCCATGATTTCATATATTCTTTTCCAAGGGCCTTCATTTATATATTTCATTCTTCTTCTTATTTCATGGTTTTTAAATTGTAGAAAATGAAATAATAAAAAACCGTTTAACGTTTTCCTCCATGGGTGAAAGTTTGAACTAGGCGATTCTTAAATGTCATTGTATAAGAAAAATTGTTGTTAGAGCTGTTGCAACTGAAAAGAACTTTAGAAGATAATTCATTTCATTTGCTAAAGGTAATTTCTGTTGGAACCAAGTTGGTTCTAAGACTTAGAATTTTGATGTTTACAAAAGCACTCAATGTAATCTTATTTTGTACCTTGAATTATTAATTTAAATGCCACTAGAAACTGAAGAAATCAGAAGCAGAAGATCAAAGGATTCCAGAAAATGAATTCTGGAATTACCAGAAGATACTCCAGGATGTCAAAAACATCACCAGAAGATATCTTTGCTGGCCCATATCAGAAGGAAGAAAAATCAGAAGGAAACATGGATCATACCAGAGGAAAGCTTGCTAGAAGGAGAGTTGATCCAGACCAAGAGGAATCAAATATCAAATTTATTCCAGAAGTTATTGTGACCAGAAGATGGCCTGGCAGTGAAATATGAAACTGCCCAGACTTGTTCCAGACTCAACCAGAAGCTATGTTTAAGGGTCCAGAACAAGAGAATCAATCCAGATATGACCCATACCATAAGATAGCATGATTCAGGGCATGAAACTAAGTCCAGACCAGAAGAAATGAATTCCAGAATCAATCCAGACCTGGTCCAAAATCAAAGGTAAAATGTCCAGACTGAAATTAAATCTGGACAATAAATATTTCAGTCATTTTTTATTTCTCCTTTTCCCTATTTTCGTTTTTCCTTTTTCCTCCATTTTCCCTCCCATTTTTTCTAATGTTATCTGAAAGCTTGCTCACTGATTTCTCTAATTTTCTACCCCAAAACGAGGCACAAGAGGGACAAAGTCAAATTGAAATACCATTTTCACAATCTGGACCCACTCATGAAGATCAAGTGTTGTCCCAACAGATACATGTCCAAGGAAATGCATCAGGAACTAGAAAAAAGGAATGATAATTCAAAAAATATATTGCAATTTTTAATGACTATAGGAACCAAATTTCTAGTAAGTGAGCAATTTCAAGGATTGATTTGTATATATTGATTCTGATTTTTGTAGGTTAAAACATATGGGCTTAGAGGACTATAGTATGATGAATTGTGTATATGGCCACCACCCATCAAGGGATCTATACCACCATTCATGAATGCACCACCACCCATCAGGAGACCTACATCACCACTCATGAATGCACCACCATCTCCACCCATTAGAGAACCACCACCCATGACACGACTAGTTCCTAGACCACCAGCCACCAGAGTGTCATTTCCTAAGTCTATTTGAAGAACAAATGAACCAAATTCAATGTATTTCATTCTTAATCTAGGGACGTGACCTCCAAATCAAGGGTAGTAAATGTATGAGTGAATATTTGAAGAATGAAGTAATTGACACTTATTACTTATTAATTCACACTTATTTAGAGTTAAACGAACTTCATTAATGCATTGTGGTATTTAGTTTATTTTGAAAAAGAATGTATTAGAAGCTAATTTGTTTGTAATTGTAATCCTCATGGAACCTATTTGCTTATAAGTTATAAATTTCAGATATCAAATTGAATATTTTATATTTCCTAACAACAATGTTACATAGCACATTCAAACTAATGTCTCCCATAACAATTATTCAAAATACAAAATATAAACATTATTGGCAAAATATACTTCAATATTTTGATTTCATTTTCTAATGACTCAATTTTGTCCATTAACCTTGCCTTCCACACTTCTTCACTTCCATGGTCCTTAGATAATGAGACTAGTTTGTCCATCATTCTTGTTTTTCAAACATCATCAACTCCATTTTCCTTAGTTGTGTTGAGACAAAATCCCAAATTAATGTTTTGATGGTAATCAAACAAAGTTAATTAAACTTCTAATTATGACTCTAAAAGTGTGTTGCTATTTAACATGTGATTTTGAGTGTATTAATTAAAGATAGGTATCAAACATAACAACAAAAGATCATTTTGGAAGAAGCAAAATCATTCTGAGAAAACAAGATCATTCTGGTTATTAAAAAACAGAAGTCTAGAAAAATGAAGATCATTCTGGTTTTCACAACATTCAGTATAATCAATCCAAGAACATTCTGGTTTGTGAAAGAACAAAGTTTTCCTTAAAAACAAGATCGTTTCGAGTTGCAAAAAAATACCAATCTTCATTACAAAATTACTGGTCTTCATTATGAAAGCACTAGAATTATATGCACAAAGATCATTTCGAACAGAATCATTCCAAAAGATTAACAAAGGCAAAGCAAGCATCAAGAACAAATGGCAAGATCAATCTCCAGTTTGACAACTAAAGTAACAAGTATAGCCATGAAAAAAATGACACGACACTGACACTGCATCTCCGAGCAGCCTATGTATAGAGCAGAAAAAGCATGACATCTAATAGATGTCAAAAGTTTCAAGTCCAACACTTACTCAAAATAGAAATGAAGATCATTCTAGTTATAAAGCAAGAACATTCTTGTTATATTAGAACACATGTCTATTAAAATTAAAACTGGACAACTAGATTCCCAACGGCTACATGAGCTGTCATAAGCGTTCATCAAGTCTATAAAAGGAACCTCAGGGTCACTGAAACATCAAGAGTTTGAATTGAAAGCAATCATTCACTTAAAGAATCAATCTTGATAAATCTAAGTTCGTCAATTAAGCAAAAGCTCTAATTCTTCTTGACTACATTTAAGGATCTATTTCCTGAGTCTTTTTGCTAAGAATCAAAACTTAAACAAGTGTTGAGTGTACTCTAATTTAACAATCCTCTTTAAATTATTTCATTCAAAACTCAAGACTATAGTGCAAAAGATAGTTTGGGTATATTGTAAAAATCCTTTTGTGATTAAAAGGTGACTTGTAAAATGTAAGACCCTTAATTTGGAATTAATTTATGGAATTAATGTCAAGGGCATTTTGGGAATATTTGATATATGTATGTTTTGAGTGAATATATATATATATAAATATTTATTTTGGATGATGAATTAATTTTATTGGATTAAGAGTTAATTAATTTAATTTCGAGTAATTAAATTAATCGACCATTAATTAAGGATTAGTGGCTAATTGCAAAAGGATTAAGTGCTGAGAAATCCAGCTGGAAAATCCAGCATTATTGTATCATTGTTTCAAAGGAGGTGGCACTCAAGTGAGCCTGCAAGTACACGTGAAGGGCTGGGCAGAAATCAGAACTCCATACCTCCCATACTGCATGTAATAGTGCTGCATGTAACAGTACTTTTCGCTTCCATCATGTGTGCTGTTTTCTGCCTTCCCATTCCAGTCACGATTATAAAAGGGGAAGAGAGGGAACTCTTCAAAACATCATTTCTGGAACATCCAAACACTGAAACACCAAAACCCCCAGTAGTAAAGTTAATCCCCACCTCAATACGAAGATAAAGAACCCAGTTTTGCAGCAGCAAACTCAGGGAACAATTTCGCCGTTTTTAGACGCAGAAAAGGGAACGCAGCAGGAACAAGAGAAATAGCAGAGCACGCTACAAGGGTAAGGGCACCTTCCAACTTTCTAGTTGCATTAGGGCTGTAAATGCATGTTATTTCAGTTCTGTTTTGAAAGAAAAACTGTTTTCGAAATGACATCTTGAAAAATGAAGAAAATGCATTTTTGTTGATATGTGATGATTCTGTGATGGCTGTTGTTGGTTGAATGCATTAATGTTGTTTTACTTGTGTGAGAAAACTGAAGATGTCTTGCATGTTATTTTAAAGATGGTTAAAATACATGTTCATAAAACTGTTTTGGAAAATAGTTTTAAAAATGTAAAAATGCATTCTGTTGGTGTTTTGCTGCTGTGTGATGATTTCTGTTTTGGTTGAAAACATTGGTCATGTTCTGATGATTGTAAAAGCTGAAATGCTATGCATGTTATTCTGATGTTTGAGGAAGCTGAAATGCTATACACGTTATTCTGTTGTTTTGAGAAAGCTGTGATGCTTGCATGTTTGTTCTGATGGTTTCAAAATCTGAATGATTCTGGGGAGTGAACATTCTCTTTTCTGGTTCTGGATGATTGGGGTGGATCCTGATTCCATTTCTGTTTTGTGTGATTCTGGTGGTGTTGTTGATTTAAAGGAAAAAGGGACTTTAAATGAGGAAAGGGTTTTGAAAAAAGTGCAGAATCTGTTTGATGTTGGTTGTTTGTTTCTAAAAGAATCAGTTTTGAAAAGAGTTGAAACTTCAGGATTTTCACTGGTTTTCGAAGGTATATTCGAATACAACATGTGTGTATTCGACTACAACCTGTAAAATTTCTGTTTTATTTAAGTTTTTCAAACTTGTATTCGACTACGAGCCCTGTAGTCGAATACAGAAGAAGAATTCTGTTTCTGTTTCTGGTTCTGATGATCCTTGTGTGGATCATTCTGTTTCTGTTTCTGGTTCTGATGATCCTTGTGTGGATCATTCTGTTTCTGTTTCTGGTTCTGATGATCCTTGTGTGGATCATTCTGTTTCTGGTTCTGATGATCCTTGTGTGGATCATTCTGTTTCTGGTTCTGATGATCCTTGTGTGGATCATTCTGTTTCTGTTTCTGGTTCGGATGATCCATGTGTGGATCATTCTGTTTCTGTTTCTGGTTCTGATGATCCTTGTGTGGATCATTCTGTTTCTGTTTCTGGTTCGGATGATCCATGTGTGGATCATTCTGTTTCTGTTTCTGGTTCTGATGATCCTTGTGTGGATCATTCTGTTCTGTTTCTGGTGCTGATGATCCTTGTGTGGATCATTCTGTGTCTATTTCTGCTTCTGATGGTTCTGATGTGAACCATTCTATTTCTGCTTCTGATGGTTCTGATGTGAACCATTCTATTTCTGCGTCTGATGGTTCTCATGTGAACCATTCTATTTCTGCTTCTGATGGTTCTGATATGAAACATTCTGTTTCTGCTTCTGATGGTTCTGATGTTAACCATCTTCTGATGATTCTGATGTGAATCAGTCTGTTTCTGCTTCTTATGGTTCTGATGTGAACCATTCTATTTCTGCTTCTGATGGTTCTGATGTTAACCATCTTCTGATGATTCTGATGTGAATCAGTCTGTTTCTGCTTCTGATGGTTCTGATGTGAACCATTCTATTTCTGCTTCTGATGGTTCTGATCTGAAACATTCTGTTTCTGCTTCTGATCGTTCTGATGTTAACCATCTTTTGATGGTTCTGATGTGAATCATTCTGTTGTTTCTGCTTCTGGTGATTCTGGCATGAACCATTCTGTGCTTCTTCTGATCAATTCTGGATGAAGTCTGGGCGAAGTCTGGGTTATTCAAAATTCGACTGTCATGCCATGTTCTGGTCAAATTATCTTCTGGATTACTTCTTGCTTTTGACAACTTATGGCCTGGAGCAACTCTCCACATGGCAGGCTTCACAATGGTTTGGTCCAAAGAATCTTCTGATATTTATTCCCTCTGATATAGTCCATCAAAGATATCTTCTGTTCACTTCTGGACAAGTATGGACTGTGTTGAAATTACACTGCCAGGCTATGTTCTGATCAGTATAACTTTTTGATTGCTTCTGATATTTGAATCATTCTTGTTTGGAGCAATTCATATTATGGTAGGCTTCCCTCTGGTGTTTTCCATATGTTCTTCTGATTTTTTTTCTGTTTGATATAAGCCTCCAAAGTTATCTTCTGGTCGGTTTTGGACATTCTGGTTTATCTTCTGATAATTCCAGAAATGCATCTTCTGTAAATTCAGAATGTATCCTCTGATACATTCATCTTCTGATGGTTCTGTGTGAATCATTTTGTTTTACTTCTGATGATTCTGATAATCATCTTGTTTCTGCTTCTGATGATTCTGATAGTCATTCTGTTTTGCTTCTGATGATTCTGGTGAGTCATTCTGTTTTTCTTCTGATGATTCTGGTGTGAGTCATTCTGTTTTGCTTCTGATGATTCTGATATTGACCATCCTGTTTCTGCTTCTGATGATTCTGATAATCATTTTGTTTCTGCTTCTGATGATTCTGACAATAATTCTGTTTCTGCTTCTGATGATTCTGATATTGACCATCCTGTTTCTGCTTCTGATGATTCTGATAATCATCTTGTTTCTGCTTCTGATGATTCTGATAATCATTCTGTTTTGCTTCTGATGATTCTGATATTGATCATCCTGTTTCTGCTTCTGATGATTCTGATAATCTTTCTGTTTTGCTTCTGATGATTCTGATATTAATCATCCTGTTTCTGCTTATGATGATTCTGATAATCATCTTGTTTCTGCTTCTGATGATTCTGATAGTCATTCTGTTTCGCTTCTGATGATTCTGGTGAGTCATTCTATTTTGCTTCTGATGATTCTGGTGTGAGTCATTCTGTTTTGCTTCTGATGATTCTGGTGAGTCATTCTGTTTTGCTTCTGATGATTCTGGTGTGAGTCATTCTGTTTTGCTTCTGATGATTCCGGTACTATTTCTGATGTTGATCAATCTGGTTCTGTTTCTGATGTTGATCCTTCTGGTTCTGTTTCTGATGTTGATCCTTCTGGTTTGTTTTGATGTTGATCCTTCTGGTTCTGTTTCTGATGTTGATCATTCTGGTTCTGTTCTGATGTTGATCATTCTGGTTCTGTTTCCGGCGTTGATTATTCTGGTTCTGTTTTCTGATATTCTGATTCTGGTTCTGTTTCTGATGTTCTGAAGTAAATCATTCTGATTCTGGTGCTGTTTTCTGATGTTCTGGTGTTGATAATTCTGATTCTAGTTCTGTTCCTGATGTTCTGATACTAATCATTCATTCTGGCTCTGTTTCTGATGTTCTGGTGTTGATGATTCTGATTCTGGTTCTGTTTCTTGATGTTCTGATATTAATCATTCATTCTGGTTCTGTTTCTGATGTTCTGGTGTTGATGATTCTGATTCTAATTCTGTTTCTAATGTTCTGATGTTAATCCTTCTGATTCTGGTTCTGTTTTCTGATGATCTGATGCTGATCATTCTAGTTTTGTCTTCTGTATTCGACTACAGGCATGCTGTATTCGACTACAGGCATGCTTTATTCGAATACAGAATGTTAAAATTGCAGATTTTCACTAGTTTCAGCTTCTGTATTCGAATACAAGGGATCTGTATTCGAATATAGATTCGTATTTTCCAGAAAACTCAGTTTTAAACACTGTTTTGTGAATTTTAAGAGTTTGGGGAATAATGGAAAGACTTGTGATGATTAAGAAGGGAATTGTGTGATAATGTAAAGTGTTAATGATTACTTGAATGTTTAAGCATTGATGAGTTGATAATAAAATTGGTTGTGTTGAGGTATTTTGAGAAATGGTGGAAATGCATGAAATTCATTGAAGTCGCATACTGTTTTCAGTGAAGAGAAAACACTGCATATTCATGCATTGCATAGTCAAGTGGTGACCGCGATGGGCCACAGAGTTGATGCGGTGACCGTGATGGGCCGCGAAGTTAAGTAGTAACCATGGGTTATAGAGTGGCCGCGTGTTCGTGGTGGTCCATTTTATCCGGGCTACGAAATGGCCGCGTGTTCGTGGTGGTCCATTCTATCCGTGCGAGGATTTAACTTCTGTGTATTGGGCCTGTGAGAGGCTAATACACGTGAATGTAGTAACCGTGATGGGTTGTAGAGTGGCCGCGTGTTCGTGGTGGTCCACTCTATCCGAGTTCAGAGTGGCCGCGTGTTCGTGGTGGTCCATTCTATCCGGGCTACGGAATGGCCGCGTGTTCGTGGTGGTCCATTCAAATATGCGCAACCACGTGCTGATCTGTTGAGCGATTGCACGAGTGCTGGACTGTTGAGCGTCTGCACTAGGTACTGATCTGTGAGCGATTGTACCTTGGTTTATGTCAAACGTGCTGGTCTGTGAGCGACTACACGAGTGCTGGTCTGTGAGCGACTGCACTGGTGCTGATCTGTGAGCGATTGCACCCTGGTCTTGAGGGCCGTTAAATTGTGCTGGTCTGTGAGTGACTGCACCTTGGTAATTCCAAGAAGCTGAGTACATGAGCATATGCATATTGCATCTGGGTGTTTGACCGGTGGGTCACGTTTTGGATATTGTTGATGATTGGAAAATTGATGTGTGTAAGTACTTGTTGAAATATGAGTTTTCTGATGAATGTTTGTGATTGCTGAAGTGGTGATTGTACTTACAACATGTTTTTCCATATTAATTCGTTGCTGTTTTGAAAAGGCATACATGTCATGAAATTTCAAAGTGAGCATCTTTTCATCATTATTATACAATATGCCATGATTATATATGTTGTTGTGAGATATATGCTATGTGCTTATTTGTTAATTTCGGTCAGTGACCCTTGCTATTATATTGTGGACTTTGGGCTTTGCCCTCAGATGATATCCAAACCCGTCTCACCGACGGTTATACTAACGACGGAGACGTCGTTAGTTTTCCCTGACCGTCGCGTACGGAGTATTCGTGGACGACGCAGAGGGGCATGCAACTGGCTGAAGAAGAGACTTGTCTGGGATACGGTGGAGACCGTGCTACTGTAGCTTAGTGCATGATCAGTCTAGACTTTTGTATAGGGTCTTGAGTTTTGGGAAATGTAATTTTATTTTGGGAATTAATGTACTACTTTTCCGCTGTATTATTCCGTACTCTGATATTTGGAAATGAATTGGTGAAAACTTTATTTTAATTCCCTTGACATTAATTTTGGAAAACTCATTTTAATTATTTATTGAAAAAAAAATACACTCGCGCTGTGTTGTAAACTCGGGGTGTTACATAAAACCCATTCTAGATTGAAAGGTAACTGTTGGAAATCCTTTCAAGGTTGAAAGGTAAAATATTGTAATTGATCAAGATTGATCTCGAAAGTTGGTGTGAAAAGAAAAAACATTCTTGTTGGAGCACTTTAATGAAAAAGCTCACAAATTGTGAGAACTGGACGTAGCCCACTTTGCATGAAGCAGGATATATTACTGTGTGATTCTCCTTCCCTTATCTCTATTTATTTCTCACTCACTAAGCACAAAACACGTAGGGAAGTTTTCTTTTGATTTCACTAACCAAGAACGTTTTGTTTTTGTTGTGCTTGAAATCAAGATCAATCTTGAGATAACTAAAATTAAAAGCAGAAATTAATTTTTTTAAAAAGGGCAATCACAATTCAAACCCCCTTCCTTGTGATTGACATTGTCTTTTCAAGTTGATGATTTTTTACTTAAATATTTGATTCTTTCGTGCCTTTCTAATTTTCGTTCCTATAAGTTTTTTTCTCGACTTAAACCCGTTTAAGCTTAATTTAGTTTAAAATCATCCCTGTCGTTAGTTGATATTAAAAAATGTGGCAAACAAAGGAGTTACGTGGCGGTTTGACGGGGTAGATGAATAAATTAATTAATTAAAAAAATGAAATTAAGTAATTAAATTAATTAAAAAAGAAATGGAAAAAAGAAATGAAGAAAAATTGAAAGTATTATGTTTTAGTCCCTCCATCCAAAATCAGAAATAGGTTTGGGGATTACGGTTCTCCTTATTTCTCTATTATTGCATCACCATTACCAGATCACTAACATCACATCACCATCTTTGAATCACCATCATCTTCAAATCTTCGTTTGCTTCTTCTTTGTTCAACCATGGTGTCATCTTCGTATACAACAAACTCAACTTGTTTTCAATTGCCTAAATGTGGCTGTAGAAAAGTAATGTGTATATTCATCTCTAACACTGATGAAAACACTAAACGTCAATTTTGGAGATGTCCTCATTGGGATGTGAGTTGTAACACTCCAAATTTTATAATAAACTATTTTATTAATTAAATATTATTTTAGATAATTAACTTGGTGTTAAAATAATTTTAGATACATGTTGATTAGTTTTATGATTAATTTTCTTTATATGTGTGTTTTCTATGATGTGTTAATCTGTACATATTTGACTAAATGAGTGATATAAATAATAAATATTATATTTTATTATTTTATAATTTTTTTAAAAAATAGTAGTATTTTAGTGTAAATATTTTAAAGAATAAGATTTTAGGCGATTTTACATGTATATGTGCTTTCAAAATTAATGCAATATTTTTTTTGTATGTTTGACTAATGTTAAGTGTGCACATATCTATATTTTAATTATTTCTAAGTATCACTTATTTTAATTATTTATTTTATAAATAATTATCTTGGGATAATAGTAATATTGTTTTTTATTTCCTTTATTTTTATATAGTTGCTATGGTATGATGATTTTATACATATTTATTGTGATTTAATTATTAATATAAATTATTAATGTTATATTTATTTATTTTATCGTTTTGACTATTCTATAAAGATGAAAGTATTTTTATGCAATTATTTAAAAAATATTATAGTAATAATTATAGTTATTATTTTGAATATGAGTTTTGATTATTAATGTATTTTAAAAGATTAATTACTTTATTGTTTAAAATATTAGTTTTGGAATATTAGTAATGTTTTATTAATTAAATTGTGTTTTTTAAAAAAAGTGTTAAAAAAATTAGTTTTCGTACTTGTTGATGTTATTTTTATAAAAAATAAAAGAAATGAGTAAAACCTGTTTAATTAAATAATAATAATAATAAAAAAAATAAGGAAGGATGGTGGAGGAGTGGCAGCCAGCGGGAGCCGGCTAAGGAAGAGAAACACAAAGGTAGGACCAAATTTTAGTTCTAGAAAAGTTTGGCATCAATGATCGATAACGATAACTGTTTTAGAAATTTTTTTCCGTTTTTGTCCAAATTTTAGTATATTGTTTTACTCATTTAGCTAGTCTATTAAACACATTTTCTCATATTTTTAATCATTTCAATTTCTCTCTAAAATATCTAACTACTCTGTTTTATGCAATTCTTTATTTTGCATCGTTCTTCTTCACCATAAGTCCGATTTGAGTGAAATCAACGTTAAATCGACCGGGTAAATAGTGACTATATTATCCACTGATTATTTTCCAATTTGGGGTAACTTTATTAGACTCAATTTCGAAATTGACCCTTTTAGAGTGTGTTATCATAATTTATTTTTGACGTTTACCTATAAACTGTCGAGTTAGATCGATTGAAGGACAAAGAGTCAAAAAACAAAGGCTTTTGCTTGTGTACTTGTATTCCTGTGTAAAAGCGTCGAAATAAGGTAAGGGTGAGAGAGCATTTGAATTCATGAGTATAATATATTTGTGAGATGAGCGGGAAAATTGTATTTCCCAACAATTCATTTGGGGCTCGCTACGTACGACAATAGCCCTTTGAGTGATAAGTTAATTAATGAGCACAAATGGAAATTGTGAGATTAAAATGTGGAATAGAAATATTTATAAGGTGTTGATTGATTCGTTAAATGTGTAGTATTTGAAATCATTGTGATATTAGATGTCGAATAAATTTGGTGCATATGTTTGATTAAATGAGTTTATGTGAGGTAATAATAAAATATGAAGGCATTGTGTGATATGAGTTTATTCGATGATAATGATGTATGATTTACGACAGTGATGTTATAAATTTGTGATAAGTTTATGTGATGATGATTATTTATGATTGATGATAGTGATGTTATAAATTTGTGATAAGTTTATGTGATGATGATGATAATGATGTTATAAATTTGTGACGAGAATTTTGAATTAACCCCAAAGTTTATGAAATGGTGATTATTCCAACTTGTACTAAAGATAATACTCTTAATGGAGCGGTCTAGGCCAACGAGGGGAGAAAATAGATGTTGATAATTTTTGAAGTGGAAATTATTTTGTCACCATATAGGTAGGGCCTAACAAGCCTAAGGATTTTGGGGAAGTACAACTGAATGAGTCTGATCGTGGAGGTCTACTGTTGAGCCTTAAGGAAAGATTGTTAGACCTTGGAGGTATTCGGGTGGGGAATTCCTAGGTGACTTGGAGGTAGCACTCCAAATGTTGGGAGCTACCATGCAACACACGTTTATCTCGACTGTCGTGTATATGTGTCTTGGGTTGAGTTGAGGGGATCTATGAGGACATGGCCAATTGAGTTGTCCATCCATTGGGATGGTGACATCAAACCTCTTAACCAAGTACTTCAGAGTTAGAATGGGACCAAATTATGAAGTAGAGTCTAAGCTTATGCGCAATATTGCATTTTTCTTGTGATTGTTTATTGTGATTAATGTGTTTCAAAAGTGATAATAATTTCTCTTGGATGATGTGACGATATATCGATTTTACTTGAGTGATTTTGACATTATAATGTGCTATTATTTTTCTTGAATATTTTGATATATCATGATGTGTTATGATAGGGTCTATTATGATTATTTGCGTGTTCTTTTTACTTATATTATACTATCAACAATATTTCGAAACGCACCTCCTTCGTTGTTTGTGTTTGACTGGCTTGGTCATGCGTTTGCAAAATCGCAGCTATTACAGGTTAATGAGTATTGAACTTCAAATTTTGGAGAAACCTCGCTCTGATAGGTGATACTTGAAATTAAGAGTTGTAATTTGCATTTTACTTTTATTTATTTAATTAGAAACAACTTTTTTGTACGACTTTTCTTCATTTCTCTTTTAATCAATTTAATGACTTAATTTCATTTTTTTAATTATTTAATTTATTCATTTGTCATGTCATTCCTTCGTTTGCCACATAATCTTTTTTAATAGCAAATAACAGTAGAGATTATTTTAAAACTAAATTGAACTTACATTGTTTAAATTAAAAAAAAAAACTTATAGGGACGAAAATGAGAAAGACACGAACTTATAGGGACAAATCAAATATTTAAGCCATGATTTTTTTACCAAACTGTCAATATTGCCCAACAAATTTTCCTTCCACACGCCTTGGTCTATTTTCCCATTAAACAAACCTAGTTCCTTAACCTCATCAACCAATATAAAGAAGTTGCAATTTTATATATCATTTGAAAGAAAAAAAAATTCGAGAAATTCGAGAAGGTTATGAAAAAACTCTCTTCCAAAGTTCTTTTTAGTTGCAACAACTCTAACAACAACATTTATTTTACAATACTATTTGGGAATCACTAGGTTCAAGCATTCATCCATGGAGGAAGAAAAATAAGTGGTTTTTTGATTCTTTAATTTTCTACAATATGAACACCATCAAAGCGGAAGAAGAATGAATTATATAAATGGACATTTTACAGTTGTAATGATGACAGAGTATTATTTTATTTTTTAAAATGAGTTTCATTTTTATTTTCAAAATCAGACAAATTAACCTCTCGTATTTTAAAATCAGGAAAATTAGCATATCTTTTACGTGGTAGAGTTGGCTAACAACTGCACTCGCCACATAAGGCGTTAACGCTCACGTCAAACCTCACTGACGAAACAAACTAACAGATGTACAATATTGTCTATTTGCCTATTTCAAGTTTCAGGAGGATAAATGTCCGACCCTACAATTCCAGGGAGAAATTTAGTGATTTACTCAATTAGTTGAACTTAATAATTTTTATATCTTATAAAGAAAATGGGAATAATTATAATATACTAATTGTAATTTATCATAAAAATCATATATGGGACAAATGTTGTTAGTCACTAAAGAATTAATTAAAATTAGTGTTTTTTAAATATCGTTGACATAAATATGAAAATAATTATTATACATCAAGTATAAATTATTTCCGTTGTTTTTTTTTAGAAATATGAAGTTTGAATTTTTCGATTTAAATTTGTAGAAGATATTATCTAATTTAAATTTGTTAAAAAGAATCCTCACAATTGGTGTTGTGTCTTTAAAATTTATTTTTCATGTGTTTGAATTGTCTTTACTCTTAACCGTTTGTGGTGTAATTTAAAAAAAATGACACTTATTCAGTCAACTTGATAAAGTAGATCAATCGAGAATAAAACAAATTCAAAGTTGTTAAAATCGAAAATGATAAATCTATAAACAAATTTACAATATCTAAGTTAATTGCATAAAATGAAAAAATATTTATACATATGACAAAACCAAAATGATCAAAATATCAATGTTTCTGGATCTATAAAATTAACGGCAAAGGTCATTGGATGAGTTTGTTAATTTGAATCAATCGAACATTACAATAACACGAGAAATCAAAACAACACAACACCAATAGGACCGGCTCGAGGGTAAGACCACTAAAGCAACCCGTTTAGACCTCCATGAAAAATAAAATTTTTACTTTATCAAAAGGTTTCAAAAAAAATTTTAGTTAATACAAATGCCTCATATTTTAATATTTTTAAAATTAAAACATATAAATCTTTTCTAAATTTAATATTGTCTCAACAATATTAAATTAATTGAAAAAAAAATATTACATGACATAAATTATATTAATTTCGTGATTTCATATTAAAATTTAGAAAAATCGTTTCATGCCTTATTAAAATTCATTTTAGGCCTCATTAAAATACGATTTAGACCTCCACATGTGTTGGACCGGTCTTAAACACCAAAACGATAAACAAAACAACGTCACGTTAACAAACGAAAAAATCACATAAAAACACAAGATTAACTAATGCTATATGAAAATAACAGATAAAAGAGAAGACTTAAAAAAGGAAAACTTGAAACAAGAATATGAAAAAGCTAGGATTTGAGAAGAAGAAGAAAGAAAAAAGAACGTGATTATGAAGTATAAATGGAAGGAGGAAAGGACTATTGTTGCATCTCAATTTTGTCCGTTTAATTTATAATTTATTTTGTTTTATTTATTTTTTAAAAAAAGTTAAAAAAAAAACTGTTTATTAGACTCAATTCTAATATTATTGTTTACCAAATTCTTGATCCCTTTCGACGCAACTCAAGCCTACGTTATAAATTAAGATAGTATACAAATAATAAAATTTCAAAATATAGAATAAAAAATAAAACACAAATAGCAAGGAAAGAAAATGGGGCAGACAGCTGCGCCCATAAATTGCTAATTCTTTTAAAAGAACTTAAACCTAATTGTTGCTAAACTAGGAAATAATGACAATTAAAATGTAGTTTAATAGGATTTATTTCAAAATTAATTTTATTAATTTCTTGTCTTTTATTTCCTTTTCCATTTTGAATGTTTTACAAATACTATATATTAACACATAAAAAATGTGAGAATTGAATAATTTTATTTAGAAAAAAATTGTGGTCTACGTTGGAGTCCTAATTCACCTAAGAGTTCCACCTTAAGAAAATAATAATAGAAAGACCTCAGGTGGAGCTTTCAATTTACTATGTTGAGGTAAATTTTCTAAATATTTTTCTCGATGTATGTTATTATACAACACTTTTATTTCGATTTCCATGTTTCTTTTATCTAGCACTTTACGTTTGTTAACCTAGTGTATATGCTAAGTAAGACGGCTTCCTCTCCCGTAAGTCTCTAAAATCATTTTGGTGTTATTTATTTATCTTTAACAACAAAACCTATGTCCTTTTTCACTTTGCATCTCCCATATAATTTTTTTTAATATCTAATGGGATATATATTGGCATGTGATCTACAAGTATGCATTTCATATTGCATCAACATTAGTCTGAATCATTGGCATTTCACATTACTTGATAGAAAAAGAGTAAACATTTAAATAATTTAGTTTCTTACTCATTTAGTATATTCAATCGTTCTTACGTTCATTTATCAATGCATGTTCATCATCATTTTTTTAGTGCATTTTATATTTTCTAAAAAATAAAAAAGACGTGTTGCAATTAAATTCTTGTTCAAATTTGTGGGGGCATTATATACTATGAAAAAGTCTTATGAGTCTAAAACCTTTTGAATTGATCATTTTTTTGTGTGGAAAACTTCAGTCTATTTAGTCACCACCATGTTGAAAGTTAGTTCCAAACTCGAAATATGGCATCTACTGAAAGTCCAAACACTTCAATCATAAGGTGGACAATTAAGATAGATCTACAGTAAGTCTAAACACTTCAATCATAAGGTGGACGATTCAGAGAGATTATTCATTGGTTAAATTTGTTAATTTGTGTAATTGACATAATAGAACTGTTCTAATATATTAAAAAATAAATATTAGTTTATTTGAACCATTCATTTAATCAATTTAATCAACATGCACTACATGTGTTCTACATTTCATAAGTTAATAATTTTCCCTATTTGTGCATCTTTTCTCGTTCTTCCTCCATTATTACCATTTCCTCGATCACTAAAAAAAACAATACGCCAAAAATTGCCTTTTACAAAGCGCATTTTAAAACGCTTCATAACTAAAAGCGCTGTTGTATAATATTTTAAAATTAACGGAGGCTACAACAGCGCTTTACTGACAAGCGCTTTTACAAAAACGTTGTTGTATAGTCATACAGGATTTAGAATTTACAGCGCTTTTGCTAAGCGCTGTTGTAGGGTCACATAGCGTTTTCACATAATGTTTACAGCGCTTTTAGAGCGCTTCGCATAAAAGCGTCGTAAAATATAGCAACTCACATAATGTTTACAGCTTTTTAGAGCACTTTTTATAAAAGCGCTATAAAATATAGCGCTCCCACACTATATTTACAGTGCTTTTTAGAGCTTTGTACATAAGCGCTGTAAACGCTGTAAATGTTTTAAAATTTTATTTTTAAAAGCCTTTTACAGCGCTTATGGACAAAAGCGCTATAAAATTACAAGTTCAGTTCAAGTTATATATACTTTATAAATAAATAAAAACATATTTAATACGTTCTCTCCCTTCAAACCCTACGAACCTTCCTCTCCTCTACTATGCGCCCACTTCTACTGTTGTCTCAGATACTGTATTTATTAATTTGTTGTTGTCTCTAAAATTGATAAATTGCTACCTGATAAATTATATAAAATGTTAGATGATAGTAGTTGGCATATCCTTGATAAATCTGTTTTGTTTTGAAATTTGTTCGATCTGTTATGTTTTAAAATCAGACTTGTATGCATGACCTTGGTTTCCATTTTCCAATATTAGACTATATATACTATAGATTGGTATGATGTTATAGATTGATAAATTTGTGTACCACTGCATTCATAAATTGTTACATGGTATAGATTGATAAATTTGTGTAACACTGTATTCATAAACTCTTACATGATATAAAATGGACCGGAAATGAATGTCTGTCAATCGATTGTCAAAAGAGTATGAAAATGGAGTGAAGGAGTTTGTTGAATTGGCAGTGAAGAATGCAAAAGACCCAAATCAAATCATTTGTCCTTGTTTAAAATGTTGTTTTGGAAAACGCGTTAGAGCAGATGAATTGGAAGGACATTTAGTATGGCATGGAATTGATCAAAGCTATACATGTTGGATAAGACATGGTGAGAAAAAAAAAGGGAACACTAATTTTGATAATGATGCGACATATGCTTCAAATGATTTTGACACAGATATATATGAGCAGGACCAAGTTGAGGAGATTGCAAAAGCAGTTGAAGAAGATCTTCGGGATTGTCCTAAAATGTTTGAGAGTTTGTTGAGTGATGCAGAGAAACCTTTATATAACGGTTGTACTAAATTCACAAGACTTTTGGCGATATTAAAGTTGTACAACTTAAAAGCAATTAATGGATGGTCTGATAAAAGCTTCATAGAATTATTAACACTCCTAAAAGATATGTTTCTAGATGATAATGAACTTCCCAGTCGAACCTACGAGGCTAAACGAATTTTGTGCTCTATTGGCATCAGTTACAAAAGGATTCATGCGTGTCCTAACGATTGCATTTTATTTCAAAACGAATATGATTTACTAAAGGCGTGTCCGAAATGCAATGTCTCTCGATATAAGAAGAAAGAATCTACTCCAGTAAAAGTCGTGTGGTATTTTCCTATAATACCAAGATTTAGGCGCATTTATCGCAATGAAGAAGATTCAAAACACTTGACATGACATGCAGATGGAAAGTTACGACACCCTGCAGATTCTCCACCATGGGCAAAAATTGATCACGAGTTTCCTGATTTCGGTAGAGAGTCAAGAAATCTACGACTTGCACTTTCTACTGATGGAATGAATCCACATGGTCTTCAAACCATATCACATAGCATGTGGCCTGAGATTTTGTTGATTTATAACCTACCTCCATGGTTATGTATGAAGCGTAAGTTTATGGTGTTGTCTCTATTAATTTCTGGACCCAAACAATTGGGGAATGATATCACGTACACTTGGCTCATTTAATTGAAGATTTAAAAAATATGTGGGAGACAGGTGTGGAAGTTTATGATGGGTATAAGAAAGAATGTTTCAATTTGAGGGTTATGTTGTTCGACACAATTAATGATTTTCTAGCATATGGTAATTTATCAGGATATGTGAAGAGAGTACAAATTGGATGCGGTTGAAACATGGTAAGAACAACATCTTTCTTGGACATCGTAGATTTTTACCTTTTAGTCATCATTATCGTGGGTGGAGAAATGCATTCAATGGAAAATCAGAGGAAGGTACTGCTCCTTTAGCACCAACTGGATATCAAATATTGGAAAAAGTACAAGGTTTGACCAATAAATTTGACAAACCATTTGCGGGAGAGCTTGTCAAAACTGGGTGGAAGAAAAAGTCAATTTTCTTTGAATTGCCATACTGGAAGTCATTGTATATAAAACATTTTCTCGATGTTATGTATATTGAAAAAAATGTATTTGATAGTGTTATTGGTACGTTACTCAGTGTTCTAGGAAAGTCTAAAAATGACATCAATGCAAGATTGGATTTGGTCGATATGGGAATAAGAAATGAATTGGGTCCCAAAACGTGATCGATCCTCAGAAATTACCGACATTGCATAGGGAAATTGTTGTTACTTTTTGTGAGCTTGAAATGTATTTCCCACCCTCTTTTTTTGATATAATGGTTCACTTTACTGTTTATCTTGTTAAGGAGACACAACTTTGTGGACCAACTTACATGAGATGGATGTATCCGATAGAATGATATATGAAAATATTAAAAGGGTACGTAAAAAGTAGAAGTCGACCAGAAGGTTGTATTGCTGAACGATACATTGTCGAAGAAGCTGCTGAATTTTGTACTGAATATCTATCCAATGTTGAATCCATAGGACTTCCTATGTCTCGTCATTCAGGAAGAATAACAGGAGAAAGGATAATTAGAATGAGAGTAATGACTATATCAAGGACAGAATGGGAGCAGACACAATTGTATGTTCTACACAATGATGATGAGGTTCAACCGTATGTTAAAATACACATGGATCAGTTATCTAGTTTGAACATGAATAAGAACAAAAATTGGATAACACGAGAGCACAATCGATCTTAGAACATTTTTCTGAAATATCTTAAAACTTCAAAGCTTCACTTTCATATTTTCAAGTACATGCTATTCATTTTCATATCATTAAGAAATTTTCTCAGTTGTACTTGAAAGTATGCTGGATTATTATCATTATACTTAGTATTATACTCTTGTTCTTAGTTAAGAACATAGTCACAAAAATCATTTAAAGTCATTGTATTATTTGAAGAAATTAGTGTAGTTTCATCAAGTGTTGTAAACTAAGATAGTGGTGTACTATCTTAGGTAAAGTGTTAGGAATTTGTAACTAAAATCTTAGTGTTAGACTTGTAACTCATTCTAACAAATAGTGGAAAATCTCTTGTGGTGTGCAAGAGGACTGGATGTACCTTTGGTTGTAAGGGAAACTAGGATAAATTTCTATGTGCTTTACTTTATGTCTTTACAAGTTTTCATACACTAACACAACCAGAAAAATAATTCACAAAAATCTAAAAACCAGAAATGTTTTTAAACACCTAATTCACCCCACCCCCTCTTAGGTGCGCCTCTGTACTTACAATTGGTATCAGAGCAGGTTTTGGAAATTTGCTCCTCGATTCATGGCTTCTGCATAACCTGTTTTTAGAGATGGTGGTAGCAGCAACAAACCACCTTGTTTTGTTGGTGAGCATTATGATTTTTGGAAAATACAAATGCAGGCATACCTTGAGGCACAAGGAGATGACATATAGGAGACTGTAGAAAATGGTCCATATATTCCAACAATAGTCATCAACAATAAAGAAGAAATAAAGATAAAATCCTCATGGACAAATGATGAAAAGAGAAAAGTACTATTTGACAAGAAAGCCAAAAATATGTTACAATCGGCATTAGGAATGGATGAATTCTTTCGTATATCTCACTGCAAAACAACAGAAGAAAAATGGGATACTCTTGAAGTAACCCACGAATGAACAATTGAGGTAAAACGTTCAAAATTAAACACTTTGTCTCTAGAATATGAAATGTTTAGAATGCAGCCAGGAAAACCTATTTTAGACATGTAGAAAAAATTATCTCACTTAAAAAATCACTTGACGGCACTTGGAAAAAGCTTCACTAATGATGAATTGAACCTAAAGGTTCTTAACTAGAGCATGGCAGACTAAAGTGACAGCAATCTCTGAAAAGAAAAGCTTATCTAAGATGTCACTCTCTGCACTTTTCGGAAAACTACAAGAGCATGAAATAGAACTTGAAAGATTGGAAAAGAATGAGAGTTTAGAAAAGAAGACAAAGAGTATTGCCTTAAAAATACAATCAAAAGAATTGATGAATGAAGAAAATTCAGATGAAGATGAAAACATCACCTTCCTTGTTAAAAAGTTCTGTAAATTTCTTCAAAACAATAAAACATTTAAGAGAAAGAAAACCATCAGGAAGAAAGATGTCTCCACTACAAATCAGAATTTCACTTGCTTTGAATGTGGGAAACAAGGACACATGAAAGCAGAATGTCCTAACATTATCAAGAAAAATGCTACCAAAAGGAATGAGTTCAAAAAGGCATACATAGCATGGGAAGATAATGAAATAAGTTCATCTTCAAATTCTGAAAATGACGAATGTACAAACGTTGTTTTGATGGCATCCCACCATTCTGATGATGAAGAAGAGGTTAATAGTAAAAATACTCGTTATAATAATGATGATTCATGTGTTGAAAATAATGATGCACAACAAGCTATAAAAGAACTACTTATGGAATGTAGAAATCTGTACAAAATAGTGTCAAATCAAAAGAAACAAATTTTATCTCTTAATGAAAAGATTGACACTATGGAACAAGATTTTGAAAAACAAAAACAGAATTCTACATGCAATAAGTGTGATTCACTTTCCTTTAGAATTGTCCAAATGAATAGAGTTATTGAAAGGTACGAAAAAGGAAAAATTGGATTGGAAAATATACTTAACATGCAAACATATTCAAACGATAAAAGTGGACTTGGTTACTCAAAGTTTGATAAACCAACTACTAATAAAACTATCTTTGTCAAAGTAAGTAACCAATCCAAAAATGAGAAAGTAATAGTTGTTCAAAAGAATCATCTTTGTTCTAAGAAAAGTTCTATTCGAAAGAAACCATGTTTTCCTAAAAAGAGTCCAACATGTTTCTATTGTGGTCTTAATGGTCACACACCGAATGCTTGTCACTTTAGGAACATTGGTGTTCCATAAGGGCATTATGTGTGGGTCAAGAAAGGTACTAATGTTCAAGGACCCAAAGCACTTTGGGTACCTAATAATATATAAATCTTGTTTTGTAGGAATACACACAAAGTACATTAAATATGTGGTACTTAGATAGCGGATGTTGAAAGCACATGACCGGTCACAAAACTAAATTTTCAGCACTAACTCTTGAGTCAAAAGGTTATGTGATCTATGGAGATAACAACAAAGGAAAAATTTTGGGCATTGGAAAGGTTGGTATTGCTCCATCTCCTTCAATTGAAGATGTCTTCTATGTTGAAGGTTTAAAGCACAATCTCATAAGCATAAGGCAACTTTGTGACAAGGGTTACAAAATTACTTTCAACAAATGTATTATCCAAAATGAGGTAACAAGTGAAATTCAGTTTATTGGGAAGCGTTTTAAAAATATTTTTACAATTAATCTTGATGATTTATCCCTAAGAATGAAATGTCTTATGGTAAGTGACAACAATGATGCATGGCTATGGCATAAAAGATTTGCATATATCCATATGGATCATTTAAACAAGTTAGTCAAGCATGAATTTGTTGTAGGCTTACCAAAGATGAAATTCATTAAGGATAAATTATGTGACGCTTGTCAAAAGGGTAAGCAAACTAAAGTTTCCTTCAAACCCAAGAATATTATATCAACTTCAAGACCACTTCAATTAATACATATGGATTTGTTTGGTCCATCAAGAACTAAAAGTCTTGGTGGAAATTCATATGGACTAGTAATCGTTGATGATTTTTCAAGGTTCACATGGACCTTATTTTTAGCAAATAAAAATGAAGCTTTTAAACCATTTAAGAAATATGCCAAACTAGTCCAAAATGAATAAGCATCCAAAATTGTATCAATTAGAAGTGATCGTGGAGGAGAATTTCAAAATGTTTCATTTGTAGAATATTGTGAAGAAAATGGAATCTTCCATAATTTTTCTGCACCAAGAACACCTCAACAAAATGGAGTTGTTGAGACAAAGAATTGATCATTGGTAGAACTTGCAAGAACTATGCTAAGCGATTCAAGTCTACCAAAAATATCTAACCGAGTAATAATCCAACCAATGCTGAAGAAGACTCCATACGAACTATATAAAGGAAGAAAGCCAAACATCTCCCATTTTCACATTTTTGGATGCAAATGCTTTGTGCTGAATAATGGTAAGGATAATCTCGGAAAATTCAATGAAAAGGCCGATGAAGGTATTTTTATTGGTTATTCCTGTTGAGACAAAAATCCCTTTCTCAAGTGTTTTAATGATGAACAAAAACAAGCTAATTAATCTCATCAATTATGATTCTAAACCATAAAAGAATTTAACATATCTTCTTGAGTGTTGTTATCAAAAGATAGGTATCAAGTAAATCTTTCAGAAAAGGATAGATCAAAAGCAAAATAAACAAGACTGTTTCAAGATCAATCTTGAACTCATCAAAATTAAAACAATATATGCAAATGAATGATCAGCCGTCAAAACCATTCAAGATTGAGGAAATCCGTTCCAAGAAGAATGATAAAACTCAAAGACTGATCCAGAAGATCGATTACATCACAAGAAATAATGCAGCTAAGAACAAACAGAAAATAACAGCAAAATTCTAAAAAAACTGGAAACCAAGATCAATCTGGAGATTAACTGGAACTGTCTTCCTTTTTCCCTAACACATGCCTAAAAGTACACAGTCTTTACAGTCTGTATATTAACGGCTACATGAGCTGGCAAGACCTCTAAAATTCCTATAAAAAAACTCCAAGGCAAAGGGAAGATCATCAAATCTGAGTGCAATCATTCTTCATAAAAGATCATCATTCTCGAATTTCATCAAGCTTGTAAAAACACAGCAAGGCTCTTTGTCTCTGTCATCATAAAAGGTCAAGCTTAGAAATCTATTTGCTCAAAATAGAAACTCAAACAAGACTTGAGATACTGTTGATCAAACCAAATATCTTTCAAAAACAATCATTTGTTAAATCCAAACACTAGAGAGATAGAAATAGTGTGAGGAAAGTTGTAAAGATCCTTGAAAGGATAAGTGTAAAGATACTTTCAAGTGTAGGAAAGTTATCTGTAAAAAGGAAAGTAACCTGTTGTAAATCAGTTTTGAGCTGTTAAGGTAGAAACAGGATCAGTCGTGTTTTACCAAGTTAGTGGAAAATCTCACAAGATTGTGAGGACTAGACGTAGCCCACGGTTGGGTGAACCAGGATACATCACTACGTTATTCTCTTCTCTCTTATCTTTACTTTGATTATTACGCACACATTATTCATTGCATTTTAACGTTTTATTTATTTCTAACCAAAAGATCAATCTACATTCTTATTTGTCAAACCAAGATCAATCTTGAGTTTATTTTTACAAAGCAGAAATTTTAAAAAGAGTCACAATTCAAACCCCCCTTTCTTGTGACCAACATTGTCACTTCAACTGGCATCAGAGCTCCAGTCTCTAAAAATCAACACCTAAAAAGTGCTAGAGAAAAAGATCTAGAAGACAATGTCAAAAGCTTAGTACATCGTTGAAGAGGGATCTTCAAACAGACCACCATACTTCGATGGAATAGATTATTATTTCTGGAAAAGCAAAATGCAACTGTTCTTAAAATCTCAAGACATAGGAATGTGGCGTATAATAACAGATGGAAATTTTGTTCCAAGAGTTGACCAAGAAGATCCAGCGTCTGCTAAAAAGAAGGAAGCAGATTGGATAGTTGAGGACAAGGCAAAGGTACTTCTTAACTCTAAAGCTCAACTATTTCTATCTTGTGCATTAAGCAGGGAAGAAAGCGAAAGAGTGGATGAATTCGACACTGCAAAGAAAGTATGGGACACTCTACAGACTCATCATGAAGGAACAAGCCACGTCAAAGAAACCAGAATCGACATTGGCATACGAAAGTTCGAGTCGTTCGAAATGGGCGAAGGTGAGACAATTGATGAAATGTACTCAAGATTTACAACCATTGTAAATGAAATGCGATCTCTTGGGAAAGCATATTCAACACAAGACAGAGTAAGGAAGATCATGAGGTGTCTTCCAATAATGTGGAGACCAATCGTGACAGCTATAAGCCAAGCCAAAAATCTCGAGACACAAGGATTGGAAGAACTCATTGGAACTCTTCAAGCTCATGAGGTTCTGCTACAGGAAGATAAACCAACCAAAAAGAACAAAATAACTGCAGTAAAGGCATCACAAAGTGCATCTCTCCAGATCAACGAAAAGAGTGAATCTGAAGATAGCCAAGAAGAAGCCGATGAGGAGATTGTTCTTTTCACCAGAAAAATTCAGAGAATGATGAAAAGGAGGGATTAAATAAAAAGAAATCTCCCAAATAAAAGAGAAGGAACTAAAACTGAAGTAGACAAAAGCCAGATCACTTGTTTTGGATGCAACAAATTGGGACATTACAAGGCAGAATGTCGTTAAACAAAAAGGTTCCAAAGAAGTTTCCATTCAAGAAGAAATCTATGATGGTAACTTGGGATGACTCTGATGATTCAGAAGTAGAAGAAAGCGAGGAAGCTAACATCTGCTTAATGGCAAACGCAGAAGAAGATGAGGTAACAAATTCTGAACCTTGTCTACTTTGTGAACAAATGGAAAGAGAGTTTGATAATCTTTTAAAAGACTCAACTACTCTTATACAAAAATGCAGTTCATTCAGGGAACAATTTTTTAAGGAAAAGGAAGAAAAAGAAAAAATTTTCAGGCAATAAACATTGAATGAAAAAGGGAGATTCTAAACCTGAAAAATGTTTAACATAATCTTGAAACACCAGAATGTTCTACAATCCAAAAGGAGAACATTCTTCTTAAAACTGAAGTTGAACATCTCAAAAAAAGATTTATTGAATTTTATCAAAGCCACTGAAACATTTCAAAAAATTATGGGATCCCAAGTAGAAATCTTTGACAAAGTCGGGCTTGGATTTGATAAAACTCAAAAACAGAAGTTCTATGAGAATTTTTTCGTACTGGAACAAAAGAATGCATGTAAAACTAAGTGTTCATACTGTAGCAAGATTGGGCACTTAGAATATGCATGTTTCTTCAAAAAAAGGGATGAAAAAATTAAAAAGAGAACACCTAAAAGGAAAGAACATTCTGAAACAGAACCTTCTCAAGCAAAAGAAGAACGTTCTGGAGAAATATCAGAACAATCTTCAAATATGCTGAAAAATCAAAAGGTTAAATCAGTTTCAAAATGTTAATATTGTCTTAAATATGGTCACAAAGAATCAGTTTGCTTCTTCAAACATAAGTCACAGTCAACTAACTCTCAAGGACCTAAGATCAAATGGTTACCTAAAAGCAATGTAACATCTAATGCAGGATGGTTCTCGAAATACCAAGAAAAAGCCATGGTTCTTGGACAGTGGCTGTTCAAGACATATGACAGGAGATAAAAACGGCTTCATGTCATTTATCAAGAAAGATGGAGGCTCGGTAACATTTGGAAATAACAACCAAGCAAGGATTAAAGGTAAAGGAACCATTGGTAAGGAAAATTCTGCTAAAATAACAGATGTTCAATATGTTGAGGGATTGAAACATAATCTCCTAAGCATTAGTCAATTATGTGACAATGGCTTTGAAGTTATTTTCAAACCCAATATATGTGAAGTTAAAAAATCTGATTCTGGAGAAGTTCTTTTTTCTGGATCAAGAAAGAAAAATTTGTATGTGTTGTACCTTGATGAATTACCAGAAAAATCATGCTTCATGTCCATTAACAAAGACAAATGGATATGGTATAAAAGAACTAGTCACATTAGTATGAAAACTATCTCCAAAATTTCCAAGCTAGATCTTGTTAGAGGTCTACCCAAAATCAATTTTGAAAAAGACAAAATATGTGAAGCATGTGCAAAAGGAAAACAAACTAAAAGTAGTTTTCATGCCAAGGATTTCATTTCCACAAAAAGAACACTTGAATTACTACACATCGATTTGTTTGGACCCATCAAAACAACCAGTTGAAGAGGTATGAAATATGGCTTCGTAATAGTTGATGATTTTTCAAGATATACATGGGTACTTTTTCTAAAACAAAAAGATGATGCTTTCGAAGCTTTCAAAACATTTTGCAAAAAAGTTCAAAATGAAAAAGATCTTCACATCATTTCTGTACTAAGTGATCAAGGAGGAGAATTTATAAACGCTTCCTTCAAAGCATTCTTTGATGAACTTGGTATTTCCCACAATCTGTCATGTGCTAGAACTCCTCAACAAATTGGGGTTGTTGAGCGCAAAAACAGAACGTTGCAGGAAATGGCAAGAACGATCTTGGAAGAATCTAATGTTGAAAAATACTTCTGGCCAGAAGCTATAAACACTTCTTGCTATATTCTAAATCGTGTATCAATAAGGAAAATCATCAACAAAACACCATATGAAATTGGGAAAAATAGAAAACCAAACATTTCATACTTTCACATTTTTGGTTGTTACTGCTACATCCTTAATAACAAAGAGAATCTTGGAAAATTTGATGCAAAATCAGATAAAGCTATTTTTCTGGGTTATTCAACTGAGTCTAAGGGCTATCGCATATTTAATTTAAGAACCAAAACTGTTGAAATTAGCATGCATGTATTATTTGATGAATTTGACGATCTTGATCTTAGTAAAAAGGATGATGAAGAGGAAATCTAGATTGTCCAGCAGCAGCCAGCAGCAAGTCTGGAAAACGAGATTGATAAACAGTCTCCCTTTTACACTCCTCCTAAAAGTTGGAAAACAGTAGGAGATCATCCACAAGGTCAAATCATTGGAAACATTTCAAGTGGAATAAGAACAAGAAGAAAAGTAAAAAATGATAGTGACAACAACATGGCAATGATATCCCAGATTGAACCCAAATCTATTAAAGAAGCCATAGAAGATCAATCTTGGATAGATGCCATGAAAGAAGCACTACTATAGTTTGAGAAAAACAAAGTCTGGACTTTAGTACCAGATCCTCAAGACCAAACAATCATTGGAACTCGATGGGTATTTAGAAACAAGCTTGATGAAGATGGAAAATTCATTAGAAACAAAGCAAGATTGGTAGCACAAGGGTATAATCAACAAGAAGACATAGATTATGATGAAACTTTTGCTTATGTTGCAAGGTTAGAGGCTATCAGAATATTGCTTGCATATGCATCTCATAATCATATTAAACTTTTTCAAATGGACGTTAAAAGTGCATTTTTAAATGGATTTCTAAATGAACAAGTGTATGTTCGTCAACCTCCCGGATTTGAAAATCAATATAAACCAAACTATGTTTTTAAACTCACCAAAGCCTTATACGGATTAAAACAAGCTCCTAGAGCTTGGTATGAACGATTAAGCTCTTTTTTAATCAAGAACAATTTTACCAGAGGGAAGATTGATACAACCTTATTGAAAAAATTAAAAGGAGATAATTTATTAATTGTACAAGTATATGTGGACGATATCATTTTTGGTTCCACAAATGAAACAATGTGCAAAGAATTTTCGAATTTAATGCAAAGTGAATTCGAAATGAGTATGATGGGAGAATTGAGATATTTTCTTGGACTACAGATCAAGCAACATAAAAATGGCATCTTTATATGCCAAGAAAAATATACAAAAGATCTTTTGGTAAAATACAAAATGAATGAAGCCAAGATCATGTCAACTCCCATGCATCCTTCTTCCTCATTAGACAAAGATGAAGATGGTAAATCAATCTTTGAAAAAGAATACAGAGGGATGATTGGATCTCTTCTATACCTAACTGCAAGTAGACCTGATATTGTCTTTGCAGTAGGACTATGTGCAAGATTTCAATCTTCACCAAAAGAGTCCCACTTAACTGCAGTTAAAAGAATATTTCGTTATCTTGTCGGTACTACTAATCTTGGCCTTTGGTATAGCAAAGGATCTCACTTTAATCTTGTAGCCTATTGTGATGCTGACTATGCCGGAGACAAGATTGAAAGAAAAAGCACTAGTGGAGCATGCCAATTCCTTGGAGAGGCTTTGATTAGCTAGTCTTGCAGAAAGCAGAACACAATTGCTTTGTCAACCACAGAAGTTGAATATGTATCAACTGCCAATTAATGTTCTCAAGTTCTATGGATTAAAAACCAGCTTGAAGACTACTCAGTAAGTTATTACATTATTCCAATATTTCGTGATAACACTAGTGCTATCAATCTGTCAAAAAATCCCATCCAACATTCAAGATCTATACACATTGAGATAAAACACCATTTTATTAGAGATCATGTCAACAAGAA
Source organism: Cicer cuneatum (assembly GCA_037974295.1). NCBI lineage: Eukaryota > Viridiplantae > Streptophyta > Magnoliopsida > Fabales > Fabaceae > Cicer > Cicer cuneatum. The sequence continues at coordinate 44,203,849 of JBBPBO010000001.1, forward strand.
AGACATTGAATTAATCTTTGTTGAGTCTAAAAATCAACTTGCTGACATATTTACCAAACCCTTAGTTGAAGAAGACTTTAACTCTTTAAAGGAAAAATTAAGAATCGCTAAAAATCGAGTTGAAAATGCTTAAAATTGTCTAAAAAATTAAATCAAGAACGTTCTTGGTTTAAAAGCAAAAAGTCTTGGTTTGACTCAATCATTCTTGGTTTAAGGCAACCACTCTCAGCTTCCCCCCCCTTCTCTCTCTCTCTCTCATGCATTAAATGCATAAGTATTTTCTTGTCCAGAAAGCTAACACGCCTCACTATAGGTAACTGTTTATCTCCCTAGTTTCATCTTTTCCCATAAAAAACCATCATTTCATTTTATCAACATCTCCTCTTTTCCCTCAACTGCCACTCTAAAAAGGTTCTGTAGTTCACAGAAAAACACTCTTCCTAGAACACGCTCTTCATTCCAAAAAACCCTGTAACTTCTACAATTCTTAAAACCTCAACTCTTCCTGTTCCACAAAGAAATTAAAAAATGGCGCGCACAGAGAAATCCGCAAAAAGAAACCCTAATCCGCGAACACCATCTCCTTCACCATCACCTCCATCTTCTCCCTTTAGAATGAGGTCTCCATCACCACCGCCTCGACCTACCCCTTCTGAAACTTCTTCTGGAAAAATGTTTTATGACTCTTCATCTCCATCTCGTAACCGTTCTCCCAGCCCCATTGCTCCGGCTCCAATATCCACTGTGCCTCCTCCACTCCATCAATATTCACCTCCAACCATATCTGAAATGGCTCCTCATCTCAGGAGAACGCCTCTTCAACCACCACCAAAGACTGCCAAACGAAAATCCATGTACATCATGGCTGGAATAGGTACATCTTCAAAACCTAAAAAAGATGATAATGTTGTGCATATAATCTCCGACGATGATGATGAATCGGACTCCATCCAACCACCTCTACAGACTCATTCACACAACCTTCCCACCAAAGAATCACTTAAAACCATCAAAAAGCTTTTCACTTCCTCCACCTCACCCTCAAAAAACAACTCTGAAAAAGCCTCACCCTCACTCAAACTCAAAACAAAAACTCCCATCACCTTTTCTCAGTTTATTGCTAAAAAGAAACTTCAAAACCCTAAACCCCTCAAGAAAACCTCTCAAGAACAATCTTCCTCCAAAAACACCTCTCCAGATCGTTCTAAAAAACAACGATCCTCAAAACCAAAATCCAAATCAACCAAAGAACCAAAAACTCCACCACTAATACCATCAGACGTTGAAGACATCTATCAAGAAAAATGGGCAAAAATTCCTATAGGCATAGGGCGTGTCTTTATGCTCAAAAACGTCTCTTTTGAAGGAGTATCAATCAAGCATCACACTGATGCTCTTGGCTGGAAGAACTTCTTGCAACTCTCTGATTGCTTCTATCTTGAAGTAATTAGGGCTTTCTATTGCCAGGCAAAAGCATATACTGATGAATCTTTGATTGTGTCAAATATCAAAGGAATAGAAATTCGTCTTGACCTAATCGTCTAAAATGCTTCAAATACCATCTGAAGGAATCTCTATTTTTGGAAAAAGATGGTATTCTGTCTTGAATATCACTAGAACTAAAGTCCTACAAGAACTCTTTCAGCCTGGCTCCACTCATTTTGTTGCTGCTGATCTAAAGCCCCTCCCAAAAATCTTTAATAATATCAGCCAACACACAATCCTTCCTCATTGTGGGAGCCATGAAACTGTTTCTGACTGCGACACCCTAGTCATCTACCACCTCCTCCATACTAAGAAGATCAATCTTTCTTATCTCATTATTCAACACATGATTGCAGATGTCAAGAAAGACTACAAGAGGAACATTGTTCCTTATGGAATGATGTTAACCAAGGTCTTTCGATACTTCAACATTTCTCTGGAAAAAGAAGAATCTAAAATCAAAATTTCCAGAATCTCCACTAAAAACATTTCGCATATGAAAAAAGACTATTCTGCTCCAATCCCATTTTCATTTCCAGCAATCTCGGCCAAATGCAAAAGATCCTCACTCACAGTCTCTCACAATCCCTTAAACGACAACATACCAATTGCTCCTGCTTCTGCTTCTGCTCATGCTCCTCCATTTGATACTCCTGATCAAGTTGACTCTCCATGTCCAGACCATCCACCAGCACAAAATCTGTCCAGAATGTCACCTGTTTTCCTCTCACCACAGAAAACAGACTCCTCTCTATTTGGTGTAAGTAAATTCTTAACCTTTCCTGATACTCCTTGTATGTCCATTGGTCAAGAACATGCTTCTGCAGGAACCCTACCAAACATCAGCTCTTCCTTTGCAACACTCTCCACCTTCTGCACTACACCGAATCCCTCCCACACCTCTGCCAATCCTGATGAAGCTCGTCAAACAAAAAGGACCAAGAAGGCAAAACACCATCTAATACTGACAAGATTTTTGATGCACTTCAAATCATTGCTAACAGACAAATTTATCAGGATAGAGAAAATTCTCTCCTTCGATCTTGGATTACCACTAAGCTAGCACTGAAACTAGACCTTTCACCTCCTGAAAACCTTACACCTCCTATCTTTCTGGATCTTCCTAAGCAATCCTCACCATTTGAGGGCTCCTCTCCATCCTTGTCTATTTGAATATCTGAGGGCTCCCCTGATTTTTTGATTTCACAAAAGGGGGAGAGTTCATTTTAGTTTATTTTGATTATCTGTATTATTTGTAATATTGCTCAAACTTATTTCTGGAAGCTTGACTAATCTGCTTCTGCTTGACTAACCTTTGACAATTTGCTTATGTTTACAATTTTCTTCTGTTTACAAATTGCTTATATATCTGCTTCTGTTTCTGCTTCTGTTTATCCGTGCTTATATATATGCTTCTGGTTCTGCTTCTGTTAATCCGTACTTATATATATGCTTCTGATTTTGCTTCTGGTTCTACTTCTGTTTATTCGTACTTATAAATATGCTTCTGATTCTGCTTCTGGTTCTGCTTCTGTTTATCCGTACTTATATATATGCTTATGGTTCTACTTATGTTTATCCGTACTTATATATCTGCTTCTGGTTCTGCTTCTGTTTACAAGTACTGGTATATTTTGCTTCTGAAAAAGAATTAAAAAAAAATTATATTCATCATGTTAAGCATATATATATCTGGTTACAATCTGCTTCTGGAAAAAGATTTCAAACAATTATGTGAAGCATATTTTGAGGGGGAGCAAGATCCAAATAAGTATGATTCTGTTAAAGTTTTTTCTTTACCATCATTATTTCAGAAAATTAAATAGCATAATCTTAGGGGGAGAAATCCCAAAACGATTAGAATCAAAATTAAAGAAAAATTAACATGTTTTGTCATCATAAAAAAGGGGGAGATTGTTGAGACAAAAATCCCTTTTTCAAGTGTTTTAATGATGAACAAAAACAAGCTAATTAATCTTATTAATTATGATTCTAAACCACAAAAGAATTTAACATATCTTGTTGAGTGTTGTTATCAAAAGATAGGTATCAAGTAAATCTTTCAGAAAAGGATAGATCAAAAGCAAAATAAACAAGACTGTTTCGAGATCAATCTTGAACTCATCAGAATTAAATCCGAGTGCAATCATTCTTCATGAAAGATCATCATTCCCGAATTTCATCAAGCTTGTAAAAAACACAGCAAGGCTCTTTGTCTCTGTCACCATAAAAGGTCAAGCTTAGAAATCTATTTGCTCAAAATAGAAACTCAAACAAGAGTTGAGATACTGTTGATCAAACCAAATGTCTTTCAAAAACAATCATTTGTTAAATCCAAACACTAGAGAGATAGAAATAGTGTGAGGAAAGTTGTAAAGATCCTTGAAAGGATAAGTGTAAAGATACTCTCAAGTGTAGGAAAGTTATCTGTAAAAAGGAAAGTAACCTACTGTAGATCAGTTTTGATCTGTTAAGGTAGAAACAGGATCAATCTTGTTTTACCAAGTTAGTGAAAAATCTCACAAGATTGTGATAACTGGACGTAGCCCACGGTTGGGTGAACCAGGATACATCACTGTGTTATTCTCTTCTCTCTTATCTTTACTTTGATTATTACGCACACATTATTCATTGCATTTTAACGTTTTATTTATTTCTAACCAAAAGATCAATCTGCATTCTTATTTGTCAAACCAAGATCAATCTTGAGTTTATTTTTACAAAGCAGAAATTTTAAAAAGAGTCACAATTCAAACCCCCCCTTTCTTGTGACCAACATTGTCACTTCAAGTCCTTAACTAGTAAAGCATTTAGAATTTTTAATAAAAGAATATTGATAGTTGAAGAATCTATACATGTATCTTTTGATGAATCTAACCCCTCGAAAGAGGATAAAATTATTTGTGATGATGATTACTTTATAAGTGATGAGATAAGCAAAGACAATCAAGTTGAATAATCAATTCGAAAGGATGAAATCAATATAGAACAGCAAGATCAACACATTGATCTTCCTCGAGAATGGAGAACCCATCGTGATCACCCCATTGACAACATTATAGGTGATATCAACAAAGGAGTCACTACAAGGCTAAATCTCAAAGATGCTTGTTTGAATATGGCATTTTTCTCCCAGATAGAACCTTCTAAAATAGGTGAAGCCCTTAAAGATGATCAATGGATACTTGCCATGCAAGAAGAACTAAATCAGTTTGAAAGAAATAAAGTTTGGGAACTTGTTCCAAATCCTTGAAATAAACACATCATTGGTACCAAATGGGTGTTTAAGAATAAACTAGATGAAAATGGAATAGTTGCTCGAAACAAGGCAAGGTTAGTCGCTCAAGGATACAACCAAGAAGAAGGGATTGATTTTGATGAAACACTTGCTATGGTAGCAAGGTTAGAAGCAATCCAATTATTACTTGCTTATGCTTGTTCTGTGGACTTTGAACTATTTCAGATGGAAGTTTATGTCAAACAGCCACCCCACTTTGAAGACTTCAAAAATCCTTCACATGTCTTCAAATTAAAGAAGGCTCTTTATGGTTTGAAACAAGCTCCAAGAGCTTGGTATGATAGGTTGAGTAAATTTTTATGTGAACATGGATTTGAAAAGGGTAAAGTTGATAAAACTTTATTCATTAAAAGGAATAATGATCATACTTTACTTGTTCAAGTCTACGTAAACGATATCATATTTGGATCAACCAAAAGTGAAATATGTGAAGAATTCTCATTAATGATGCAAGGAGAATTTGAAATGTCCATGATGGGAAAATTAAATTATTTCCTAGGACTTCAGATCAAGCAACTCAAGAATGGTATTTTCATTCATCAAGCTAAATATTGTAAAGAATTGCTGAAAAGATTTGAGATTGACAGCAGCAAAGAAAGTGTTACTCCTATGGGATCCGGAATGTATATTGATAAAGATGAAACTGGTAAATCAATTGATATATCAAGGTATCGAGGTATGATTGGGTTTCTTTGATATCTACCGGCCAGTCGACCAGATATTATGTTTAGTGTTTGTTTATGTGCAAGGTTTCAAGCAGATCCGAAGGAATCACATCTTGTAGCAGTAAAGAGAATAATGAAATATCTAATGGGAACAACCAATGTTGGCCTATGTTATCCAAAAGGTAGCATATGCAATCTTATTGGTTATTCTAACTCTGACTATGCAGGACGTAAAACATATCGTAAAAGCACAACCGACACTTATCATATCTTAGGAAATGCATTAGTATCATGGTCCTATAAGAAGCAAGCTTGTGTGGCTCTAAGTACTGCTGAAACAGAATACATAGCAGCAGGCAGTTGTTGTGCTTAGATCCTATGGCTCAAGCAACAGCTATATGATTATGGACTTGATCTCGGGTGCATCCCTCTGAAATGTGACAACACTAGTGCTATCAATATGACTAAGAATCCATTCATGCACTCTCGGACCAAACATATCGACATACGTCATCACTTTCTGATAGATCATGTGCTCAAAGGAAATGTTGAAGTTACTTTTGTCAATACACATAATCAACTAGCGGATATTTTTACAAAGCCCTTACCTAAAGATTCATTTTACAATATCAGAAGAGAATTAGGTATCTTAAATGAAAGTGATCTCTAAAGGTATTTGTGCATTGTACGTCATGTCACTTTTAAATTCAATATTTTTGCATCTTCACTTGTTAGATTGTTGAAATATGATTCTTTGATGAATATGTGTTCTTAAAATGTCTATACATGTCTTAAAAAAATTTAGTTGAAAATTCAATTTAAAAACAGAAATTTTGTTGCCGTATTCGAATACACACTGTCTGTATTCGAATAAACATTTCCAAAAAAACCTATATTTGAATGCATAAATCCTTTAGTCGAATACAAATTCGATTTTTTCAGCATATAAAAACGTTTTTAACAGATTTTAGGTTTTTTTACGAATACAAACTTTCAGTAGTCGAATACAATCAAATCCTCTGGTTTCATTTCTTCAAAAATCTCATCCAATCTTACATGCAATCATCACCAAACCTTTACATCATCATCCATTACATCTAAGATTGTTACACACTCAAAATCAAAACCCAAAATTCTCAAATTTTCCCCAAAATCCGTGAAACTCCATCTTCTCCATTTCTTCAACATGGATGCACTAAAAAGAGGTCCAAGGACGAAGGTTGTTGCAGTGGGTGCTTCAAAAAGGAGAAGAAATGATAATATGGCAGACCTATTCCGATTACTTCACTCACCGGAAGAAATCGATAGGTTCCGAACCTACTTCTCGAACAAGAAGTTGATCGCTCCTAAAATTGGTACTCTTGATTCCTTCTCTGCTTTTAAATTCCCTGAGTTACTTAAAGCCCAGAAATTAGAAGAGTTCATTGGTTATAATGGTCCTATCTATCCCGACTTAGTTAGGCATTTTTTTGCAACCTTGAGAAAGATGGTTCCAAACTAATGTCTAGGGTTAAGGGTAAACATATTGAACTAGACACTAAAACCATTGGAGAGATTTTACAAATACCATATGAGGGTCAAAAACTCTGTCCAGGACATTTATGTGAATGAGAAAATACTACCAAGTATGATGCTTATATCTCACTGTGTCGGTTTGATAAAAATACTATGGAAAGAAAAAGAGCACATGCTGGTTCAGAGTTTGCTAGACAGAGATACGGTGTTGGTAACCTAACCATTGACAATATATTATTACATTATTTCCTAAGCTACATTCTAGTACCAAAAGCAGGCAATCATGATTTTTATGATAGAAGGGGCTGATCTCAACTAGGCTTACTTTGTTTGCTCGATTCTGTTTGCCTCCAAAAATGCTATAGGATTGCCTTATGCAAAGGAAGTTACTAAAATCTTGGACCACTTTAAAGTAGATTTTTCAGGAGAAGTTCTGTATAAATCTACCTAAGATAATCTGTTGGATTTAAATGTTCTGCCTAGCATGAAAATACAATGGAGTGAGTCGCTTCAAACTTATGTCCACAAAAGCAATCTTGGACAATCTTCGTCGACAAGTGCTCAAGATGAAGTTGCAGCAGAAGCAGAACTAGAAGCAGAAGACATAGCGGCTGATGATGATATTCTTTCAAATTTCATGATCATGGACAAACTCAATTCAAACCATTGTCATGGAACAATTTCAGAATATGAATACTTCCTTCACCAACCAATTTCAAACCTTAAACACATCTTTCAAAATATTGAGACAACCAATTTCAATCAACAACAAATTTCAAAATATTGAGACAAGCATCACTCAAAATCATAACTCTCTGCAACAAGAACTAAGTAACCTGTCCGACAAAATTGACCACCTTCACCCCCCACCGGATTTTGATGTGTAGATTGGCTATTGCAGTTTATGTTATTTGTTTCAGCTTTGTTAGACATTTATTTTAAATTTCTTATTGTTTTTTTTAAATGTATTCCTAGACATGGTTATTTTTAAGTGAAATTACTTTTTGTTGAATTCTTCCTTATATTATGAAATGCTTGCTTTTATTTTATATATACTATGTATGCTTGGATTACTTTGTATGCTATATTCTTCCTTTTTGATCATGTCAAAAGGGGGAGAAAAGTGGTATTTTGTTGGTATTAAATTTTTACAGATCTTCCAAATCAAAGGGGGAGAAAGCATATATCAAGGGGGAGTAAGCATATATCAAGGGAGAGAAATCAAAGTCTTTAAAAACGAAAATCATCTTTCAAGTCATATTAGGAAACTTAGACTTTAAGTAAGGTACTTGATAAAAATTCAATTATATTTCAAATATACAATATTATGAGAACTTACTATATTTTAGCATATGACATGTTGTAGCCGAATACAGATAGCAAGTCAGTAGCTAAAACTGAAGATCTACATTCGAATACGGAGTGTCGTAGGCGAATACAGATATCAAGTCAGTAGCTAAAACTGAAGATCTGTATTCGAATACAGAGAGTCGTAGTCGAATACAAATAACAAGTTAGTGGATAAAACTGAACTTTTGTATTCGACTACAGCTTCGCGTATTCGAATACAACTCAAGTCAGTGGCAAAAATCACATACTTGTATTCGACTACGAGGTATCGTATTCGAATACGAAGTTCAAATTTTGAATAAAAACTGAACGTTACAAAAGTGTATTCGAATACACTAAGGCTGTATTCGAATACAACTTTGAATCAATGCAATTTTTTAGTTCAGATCTGAAGGTGCAAACACGAGAAGGGGGGTTGAATTATGTTTGACTAACTTGAATACTTTTCCTGTTTTTACACTTTTAAAACAAAACTTGATGTATGAATAAAAACAGAGTTAGCAGTGGATATAAAGTAAAAATAAAACACAGAATTTTTATATTGGTTCACCGTTAACGAGGCTACGTCCAGTCCCTTCACCTTGAAGGATTTCACTAATTCAAACCTTGAATTACAACAGTTCCACTGACCCTCCAAGTCAGTCTTCTCAAACAGTCTAACAATCCTAGACTCTTGAGGAATACAACACCTTTCTTCTCCTGCCAATCTGACAACCCCAGATTGTAGAACGAATTACAACGCCTTGAATCTAATTGCCAAGTAATCTGCTACCCCTTCTGACTCCCTCAGATTGTAGACTCTACTTCAACAACTTAGATCTAACACAAGGGAAAGAAAATAACACGAGTGCTTGCTTCTTGAAAGCTGGAACTCACAATTAACCTCACTGAAAACTTGAGTGTTTGCTTTGGAAGTGTATGACTCTTTTGTGATTTTCAATGCTAAGTATTCTGCCTTGGGCCTCCTTTTATAGATGCAGATTTGGGCATCTTCCAAGCTTAATTTCGAGCTGAATCTTGCTGGATTCTCTTGCAAAAATAACTTGACCAATTGGGCTTTATTTAAATAAAAAACATATCTTTTATTAAGATTCAGATTTTCTTTCAAAATAACTGGCCAATCAAGTCTTTAGTTCCTTCCCGCCAACAGCTCCTGAGTTCCACAATACTTCACTTTATTTTTGTAACAAATCTTTTTAATACTATGATCAAAATAAATTAAAATCTCCACCGTTAATCCTCATGATTAAATCTGGATCATTTGATTTTCTGCGCTAGTCCACATCTGGACCATACTAATTGATATGCTGTGATCCTCTGATTTCGGCCATCCATGGACCACACTTCCTAACCTTCTGATCTTCTGATCTCGGCCATCCTGGTCTAGCAAACTGATCTGTTGTGATCCTCTGATCTCGGCCATTGCTGGACCACACATTCTGACCTTCTGATTTCGACCAACACCGGGCCATGGTCTGATCTTCTGATCTCGGCCAACACTGGGCCAAATAATTAAATCTAAACCATTGATCTGAAAATCTTCCCTCTAATCTGGACCAATTCTGGACTTGGTCTGGATTAAACTGAAATTAAATCTGGACAAATAATATTTTACCTTTGATTTTGGATCAAGTTTGGATCAATTCTGGAAATCATTTCTTCTGGTCTGGACTTAGTTTCATAACCTGAACCATGCTATCTTCTGGTCTGGGTCAAATATGGGTTAATTCTCTTGTTCTGGACCCATTAATTCATCCTCTGATTAAGTCTGGAACAAGTCTTGACTATTTATCATTTCACTGCCAGACCATCTTCTAGTGAGAATAACTTCTGGAATAAATCTGACATTTGATTCATTCAGGTCTGGATCAAGTCCCCTCTGGCAGGCTTCATTCTGGTCTAGTCCAGGTTTCCTTCTGACTTTGCTTCCTTCTGATCTAGGCCAGCAAAGATATCTTCTGGTGATGTTTTGACATCCTGGAGTATCTTCTGGTACCTTCAGGATTCAATCTCTGGAACACTTTGATCTTCTGCTTCTTATTGCTTCAACTTCTGGTGACATTTGATTGAATAATTCAAGGTTCAAAATAAGATTACATGGAGTGCTTTTGTAAACATCAAAATCCTAAGTACTTAGAACCAACTTGGTTCCAACAATCTCCCCCTTTTTTGATGATGACAAAACCTTAACTTATTTTGCTAGTTTATAACTCAAAGACTTGAATTACTCCCCCTCAGACCAATCTCTCTCCCTAAGTCTGATACTGACTTTTTCTTCTCCTTTTCAACTCCTTCTCTTTTCACTCTTTCTTTTCTTCTCTTCTCCTCTCCTTTTATACTGGTTCACCGTTAATGAGGCTACGTCCATTCCCTTCACTTTGAAGGATTTCACTAATTCAAACCTTGAATTACAACAATACCACTGACCTTCCAAGTCAGTCTTCTCAAACAGTCTAACAATCCTAGACTTTTGAGGAATACATCACCTTGACTTCTCAAGTCAAGTCTTCTCGTACCAATCTGACAACCCTAGATTGTAGAAGGAATTACAACGCCTTGAATCTAATTGCTAAGTAATCTGCTACCCCTTCTGACTCCCTCAGATTGTAGACTTTACTTCAACAATTTACATCTAACACAAGGGAAATAAAATAACACGAGTGCTTGCTTCTGGAAAGCTGAAACTCACAATTAACCTCACTGAAAACTTGAGTGTTTGCTTTTGGAAGTGTATGACTCTTTTGTGATTTTCGATGCTGAGTCTTCATTCTTGAGCCTCCTTTTATAGATGTGAATTTGGGTCTCTTCCAAGCTTAAATTCGAGCTGTATCTTGCTGGATTATCTTGCAAAAATAACTTGGCCAATCGGGTTTTATTTAAATAAAAAACATATCTTTTTAGCTCCACATTTGCTTTCAAAAATAACTTGGGCCAATCCTGTTCTTAATTAATTTTGGATCAAATCTTTCTTCCCGCCAATAGCTTCTGAATTCAACAAGACTTCAATTTATTTTTGTATCAAATCCTTTTAATACTTTGATCAAATTTAATCATGTCACCACTTATTATCATCTTGATTAAATCTGGACAGTTTGATCTTCTACTCTCGTCCACACCTGGACCATACTAAGTGATCTGCTGTGATCCTCTGATTTCGGCCAACTCTGGACCACACTTTCTGATCTTCTGATCTCGACCACTCTGGACTTGCAATCTGATATGATGTGATCCTCTGATCTCGGCTGACACTGGTCCACATGTTCTAATCTTCTGATCTCGGCCAACACTGGGCCATATGGTCTGATCATTGGATTTCGACCAACACTAGATCATGATGCTTAAATCTGGACCATTGATATGAATATCTTCCCTCTAATCTGGACCAATTCTGCACTGGGTCTGGATTGAACTGAAATTAAATATGGACATATGATATTTTAAGTCTGGATATTTACCTTCTGATCTGGATCAGTTCTCGATTGAATCTTGATATCATTTCTTCTGGTCTGGACATAGTTTGGATCCATTAATTTATCCTCTGATTAAGTCTGGATCAAGTCTGGACTGTTTATCATTTCATTGCCAAGCTATCTTTTGGTCAGAATAAATTCTGGACTAAGTCTGACTTATGATATCTTCAGGTATGGAACAAGTCTCCCTCTGGCACGCTTCCTTCTGGTCTGGTCCAGGTCTCCTTCTGGACTCTGTTTCCTTCTGTTTTGGGCCAGTAAAGTTATCCTCTGGTGGTGGTTTGACATCCTGGTGTATCCTCTAGGAATTTCAGGATGCATCCTCTGGTACCTTCTGGATGCATTATCTGGTGTCTTCTGGAGGTGTATCCTCTGGTCTGTTTTTATCCTCTAGTAACTCATCTTCTGCCTCTGGTGTGTTCATCTTCTTCCTCTGGAAACTTTATCTTCTAGTGGCATTTAATGTAATAATTCAAGGTACAAAATAAGATTACATGGAGTGCTTTTGTAAACATCAAAATCCTAAGTACTTAGAACCAACTTGGTTCCATCAATCTCCCCCTTTTTGATGATGACAAAACCTTAACTTATTTTGCTAGCTTGTAACCCGAAGTACTTGAATTACTCCCCCTCAGACCAATCTCTCCCCCTAAGTCTAATAATGACTTTTTCTTCTCCTTTTCAACTCCTTCTTAAATCACTCTTTCTTTTCTTCTCTTCTCCTCTCCTTTTCAACTCATTCTCTTTTCATCTCATTCTGATTTATTTTTCTCTCTCCCTGTATCTTCTCCTTTTCAACTCCTTCTCTTTTCACTCTTTCTTTTTCTCTCTTCACATTTCCTCTCCTTTTCAACTCCTTCTCTTTTCACTCTTTCTTTTTCACTCGTTCTTTCTTTTTATCTCTCCTTTTCTACTTATTTCTCCTTTTTCTCTCTCTCTCCCCCTTTTTGTCATCAGCCAAAAAGAGGTCCTACTATTTTTGTATTTTTTGTTTTTCTCTTTACAAATTACAGAAGGTAAAACAGAAAATAAAAGACAAAAAATAAAATTACAAGAAATTTTAAAAATCCTAATATGACTACTTGAGCTAGTCAGATATGGAGGTAATGCTGAGATGCTTCTTGATGAACTCAAACCTATCTTCTGGTAATGCTTTGGTGAAGACATCAGCCCATTGATGATCAGTGTCCACAAACTGGATGCTTAAAGTTCCTTTTTGAACATGGTCCCTAATGAAATGGTGTTTTATTTCAATGTGTTTGGCTCTAGAGTGTAAGATAGGGTTCTTGGTTAGGTTTATGGCTCAAGTGTTATCACAGAACAAAGGGATATTGGTTTCAAAGATGTTGTAATCTTCAAGTTGATGTTTCATCCAGAGTAACTGTGAACTGCATCCTGCTGCTGATATATACTCAGCTTCAGCTGTTGACATGGCAATGTGCTTTGTCTTTTGCTTGACCAAGAGATCAAATTATCACCTAAGAAAGTGCAGTTGCCACTTGTACTTTTCCTTTCCAGCTTGTATCCAGCATAGTTGGAATCACAAAAACCTATGAGTTTGTAGGTGGGGGTTTTCTTGTATAACAGAAGTGATCCAATCATACCTCTGTATGTTTTCTAGTCTACCTTTTGGCTGGTTTCATCTTTCTCAAGTGAGCAGGTTGGGTGCATGGGGGTGGCCATAGGCTTACAATCACTCATCTTGAACTTTTTAAGTTCTTTAGTGTATTTAAATTGGTGAATGAGTACACCTGATTTACCTTGATTAATCTGAATTCCCAGAAAGAACTTAAGTTCTCCCATCATGCTCATTTGGAACTCTTTCTGCATTAGGTCAGAAAACTCTTTGCACAAAGTACCATTAGTAGATCCAAATATGATATCATCAACATAAACTTGAATAATCAAAATATCATTTTTAATGGATTTCCTAAATAAAGTATTATCAATCTGGCCTCTATTAAAATCATTCTTAAGCAGAAAGTTACTAAGTCTGTCATACCATGCCCTTGGAGCTTGTTTTAAACCATATAAATATTTTTTAAGTTTGAAAACATGGTCTGGAAAATCAGAATTTTCAAATCGAGGGGGCTGTTTGACATAGACTTGCTCACTTATGTAGCCATTTAAAATGCACTTTTAACATCCATTTGATACAGCATTATATCATGATTAGCAGCAAATGATAAAAGAATTCTAATTGCTTCTAACCTGGCCACTGGAGCAAAAGTCTCAGTGTAGTTTATACCTTCCTGTTGACTGTATTCTTGAGCTACAAGTCTTGCTTTGTTCCTTACCACTTCACCTTTTTCATTTAGTTTATTTCTGAACACCCACTTGGTTCCAATAATGTTTTTGTTTAGTCTGGGTACCAGATCCCCAACATCATTCCTTTGGAATTCATTCAGCTCTTCTTGCATTGCAAGTATCCAACCTTCCTCTGTCAAACCTCATCAACATTGCTTGGTTCAATTGTTGAGAGTAAACCAAACAGACTGGTTTCTCTACTTGATGATCTGGTCTTTAAAGGTTCTGCTGCATTGCCAATAATGAGAGATTCTAGATGTGAAGACTTGTACTTCCATCCATTCTTTCCCTCTGACTTGTTTTCAGAGTCAACATGTTCTTCTTCATCTTGATCTTTCTCAGTAACTGCTGCTGGTTCAGCTTCTGGTTCCTGTGCCTCTGGTTCACCTGCAATTTCCTCATCTTGCTTTGACTTTTCAGAGTCAAGCTATTTATCATCAAACTTAATGTGGATTGATTCTTCCACAGTGTTAGTTTCTTTGTTAAACACCCTATAGGCTTTTGATCTCTCAGAATAACCAATAAAGATACACTTTTGAGATCTAGAATCAAACTTAGCTAGGTTATCTTTAGTGTTCAACATAAAACAGATGCAGCCAAATTGCTTAAAGTAGGAAATATTGGGTTTCTTACCTTTCCACAGTTCATAGGGAGTTTTATTTAAGATGGACCTAATGTAGACTCTATTCTGAATGTAGCAAGCTGTATTGACAGCTTCTGCCCAAAGGTAGGTGGCAACCTTCATTTCATTCAGCATGGTTCTAGCCATCTCCTGCACTAATCTGTTCTTCCTTTCTACCACTCCATTCTGTTGAGGTGTTCTGGGGGATGAGAAGTTGTTAGAGATGCCATTCTCATCATAGAATTCTTCAAAATACTTGTTCTCGAATTCACCTCCATGATCACTTCTGATGGTTATGGTCTTAATACCCTGTTCATTCATAACTTGCTTACAGAAAGAAATAAATACTTTTTGAGATTCATCTTTGTTCTTTAAAAAATTTATCCAAGTCCACCTTGAGTAATCATCAACAATCACAAAACCATATTTCTTACCACCGAGAGAAGCTGTTTGAACAGGACCAAACAGATCTAAGTGAAGCAGTTTAAGTGGTTGAGAGGTAGAAACACATTTTTTAGTTTTAAAAGAGCTTTTAGTTTGTTTACTTCTTTGACATGCTTCACACAGAATCTCAGTTTTGGAACTTACCTTGGGAAGCCCTCTTACCAACTAGAGTTTGCTCAACTCGGATATAAGTCTAGGGCTTGCATGCCCTAGCCTCTTGTGCCAAATCAGATTCTGCTCACTTACAGATAATAGGCATTTAACTTTTGCTTAGCAAGACTGAACAGATCAATTTTACAAACATTATCCTTCCTAGTGCCAGTAAATAAAACCGATTCATCAAGTTGACTAACAGCTTTGCAAGTTTCTTGATTAAAAATAACATCATAGTTGCAATCACTTAATTGACTTATGCTCAGAAGATTATGTTTTAGCCCTTTAACTAACAGAACATTTTTAATAGAAAGGGAAGAAGAAGTGTTACTAACAGTTCCTGTACCAATAATCTGACCTTTTTGGTTTCCTCCAAAAGAAACTTTGCCTCCATTCTTCATAGTCAGATCCATAAACATAGATTTGTCTCCTGTCATGTGCTTGGAGCAGCCACTGTCAAGATACCAAGTTTTGTGTTGCTGATCAGACCTTGCCTTTTCTCTATCAGAATCAGAGTCAGAGTCAGACTCAGATTCAGACTTAGCTTCTGTTCGAGCCATTACAGCTAGGTCTTCTTCTGGCTTGTTTGAGTAGTTTCCTTGATTCTGCTTTGGTTGATAAACCATGTTCCTCTGATGATTCTTGAACATGTTTTTGATTCTGGTAATTTTAGTGAATCGGGTGGTTCTGATGAATTTGGTAATTCTTGTGATTCTGGTAATTCCTGATCTGATTCTGGTTCTGGTTCTAGTGTTGATTCTGGTTCTAGTACTGATTCTGATTCTGGTTCCAGAATTGATTCTGGTTCCAGTTCCTGTGCTTCTGATACTGATTCCAGTTTTGGTTCTGGTTCCAGTTTCTGTGCTTCTGATGCTGGTTCTAGTTCTGGATCTGGTTCCAGTTTCTATTCTGATTCTGGTTCTGGTTGCGTTGACCAGACCTTCTTCCATCAGACTCATATTGCTTTTGCCTGGTTGTAGCAGGAACATAAACCTTCTTCTGCTTGTGCATTGCCAACATTCATTGTCCAGACACCATTGTAGGTGTCTCCTTCTGGTTGCTCAGAACATCTGCAACATAGACAATTTGATCTTTTGGTACCCAAAACTGATTGGGTCCAGGTTTGTTAGTCTTAATAGCTCTCTGATCTTGTTCAGATATTACCATTGGACAAGATAATTCAAAGTGACCTTTCTTAGCACAAACAATGCATAAAACATCATAATGAACAGCTTTACTTTCAGTAATCGTTTCTGTAAAACCAAGACCTCTCTTTCCAGTGTTACTGTTTCCATAAATCATAGATGCATATTTACTTCTTTCCATTCCATTAGAAATAAAGTTTTGAAAAAATTGTTCATGCATATCAGATTCACACACAGTTTTGGAAGTGGAACATATATTACTTTTGAGAATTTGGTTTTCAGATTTGAGTCTTGCAACTTCAGTTTTAAAATCTTTGTTTTCAGTTGCATACTCAGAATTTCGATTCTTTAAAACTTGGACTTCTTTGGTTAGATTTTTCTTATCTTCCCTAAGAGTTTTTAGTTTTAAAGACATCTTATTGTTTGCATTTAACAAGTCTTTTAAAGTCTCAATTAATTCAGATTTAGAGAGATCAGAAAATACCTCACTGTCTTCATCTTCTGATTCTGTTCCAGAGCCTGAGCTGTATCCAGAACTTGAGTTGGTATGAGCCATCAGAGACAGAATTGCTTCCTCTGATGTGCTTCCAGACTTGCTTGAATGACTGCTTCGTTCATTCTTCATTCAGCCTGCTTTCCTTCCTGAAATCATGCCTTTATGAGGTCTAGAGGCAGACCTGATGTGTGCCATCTTTGCTGTTTCTGCCTCTTCTTCATCAGACAATTCTTCCTCTGATTCTGATACATCCTAGGCTGCCATCAAACCCTTCTTTTTGAATCTGGAATTCTTCTTGTGCTGTTTGCCATTTTCCAGATTTGGACATTCTGACTTGATATGTCCAGGTTTATTGCATCCATAACAGATGATGTTCTTCTTGTCAGATTCTTCCTTATCTTTGCTGTTATGTTTCTTCTTGGAACATCTCCTCTTCCTGTTTTCCCATATCTTAACCATCTTTTTGGTTAAGTAAGCCATATCATCACAGTCACTGTCACTATCCTCTAATTCTGATGCTGCCTTTGCAGCTTTCTTCTGTTTCGACTTCAGGGCTACATTCTTCTTCTTCTTTGGTTCATCTGCTTCCAGTTCTATTTCATGAGACCTGAGTGAGCTGATTAGATCTTCAAGTCTTAAGTTATTTACATCTTTGGCTTGCTGAACTGCAGTAACCATTGGTCTCCACTTGGTTGGTAAACTTCTTAGAATCTTCTTGACATGATCTGCTGTTGTGTAGCTTTTTTTATAGACCTTCAGTCCAGATATCAGAGTCTGGAATCTGCAGAACATTTCATCAATGTTTTCATCATCTTCCATCTTGAACATCTCATACTGTTTGACCAGTATGTTAGCCCTTGCTTCTTGAACCTACTGGCTTCCTTCATAGGTCAGAACCAGACTGTCAAATATGTTCTTTGTTGTTTCTTTATCTGTGCATCTGTCAAATTCCTTGAATGTGATGGCACTGATCATGATGTTTCCAGACTTGTGATGAAGTTTGTGTAATCTGCTCTGGTCTGGTTTCATATCATCCATGTCTAGTTCTTTAGTTGGATCTTCTGGATCAGTAGGTGCAGTGTATCCTTTGACTATCATCTTCCATAGTTCAAGATCTTGAGATATGACGAAACTTCTCATTCTGTCCTTCCAATACTCAAACCTTTCTCCATCAAACAGTGGTGGTCTGTTGATGTTGCCTCCCAATTCTTCTCTGGATTCTGCCATGTTGAACCCCTTGGACCTTTCCTCAAACACTGTTAAGTGCTCAGCCTTGAGACCGAGCTCTGATGCCAATTGAAGGTGCAAACACGAGAAGGGGGGTTGAATTGTGTTTGACTAACTTGAATACTTTTCCTGGTTTTACACTTTTAAAACAAAACATGATGTATAAATAAAAACATAGTTAGCCGCGGATATAAAGTAAAAATAAAACACATAATTTTTATATTGGTTCACCGTTAACGAGGCTACGTCCAGTCCCTTCACCTTGAAGGATTTCACTAATTCAAACCTTGAATTACAACAGTTCCACTGACCCTCCAAGTCAGTCTTCTCAAACAGTCTAACAATACTAGACTCTTGAGGAATACATCACCTTCCTTCTCCTGCCAATCTGACAACCCCAGATTGTAGAAGGAATTACAACGCTTGAATCTAATTGCCAAGTAATCTGCTACCCCTTTTGACTCCCTCAAATTGTAGACTCTATTTCAACAACTTAGATCTAACACAAGGGAAAGAAAATAACACGAGTGCTTGCTTCTTGAAAGCTGGAACTCAGAATTAACCTCACTGAAAACTTGAGTGTTTGCTTTGGAAGTGTATGACTCTTTTGTGATTTTCAATGCTAAGTATTCTGCCTTGGGCCTCCTTTTATAGATGCAGATTTGGGCCTCTTCCAAGCTTAATTTCGAGCTGAATCTTGCTGGATTCTCTTGCAAAAATAACTTGACCAATTGGGCTTTATTTAAATAAAAAACATATCTTTTATTAAGATTCAGATTTTCTTTCAAAATAACTGGCCAATCAAGTCTTTAGTTCCTTCCCGCCAACAGCTCCTGAGTTCCACAATACTTCACTTTATTTTTGTAACAAATCTTTTTAATACTATGATCAAAATAAATTAAAATCTCCACCGTTAATCCTCATGATTAAATCTGGACCATTTGATTTTCTGCGCTAGTCCACATCTGGACCATACTAATTGATATGCTGTGATCCTCTGATTTCGGCCATCCATGGACCACACTTCCTAACCTTTTGATCTTCTGATCTCGGCCATCCTCGTCTAGCAAACTGATCTGCTGTGATCCTCTGATCTCGGCCACTGGTGGACCACACATTCTGACCTTCTAATTTCGACCAACACTAGGCCATGGTCTGATCTTTTGATCTCGGCCAACACTGGGCCAAATAATTAAATCTAAACCATTGATCTGAAAATCTTCCCTCTGATCTGGACCAATTCTGGACTTGGTCTGGATTAAACTGAAATTAAATCTGGACAAATAATATTTCAGTCTAGACATTTTACCTTTGATTTTGGATCAGGTCTAGATCAATTTTGGAAATCATTTCTTATAGTCTGGACTTAGTTTCATACCCTGAATCATGCTATCTTCTGGTCTAGGTCAAATCTGGGTTAATTCTCTTGTTATGGACCCATTAATTCATCCTCTGATTAAGTCTAGAACAAGTCTAGACTGTTTATCATTTCACTGCCAGGCCATCTTCTGGTGAGAATAACTTCTGGAATAAATCTGACATTTGATTCCTTCAGGTCTAGATCAAGTCTCCCTCTAGCAGGCTTCATTCTGGTCTGGTCCAGGTTTCCTTCTGACTTTGCTTCCTTCTGATCTGGGCTAGCAAAGATATCTTCTGGTGATGTTTTGACATCCTGGAGTATCTTCTGGTACCTTCAAGATTCAATCTCTGGAACACTTTGATCTTCTGCTTCTTATTGCTTCAACTTCTGGTGACATTTGATTTAATAATTCAAGGTTCAAAATAAGATTACATGGAGTGCTTTTGTAAACATCAAAATCCTAAGTACTTAGGACCAACTTGGTTCCAACAAGATCTCATCTAGATCATTGCATAAGTTCATCAAAACTTCTGGGAACAATTTCCACTGATCTGAAGTGTTATCTATAGGGTATAAATACCTCATAACTTCAGTTCTATAAAAACTAATCCTACTATCAATCTTAGAACAATTTTCTGAAATATCTTAAACCTTCAAAGCTTCACTTTCCTATTTTCAAGTACATGTTTTTCATTTTCATATCATTAAGAAATGTTCTCAGTTGTACTTGAAAGTGTGCTGGATTATTATCATTATACTTAGTATTATACTCTTGTTCCTAGTTAAGAACACAGTTACAAAAATCATTTAAAGTCATTGTATTATTTGAAGAAATTAGTGTAGTTTCTTCAAGTGTTGTAAACTAAGATAGTGGTGTACTATCTTAGGTAAAGTGTTAGGAATTTGTAACTAAAGTCTTAGTGTTAGACTTGTAACTCATTCTAACAAATAGTGGAAAATCTCTTGTGATGTGCAAGAGAACTGGATGTACCTTTGGTTGTAAGGGGAACTAGGATAAGTTTATGTGTGCTTTACTTTCTATCTTAACAAGCTTTCATACACTAACACAACCAGAAAAATAATTCACAAAACTCTAAAAACCCGAAAAAAAATTTAAACACCTAATTCACCTCCCCCCCTCTTAGGTGCGCCTCTGTACTTACACTACTGCCTCCCAAATTTCCTTTGCTGATTTAAGGAACATGCAAGTATCACTGATTTCTGGGACCATTGAATTCCATAGCCACGCCATGATCATGGAGTCTTCTTCGTCCCATGATTTGAACTTGGGATCTGTTTCATCAGGTGCATTATCAGTCAGGTGACTAACCTTTCCTTTTTTTTTCAAGATGGTCTTAATGAGTTGAGACCATTTGAGATAATTCTTCCCATTTAGCCGATAAGCAGAATGAATATTCTGCAATTCTGCAGCAGTCTGGGGTTTGTCCCCAGGTTCCAAAATAGGATTCATGACCTCAGTCATGACCAGGTGTGATCAAGGTAGATAGGATTGAGCTGCAATGAAGGCTGCGACAAGGCTTAAAGGTAGTGCAGCAATGAAGGCTGCAACTTAGGGTTTACTGGCATGGTCAGAGAATCCCAAGGATCGGAAGCTCTAATACCATCTCAAATTTAGAAGGAATAATATTTTTTCTTATATTATTATGAAGTCACTGGACCTATATATATACATGAGCTTGCAGCCTATTTTAGGGAATATGGATAGCTAATTTAAAAAAAAAACTGATCCCTGTGATTATGGGATTGATCTTAAATACATGAACCTAATAATAACAAGATACAGCTGTTACAGAAATACAATAAATATAAAACTTCCTCAAGGTGCAAACACGAGAAGGGGGGTTGAATTGTGTTTGCCAAACTTGATTTCTTTTTGTTGTTTTGTTGAATGTTGATGTGAATTACTTGATGAATAAATAATCAGACTTAGCAGTGGATAATAACAACACAAGAACACAACGATTTATCCTGGTTCACCATTAACTTAGCTACATCTAGTCCCTTCATCCTGATGGCTTTAATCCACTAATTCAAAAACTTTGAATTACATCACCTGACCCTCCAAGTTAGTCTTCTCAAACAGTCTAACAACTCCAGACTTTTAAGGAACAACAGTACCTTGACCCTATAAGCCAAGTCTTCTCAAACAGCCTGACAACCCCAGACTTTGGAGGAACGATAACAACACCTTGACCCTACAAGTCATGTTTTCTCCTACCAATCTGACAACCCCAAATTGAAGAAGGAATATACACCACTATCGAGTTTGATTACAAGGGTTTGGAACTTTGCAAAGTTGCTTCTTGAAAGCTGATTGTTGCAATGACTTTCACACTCTTTTGTTGCTTCTAGAAAGCTGATTGTTGCATTGATTTTCACACTCTTTTGTTGCTTCTGGAAAGCTAATTTCACTCTCGAAAAATCACTTAAAGAATATTTCTTTTGCACTCAAGTGTTTCTCTCTTTTAAACTCTCGGATGACTTTGAATTGAAGCTTGAATTCTTGTGTTTTTCGATGCCTTATAGCTGCAATATGGGCTTTGTCCAAGCTTATTTTCGAAATAAATCTTGCTCAGATTTCCTTTGAAAATTCTATTGGCCAATCCTGTTTTACTTTAATTTTGAACCGTATCTTCTTGCTTCAGATTTCATTTGAATTTCCTTCAAGTCTTCCGTGATTTTTTAATCAAATCTCTTTAATACTTTGATCAGATTTCTATCAAAAATCAATCAAGTCATCTTCGAACTTTAATTAAGTCTTCACTTATCTGCATCATGATTTAAATCTGGACCATATGATCTGTTGATCTGGACCAAGTCTGGACCATGTGATCTGATGTATACCATTCTATTTCCTAATCTAGACACTGTATTCTTCTGATCTGGACCATTGATCTTCTGATCTGGACCAAGTCTTCTGTTTTGGACCATGCTATCTTATGGTCTGGACCAAGTCTGACTTATGTTTCCTTCTGGTATGGACCAAGTTTCCTTCTGGACAATGTTTCCTTCTGGTCTGGACCAAGTCTCCTTCTGGACTCTACTTCCTTCTGATCTGGGCCAAGAATAATATTCTCTGATGATGTCATTGTTTCTTCCCTCTGATGATATCCTCTGATGTTTTCCTTTGATGACAACCTATGATTCTTGTTTCTGATGGGATCCTCTAGTGATATCCTCTGGTATCCTCTGGCCGTATCTTCTGGTGGCATTTTTATCTTCTGGTGACGTCATCCTCTAATGACATCTTCTGCTTCTGATTTGTATCTTTTGGAGGTATCTTCTGCTGGCGTCATCCTCTGATGACATCCTCCAGTGACGTAATCCTCTGGTGTATTCTCTGGTGATGTCATTCTCTGATTTTTCATATCCTCTGATTTTTCATACTTCTTTTAAGTCAAAAATATGATTTTCATAAAATACTTTTGTTAACATCAAAACTTTAATTGAAAGAACCAACTTGGTTCCAACACTTCCTAGAATACACAAAGACAATCACTGTTTTGACGTTTCAATGGTGGAAACATGGCAGATGCAATAGGTGTTGCAGTTTATGGAGACTAGCACAAAATTCATCGTGCCATGGCAGCGCAATGACAGCAATTTGACAACATTGTGTTTGGAAATAGCATGTTGAAATCATAGGGTTCTAGATAAGAAAGGGGGGAGAGAAAAAGTAATGACATTAAATTATGTTTGCAGTATGATAACAAAAGATTTAGTACTATTCCCTGCTCATACTAATACTAGACTCGCAATCCTAATGAAATTTGGAAACTGATCATCTTGATTATTATACTTAAGACTTGTTGGGCATACATGGGCCAGTAAAATCATGCCACGTGGCCCAATAAGCTGCCGTTAGGGATTAAAAGCAACAACTTTTGAATTTGCAGGGACTGAATCCAAACAAAAAACTTATAGAGACTAAAACAAAAAAAATGCTATAATTACATGGAGTAAAATCATATTTAAAGCAAATGTAAAATATGGTCATTTTAGGTAGCAAGATTACATTAAATATTTTATCGTCTGTGATATTATTCTACTGAATATTTCTAGTCATCCTTGGTGTATTCCAACTTATATGTCCATAGATGTTGTGATTGTTATGCTTCACCAGTTTTGGTATAACTTAGCAATCTATTTTTGTCGCCACTGAGATTTTAACTTGTTGACTTCTGCAGGAGAACCCCTCAAGTTACTTGGTGTTGACACCTAATTTTATCCGCTTTCTTTAAACATTTTACATAATATATATATGAGAAAAATATAATAAATAAAAATAAATAATTAGACTATAAACTTTAGACAATCATGAGTGTTTCTGGTTCTTGTTTGCCTCGGATTCCTGTAAAAAAAAGTACATAATTGAATAAAAAGAAACTAAACAGAAATGGATTGATGGTAATAAAAATTAGTATAATGGTGATCAATTGAAGGTAAAGAAACCGAAAAGAAATGGATTGATGGTAATAAAAATCAACATAATGGTGATCATTTGAATGAAAAGAAACTGAAAAGAAATTGATGAATAGTAATAAAAATCAGCATAATGGTGATCATTTGAATGAAAAGAAACCGAAAGCAAATTGATGAATAGTAATTGGTAATCAATCCACAATCATTTCCTTGTCTTTTGTAACCTACACCCAAAAAGTCTATAAATAGTCGACACCAAGGGTAGAGAAGAGGAGCACTATTGAGAGTAAAAAAAAAAAAAAAGAATCATAGTCAAAAGAGGAGCGGAGAATCTGAACTTGGTAAAACCAGTCCACGCAAAACCAACTTAGCAGTGAGGTATCACTTTCTTATTACTCTCTAATTTTGTTCTTCTTATTCTTTGTATCGCATCCTTTAAAATAAAAATGTAGTTTAGTTTTTTTTCACACTTTTTATGTTTATGCAAAAAGTAAACTCCTATGTTAAGCTTTAATTTTTTTTATGTTGTTTGTTCCTAAAATTCTTTTTGCAACACAAATACTAAAAAGAAAAATATAAATAATTAATGTTTATAAACCAATCACCAAGTAAAACAAACTTCACCCCATTGTAACATAACACAAAACTGACATCATTGTTTACCAAATAACTCAAAAAAAAATCATAACAACGAATAAATAATTTTTTTTATTTTCCTTTGGATTAGAATTAATGTAAATAATTTATTTTCCTTTTTATTATTCTTTTAGGGGGGGGCAAAATAAATAATTAAATAAATAAATAATTTGTATACAATTAATTATAGGGTAACCGTTTTAACGGACGATGTAGGGTAATATTACTTTCTATACTCGTAATGGACTCTTGAATTCATTTTTTGGTTCAAAAACTTTATTTTAGGTTTTATCTAATTTTCCCATTTTTCAAAAAAATAAAATTGGTGGCGACTCATTTTTCGAGGACAAACCGGACGCGACAGCTGGCGACTCTGCTGGGGATTTTTTGAGAGTCAAACCCAACCTAATTAATTCTATATAATTATTTATTTATTTTTATTTATATTATCCCCCTTGTTTTTATTTGTTTTAATTATTTTGTTATATATTTATTGTGAATATAACTGTTGTGATTTTATTTTTTTGTCATTTACATGCATTTATGGTAATTTGTTGTAATTGTGGTAATTGTTTTATTTTATTTATTTATCTAAACACTACACTAACACGCGATTCACACACTTGTGAGTGGGCTCTATACCCGGGCTGAGTGCAACATAAGATAAGTTAAAGACTGTGTAATGATAATCTTCTGGATGTACATCTTGTTTGGTTGTCTTGAAAGTCTCACCTAGAGTTGACCTTTTCTAGAATATTTCCATTTTAATAGTTTACCTATTAATTGGTTTAGTATTTTAGAATTGAGTTGTGTGCTCTAGGAACCGATTTAGAACTATAGAGCCACCCATGGTGAAGGTTCATGTTAAAGACTATAGAACAATAAGAAAATAACCATTTAGGTCACATGCATATTTGAGAGAAAAGAAAACTAAACTACCTCTATATCATATTGCATCGCATAATCATGCATATTGCATCATTTTTATTTCATTTTACGACTTTCTTTTTAAAAAAATTATTGCATATTAGGAGGTAGTAAATATTTTTTTACATAATAATTTCATTCACGTTTTTTACATTCCCATAACATTTTCCTTCATGAAAAATAAATAAGTTTGCTAAGATGTCATACATAACCTCAATCATGCTATTAATTCCACTAAATGTGAGAACGATAAAAATAAAGTCCACTATCTGAATGGGCATCGATATGTTGGGGAATGGAATTAATGCCACGTTAATCCCCTAGAAAAGTCGTTTTACCTTTACCATTATCTAGTTGTGCTTTGAATTTACCAATCACGTGGGGGAATTTGAAGTTTGTACCAAGGATATTCTAGTTATCTACGAATCAAAAAGTGAAAATGTTGAAAGTACATGAGAGTT
Organism: Cicer cuneatum; assembly: GCA_037974295.1. Classification (NCBI taxonomy): domain Eukaryota; kingdom Viridiplantae; phylum Streptophyta; class Magnoliopsida; order Fabales; family Fabaceae; genus Cicer; species Cicer cuneatum. The sequence continues at coordinate 44,229,853 of JBBPBO010000001.1, forward strand.
GAATGTAATCATCAATCAGCTATATCAAGAATGGAAAAACTTGGATAAGAAGATGATCATTTATATATACATATTAGACAAATGTCCAAAAAAATTTGAAGTTATTTTCCAATATGTCTTTCAATAATATAATCAACTAACTGATGTTCTAGCTACTTAATCTTCAGTGTTCAAAGTAAGTCATGATGAAGAATAGTCACTCACAAGAATAAAAGTCACGATTATCCTGCTTTTTATCAAATGTATAAGAAAAGCTAGATGGAAAGTTTTGGTACCAAATATTACCTCGTAACTATGGAATACCTTATGAGCATCAGACTATAACTGGGGCACCCCTTTGTTCCTTATTGTATAGAATAAAGGCGGTGCGGCCCATTCAAACACAAATCCCCTTATCAACAATAATGATTTGTTTTGACCGACTGGATTCAATTCAACAAAAATGTTGAATGCCTCATGTCAAGGACAATTATTTCAAAAGATCTTAAAAGAAGAACATATCTAAAAGGACTAGCATGACGAGTGAACTCCTAACTATAAGAGCCCCAATACCATAAAAGAAAAATAAATTCAAGTGTGGTTATGATGCATGTAACGCCCCAGATTTTTTGATCCAAAACATTACTTAAAAAAAATACTTTTAGAAAAATTTACGACAATTTTTTTTTTGTAAGAATATCTAACATTTAGACTTTTAAATAATTAGCAACAATCACGTTTATTTAATATTATAAAAATGTTTATTCAAAAAAACTAAAAAAAAAAAAGCTTATTAAAGTTTGGTGACAAGAATTTAAAATAGACACAGAAAATTTTGCGGAAATCTTATTATTACAAAATTGTCTTGAAAACCCTATTTTTACCCCACGTTCGCCGCACGTTAATATTCATCAATTACTCTTGAATCTCCTTGAACTCATTAGTACCTAAAATGTTTTTGTAAGGGTCAGTTTTTTTCCCATCGTCCACATCAAACCAAAACTGAACATATAGAAGAATAACACAAAACATATAAAAGTAAAAACTTCCAATTTAAAAGAAAAAAAATGCGTAAACAGTAAATCGTATATTAAAAAAATATGTATAATGCCTGCTCCTAAAAACTATATGATCCGGATATAAACATGTCACTAAGGCAACTTCCACACACAAAAATCACCCATACCAATGGGGAAAATAAACCTGCCACTAAGGCAACTCCCACGAAGATACATATGCCATGACATGACCATATATTGTCAAAACTATACCCGCACACAGCCCACTAAGAATCATGTCATATGCATTCAACAAAAAAATTACATTTTAAAACCATCATCGTATTCACACATCACAAAGATCACATATCACACATCCTTATCATGAGAATCATATATTCATAGACAAATAATCATTAAATAATAATTTTCACCACATACGCATAAAAATCGGGACTTGACTTCATTTACACCATAAAGATTAAAAATTTATATATAACAAGAAACTTCAAACTCCAACTCATATACATCATCGAATCAAAATCTTATCATATATATATAATATAAAAAAATCAAATTTTGCTTCATACCCATCATAAAAATTAAAACTTTATCACATAAATTATAAAAATTCATATTTTACTTCTTAAAAAAACATACATTCCATATCAAACTCAACATAAACGATTTCGGAATTCATTATTTTATTTTATTAGTCTACATTTATTTCTTTCAAAAGCAAGCAATTACAATTATTAATTTCATGTATCCAACTAACGGTCTAACTATAGTTTGTGTGGGGAAAAGCCCTTACCTTGGCCGCTTTTCTTCCTAGTACGAAGCTCTAAACCCCCACGAAGTTGTTCACACGAAAAGTTTGATGCACGAAGGAGAGGAGGGGTGAAGGAGATGACGGCTAGGGTTTCAGTATTCTTTTCTGCTTATTATTTCTTAGTATGGAAATATTGTGGACTTTAGGGAAAATTTAAAGTGGAGATTATTGGGTAGATAGTGTTGGGCCCAAATAAAGAATAGAATGGAGAAAATATTATTTTATTTATTTTTTTATTTTTTTTCCTAACCCTGATCATACAAAAACTAAGCCACAAACTCCAAGCTCAAATTTCTATTATGGGTTGGGTCACACCTAGCCACAAACCCTTAGCCCAAATTCTTCTTGTACTAAAAAAAAAAAATATATATATATATATATATATATATATATATATATATAATTAT